>CP092867.1:38176361-38669966 GCA_030710605.1 Cordylochernes scorpioides | reverse complement strand
CCCTGTGACTTGTAGGAGAAAGTTGCCTTTAATTGAAGGACATGCTGATAAAATAAGCAGGGGTTGTTATTTTCCAAGATTATAGAAGAATGAGAAAGATGTGGGGATCAGATAGTAGCGTGCTGGTTCAAAAAAATTCAGCTTTATTTGAAATTGTTTCTTGTGGTACATCAGCAGGTTGGAGGTAAGCATTGGAATAGACTTTTCCAGAGATTCAGGCAATTGAATTCGTGGTAACTAAAATTGATAGGTGAACTTTGATTCATAAAGCCAATAGTCAGAGAGGTTGCGTTGGTTCAAGAATACCAATTGGCAAGATATCAGTATGATGTTGCTGATCATTTGAATAATTTTTGTCCAAAATTCCCTTTAGTTAGTATGAGGTTGGGTGGAGTTTCCAGAAGGTAGGAAAAATCATTTGACGGGGCAATAGCTTGTCTTCAAGGGACCCAGAATTTCGATGAGCATCACGAGAGCAGATTGCCTGGCATCAACTTCATGGCTATCAGAAAGGAAATGAGGTTGGCTAATAAGGGAGATGAATTTTGAAAAAAAAAAAAACACTAGCCAATCTTTAAAAAATAAGAATTTTGAATAAATAAAAGCCAATAAGAAAAGAGAATTTTGATTAAATAGCCAATCCTTAAAACCTAACATAACAAATCTCACCTATTCTCTCTCTACCACCAACCTCTCACTTTGCCTAGCCCACGCCATGAATATTTACAAATAAACCAGGCGAACCCAATCTCATCTGAGTACCTCAGGTATCGGCAGGCATAAGGCCAAACTACGGCAACAAGCCGGTCTACACTGTTAACTGTTGTTAACACTAAACAGATGAGTGGGTACGCCACTACAAAGACAAAACATAAGAATGCACACCCTATATATGCTAGGCAAAGTCTGCGAACCATTCTGTCGATAAAAGTCATCTCGGTCATTAGTCAGCATCAATTCCACACAGCGATAGTCAAGTCTAACAATGGGACACTTGCTTGGTAACAATTACCTAAATTTATTTTTCTCTAAAAATTATGTAGGGATTATAGATATAATCAAATTATAAATATATATTTAATATTATGGAATTTTGGCAGACTTATTATCCAACTGTATATCAAATGTTGTGTGCCTAGCTAGTATTATTTCAGATTTAAACTTCAGTACCAATATTAACCAGGCAAAAATAAATTATTTAACTCCACAGGCTTCTTTCTGAAAATATTCCAGTTTATATTAATCAAAATAGCATCATAAAATATCTAAACGTATAAGGACCTGAGCGAACACAGAACCTCACTATCTTCCCTAGAGTGAAAACATCTTCCAGTCTATATTATAGATTCTAGAACAATAAAAATCTTCTCTGGAATTTTAAGAGAAATCAAACAGGCTAACTACTACTATGAGGATAAAAAACAACTAATTTTAATGAAGCCTAAACCAAATTAAGCTACTAATCTTATCATAGATCAGGATGTGTTTTGTTTGATATCGTTATCGAAAAAGGCATTCAAAGAATAACAATAAAAACTTGAAATATTTTCAAAACTTCTAAATCTTCGAACAAATTCATCAAGAACTTCTAAAAGTGCATGAAATTAATGCAAATTGGAAAATTTCAAATATTACTATGTTACTTACACGAAGTTTAATTACCTATTCAATATTACTAATCTTATCCCATTCAGAAAAAAAAAACCGCCTCATCAAACAATGATTTATTTAACTCTCGACGTTTCAATGACTTGATGTCATTCTCTTCAGTGGAATGAATAGGGAGCTAAGTAAATCATTGGTTGATGAGGCTATATTTTCTCTGAATCAACTTCCAACCAACAAAATATCTTCGGAACTAATCTTATCCCACTTAGTAGATTCCTATCACGCAAGAAATATTTCAGATTGAAATTTATGCCGAGAGAGGAAATTGATCTATAAAAATAAAGGTCAACTCTCCCGGCAAGATGACGCTAAAACTAAACCCCATCTATTGATCCTCTCCGCAAAAACTAGGAGAGGACCATGGTATCGGGCAATGGCCCTCGTCAGTCCAGAGCTGTCTTTGTTTCACGAGAGTCACAAGAGATCGAATGAAATCTCCACAATCTACCAAAGAGGTGTTTAGCTGGTAGCGTGGCTAGGACATATCTATGGCCAAAATATAGATGAAAATTGAAAAATTCCGGAAGGAAATTGGCCTATAATAATTTTAATAAATAAAAAAAAACCTTTTTATATCAAAATATTTCACTAAAATGCGCCAAAAAGAAAAAGTATATATAGTTTCTTCCATTGAGCAATTAGATTTATATGAGTAAAAATAAAATCGGCTTGGGAAGATAGTCGTGAATTTCAAAATTACCATAATTTATCACGAAGCAAATAATTAGTGAGTTTCTTATATGTTTGCTAGATCTCTTACCTCTTTACTCAATATATGATCGCCCCTCTCCCCTGCTTTTATTTTTACCCATATAAATCTAATTGCTCAATCGCAGAAGCTGAAATATCTAGTTTTTCTATTGTGTCAACAAAATTGCCTCTGTTCCCTTAAAAAAATTGACGACCGAGGTATCAAATACTTTCTACTTCCTTAAGTTTTGTTCATGAATGTATTCACGTTTTTACACCATAATAAAATATTTCATTTTTCATCATTATTTCAGCTCCTTGCTGAATCGGCACGGTACATTTTGCCAAAAACTTACTCTTGATGCCCAACTAAGTTTCCAGATTTGACACCTAGATGGCGCTAACGACACATGTAGTATGTATTCCTGTTGTGTTGTTGTTACAAGTTGACATCTATCAACTATAGTCAGTTATGATGCCAAAATAGAGATATTTTTCTCTAAAGGAGATGTCGAGATTTGTACCTAAAAAGCTTCTCTTTTTTACTTGGAAAAATATAGCTGAAGCATGACTTTTGCATAAGGAGGCCTAAGAAGAACGCGCATCATCGAAATCTACATATGAATATTGGTTCAGGCGTTTCCGAAGTGGCGATTTCAGGACCGAGGAGAAGGTGTGTTTCGGAAGAACAAAACTAATTGAGAACCTCGAGATGCAAGCGTTATTGGATTAGAGCGATATATAGGCAAACATACAAGATCAACTTGTAAACATGACTTTCCAAGGTGTTTACAAACGTTTACAAGCCATGGGGCGCACAAAAATGAAGTAAAATGACTTACGTATGAGTTAGCTGAGAAATAGGTGGAAAATCAAAGAGAAACTTTTGAAATTTTGCCTTTTCAGCATTAAAGAAAGATTTTCTTTATCGACTTGTTATTGAAGATAAGAGAAGTGGGCATATTAAAAGAATCTTAAATATAAAAAAATATTGGCTTTTTGCCTTGCAAAGCATTATCATTAGAAGTCACGGCCAAAGCGTTTCGGAAATAAGATATGCTCTGTGTTTGGTAGGATCAGAAAGGAATCATGTACTCTAAGCGGCTGAAACTGGGAGAAACTGTCAATGGGAATCTCGCTACTGACAACGGATTAATTTGAATCATGTGAACGAGGGATAATACAACACGATAATGCTCCGTGCTATCGTCCATCAAAACACTGAACTAGGATCTGACACAGTAACTGTCAATTTCACCAGACCTGGCTCCTTTGGATTATCACTTGTTACGATAGAAAACGTATGTCTTGGCTGGGATTTATTTGGCCGATTTGGAAAAGGTCAAAATTGGTTGTGGTGGCTGGTTCCATATGAAATACGCGACGTGTAATGCCATTTGAATCATGTATTGACATAAAGTTGGGGGAAAATGTGCATATACTTGCATGTTTTGAAAATAGAGCAATCCATAAATAAATCTTTAATTAAAAAGGCATATATTGGATCAAAATTTGGTAAAATAAATTATATTTTGATCCAATATATGCCTTTTTAATTATAAATACTTGTATGTATAATGAACAATTCATATTCTTATGAATTTTGAATTTTTATCGTCTAGAAGACCAGAAATGTTTGAAAGCTCGGCAAAATAATAACATCTTGAAAGAAACCTTGAAAACCATGATTTCGTGCTTTTATTATTTTTTTTCTCCTTGAAAATTTTCATTTCATTCATAACCTACCACAGAAACTTAGATATTCACCTGTTATATACACTGCGTGACATTGAAAATGGAACACCAAGAAATAGTGGCCAGAAAATTATGCAAATTTCAGGGTAGACGCGCCTAACCGAGTTATGCAAATGATGTAAAATGCGCAGCTCTCGTGCGCACATGGAGTAAGATTAAAGGGAAGGAACTTGCAGAAAGGACAGTATTCGTGTCGTTATTTCTTCAAGGAAAATCATTGTAGAAATTTTGTTCTTGTGTCAAAAGACACGTGTAATAACAGAGAATGCCAGGTCATCGTAAACGGAGGCAGTTCAAGCAGACAGACGCTTTTACGAGGGGCATGGTGATCGGACTGAAAAGGGCAGGTTGGTCCATACGTCAAATCGCAGCTGATACACACCTTGGTGCGTCCACGGTGCACCGACTGTGGAGAAGATGGTTGGAACAAGGAAATGTGGCAATTTATAGGAATGTCGGTGCAACCAGAGTGACGTCAGCACGTGTGGATCGGCGTATCCTTCGACAAGCAGTGGCGGTCCCACAAGCCACTTGTACCGCCATCCTGCAACATGTGCAAGACACCCTAGATCATTCCATCTCGACCAGAACCATTTCCCGTCGATTGGTTGCTAATGGCTTGCACTCATGCCGTCCGCTAAGAAGACTGCCATTGACCCCACCGAATAGGCGCCAACGTTTGGAATGGTGCCGGGCTAGATCGACGTGGATGACGGAATGGCACAGGGTCGTGTTCTCAGATGAGTCGCGTTTCTGCTTGTCCAGTGATAGTCGCCGTGTACGCGTGTGGCGTCGACGTGGAGAAAGGTCCAATCCGGCAGCAATTGTGGAACGCCCCACCGTGCGACAACGTGGAATCATGGTTTGGGGCGCAATCGCGTATGATTCCAGGTCACCTTTACTTCGTATTCAGGGCACTATGACGGCCCAACGATACGTTGATGATGTGCTGCGACCGGTGACACTCCCCTACCTTCAGGGGGTACCCAATGCCCTTTATCAGCAGGATAACGCCCGACCGCACACTGCTCGCATTAGCCAACAAGCTCTGCAAGATGTACAGATGCTTCCCTGGCCACCGTACTCTCCTGATCTCTCACCAATCGAGCACGTCTGGGACATCATTGGACGCCGTTTGCATGCCTTGCCACAGCCGCGTTCAGAAGACGAACTGTGGCAAATGGTTGAGAGGGAATGGAGAGCCATCCCTCAGGACGCCATCCGTACTCTGATTGACTCTCTACCTAGACGTGTTGCTGCGTGCATCGCCGTCCGCGGTGGTCCTACTTGCTACTAAGCCGACGCCGTTCTCGCTCTGTATTATGACTATCATTTTGAAATAAAGATCACTTATTGTTCGTCCCTGTCTCTCTCTGTCTGCCGAGTTTCATCACTTTCTGGCCACTATTTCTTGGTGTTACATTTTCAATGTCACGCAGTGTATATCCAATGTTTGAACATTTTGAATTTCTTTTTAAAAATTGAATTCTTTTAGAGAAGAATTTCGAAATTGATATTTATGTTGTATTTGTTTATAGTGTCAGGAGGACAGAGTTTCCTGGTATTCCCTCTTATCTGGACTGGACTTATTCGGTTAGGGAAAACAGTGGCGCCATTTGGAAGGAGGAAAATCTCAGTTCTCCCCTTTTGCTGTAACTGCTGGGTCGATTTGGCTCATGTACATAGTAACTTTTATTTTATATTTATAATCTCTCATATAACTAATTAAATAAATATTTAAAGTAATTCAGAAGCATATTTGATTATCTTTCTTCGCGACAATTTTTTATAAACTTGTGAAACATTGAAATGAATTTTATAATGTTTAATTTTATGTTTGAACCCCTTTAATTTGATGAACAAAACCTAAAATTTTCAAATTCAAATAGATATATCAATAGATACAAGCTTTATTTTTGCCTGGTAAGTTTTGGTGCTATGTGAAAAGATTAATTCTGAAATGATACTACAAGATAATTTTTGTGAAATTCAAATGGATAAAAAAAGATTCCCCATGCCTATTGTATTTTGTAAATTATTAGTATTCTATTTTATAAAGTTCAAATATAATTCTTTTCAAAAAGAAAAGAATTGAGGGAAGTGTAACCAAGCAAGTGTACCATTGTTACAGTTGACTATCGCTGTTTGGAAGTGACATTGACGAATGACTGAGATGGATATTATCAAGAGAGTGTTTAGCAGACTTTGCCTAGCGTATCTAGGGAGTGCATTTTCATGTTTTGTCTTTATAGTGGTGTACCCACTCGTCTGTTTGTTGTCAACAGCATTTGACGTGGTTAGCCGGCTGATCGCCACCAGTTGGCCTTATGCCTTCCAGTACTTTAGGTACTCAGACGAGATTGGGTTCGCCTGGTTCTGTTGTAAATTATTATGGCGTGGGCTAGGCAAAGTGAGAGGCTGGAATAAGACAGAATAGGGAATAGGTGAGATGTGTGGTTTAAGTTTTAAGGATTGGCAATATTAATCAAAATTCTGTTTGCATTGGCATTTATGTTTCAAAATTCTATTTTATTTAAAGATTGGCTATTGTTTTTTTTTATTTCAAAATTCATCTCCCTTATTAGTCAACTTCACTTCCTTTCTGATGGTCATGATCCCTCCCTGAAGCTGATGCCAGGCAGTCTGCTCTCATGATGCTCCTTAGAACTCTGGGTCCCTTGAAGACAAACTCTTGCCTCGTTCTATCCCTGCCTTCTGGAAACTCTGAACTAGACTTTGAGATTATCTTCGGGGCTTTCTGGAAATGAAACTTTCTAATGATGAAGAAAATCACGGTGATCTATTGCCTTTTGGTCCTTTTTTTTTAAATCAACGCAGCTTCTTTGACCACTGAGCCTCTTCAACCCACGTTCATCTCCCACATTTTGTAAATCATGAATTCGATTACTTGATCCCCTGGATGAAGTCTACTTCAACGCTTACATCCAACTTGCTGAAGTTCTGCAAGAGAAACATTGAATTAAATTGGACTTTCTTCAACCAGCATCCAACTATCTGAACCCCACATCTTGCTCATTTTTCTATCGTCATCTTAGAATAGTAACTTCCGATTCTCCTTCAGCACGTGTTTTCAATACTTTTCAACCTTTTCCCACAATCTATCTTCAAAGGGACCAATCTTTCAATTTCTCACCAAAGACAACTTATAAAAAAGATGACTCTCTTGAACCAACGCTCAACTATCTGAACATCACAACTTGCCCATGCTCAACCTCATCTCTCTATGTTATCTTGAAATCAAAACTCGATCTAAACATGTTCCTTCACTGCCTGGCATCTTTCTCTTACGATCTCACTTAAAGAGCCCAAGCCGAGATATAATGGAAATGGACACTATCACTTCTCTCTTTAATAGCTTCCTTTTCTACAACCCATTATTTGGTAGAAGAAGAATAAAAACAGTTATTATAAAAAGAGTTTTTTTTCATAACTTTCCATTTTAACTCACCTAAATTTACCTATAATTAGTTAAGTATGAGTAATAATAAATTAACATTGTGGTTATAAACAAATACATAAAGTTAAATGGGATCTTCATTCGCCTATCGAATAAAGGAGGTAGGGAAAGAGGACCTGTGGATAGGTCATCACCATGTTGACCAGACCTCGATTCCCTAAATTTATAATATTATCTTAAGTATAGAAGATGTAAGCTACAAACCCTATAATGTTAAGGAACAAAAGACAGGTTTTTCTGAGAGATATCAGTAATTCCACAAATTCTTCAATATTCATTGCACAATAAATTCTTATCTAAGTAAACTATTGTATAGGAATAAATCTTAATATAAGTTTGTGCACTTTATACGAAGGTCATTCAAAATAAAACAATACTTTTGTGAATACTCCATATTAGAAAATAATCCTCTGTATTAATTAGAATTAATAAAAAATATATATGCAATATAATTCCCACACTACTTGTAAATAGTCAACACATTTTTATTTTAATATCCATATATTTTAATATCCATATAGTGTAATATCTATAATCAAAGAGTAAATAGCCAATGCTTGTATATAATTTTTTGACCAACGACCCGAGGGGTAAGAGGGAAGAGAGGAGAACAAAGGAGTTGGAAAATAAACAAAGAGAAAATGGCTGCGTTTCTTTTTGTCGCGCGTCTATTATTTCTTATATACAAATTTAGAGTTTTAAATTTATAATTATTCAAAGACTCACCTTAATACGACAGTATTTAGCCGACACAGGATATAATAACCGGTACGTTTTTTCTTTTTTTAAAACTTTATTGGATTTATAGCCTTTAGCCTACACCCATTCGCCACAAAAATGCCAAAAAGGAAGTCAGATACCGACACTCATTTTTCTGACAGAAACGATAATATGGAATTTAAATTAATGAAAGAACAAATTAATTTACTAACACAAATTATACAACACACACACACACAACAGACGATCTCAAATAAAAATTATATTAGTAAATTCTCTGGCCTCAATCAAGATATAAATATTTTCTTTCGTAACATTGAGGATGCAACGAACGATGAACGAGACAGGAAAAAATTAGTTATTCTAAATTTAGAAGAAGAAGCTAAAAATATATTTTATCGATTGGGCTTAGAAAGGGAGACTTATTTAAATATCAAACAGAAACTGTCCACAATCTATATATCAAAGAAGAAGACAACGTTGGAAGAATTGTTCACTCGCCAATTGGAAAAGCCAGAAAAAATTAACGATTATTACCATTTTAAGGTTGTGGGTGCATTAGAGAACTCACTTCCAAACAAACAGATTGTTGAAGCACTTACGGCAGGTGTAACGTATGATTTGAAGAAAATGATATACACCAGGAACCCACAGACGCCTGAAGAATGGTTGGACTATGTGAACACCATCCAGCGTGACCTTGACCGTTGGCGACCCGAATCCACTCCCTCGCCTGGCCAAGGACATTACCGGCCACAATATGGGCAATTAGCGTTTCGCAGACCTGGAGGTGGACGTTTTGCCTTTCGCAACTACGCGGATACCACGTTGCCAAAGGAACCCAGGGAACCAGCCACATTGAGCGGACATCAACCCAGATCACAAGGATGTGATTCCTCATCAAGGAAAGAACCAGCATAATGTAAGACTATTCTTTAATTTATCTATTTTCACCTTCAATGTTAAATTTCTTGTGGATACTGGCTCTACCATTAACCTAATATCTTTTGATTATTTGCATAAATTTTTGCCATCAGATATATTTCGAAATATAACTAAATATTCAGTTAATAAGCATTCTAGAATTAATACATTGAGTGGACCAATCCAACCTATATTTTATGTTATTTTACCAGTCAGTTTTTTTTTAAAAGAAAAGTTAGCTTAAAATTTTATATATTACATATACCATATGAAATTGCACTAATAGGATTATATACTCTAAAAATAAAAAATAAAAACTAGAATTGACTTCAATAGAAATGTAGTGAGTCAACAAGGCACAAATATTCCTGCTACTCTTTTTTATTTTGAAACAGATTTGGCTTATGTAAATGATGCATACAATGTGATAAATCCAGATAGGAAATATAATATAAACCAACACCTTCATATTGTTATTACAAAATCTTAGATAATCACTGTGCACCTTCAGGAAGTAATCCACTCTATGTTAATCATTTACAACAGACACTTTCCACTCAATCAAGCATTCCAGGGGAAAATAAGCTAACCAGTGATTTAATTGATAAGTATCATAAGATAAACAACTTATTAGACCTTAAGTTAATTAGGTTATTGAAAGAATTTGCTGAAATATTGCCTACAGACCCATTTAAAGTTCCTACCCTACATATCCAACCTGTACAGATTAAACCAAATACAGATAGAGTAATCAGGTTGCGACCGTATAGAATTCCATTTACATATAGGAAAGAAATAGATATACAAATCAATGAGATGTTAAAAAATAATATAATAGAACCGGCCATAGGTGAATATGCATCACCCATTACTCTAGTAAAAAAGAAAAATGGAACATTTAGAATGTGTGTGGATTTTCGAAAATTAAATGAACACATTCCAGTTGATCCCCAACCTATACCATTAATAGAATCAGTGATAGAAAAACTGTCGAAAGCTAAGTATTTTTCCAGCCTTGATTTGAGCAACGCTTATTGGACAGTTCCTATCCATCCGGATTCTCGACCTTATTTAGCCTTCACCACCCACGCAGGAGTGTACATGTTTAAAAGATTACCTTTCGGGCTACGAAGCTCACCACATTCTTCGAGAGAGCTATTGAACAAATACTTAGAAAATATAACTTCCAATTTCTAGAACACTACTATGATGATTTTATAATTTTTTCTGATAGTTTTGAAAAACACTTAGAACATCTTCGTTTATTCTTCCAACTATGCAGGGCAGAAAATATCCGCCTCAACCTTAACAAATGTCAATTATGTAAGACCTCCATTAGCTTCCTAGGATACGAAATCACACAGGGCACGTATAAACCTCACCTAACTAACACTCAGGTAATAGGAACCATCCAACCTCCGACTAATGTTAAAACTTTACAGTCATTTTTAGGTGTCGTAAATGTATATCATAAATTCATCCCCCATTATGCACAGCTTAGATCGCCTTTAAATATACTTCTAAAAAATAATATTCCTTTTAAGTGGACTCTTGAATGTCAGAAGGCATTTGAAGATTTGAAAAGCAGCCTAACTGCATCACCAGTTTTACATATCTTTAAAGAAGATTTACCTTGCTTCTTATATTGTGACGCGAGTACATTAGGGATATCCGGAATTCTGAAGCAAAAGGATGAAAATGGAGAAGAACATCCTGTACAATATTTCTCTCGCTCTCTACGCAAGTATGAACAGAACTACTCCATCTCGGAGCTGGAGTGTTTAGCTATCATTGAGTCTATCGAATACTTCAGGGTGTACCTGCTTGGTAGACATTTCACCATTTATTCTGATCACCAAGCTCTGGTCTATTTGAAAAATATTAAAAATCCGTCAGGTAGGTTATTTCGGTGGTCCTTGAGACTCAGCCCATACACTTTTGACATACACTATCTGAAAGGTAAAAATCAACTCGAAGCAGACTTACTATCAAGACAACCATTTTGCGGATTTCTAGAGGCTCAACAATTGGAGGAACACCAGCATCGTGTACCTGAGAAATATCAATCACTCATCAATACTGATGGACTTGCGATTATTACTAAAAAGGGCGTACCCAGAGTAGTCGTACCTGATACACTAAGAAATAAGTTACTCCAGAAAGCACACGAATGGTATAACCATCCAGGAATCACACAACTCACTAGGTTAATCACTAGTCAGTATTATTGGGATGGTATGACCAAAGATATAAATAACTATGTCCGTAAATGCAAAATTTTCCAAATAGTAAAACCGCCGAAAGGACCCACATATGGAGAAATGGGTACCTTACCACTCGCGAAGGAACCTTATGAACTTATGTCAATGGACACAGTAGCCGGATTTAATAAGTATGGTGGTAACCGAGCTTATTTACATGTAATATGTGATCACATGAGTCAATACTGTTGGACTTTTCCTAGTAAATCTACCTCTACCCTGACCTATATTCAAACCCTAAAAAAGGTATTTCAGGAAGGTATTCCTAAAAACCTACTGACAGACCGCGCTCCTGCCTTTACATCCGCCCAATTTAGAAGGTTTTTAATCTCACAAGGTATAAAACCCTTGTATACCACAGCAAATCACCCACAGTCAAATGGTCTGAGCGAGAGATTGAATGCAACCATAACAGGGAAACTAAAGATACTCTATTTAGAACACCCCAAACAGACATGGACCAAACAGATAGAAAGGGTCACCAGAATCTACAATCTAACTCCACATACAGTGACGGGATTTCCTCCCATCTATTTATTAAAAGGGATAGTCCCTAACAATTTAAACAACCATGTTCAGACATTTCCCGAAGCAAGAAGAATAGCATTACAAAAGACTCAAACAAGGCATAAGGCCGAAAAACTAATGTACGATCAAAAACATAAAAAGATTGATTTTGTACCAGGGGATCTAGTATTGGTGAAAGTTTATAGACATCCGAATACTCCAAAGTTGGAACCTAACTATACAGGCCCATATGAGATCTTGGAAATACTATCACCTCAGGTAGTGCGCATTAATAGACCAAATAGACCTTTGCAGTTACAGACAGAAATTATAAATATAGAAAAACTTCGTAGATATGTAGAAAATATTCCCCATATCACATCTCCTACGGACCTTTCCGACTCTCCTCCTAGACAAAACTATTTTCTATTTCCTTATAGGCACTTCACTACAGATATCTTGGGTGATCCGGGTTCCTCCAGACCAAGGAAATGGTTTCAACCGTTTAACCATTTGGACAACAGTATTTTCACGGATGAAAAATTTTATAAGCCTGATTTTCCAATAATATCCAAACCAACTTTTTCATCAATAGTAAAGCCCACTAAATCCAGTACATTGGTCTTAGACCCTAAAATCATTCCATTCGATAATATGGTGGAAAGTAATTTGGGGGCTACCAAAGAAAAATTACACAGTAAACTTAATCCAAATGCCGATGTCTTTATACCAACAACCTTGGCGACCAAAGAATTTTCACATTATTTAAATAAAAACTCGTTAATAAATAATGTTATCACTCTGTGTACATTTTTGTATAAAACTGTTATATTTAGAATTAAAAAATTTCCATTGTTTTTAATTACCACAATAATATTTTGGATTCTTTATACTCATTTAGCATCTTGTATATACCTTCTTCCTTTATTGTTTTATATCTTGCCTCTACCCATACAAACAAACCTACATATCTCTTATAAAATGTTCTTGATAAAATGGACCGTTAGAATAGTGGAATATATAAATTTGTATATAAATGTAATGTTGGACTATATGAGGCGATATGATAATTTTAATCAAGCTATAAACTCAAATGATATATAACCTTGAAGACTTGAATATATTACTTTAAAATGTGAACATAAAAACACTTAATGCGTGTGTGGGTTTAAATAGCCTATAAATATCTTTAGCCACCTTACAATATGCAGAGGCTAGCGCTTATCGTTAGTCGGGTATAACAACCCCACATACCTCCGTTCGTTTTGTCTGGTGTAGGACAGACAAGATGTAAAGGCCTACAGATTTAGGACAATAGTAATAAGTTAATTTACGTATAGCAATACGATAGAACAACTATAGGATTAGTATAAGCGTTTTTATAAGATAAACTTCGAGGGTTAAAAGAAAAAAGAAAATTTTGGATTTTAAAACACATCATCCTCTAAGATATGGTATAACCCCATCGGTTAGTTTCGAAAATCGATGTTCGGTAGAACCTATCCTAAGATGAGCACTTCAAAATGTTAGTTCGAATTAGAGATCATCCTTTAAAAAAAAAAAGAAGAAAATTTTGGCTGTAGTGCTTTGACCTATGTACTTCCATTGAGTGAGTCGTAAACTCAATGTACGAGTATATCATAGGAAAAAGT
This sequence comes from Cordylochernes scorpioides, assembly GCA_030710605.1. NCBI lineage: Eukaryota > Metazoa > Arthropoda > Arachnida > Pseudoscorpiones > Chernetidae > Cordylochernes > Cordylochernes scorpioides. Next base: position 38,656,311 of record CP092867.1, on the reverse strand, counting down.
ACACAGACAACGTTATCCAGACTTCCAGGTTGGAACATAGGTCAAGCCAACTTGTGGCCAACGATAGGAAGAATAGGGATCGTAGGATGAAGAAAGATATGAACATTTTCAAAGTGAGCAATCGTGGCCGAGAGATCTAGCATCCGTAGTCTTAGCTTTTTAACCCCGCACTGTTCGAATCCTATCGACTTATTAGAGAATAAAGATGTAATAAATAACATTTTAAAATATCAATAGTATATCATAACCTCGTTAGGATATTTTCAATTCAGAGAAAATTTAAAATTTTATCTAGACTGTGCAGCTACGAATTTCATCTTGCGCACACCCACACAGGTTCACTGCAATATAATTCCCACACTACTTGTAAATAGTCAACACATTTTTATTTTAATATCCATATATTTTAATATCCATATATTGTAATATCTATAATCGAAGAGTAAATAGCCAATGCTTGTATATAATTTTTTGACCAACGACCCGAGGGGTAAGAGGGAAGAGAGGAGAACAAAGGAGTTAGAAAATAAACAAAGAGAAAATGGCTGCGTTTCTTTTTGTCGCGTCTATTATTTCTTATATACAAATTTAGAGTTTTGAATTTATAATTATTTTCAAAGACGCACCTTAATACGACATATATATATAAATTAAATAAATCAAATACTCCATATATTCAAGCGAAATTTTAAAAATATTTTCTAGTAAGTATTCACCTTCTGAATTCATACACATTCGCCATCTTTGAGGGATTTAATATATTTTCCCATTGAAAAATGACTTTGAAGCATCTTCTAATAGATATTCACCACTATTTCTTAAGCATTTCTGATATAAAATGCCTATTGAAATAACATTAAGTAGTCCAATAATCTAATGACGACTTGGTAAAAGTTCGAGGGAGTATGGAGAAGGTGATAATACTTTAAAGTCCTGTGAAGTTTGGACCTTTTTGATCCGCTTGATGTAGTGCGTTATCAAGTAGCAAAATTACCCTTTTTGGAGAGCAAACCTTTTATTTCGAACTTTTTTTATGGTTCAAAATAGCTTCAATAAAGGAGAATATGAATAAACGTTTATTGTGGTCCTTCGTTTATTATTATTCCAAGAATAACCCTATTTTGCTTTCAAATCGAGTTAACAAGTTCAAGGGCTGTCCCTAGGCTTACTTCATTCTATCGTAGAGTTTAAGAGTAGATTTAACTTTCAGGACGTGAAACAATCTGATGTTGACAGATCGCTTTCGTATTTGGTTCAATATTCTTGAGACTATGTCATCTTATAAACAAAATAAGCAGAATTGTCTACATACAATATTAGAGCCATGTAAGCGCTAATTGGCGAAAACACTGGGATCGTTGACCACTATTGAGCTAAACACTTTGATTATTTTCCATCGCAATAAGGAGAGTTGGTATTAAATTTTGAAGAACAATATTTTATTTATGCCTACTGTGCTTGTCTGAATTATTTGAAGAAGAGCATTGAGCGATGCGAATATTTATATGTGATTCTACACTCCTAGAAGCTCATTTCAACAACAACAACAACAAAAAGCCTTTTTTAGGGTCACTGACCTTATACAAGATTCACCAGAGGTATGCATAAGAACAAAGCAGTGAGACAAAGGAAACAACGATATAGACAGAAGAAAAAGAAAAAAAAACAAGAAAGAGAAAGAGGGAAGCAAGAAAAACAACACAAAAAGAGTAGCAGTAAGAAAGTGAGGAGTGAGTGTCACTTGGCCTTCTTCTGAGATATGGACTTTTGGAAACCATAAATCGCCGTAGCAATATACTTATTCTGGGTCATATTGTCAATTATTGATGGAAGTGAAGCACAGAGTTCCCCAGTTTTATACTTATTCTGGGTCATATTGTCAATTATTGATGGAAGTGAAGCACAGAGTTCTCCAGTTTTGAGCATAAGGGTTCTTCTTTCAGAGCAGAGCAATCAAAAATATAGTGAGTGATTTCATTTTTTAGTTTTGAATTGCAGAAGGTACAAATCGGGCCCTCACCGCAGAGCATCTTGGTGTGGTTTTCTCTAAAAAAACTTGAAAGTATTCTAACTTGTGCGAGTAGTCTTACAACCGGGAAAGGAAAATCCCCTAAAAGGTATCCCTCCGTCATGAAAGATATGTGAATGTCTTTGTAGTGAGAGTATAGCTTAGATTTATCCATTCTTGTAAGGTCAATTTGTATAGATTGGTCTGCCGCTGTTTTTAAGAGCCCTGTAATCGTGCTCCTCAGCGTTTCAGGATCATCACAGGAAACAAGTGCAGGGGATCCATTATTTTTAAGCAGATTGGTGAGCTTTTTAATGAAACCGATGGGTGTGCCCGATAGAAGCTCATTTCATTAATTAATAAAATACTATAAAAAGATTCAACTATATCACATATATGAGCAGAATTGTTCGATACAATACAATAGCTATATGAAAAGCAGTAATTCACGAAGCCGCTGGAAAGGTTTGACACTGGTTAAACAAGACCACTCAAGATTCAATCGCAGTAAGGACAGTTTAAAGTTTGTTTTATTTGAACAAGATATATTCTGGTCTCAATAGTTTTAGTTCTTATATATGGATTGTTTTTGTTGACTTTGCTTAGAATTTTTAAGTAAACTGATTCCAAGAATTACAATCAAACATTATATTTATTGATTTACAAGAGAGAGAACAAAATATAAAAGAGAAACTAATATTGAACAAAGGAACTTTATTTTTCTTTCGGTTAGCGCCTGTTTACCCGTGATCTTACACACATACTCTGTGGAAATAATTAATTAATTTAAAAATATATATACAACAGTTTTAAGTCTTTTCTCACTTTCCTTCTAGTAAAGATGACTGGCTCAGCAACGCAAATTAAATATGCTCTCTTTACCTTTACATAGAAAAAATTAAGTATTTAAAGAAAGGTAAAAAATAAAAAAAATCCAAAACATATGGCGAGAATTGACACACTGAAGCAATAACTATCATATATTAACACGCAAGTTGTTGTCTGGACCAATCAGCGCTAGGGGTGCGTTGAGCGCCATATTCATGCTATCAATCCCCCCCTTGAAGTGATCTCTTGCTTATTCAACGAGCACTTCGGAACTTAGAATCTCGAGCGAGGAACTTCATGCAAGTTTGTTCCACTTTGAACATAGCACATTTCAGTCGAGCTGTAGGCCTTTCCATGGCTTCTCAATGTCATAGGATGAGACCAGACCAAGTGAAGTTTCATAGGAACTTTATCTTCCTGATCTTTGATATCACTAAAGTGTTCCTCAGTATGTTTGTTCTCTTCTATTGACCTCTCATATTTTTTTTCCGAAAATGATCCGGGATCATCTTCAGTTTCTTGATGAGTCCTATAACTGTACTGCTCAACTGTTGGAAGCAGCTCTCGGCAGTTATCTTCCCTTTATAGACTGTCTCCTTTGAAGACACAGTCCCGAGATTCCCCAAACTTTCTTAACTAGGGTTTCCATACTCGGTACCCATGTACCCTGGAGGCATATCAATAAGGTTGTCTCAGTATACGCTTCCATTCAATTAGGAATTTCTTAGTAGTGTTAGAGTAAATGGCCAATAGACTTCAGATGTTAAACGCTCAGCCTTTTCCCAGTCCATAGCTCACATGGCGTATTGTGGCCATTATCGCTGTTAAGCATCCTATTCATTACATAGGCCGTGGTGTATGTTAGTTTTGCCCAGGATGCTTCTGGCAAACCACTACCGCATATCGTGCTACTGACTAGATATAAAAGAGTACTATTTATTATTTCTACCAAGCCATTTTGTTGGAGTGTATATGTCACAATGAGCTCAATAACAACTCCAAAGCTTTTTCAGAAAGTGTTGCATTCTCTTGAGAATAATTCCAAATCATTATCTATGCGTATTATTTTAAGATTCCTATTGGTTGTTTTTCGAAATTCTGAATCCACTCTTTGAATTTTTTCAGAGTTCCAGATTTGTTTCTCTCAGGATAAATGCGCTCACATATCTTGTGGCCTCATCAATGATGGTCAATGTATACTCCTCCTCCCCGATTGAGTTTCTTAAAAGATGAAATAATAATATCAAATATCATCAACTAAGCGTCATCTATCGCTTTGAAAAAAAAAAGAGGAAAATTTTTCTTCTCAAAAATATATATATAATTAAGGGATATTTTTCAGCCTTTATATTCAATGAATAAAAATTGAAGAAAGGAGGGTATGGCTCATCAGTGGTAAACTCTCCCAGTTAAATCTTCAGCTTAATCTCCCGAACTCTCTACTATTGTATCAGACATTTTCTTTTCAACCCTACATTTGTTATTAATGTGGGGTAAATGGGTGTTTTATTGAACTATATGGAGATAAGTTTCGAAGGGGGGACTCTAGATATATATATGTCATAATTTGTATATAACTAGATGTAACCCCACCACAATATATGCAATATATGATCTAAAGATTTTAATAAAAGTTAGGCCTAGCGAATCTGGGAGAAAGGCCACCAGAGAAGAAACAATCATTAACAGGTTTTCATTATCCAGGAAGCAAAAGTTATTACCCAGGAACTAATAAAACTGAGTTCAAGAACCTTCTTCTTCCGGGAGCATGTTAAAACAAGACAAAGACAAAGGACTAGCTAAGATCCAATCAGAGTCCAGCAGGACTAGCTAAGATCCAATCAGAGTCCAGCAGGACTAGCTAAGATCCAATCAGAGACCGCCACGAGACGGGAATCATCCAATGAGAGCATTGGAGAGTTAACGAGTTAAATCTCGGACTCAAGTTAGTTAGTAGGGACCTGGACCTGCCAAGGAACGAGTTAGGAACTCGGCACCATCGCAACAAGTTTGGAGCTCGACAGCACAGCAAGCAGTACGCTTAAGCCCTTCTCATCATCCAGATAAGTCCAATCTTCAAAATGTGAATAGCCTAGCCACTAGTCAAATACGTCAATAGTCTAACCCCTCTCTCCCTTGATCGCTGGCCTATTTCTTAATCCAATCTTGTGTCCTTTCTCGTTATTTTCCCCTGTGAGAAAACTACCATTTCAGCCAAAACGACTGCGCCCACATCAACCACCAAGTAAGTCAACAGGGTCTTACTACTACTATTCGCAACCAAACAATTATCCAAAACCAATCACTCAATCAAACAACCAATCACCCCAAAAGTCCCGATATCATCGACAGTGAGTCGACAGGATTCGACAGTGAGTCGACAGGATTCTACAGTGAGTCGACAGGATTTCGACATATATATATCTGAATATATATTTCATGTAGGAATATAGATATCAATTATATATATTTAAGACTATAGATGGAAAATTTGCCGAGAGGAAATTGATCCATAGAAGTATAGGGCGCCTCTCCCGTCAAAATAAACGTCAAAACCTGACGCCATCTATTGACCGTCGCCGCAACTAGCGGCGGTGAAGATTCCATTAGATCCCATGTGGATCTCATTGAATAAAGTCCGCCTTAGACCGACGAGGGCCATTAGTCCGAAACCATGGTCTCTTAGGTGGACGCTTCTCAGTTTGCCAAAGCTGGTGTTATGGCTTTGTCACCGACCCGAGACCGCTAGTTGCGGCGACGGTCAATAGATGGCGTCAGGTTTTGACGTTTATTTTGACGGGAGAGGCTCCCCATGCTTCTATATTTGAGAGTATAGCCTTAAAATTATTCTAATTTCTAAAATACTTCTTCACACCTGCATGCACATGTTGCTACTTGCTAACTCGCCACGGTACATTTTTCAAAAACTTTCTACTTGATTCCCAACTAAGTTTTAGGATTTGTCACCTATTTGGTGCTAACGGTACATGTAGCATGTATTCCTGTCTAATGTTGTGTTGTTACAAGTTGGATATATGTCAACTATAACCAGGTATGATGCAAAAATAGAAAAAAATCTTTAAAAAAGATGTAGAGATTTGTAGCTAAAAAAATTGGCATTTTCGGGAATATATATATATATATTAATTAAAGGGCATATTTTGGATCTAATATAAAACAAACATTTTATTTAATATAAAAATGCCAATATTTCAATAGGCTATATATATATTTCAATATATATATATATATATATATTTGAAAATAGAGCAATCCATACTTAATTCATTAGATAATAAAAGGCGTATATTGGATTTAATAAAATATTTATTTTGCCAATATTTCGGCTGGCTGAACGCCAACTTTAATCGAGGCATTACATTTTTGTATACATAATATAGTGCACATACAATATAGTGTATAGAAAAATGTAATGCCTCGATAAAGGTTGGCGTTCAGCCAGCCGAAATATTGGCAAAATCAATATTTTATTAAATCCAATATATGCCTTTTATTATCTAATATATATATATATTTTTTTTGTGAAAAAATAGTACAAATGTGATATGTTGGGAGAATCTTAATATTCACTCTCTATTTATACTTAAAACTTCTTTATTAAAAGTATGAAAAACAATGAAGTTAAATTACTATGATAAATTTGAAGAAACTCTAAGAAAACTCATACGTCTCCACACAGATTCTCAACCACACTCACTCAAAGAAAATACCTATATATATATACACACAATCAACACCACAGAATAAATTAGTCCACAGATTAATATAAATCATAGAATGAAAAAAGAACATTTTAAATTATAAATATCAACAAATCTCCCCTTCAAATTTTCAATTTTCATTCCTCAAAAAATAACTCCACCACTTAGGCAGTTCTTAATCTTGACAGCATCCACACTCTTGGTGAAATGGTCCGCTTTCATTTCCTTTGAAGGGATATGCAAAAACTTCAATTTCTTCATCTTCCATGGCTTTAATCCATTGTTTTCTATCATCAGAATTCAGTGCTTCTTGGTAATCCTTCGGTCGTTTAATTTCAAAAGGCCCATCAGAAACATTTTCCTTATTCTTTATTAGTCTTAATCTTTCAGATCTCCTCAATCCCCTTTTTATGAGTTCTTCTTCCTCGGTTTCTCTCAGACGAAGATCTCGTTCTTCTCTCATTTCTCTCGTCATTCCTGGTTCTGGTCCTCTTCTACGTGGAGTAATTATTTCATCAGGAGGTATTTCATCTATTTCACTCAAATCTATATCATTATCATCTTGAGTAATATGCTCATCATCGATGTTAAAGTTTTCTACTCGGTCTTCTCTATTACCACCAGTCTTCATTCCCGTGAGAAATCAAATTTTGGTCTTCTCTACTAAAAAAGAAAAGTTCATTTTCATCAAGATTTCTACCTCTATTATTCATTAAATAATATCCCAACTTGGCTTCATTAAATTTAACATCTGATACTTCATGAATTTCATCCATTTCTGGTAAATATATTCTATAGCCTTTTCTTATCATACTATAGCCCATCATGATCCCTTTATGAGCTTTTGGTTCCATCTTCTTTCTCTTTTCTTTTCTAATATGAACATAAGCTTCGCTTCCGAACCTTTTTAAATAAACAATGTTTGGTTTCCATCCCTTGTATATCTCGAAAGGAGTTGTATTAATTTCTTTGATTTTTATTCTATTATTTATATGAACAGCCACTTTAACACTTTCGCTCCAAAATTTTAAAGGTAATTTAGAATCAATTAGCATGGTTCTTGCCGACTCAACTATGGTTCTATTAAATCTTTCGGCTTTTCCATTACTTTCAGGAGTATAAGCTGTAGTGAATTCTTGTTTGATGCCCTTACTAGATAACCATCGCCTCAAATAGTTTGAAATATACTCTCCTCCATTATCATTTCGAATTCTCTTTACTTTCCTGCCAGTCTGTCTTTCTTCTTGGATAATCAAGTTTATTATGGAATCTGCTGTTTGAGATTTATTAGCAATTGGTATAACGAAAGTAAAATTACTATAGTCATCAACAATAGTGATAAAATACCTATATCCAAATGATTCATCCAAAGGTCCAACTATGTCGGTATGCCATAGATCCAAAATATCTTCAGATTGTTTATATTGTATACTTTTGTAAGATTTTCTATGAATTTTTCCTAATGTACAAGATTCGCAATTCGCTTTGTTATTATGTAAATTTTTCAATCCTAATACAGTTGAATTATCATACATTTCTTTCAATTTCTGAAAATTTACATGAGCAAGTCTGTGATGCCATAGCATATCATCTACTTCTGCTTTCCTTGCAATTTCCATATTTAAGATTCCTTCAACTTCAAATTTATCACCAAATCTTCTTGCTTCATATAAGACATCACCATTTTTATCTATTACCTCAGCTTTGTTTTTTGTGAACAACACATTGAAATCATGATCTATAATTTTTGTTACTGATAATAAATTTTCTCTCAAATCAGGCACATGCAAAACATTTTCAAATTTAATGAATCCCTTATTTACATTTGACTTCATTCTAATAGATCCAATTCCCGAAGATTTCATCACTTCACCTTTTTCAGCTGTCGCTATTATTCTTTCTTCTTCTTTATATTCTATAAAAAGTTCTTTTTTACTAACCATATGGCTAGAGGCTCCAGAATCCATATTCCATTTTATTTTTTCTTCCTTTTGATATTCCTCTTCGTAATTTGCTTCACTTGTTTCCATCACATGACTTGTATATTCACTATTATTTTGTCTGTTTATTCCTCTTTTAGGCCCATTAAAATTATATCTTGCATGACATTCATTTCTATACTTTCTACATATTGTCGATTCATGCCCAAATCCTCCACATTTAAAACATTTCATCCTATTTCTACATTCTTTAGAGATATGTCCCATCATTCCGCATTCATAACATTTAATATTAGGATTTCTTATTTCCGTCCAGCCTTCTCTAGCTTTTGATGCAATTTCTGTTTGCCGTTTTTCTTCTTTTCTATGTTTTAATTTTTCTTCAGTTTCCTTCAGGATTAGTCTTATTTTGTTCATATTCTTTTCTTTATCTGATTTGATAATTTTTACGTCAAAATCAAATTCTACTCTCAAACCTTCCAAAACGAAGCAAATCAACTCTCTATCTTTAATCTCATCTCCTGCTTGAATGCTTCTACTCTTTATAATCATAGCTCTATTTAAGTAATCATCCACCGTTTCATCTTCGTTCATTTTCAATTTTGACAATTCTATTCTATTTTTCATCTGCAAGTCTTCATTTTTTGATGCCATTTCTTCTCCAATTATATTCCATAATCTCTTGGCATTTCTTTCACTTGAATATTTTAGAATTTGAGTGTCATTCATTGTTCGGTTCATCACATTTCTTGCAATTGCATTGTCGTCATCCCAGTCTTCCCAGAATTTTATTTTTTCATCAAATTTTTTGTCTGTTTCTATTGGCTTTTCAACTTCTTCTCCTTCTATAATTCTTCTCCATAATTTTAATCCCCGTAATTCACTTTCAATTCGATTTGCCCAGATCAAGTAGTTTTTGTCTGAAAGTTTTTCTATTGGAGATAAATTAAAATTTTGCATCTTTTCTTTTTTTTTTAAATTATTCAATCAATCTTGATTCGCATAAATTTAAATTCAACCGCTCTCTGCTACCAATTGTTGGGAGAATCTTAATAATCACTCTCTATTTATACTTAAAACTTCTTTATTAAAAGTATGAAAAACAATGAAGTTAAATTACTATGATAAATTTGAAGAAACTCTAAGAAAACTCATACGTCTCCACACAGATTCTCAACCACACTCACTCAAAGAAAATACCTATATATATATATATATACACAATCAACACCACAGAATAAATTAGTCCACAGATTAATATAAATCATATAATGAAAAAAGAACATTTTAAATTATAAATATCAACATGATATTGTACTGGGATAAAGTTCAATAAATTGAAAAAAAAAAAAAGAAAAATGGCATCTCCTTATCGTGAAACTGAAAGTTGCTGATGGCTTGCGCCATCTATCGAAAAAATATCAAGATTTACAGAATTGGCCAAATACTCATTCTTGATTAATCAAGAAAAGTTAACCAAGTACGCGTCTCGGGCTGTTGGCCCTCGTCAGTGCAGTGCAAGCTTTTCTTTACTTTTTTACTTAGAAAAGTATAGCTGCGGCATATCATTTTCATAAAGAGGCTTATGAAGAACGCGCATCATCGAAACCTACATATAAATATTGGTTTAGGCGCTTCCGAAGTGGCAATTTCAAGGCCGAGGACAAGGTGTGTTTCGGAAGAACAAAACTAATTGAGGACCTCGAGATGCAAGCGTTATTGGATTAGAGCGATATATAGACAAACATACAAGATCAACTTGTGAAACATGACTTGCCAAGGTGTTTACAAAGGTTTACAAGCCATGGGAAATACTCAAAATGAAGTAAAATGACTTACGCATGAGTTAGCTGAGAAATAGGGGGAAAAATCTAAGAGAAACCTTTGAAATATTGCCTTTTCAGCATTAAAGAAAGATTTTCTTTATCGACTTATTATTGAAGATAAGAGAAGTGGGCATATTAAAATAATCTTAAATATAAAAAAAATATTGGCTTTTGCCTTGCAAAGCATAATCATTAGAAGTCACGGGCAACTCGTTTCGGAAATAAGATATGCTCTGTGTTTGGTAGGGTCAGAAAGGAACCGTGTACTCTAAGCGGCTGAAACTAAGAAACTGTCAATGGGAATCTCGCTACTGACAAATGATTAATTTGGAGCATGTGAACGAGTAATAATACAACACGATAATGCTCCGTGCTGTCGTTCATCAGAACACTGAACTAGGATCTGACACAGTAAGTGTCAATTTCACCAGACCTGGCTCCTTCGGATTATCATTTGTTACGATAGATAGCGTATGTCTTGGCTGGACTTTATTTGGCTGATTTGGAAAAGGTCAAAATTGGTTGTGGTGGCTGGTTCCATATAAAATACGCGACGTGTAATGCCATTGGAATCATGTATTGACATAAAGTTGGGGGATAATGTGAATATACTTGTATGTTGTGAAAATTGAGCAATCTATAAATAAATCTTTAATTAAAAAGGCATATATTGGATCAAAATTTGGTAAAATAAATTATATTTTGATCCAATATATGCCTTTTTAAATAAAAATACTTGTATGTATAACGAACAATTCATATTCTTATGCATTTTCAATTTTTCTCGTCCAGAAGAGCAGAAATGCTTGAAAGCTCGGCATAATAATAACATCTCGAGAGAAACTTTAAAAACCATGATTTCGTACTTTTTATTTTTATTTTTCTCCTTGAAAATTTTCATTTCATTCACATATAACCACCTCCCTCAACAGAAACTTAGATATTCACCTGTTATATATATCCAATGTTTGAACTTTTGAATTTCTTTTTAAAAATTGAATTGTTTTAGAGAAGAATTTCGAAATTGATATTCATGTTGTATTTGTTTATATTGCCAGGAGGACAGAGTTTCCTGGTATTCCCTCTCAAAACTGGACTTATTCGGTTAGGGAAAACAGTGGCGCCACGTGGAAGGGAAAAATACTCAGTTCTCCCCTTTTGCTGTAACTGCTGGGTCGATTTGGTTCATGTACATAGTAACTTTTATTTTATACTTATAATATCTCATATAACTAATTAAATAAATATTTAAAGTAATTCAGAAGCCTATTTAATTATCTATCTTCGCGACATTTTTTTATAAACTTGTGAACAAATCCTAAAATTTTCAAATTCAAAAAGACATATCAATAGATACAAGCTCTATTTTTGCCTGATAAGTTTTGGTGCTGTGTGAAAATATTAATTCTGAAATAATAATACAAGATAATGTCTGTGAAATTCAAATGGATAAAAATGGTTCCCCATACCTATTGTATTTTGTAAGTTATTAGTATTCTATTTTATAAAGTTCAAATATAATTCTTTTCAAAAAGAAAAGAATTAAGGAAAGTGTAACCAAGCAAGTGTACCATTGTTACATTTGACTATCGCTGTTTGGAAGTGACATTGACGAATGACTGAGATGGATATTATCAAGAGAGTGTTTAGCAGACTTTGCCTAGCGTATCTAGGGAGTGCATTTTCATGTTTTGTCTTTATAGTGGTGTACCCACTCGTCTGTTTGTTGTCAACAGCAGTTGACGTGGTTAGCCGGCTGATCGCCACCATTTGGCCTTATGCCTTCCAGTACTTTAGGTACTCAGACGAGATTGGGTTCGCCTGGTTCTGTTGTAAATTATTATGGCGTGGGCTAGGCAAAGTGAGAGGCTGGAATAAGACAGAATAGGGAATAGGTGAGATGTGTTGTTAGGTTCTAAGGATTGGCAATATTAATCAAAATTCTGTTTGCATTGGCATTTATGTTTCAAAATTCTATTTTATTTAAAGATTGGCTAGTTTTTTTTTTTTCAAAATTCATCTCCCTTATTAGTCAACCTCACTTCCTTTCTGATGGTCATGATCCCTCCCTGAAGCTGATGCCAGGCAGTCTCTGCTCTCATAATGCTCCTTAGAACTCTGAGTCCCTTGAAGACAAGTTCTTGCCTTGTTCTATCCCTGCATTCTGGAAACTCTGAACCAGACTTTAAGATGATCTTCGAGGATTTCTGGACAATAAACTTTCTAATGATGAAGAAAATAACAGTGATGCCTTGCCATTTGGTCGTTTTTTTTAATCAGCGCAACCTCTTTGCCCACTGAACCTCTTCAATCCACGTTCATCTCCCTCTTTTTGGAAATCATGAATTCGATTACTTGATCCCCTGGATGAAGTCTACTTCAACGTTTACATCCAACTTGCTGAAGTTCTGCAAGAGAAACATTGAATTAAATTGGACTTTCTTAAACCAGCATCCAACTATCTGAACCCCACATCTTGCTCATTTTTCTATCATCATCTTAGAATAGTAACTTCCGATTCTCCTTCAGCACGTGCCTTCAATACCTTAAAACCCTTTCCTCAAAAGCTATCTTCAAAGGGATCAATCTTTTATTTTCTCACCAAAGACATTTTATATAAAAGCTGACTCTCTTGAACCAACGCTCAACTATCTGAACCTTACAACTTGCCCATGCCCAACTTCATCTCTCTGTCATCTTGAAATAGAAACTAGCTCTAAACATGTTCCTTCACTGCCTGGCATCTTTCTCTTATGATCTCGTTTAAAGGGACCAAGCCGAGATATAATGAAAATGGACATTATCACTTCTCTCTTTAATATCTTCTTTTTCATTGACACATCATTTGGTAGAAGAAGAATAAAAACAGTTATTATAAAAAGAATATTTTTACAATTTTCCACTTTAACTCACCTAAATCTACCTATAATTAGTTAAGTATGAGTAATAATAAATTAACATGGTGGTTATACACAAATACATAAAGTTAAATAGGACCTTCATTTTCCTATCGAGATAGAGGAGGTAGGAAAAGAGGACCTGTGGACAGGCCACCACCATGTTGACCAGACCCCGACCCTTATAATAAATTTATAATATTATCTGAAGTAGAAGATGTAAGCTTCAAACCCTATAATGTTAAGGAACAAAGACAGGCTTTTCTGAGAGATATCAGTAATTTCACAAATTCTTCAATATTCATTGCACAGTAAATTCTTATCTAAGTAAACTATTGTATAGGAATAAATCTTAATATAAGCCTGTGCACTCTATACGAAGGTCATTCAAAAGAAAATAATAATTTTGTAAATAATCCATAATTGCAAGCGAAATTTAAAAATACTTTCTAGTAAGTATTCACCCTCTGTATTCATACACATTTGCTATCTTTTTGTGAGGGATTTAATATATTTCCCCATTGATAGATGGCTTTGAAGCCTCTTCTAATAGATATTCACCGCTATTTCTTGAGTATTTCTGATATCAAATGATGATTGAAATAAATTCAAGGAATCCAATAATCTAATGACGACTTGGTAAAGTTCGAGGGAGTATGGAGAAGGTGATAATACTTTAAAGTCCTGTGAAGTTTGGACCTTTTTGATCCGCTTGATGTAGAGCTTTATCTAATAACGTATTATTTATATTTAATAACTTAATATTTAATAACTATTTTTCTGGTTCAATGTATTTCCAATAAATTAGAATATGAATCAACGTTCATTGTGGTCCTTCGTTTAGTATCATCTCAAGAATAACTTCATTTTGCTTTCAAATCGAGTTAACAAGTTCAAGGGCTGTCCCTGGGCTTACTTCATTCTATTGTATTGTTTGAGATTATATTTAACTTTCAGGACGTGAAACAATCTGATGACAGATCGCTTTTCGTACTTGGTGCGATATTCTTGAGACTACGTCAACTTATAAACAATAAAAGAGCCATGTAAGCGCTAATTGGCGAAAACACTGGGAACGTTAATCACTATTGAGCCAAACACTTCGATTATTTTCCATCGCAATAAGGACAGTTGAAATTATATTTTAAAGAACAATATTTAATTCATGCCTACTGTCTTTGTCTGAATTATTTGCGGAAGAGCTTTGAGAGATGCCAATATTTATATGTGATTCTACAGTCCTAGAAGCTCATTTCAACAACAACAGCAACAACAAAGGTATGCATAAGAACAAAGCAGTGAGACAAAGGAAACAACGATATAGACAGAAGAAAAAGAAAAAAAACAAGAAAGAGAAAGAGGGAAGCAAGAAAAACAACACAAAAAGAGTAGCAGTAAGAAAGTGAGGAGTGAGTGTCACTTGGCCTTCTTCTGAGATATGGACTTGTGGAAACCATAAAACGCCGTAAGCAATATACTTATTCTGGGTCATATTGTCAATTATTGATGGAAGTGAAGCACAGAGTTGCCCAGTTTTGAGCATAAGGGTTCTTCTTTCTTCTTTCAGACAGAGCAATCAAAAATATAGTGAGTGATTTCATTTTTTAGTTTTGAATTGCAGAAGGTACAAATCGGGTCCTCACCGCAGAGCATCTTGGTGTGGTTTTCTCTAAAAAAACTTGAAAGTATTCTAACTTGTGCGAGTAGTCTTACAACAGGGAAAGGAAAATCTCCTAAAAAGGTATCCCTCCGTCATGAAAGATATGTGAATGTCTTTGTAGTGAGAGTATAGCTTATATTTATCCATTCTTGTAAGGTCGTTTTGTATAGATTGGTCTGCCGCTGTTTTTAAGAGCCCTGTAATCGCGCTCCTCAGCGTTTCAGGATCATCACAGGAAACAAGTGCAGCGGATACATTATTTTTAAGCAGATTGGTGAGCCTTTTAATGAAACCGATGGGTGTGTCCGATAGAAGCTCATTTTATTAATTAATTAAATACCATAACAAGATTCAACTATATCACATATATGAACAGAATTGTTCGATACAATACAATAGCTATATGAAAAGCAGTAATTGACGAAGCCGCTGAATTAAACATTATATTTATTGATTTACAAGAGAGAGAACAAAATATAAAAGAGAAACTAATATTGAACAAAGGAACTTTATATTTCTTTCGGTTAGCGCCTGTTTACCCGTGATCTTACACACATACTCTGTGGAAATAATTAATTAATTTAAATATATATATACAACAGTTTTACGTTTTTTCTCCCATTCCTTCTTAGTAGAAATGACTGGCTCAGCAACGCAAATTAAATATGCTCTCTTTACCTTTACATAGAAGAAACATTAATTTAAGTATTTACAGAAAGGTGTAAAATAAATAAAAATCAAAAATCGTATGGAGAGACTTAACACACTAAAGCAATAACTATTATATATTAACATGCAAGTTGCTGTATGGACCAATCAGCCCTAAGGCTGCGTTGCGCGCCATATTCATGCCATCAATCTCCCCCTTGAAGTGATCCCTTGCTTATTCAAGGAGCACTTCGGAACTTAGAATCTCGAGCGAGGAACTTCATGCAAGTTTGTTCCACTTTGAACATAGCACATTTCAGTCGATCTATAGGTTTTCAATGGCTTTTCAATGTCATAGGATGAGATTAGACTAAGTGAAGTTTCATAGGAACTTTACTTTCCTGATCATTGATATCACTAAAGTGTTCCATAGTATGTTTGTTCTCTTCTATTGACCTCTAATCTTTTTTGGTCCGAAAATTTCGGGATCATCTTCAGTTTCTTGATGAGTCCTATAACTGTACTGCCCAACTGTTGGAAGCAGCACTCATCTGTTATCTTTCCTTGATAGACTGTCTTCTTTGAAGACACAGTCCCGAGATTCCACAACCTTTCTTAACTCGGTTATTCATACTCGGTACCCACGTCCCCTGAGGGCATATCAATAATGTTACCTCAGTATACGCTTCCTTTCAATTTGGAATTTCTTAATAGTGTTAGAGTATTCACCTACATTTTATGGCCAATAGCCTTCAGATATTAAACGCTTGGCTTTTCCCAGTCCATAGATGGCAAATTGTTGCCATTATGACTGTTAAGCATCCTATTCATTACATTGGCAGCGGTGTAAGTCAGTTCTGCCCAGGATTATTATTATTCTTTTTTTATTATCATTTACAAAGCACGCGATATCCGTCTTGGATATTTGCATGCATAAACAAGTTTAAAACATTTTTTGGGATTGGGACAGTTATTCCTCTTATGATTAGGATTAAATAAAAAACAGTTCTGACATTGATTCACTAATATTTTATCTTTAATATCGCATCGTTGAATATCCGTGTAAATTTTTCCATTTCTCTTCATAATTTGGTAGACTCTAGGTGAAACCCTCAGTACTACATCTTGCTCTGGTCTATTGGTTTTCATTGGAAATAGCACTTTGATCTCTTCACTGAGTTGAGAAAGTTCAGGGTTCATCTCACATAACGTTGTCGATAAATTAGCTAAGTTGGTCATCTTGTTGACTGATTTTATGACTATGTTTGGATCTCTTAGTTTTGGCTTGTATATTTTACTGCATTGGTTTAGATCATCTTGCTTAGTAAAACTTTCTATCATTCGATCTATATCTTGATCTTTAGGCAATTTTATTACTGTACCTTTCCTAGTATTAAATACCTTGCTAATCTTTATTTTATTTCCCTCCTGTCGTAAAAATTTTATACTATCATTCACCTTTTGTTGTACCTGTGAGATGTTTTGACCTTCATTGGCAGTTATTATGATAGTTTGTTCCTCAGTAATTTGCTTATCTTTTTGAATAAATTTATCTTCCCCATATTTTACCACCTCTGCATACGAGTCCTTGTTTCTGCTTTGTTTTACTATTTGGGATAAATCGTTTCTAATGTCGGTATAATTTTTCTGCATACATTCCCCAATTCCATTTAAACTCTGTTCTAGTTTCACTAATTCTATTACACTATCCTTTAGCTGTTTTGTTGTACTTTTTACATATCCAATATCTTGTTTATTCAAAGTTTTTTGATTGTTATCAAATTTGTCTACAAAATATTTACATAATTCATCCAACCTGTCTAATATTAATGCATTCATTGTTTTGCATATCTATTGACAGCGTAAAATTATAATGAATTGTTAGCGTTATTTAAAGTGTTTAATTTAATCCAAAAGATTTAGCAATATTAATATATAATTTAAAAATTTAATATGTTTAAATATGAACTGTATTTAAATTATCTCAAAATATATAATATAACAAAAGTTAAATCAAATTTAAAGTATATTTACCGGAAAATACGGAGCGATGCAATACACGTCCACTCAGTCTGGCCGCCTGGTGGCGAAAAAAAAAAAAAAAAAAAAAAAAAGCTTCTGACAGACCACTACCGCATATCGTGCTACTGACTAGATCTGAAAGAGTCCTGTTCATTATTTCTACCAAACCATTTTGTTGGAGTGTATATGTCACAATGAGCTCAATAACAACTCCAATGCTTTTTTTTCAAAAGTGTTGCATTATCTTGAGAATAATTCCAAATAATTATCTATGCGTATTATTTTAAGATTCCTATTGGTTTGTTTTTCGGATTCCTGAATACACTGTTTGAATCTTCTCAAATTTTCAGATTTGTTTCTCAGTGTAAAAATGCGCTCACATATCTTGTGGCCTCATCAATGATGGTCAAAGTGTACGTGGCTCTTCCCCATCTCGATTCATCAAATGGGCCCATTAAATCTGCCTGCAACAGGTCCAAAGCCATGATTTCCTCATCCTTCCTGTGCAAGTACCAAGGGAACGATAGGCGACAGTATTTGCAGTCCTCGTACTTTTCTGACTTTATCACGTTGCAATCAAGTACTTTCACACTCTGAATTTGACCTTTTTGACTTTTGTATCCATATTTAGATGCACCAATCTTTTGTGCCAAAGGTCTAGTGAAGGTAACCTTTTGTATTCAGATGCAATAAATACTCGATAATCTTGACCAGGTTGTGAAGATGGAGTAGTTTGTAGGTAGAAGAGTATACAAAGTTTCCTTCCTTTTTCTATCAAGGGCTTCCCCTTCATGTCTATAATGTGGGGGAAAAGTCTTTTTTTTTTTTTTAAACAACTTTAAATGATCTGCCATTTGAAGCATAATTGGCATCGTACAGCTTAGTAATGACCATACACTCTATTTTCATTTATTTGAGAGAGAGAGAGAGAGAAAATGATAAGAAAAATATTCCGGTTAAATACGTTTTAGAACTTAGTTGATTTAAATAAAAAACAACATCAGTTTCATAGTCTTTTGTTTGAAGTCTTCTTTTACTTTCCTTCTTAGTCAAAACGACTGGCTCAGCAATGCAAAATAAATATGCTTTATTTAGTTTTACAAATAGGGGAAAATATAAATTAATTTAGTTATCTACAGTAAAAATAAAATATTTTAAAAACATATGCGAGATTGAACACCATCAAAATTTATTTATTCCGCGGGCACCTTTCATTTATGCGAACTCTACACGCGATTACAACTCGCCATTACACACCAAAGCAATAACTATCATATAGTGATGCGCAAGTTGTTGTGTGGACCAATCAGCGCCAAGGTTGGGCCATCTTCGTGCTATCATAGAGATGACGTGTTATTGTCTTATAATTAAAAATATGTATTTTGATTTATTGTTTAAAATATTGAGGGAGAGAGAGAGAGATTGAGATTGAAAGTGATTTATTACAATGTCCATATAAGATTATATGGACTATAAATGTTTAAAATATAAAAGTTTATCTTCTTATTCCACACACATATCTCCATTTTTATTTATTCTGTATTTAACCATATATAATCTTAATATATGGTTAAATACAGAATAAATAGAAAGAGAGATATGTGTGTGGAATAAGAAGATAAACTTTTATTTTTAAATGGAGAATCAGGTGGGAGAGTTCACCACTGAAGAGCCAGTCCCTGATAATATTTTATCATTGTAGTAGGAGGAGTTTGGGATATTTTAGGTTCTTAAAAGAAACATTCGCACATAATTTGTTCTTAGTTTTAAGAACTTTTATATAATACAACCAATTAACTATAATAAAAATAGAGAATAACAAAATTTCCAAACAATATTATTCGAATTTGAATGAATTTCATAATAGTAGCTTCAGCCTAATATAGAAATAAACAGTATATCTTTACTTCTTAGATATTTTCAAAGGAACAGTTTGCATTTAATACCCGCAATTGGCCAGATAGTGTTGTAAACTTTAATTTCAATGTCCAGGGTCAAGAACTAAATTTTATTCCTCACTCCGAATAAATGAAGTAATTGTAAGTATCTTTAGATTAAAACAACAGTGTGTGTCAAAATTATGAGTAATCACATATATTAATTAATTTATTAATCAATCAGGCGCGATATTGAAATATTTGCTCCTAATACAGTGGAAACAATACAGCAAACAAATTAGAACTTAGAATTAAATATTTACAAATTTACATGTATTATTCTACAGAGTTCATAAAATGTATATAGACAAAGTGGCTGAGGTGAAAGAGTTAGATCATTTAGATCAGGGAACAAACGATGTCTCACTTCTGCAAAGTTCGGACAGTCGTAGATAAGGTGAAGAGCAGTTTGTTCAGTTTCTCCGCAGGAATAATATGGTACAAGATTATATAAGTGAAGGGAATGAATACAGATAAACACGTGAGATTTCTAATTGGATTCTACAATACTAACATGGATAAGATTGGTAGATTAATTTAATTGAGGCTTGATTTAAATTAGCTGGTTTTTATTCTTATTCTAGGAGTTAACCTGTTTGAATACTCTTACAAAAACAGGATCGCTTTTATTGTGCTATAGAATATGTCATATTTACTGTAGAGAGAGATAGAAAATATGCTTTATTACTAGAATAAATTTAGAGATTGTATGATTTTGAATTCACTCAGGTCTTTATAGATTCATATATTTTATACTGTTTTGATGTAAAAAAAAAAATTGAAAATTTTCAAAGTGAAGCCTGTAAGGAAGAGCAATTCATCCTTTCCTGGACAATATTGATACTGAAGATTTTTAAATCAAAAATAATGCTAGAAGGTGTACAACATTTTATATAAGGTTGATAATATGTCTACAAAAATATGTATTCTATTTAGCTAATATATGTTATATTTCATTTTATAAAAAATACTTTTATTCCATTGAGTTAAGAAATTGTAACCAAGCAAGTGTCCCATTGTTACATTTAACTATCGCTGCGTGAACTGAGATTGACTAATGGCAGAGATGACTTTTATCGAGAGAATGGTTCGCAGACTTTGCCTAGCATATCTAGGGTGTGCATTCTTATGTTTTGTATTTGTAGTGGCGTACCCACTCATCTGTTTAGTGTTAACAACAGTTAACAGTGTAGACCGGCTTGTTGCCGCAGTTTGGCCTTATGCCTGCCAATACCTGAGGTACTCAGATGAGATTGGGTTCGCCTGGTTTATTTGTAAATATTCATGGCGTGGGCTAGGCAAAGTGAGAGGTTGGTATAAGACAGAATAGGGGTTAGGTGAGATTTGTTATGTTAAGGTTTTAAAGATTGGTAAATTAATCAAAATTCTTCTTCATTGGCATTTTTATCAAAATTCTTTTTTTTTTATAAATATATAAAGATTGGCTAGTGTTTTTTTTTCAAAATTCATCTCCCTTATTAGCCAACCTCATTTCCTTTCTGATAGCCATGATCCCTCCCTGAATCTGATGCCAGGCAATCTACTCAATGACGCTTCTCCGAACTTTGGGTCCCTTGAAGACAAGCTATTTACGCGTCCTATGATTATCTTGAAATGATTCCTACCTCTGGAAACTCCACCCAACCTCATACGAACTACGGAATATTCTGGATAAGAATTATTCTAAAGATCAAGAACATTGTGAAGATCTCTTGTCCATTGGTAACCTGGAACCAACGGAGCCGCTCTGACCACTGAGCTTTATGAATTAAAATTCATCTATTGAGGACTGAAAACCATGATATCAATCACCTGATCCTCTGGATAAGTCTATTCCAACAGTTATCTCCAACCTACTGATGTACCATATGAAACCATTTCAATCAAAGCTGACTATCTTAAACCAATTATTTAATATCTAATCCCCCACATCTTGCCCATATTTCTTTATCTTGGAATAGCAACCCCTGCTAATCCTTCAGCATGTGTCTTCATTACCTGGAATCTTTTCCTTACAAACCAATTTCAAAGGGACCAATTTACCCAATTATATTAAAAACGAAACCTTGATAATTTCTGACCTTTTGAACCAGAATTCTGCTATTTGAGCCCCACAACCTGCTCATGCTAACCATCTTCCTCTGTCATCTTGGAATATAAACTCCTGCTTCTCTCTCAGTATGTACCGTCAATGCCTGGCATCTTTCTCCTACAAGCTCGCTTCAAAGGGACCAACCCGAGACAATGGAAATGATCCTTCTCCCTCCAATCCTATTCAATATTTTTCCACTTTTGACTGATAATATTGCAGTTGAAGAATAAAATTATTTGTTTCAATGCGAGTTTTCTATAAAAATTATATTTTATTTATGATTATATGTATTTCTTCTGTCTTCAAAGCTTACGTCCATATTTTATCTAAAATACCAATACCAAGAGTCTAGCATCAGTATCACTATAAAAAGAAGTTCCAAAAATGCAATATAACAGCGGTATGATAGATTAAACTGGCGAAACCGCTGGGAGAGTTCACCACTGATGAGTCAGGCCCTCCCATTAATTTTTCCTTTGCAGTAAGGGCAGTAGAAATTGTTTTTTTTTAAAAAGAATCATACGAGTATAAAATAGTTTCGAATTTTAAAAATTTAATTAACACACTCACACACATACATTTGCCTATAGTAAGTTTGGTAGGGGCATTGGAATTACTAGATTATATTTAAATAAACTATAGTAAACGGGTTCTTAAATCTAACAAAGATAGAGGAGATAGGGGACGAAGAGAACCTGCGGATCGGTCACCACTTTTATCTGAAGTAGAGGATGTTAAGATCCCTATTGTGTATTGAAAAACCTAAGTAGGTCATTTAGAGAGAGATCCCTTATACCACAATATCAATTCTACATCACCTTACACAATCAAGTCTCATAAATATAAAATTATCATTGTCTTAAGTTTTAAATTTACAATAACTTTTATATTAGAAATTCGAAATCATTCAGTACGAAATTTTCTAGTTTCAAATAAAACAAACTTCATAATACTACTCTGATAAAAAAGTTTCGACACTTTGCTCATAAGTTAAAAAAAAACTTATTATTTACTACCAAATTCAAATTGTTCCCTTCAAAGTAGTCCCCGTTGGCCGCGATGCACTTCAGTTTATCCAGTCGGCAAAACACCTCTGGTAGTCTGTTTTCGGGATCGCCTTCATGGCCTTCTGCGATTCCACTTTGATCCCTTCTATGCTATGAAATTTCCGACCCTCTAACTTTTTTTGAGCTTTCCAAAAAGGAAAAAGTCGCAGGGAGCCAAATCGGGACTGTATGGGGGGTTGGGGGATCACAGAGGTTGAGTGGTCCTGCAGGAACTTCAAGCTTTTGAGGGCTGTGTGCGCCGGCGCGTTATCGTGGTGGAGGATCCACGACTTGCTCCTCCACAGCTCCGGCTGTTTCTGCCTGATCGCTTCCCTCAATCGCCTCAAAACTCCCAGGTAGGAGTCAGCAGTTATTGTAGAGCCTTGTTGTTGAAATTCATGATGAACGATGCCCTGGTAGTCGAAGAACACAGTCAACATGACCTTGACTTTGCTGGGAGCCTTCCTCGCTTTCTTTGGTCTCGGCTCATTTTTGAAGCGCCACTCCGATGCCTGTTGGGTAGTTTCCGAATCAAAGCCGTAAATTCATGTTTCGTCTCCAGTAAAGACCCTCTTCAGCAGTTCGGGGTCGTCGGTTGTCGCTTCGAGATTGAGACTGGCCGTTTCTTTCTGGGCGTTCTTTTGATCAAAAGTCAAATCTTTAGGAACGAGAACGGCGTTGTGAGTCTTCTCACTCCCAAAATGTCCTTCATTATCGATTGAGTCGACCCGAATGATATCCCTGCTTCTTCGGCGAACTCCCTGACAGTTATTCGTCGGTCTTCGCGCACCAGTTCCAACACCATGTCCACCTTTTCAGGCGTGGTTGATGTGGACGGTCTCTCGGAACGCTCGTTGTCGGCGGTCTCTTCCCGACCCTCCTTGAGGCGCTTGTACCACTCGAAAACTCGTCTTTGGCTCATGACGGCATCCCCGTAGGCTGTTTGCAACACCCAAGAAATTTCGGCACCCTTGAATCCGTTTTTCACACAGAACTTGATGCAAATTCGTTGATCCTCCATTTTGGTGACTAACGAAATCGAAGCACGGGCAAAATGGCTTCACTTCGAACAGCCGCTGCTCGCGCTGTTGTGGCGCGTGATTTTTGAAAATTGGCAGGTCTCCAAGCCAAGGGCGACGCTTGCCACAAACCGGGAGAAAATATATTAAGTTTTCAGGATTTTATGAGCCAAGTGTCGAAACCTTTTGATCAGAGTAGTATAACAGCGGCATGGTAGATTAAACTGGCGAAACCGCTGGGAGGGTTCACCACTGATGAGCCAGGCACTCCCATTAATTTTTTTCATTGCAGTAAGGGTAGAATAAATTGTTTTATATTTTAAAAAAAGAATCATACGCGTCTATAATAGTGTTGAATTTTCATAACAGATGGCGCGCTAATGCACCATAACACAACTTTTATATATAATTATAACACATGCGAAAGGTCCCTGGTTCGATCCCGGGCGGAACCACTTTTTTTACATTTTGATTAGTAGCCCGTAAAACCACATTCTCTCTATAACTATAAAGCAATAACATGCCATCTTTATACACCAATACCTCGCTTTGCGTCGTTTTGTTTTGCGTTGTTTTAGATTCGAGTTTTTAATTAAATTTTTTTTTTCCTAAAATATGGCAACACCTTTGTTTTTGATTGCGCCTTCACATATTTTCACTTTGCGTCGTTTCAATTTGCGTCGTATTTTTTTGGAACGTAACCCAGACGCAAAGCGAGGTATGGGTATATATGGAATGAGAGCATTATACCACGAATGTTCCTTTTACGTATTAAAAATTATTCGACTATATTTGCTGCGATGGAAAAACTACTACTAGTACTTACTACTAATGAACCAAACTCCGCCTTTACCGGTCCCAAGCCTGGATAAAACAGGAGGAGGGGGAGCAGTAACAAGCTCACTAAAAAACCTGGGCTTAGCTGGCCCGGTTGAAAGTACCCTGTAAGGGCTCCTAATCCAGGGATACAGGATGAGCAGCGTTTGTACTCCATATTAAGAGCGGCTGCACATGGCATCTGTTCCTCATGTTAGAGGTGGCCATTTCATTTGGAGCTAAGTCGGCCTGCCACTGAGTAGTGCTCCCAGTCTTAATGACAGACGCATTCTACTTCATCCAGTGTGGAGATAAGAAAGAAGAAGACTAATGAACCAAGTCTTCACACAATATTTTTCATCGCAGTAAGGACAGAAGTTTGTATTATATGGAAAAAGAAACAATCGTGCTATATTACTTCCATTTTAAATATATAGACAACTTTTATTTTGTAGTACATACAACCTCTGATAAAGTGCTTAAATAGACAACTTACATTTTTATTATAAGGCAATAAAGTACCATCTATATACAAAGAAATGAAAACATTAAGGCATGAATGTTCCTTTTACACATAAAATAAACTTCTACTGTCATTACTGCAATGAAAAATTATTGAGAGGGTTTACCACTAATGAGCCAAGCCCTCCCAATATATTTTCATCGCAGTATGGACAATAGAAGTTTGTTTTTTTGTGGAAAAGAAACATCCGTCTTATATTGCTTCCATTTCTTATATATAAAAAAAAATTGTACTAAATATTGTGTGTGAGTTCGTAATTCTAATATAAATTTAGTGCTATACAAAAGGCTACACTTATGAGACTTGATTGTGTAACATGATATGTATAATTGATATTGTAGAATCATAGAGATCTCTCTCTGAATGATCTGCTGTAGTTTCTCAATACACAATAGGGATGTTATATCCTTTATACTTCAGTTCAAAGTGGTGGCCAGTCCACAGGTCCTGTCTCTTCTTCCTATCTCCTCTATCTTTGTGAGATTTAAGAACACATTTAAGAGTTTATCTTATTATAATCTAGTAAATTTATTACTCCCTACTGAACTTATTATAGGTAAATGTATTTGTGTGAGTGTTAATATAATTTTTATAGAAAACTCGCATTGAAACAAAGGATTTTATTCTTCCACTGCGAGATGATCAGTCGAGAGAGGGAAAATATTGGATAGGATTGGAGGGAAAAAGGTCATTTCCATTGTCTCGGGTTGGTCCCTTTGAAGCGAGCTTGTAGGAGAAAGATGCCAGGCATTGACGGTACATGCTGAGAGAGAAGCGGGAGTTTCTATTCCAATATGGCAGAGGAAGATGGTTAGCATGAGCAGGTTGTGGGGGTTCAAATAGTAGAATGATGGTTCATAAATGTCAATTTTTTTTTCAAAGTTGTCTTCAGAATAAATGAGTAAATTGGTCCCTGTGACTTGTAGGAGAAATTTGCCTTTAATTAAACGACATACTGATAAAATAAACAGAGGTTGTTATTTTCCAAGATTATAGAAAACGAGCAAGATGTTAGAATCAGATAGAAGAGTACTGGTTCAAAAAAAATTCAGCTTTGTTTGAAATTGTTTCTTATGGTAGGTACATTAGCAGGTTGGAGGTAAGCGTTGGAATAGACTTATCCAGAAGATCAGGTAATTGAATTCGTGGTTTCTAAAATTGATAGGTGAACTTTAATTGATGAATCCAGTGTCAGAAAGGCTCCGTTTGTTCAAGAATACCAATGGGCAAGATATCAGTATGATGTTCCTGATCATTATAATAATTCTTGTCCAGAATTATCTGTAGTTTGTATGAGGTTGGGTGGTTTCTAAAAGGCAGGAAAAATCATTTGACGAGGCAATAGCTTGTCTTCAAGGGACCCAGAGTTCCAAGGAGCATCATGAGAACAGACTGCCTGGCATCAGCTTCAGGGAGGGATCATGGCTATCAGAAAGGAAATGAGGTTGGCTAATAAGGGAGATGAATTTTGAAAAAAAAAACACTAGCCAATCTTTAAAAAACTAGAATTTTGAATAAATAAAAGCCAATGAGAAAAGAGAATTTTGATTATTTTACCAATCTTTAAAAACTTAACATAACAAATATCACCTACTCCCTCTCTGTCTACCACCAACCTCTCACTTTGCCTAGCCCACGCCATGAATATTTACAAATAAACCAGGCGAACCCAATCTCATCTGAGTACCTCAGGTATCGGCAGGCATAAGGCCAAACTGCGGCAACAAGCCGGTCTACACTGTTAACTGTTGTTAACACTAAACAGATGAGTGGGTACGCCACTACAAAAACAAAACATAAAAATGCACACCCTAGATATGCTAGGCAAAGTCTGCGAACCATTCTCTCGATAAAAGTCATCTCGGTCATTAGTCAATATCACTTCCACAAAGCTATAGTCAAGTCTGATAGTTAAATGTAACAATGGGACACTTGCTTGGTTACAATTTCCTAACTCTTTTTACTTAAAAAAATAAATATTTTATAATATATATAATTGATAAAATTAAATTAATTATACTAATTATAAAATATACTAGCCGAGTGACCTGGAAAACGCCCCAGGTTTACCCAAAAGGCCTGTGAAAATACATTAAGAGTATAGATAGAAGCTTAAAAATTGCAATGAGTATATAAGATTTTCTAGAAGCAGCATTTCAAGTAATGTTAAGCAAAAATACTTTCTAAGTAATACATATCAGCAGATAC
Source organism: Cordylochernes scorpioides (assembly GCA_030710605.1). Classification (NCBI taxonomy): domain Eukaryota; kingdom Metazoa; phylum Arthropoda; class Arachnida; order Pseudoscorpiones; family Chernetidae; genus Cordylochernes; species Cordylochernes scorpioides. The sequence goes on along the minus strand of CP092867.1, from coordinate 38,629,119 downwards.
GCACAGAGATACATGTTAGACATCCATAAGATATTCTTAAAGAAAATTTTCACAAAGAAGTAATTCTGATTATAAGCATTTTTCAGAAAGTAATCAATATTGTTACATTTCTATATCCAAATGAGACTGTCATCAAAGCATTCACAACAAATCAACATTAAAAACATATGAGATAGCACAGTGAAAAAATTGGGAAATCAAAACCAAATAATAAATTAAAAACCAAATTAGAAATGAAAATAGCAAACAATACAAAATATTTATTGCAGATTATACTACATATTAAAGTAATAATTTTTCATTAATAAAGGACCTCATGAGAAACTATACATTTCTAGTTTTATATATAGGTGGCTTCAAATTTAGACGTATGATATCCAAAGTTCGCAGACGTGAAAAGCTACATAGAGCTGTCTATGCGTAAACACAGGCTCTTGAAGCAAAAGAGCTTCTCTAGCAAAGGTTTGGCCCTGAGCTTTATTTATATTCATAGCAAAAGCCAACCTTAATGGAAACTGACGCCTCTTCAGAATGAAGGGAAGGTTGATAGCTGAATGAGCCACAGATATTTTTGGTACCGATACAGTGTGTCCAAACTTTGGTTCATGTCAGTATTTGTGCTTCAAGGACATGAGAACGCATGCGCTGGATCACCTAACGTGTGCCATTAGCAATTAGCGATTTTCAGAACTCTAATATATTGTATGGACGATTCTGTTTGTATTGTTTACAGAACACGTAATCTCATGAAAATTGAACCAAGAACAAGAAGCGATATGTGAAAGGGTTTTTTGGCGTTGAGGAAAAAAAAAACACATCTACTCTCAAACGATATAAAAGAATAAAGTGGATTTATCGATTCTAATATTTATACAGTGGCGGCAATTTTAAATGTTATGTTCAAATTGGGCTTATTTAAAATTAACTTGACTATGGATAAATTAAATTTTGAATCACAAGTACTCGCGTGAAATATCATTAGAGAGACCAATCAGTAACTATATGATATAGGGAATAGACAGAGTTGATGAAGCCTGAAGTCAATATTTTCAGCTGGAGAGCGGCAAGAAGCATGTGTTGGCTACAGTGCTAAATGAAGAGTCTTAAAAACAAACTATAATCCTTCTAAATAACCAAAGAAGACAATCACGGACTAATGAACAAATTATATGGCGAGTGTAACTGAAGGCCTGTTTCCTGCGGACGTCCCATCTTCATGACGACCTTTGACAGTTTCCAGGTCGTCACCTAAGAACAGACTTTGAACTTGTTAACTCGATTTGAAAGCAGAATGGAGTTATTCTTGGGATGATACTAAACGAGGACCACAATGAGGGTTTATTCATATTCCTTTTTATTTAAAAATGCTTTGAAGATGGAAAAAGTATGAAAGAATAGGATTGCTGTACAAAAGAGTAATATAGTTCCACGATAACGCTCACCTTAATGCAGAATAAACGCTACAAGATATACATAATATTAGCTTTAAAGTATTATCACATCCTCTTTACACTCCCCGCTATTTCACTCTATGATGAAACGTTCAAATAAACAACATCAATATATACTATTATTGTGCCTTCTACATGCTTCGGTAAGCATTTTAAGGCATAACTCATAGTTAGGTGTCTCCGAGCAACCCGCCGCAGAGGAGGGCCAAGGAGAGGGCTGGAGAGGCGACGGCGAGGCCGTGGGCGCCCCGGGGGAGAAGAGGGCTAGTGCACGCCGTTTTGAGGGAACCAAGGCAGCGCCAAGCACAACTAAAGCGCTGCAGGCTTCAAAAATAGTCAAGAGTTCATTTCAGGGATCGAGACCGGAGATCAAGACCCAGAGCTCAAGAGGTCTGGCTTTTATCGTCTGGCTTTTATCCTTAAACAACATCAATATTTGTGGTATATATATACAGCTTAGTGGCGGTGTGATGGCTAACAGGCATCATGTTTGTATAATGTTTGTGAGTGTCAAATAAAGTAAAACATGAAGGAAGATGAGTTTCTTTTTTAATAAACGCGAGCGAGCTTTCGGGCCACACGCCCTTCTACTGGCTAAGAGGCTAAGATATTCCAAAAGATACAAGCTTATTTATACTATGGTAGGCGAAATTTTAGCATATTTAAATTTTTTCTTATAGACGGAGAAACAAAATACAACTATGATTACAATTAAGATATGCAAAAATATAGGGAAAAGACAATGAGACAAATTCTAAATCTAACGCATCAGGGGGGAACCGGGATGTCACTATGAGGGGAGGACAGTAAAACATCAGGATAAGAATACTTTATAAATATCTGGTATGTCTATTTTACTATTAAAACTATTCAGCTTGGCAGAGGTTATAGCTTGGTGTTTTTTTGGAACGTGATGGTAGTGGATGGTCGGCTGGCTGAGGTTGAATGTGTGGCCTGTGGAAGACATGTGTTGGTAGATTAAGGAGCGGGGGTCACTGTTTTTAATATTCCTTGTGTGTTCTGACATTCTAAGAGCCACGTTTCTACCTATCTCACCCACATATGTGGCACCACATTGCGCGCATGAGACAGAGTAGACCGCGCTGGTACTATGGAGGAGATCAGGGGGCGAGTCTGATCTGGTTATGGGATGTCTAAGGTGTGTGGATAAATTTTGGGTATTGCTGAAATATGTATGGATGCCATATGTTTTAAGGAATCTTGAGATGTTAACTGTGTGGGAGGAAAAGGGTAAAACACATGTCGATCTGTAAACTGTTGGAGGGTTGGGGGGACTAAACCTGTAAGTGTGTCTATTAATAAAAGGAAGTGGGAAATCTGCTAAGGTGAGATTCGAGATTATATTTTCTTTTTCTATAGATTTAAAGATGGGGAGGGAGCAATGGGTGTGGATGCGCTTAGTCAGGGTCTTTACAAGGTTAATTTTGTGTGCTATTGGACAGAAAGAACTAAAGTGGGTGTAATTAGGGTGACTGTTTTTCTTGTAGTAGACTGTAGTGTGGAAGGCATTAGGGGTACGTAAAATTAAGATGTCTAAAAAGGGGATGGCATGACTGTGTTTTTTTTCTATGGTAAAGGATAGATCGGGATGATAACTGTTTAGATCACTTTGAATGAGGTTTTCCTGACTGTTTTTGCATATGCAGAAAATGTCATCGACATATCTGCGCCATATGAGTATATCAGATAGATGCTTTTGGTTGAAACAACTGTCAAATCTGGTCATAACAATTTCTGCGGCTATTGTTGTCTATAGAATTGATGATTGTAGGTGAACGTGCCCATATAAAGGCAAATATTGGCCAGGTTTGTTATTTTGGAAACCATCTGGGGATCGACATTGATGGCATTTAGGAATTGGTGATAAACTGTCTATTATAAGTGGGTGGGGGAGGCTGAGGTATAGTGAGGTGGCATCGTATGAGCACATAGTGTAATGGGGGGAGGGGGAGGTTTTAGTTTGGTTATTTCTTGTATGAAAGCACTGGTGTTGGATATGGTATAACTCTGCCTATGGCTATTCAAAAGGGAGGAAAGGAAGCTTGAAAGAAACTTAGCTAGGGGGGAGGCTGGGGAGAGGCGGTAGGCTATAATGGGTCGTAGTGGCACTGAGGGTTTATGGATCTTGGGTAGGCCATATATGTAGGCATTACTGGAATGGTTCGTCAGGAAGGATTTGTATTCTTCAAGGGATAGGCAGCCGGACTTTTTTAACTTGCTAAGAGTTTTCTTGAATTCATCATACGCTTTATTGCTATCCTGGGCAGAGATGGGGGTAAAGGTTGACCTGTCCTGTAAAATGTCTAACATTTTTGAGTGGTAGGCTGAACGTTTCAATACAACCGTATTTGACCCTTTGTCAGACCTGCAGATAACTATTTCCTGCGAGTTTTTTGATTCACCATGGGTGTTGGGGGTGAAATGGAAGGCTTTTGGAGAGCAAGTGCCACTGCATTTCTGATATTGCATTTCTCTTGGTGGTTAAGGCACCTGATGGTCCCTGCCTATCTGGCCTTTTAGCCATTAGAAGGGCGTGTGGCCCAAAATCTCGCTCGCGTTTATTAAAAAAGAAACTCATCTTCCTTCATGTTTTACTTTATTTGATTATCTAAACAGGAAGAGTTCTATCGCTTATTTGTGTGTGTCTATTTATTTACATTGTGTGTTTTGTATTAAATAGGTATGAGCCTCGCTAGATATAAATAAATAATAATACTAAATACTATATTACAACGGTATGGTTGATTAAACGGGCGAAACGTCCGAGAGAGTTCATTGATGAGCCAGGTCTCTCTTAATATTTATTTATCGCAAGAAGGACATTATGACTTTTTTAAAACAAGAAAACTTGGTGTTAAAAGTGATTTTACATTTTAAATATAAAATTTATTGTGAAATAAAACTTGCTACTATGCAAAAGTTTAACAATATGAGGATTAGATTGTGTAACGTAATGTAGAATTGCTATTGTGGAATTACAGAGATCTCTCTCTGAATGGTCGGCTGTAGTTCCTCAATATACAATAGAGATATTAAATCTTCTACTTCAGATGGAAGTGGTAGCCAGTCCACAGGTTCTCTTCTCTTATTTCATCTTTCTTTGTGAGAATAAAGGTCTTATTTAAGTTGATATACAGGGTGATCCAAAAGTCCCGCACAACTTTAAAAATTAATAACTCCGCGAATATTTGCGCTAGAGCAATGCGGTAAACACCATTGTGTTCAGGATGCAATGGGATTTTTTATGGCAAATAATGAAAAATTCGAAATTGATTTTAGTTACAACTTTATTCGCTAGAGATGGCGCCCTACCAGAATCAGCGATTCAGCGGCCAGATTGTTTGATAAATTGAAAAATATAACTGAACGACACGTATTTTTACTTTTTGAATACCAGGAAAGAACCCTACTAATATCAAATGATAAATTAATAAAACACTATTTCGCCAAAAGTTAGAAGAAATGGTTAACGATTTTCAAATACAATCTGAGATATGTAAAATAGGTATATGCAAATTAAAACATGTAGCAAAAAAAAAACCCCCCGATATTTTAGATGCGGTTTGCTGGAATCCTCTGAGCTATTTATATTTCGAAAATAATAATTTTCTATTTTTTTAAATTCAACTCTCTCTCAGTATCGATTATATTTATTTAAATTCATTTGAAAAATATTTATCTATCTCTGATGATTTATTTTACTCTGGAATGCCGTTGTTGTTTTTGTCGTGTCCAATAAAGAGCCTCAGATTATTTTCGTTTGGCCAACAAAAAATGTCCAATTTATATACACATGTATTCTTACATAATGAGACTTTAAAGAATGCAAATAATCTTCATCTATTTACATACACAACACATCTCCCCCCTTAATAATACTCCAGTCGGTCTAGGGGTTTCCTGGCTCTCTGAGGTCTAGGACTGCGGACGGGCACTTGCACAGCGGCAGCCTCCGGTTTAGGAGTGCAAGAGGGCACGTGCACAGCAACAGGACCTGGTATAGGAGTGCAAGAGGGTACGTGCACAGAAGCAGTCTCCTCCTTGTTTCCTGATGTAACATCTGGAACCTCCTCTTCACTTTATTTCTGACTTTCACCTACAGGCTTCTCTCCTGATGTTCGAGGAAGTATCAAATTTCTTGTCTCCACTTGTTTCTTTCTCACAGGTTGCAATTGATTGATATGCCTCTTATACACGAAGCCCTTTGCAACTTATAAGGTAGTGACGGTAGCTCAATAATTACAAAATGGTACCTTTTTACCGTTTAGGCCCAGTTGCATAGTTGCGGAAATAAACCTCGCAACCTGTAGTAAACTGCTCCTGCCTTCTTACGGCCTCAAGAAATACCTCTCGCGGATTTCCCATCTTGGTATTAAATTCGAGAATCTTGATCTTAAACTTCTCTTCATTAGCAGTTCCGCCGGGGAATTCCTTTATTACCGTTTGGGGGAAAGCTATATGAGCAAATAGGAAACTTTGTAGATTCGTCTCTAAATCATCCTTCCCATTATTCTTTCTCAAAATGTTTTTAAACTCTCTTACATATCTCTCAGCTAAACCATTTGTACTAGGATTATACGGACTGGTCTTATACCATGTGCCGTATACCATTCATTTTGGTAAATTGCTCGAATTCACGGGAGACAAACTGTCTTCCGTTATCTGTAACTAAATATTAAGGCAATCCAATTCTGGCGAGAATTTCTCTAAGATGACTTATAATCGTTTTTCTGGTAATATCTTTGATGATAAAAATTTATATCCACTTTGAGTATGCGTCCACGAGAACCAAAAACATTTTTCCCATGAACGGACCCGCTAGATCAAGATGAAGTCGATGCCACGGTTTTTCGGGCCAAGTCCATTCCGAGATGGTAGCCGGGGGCATGCTTGCCGATTCTAGGCATACTCTAGATTCTCTAGTTAACTCCTCGATGTTACTGTCTATGCCTGGCCACCAGAAAATACCGTTTGGCAATCATCTTCATTTTAACAATCCATATGTGTATTTCATGCAAGTCATTTAAAATTAAAGATCTTAATATTTGGGGAATTACCACTCTTTCACGCCATTGAAGACAACCAAACTCCAAACTTAATTCCTCATTGATCTTATAATGAGGAGCTAGTGGGTTTTCTCTCGGTACCCTTGTGGATTTCCACACAGCAGACACAGTTGCCTTCTCTAACATTCCTTAATACTATAGACAGTATTTTATCTTGGGGCGTCTCATTAGCCACCTCCATAAAATAGAACGGTACCTCATTCGACTTCCTAAGAAGAAGTACCTGGTCTTCATCAAGATACTCCCTGACACTCGATTCTAAAGGAAGACGTGACAATGCGTCAACATTGGAATTATCACTAGTTTTTCGAAATTCCACAGTATAATTAAATGCAGCTAATTTTAAGGACCATCTTTTAATTCTGGATGATGCACATATGGGAATTGGTTTATGAGGTAAAAATATATGAATTAAGGGTCGGTTGTCTGTGACCAATACAAATTTTCGTCCCAGTAAGTATTGTCTGGATTTCTCAACGCCAAAAGTTATGCTCAACGCTTTCTTTTCTAGTTGAGAGAAACGTTTTTCCGCTTCAGTTAGGGCATTCTTCCTTTCTATCATTTCTATGACTCAGAATTACGCCTAGTCCATAGTCCATTAATAATGATTTACATTTTTTAAGTAACATTCGATATTTTTTCGTCCAATTCCATCTACAATTTTTATTCAAAAGTTGATAGAATAGCGCTAAAATGTTAGCTATATTCTTTATGAATCTATAATCATAAATTAAGAGTCCTATGAAAGATCTCAATTGCGAAACATTCTTTAGGTTCAGGCGCCTCTATCACTGCTTTAATTTTATTTTCTAAGGGATGCAGTCCATATTTATCCACTTTAAACCCTAAATATTCCACCGATTTCTTTTTAAATTTACATTTATATCTGTTTAACTTTAAACCTCTTTCTAGCAATCATCTAAACACTAGATCCAACTATTGTTCATGAACTTCAAAGTATTTTCCTGCAACCAAAATATCATCTATGTAGCAGGCCACACCTGGCAAATCAGCAAATAGACTTTCCATAATCCTCTGATATTTATTTGGTGCTGCCGCTACGTAATATGGTAGTCTTTTATAAGAAAACAACCTCTTTGTTGTGTTTATATCAACAACAGCTCTTTGGCTTCTTCCGCTAACATTACTTGTAAGTAAGCCTGTTATACGTCTAGAGTCGAAAATACGGTGCTTGTAGATAATTTTGAAAAGATCTCATCGATCGATGGAATGGGATACCAATCTAATTCTATTGCTTTATTAGCTGTCAATCTAAAATCACCACATATCCTAACACTACCATCCTGTTTTGATGCCGGTACTATTGGAGCGGTCCAATATGCATGAACTATAGGTTATAAAATGCAAGAATTGACTAAACGATCAATTTCATTCTCTACTTTGTTTTTTAGAGAGAAAGGTAAACTTCTGGCCTTACAAAACACAGGAGTCACATCCTTTTTTAAATTAAAATTTATTCTAACGTCCTTTAGACAGCCCAAATCTTTGTTAAACAAATCTGCATACCTATCCATCAAATTTTTATATATTCAAATATATTTCTATTATATTCATTATTTAAAATTTTAATGTTAAACAATATAGAATAATCAAGTTTCAACTGTTTAAGCCATTCTCTTCCTAATAAAATTACCTGGATTTTTTCATTTACAACTATTAATCGTAAATATTGGTTGGCTTCTATTACAAAAACATTTCTTTGATCTATAATCTCTATTGATTTACCACAAAAGGATTTTAATCTTAAATTTGTTGGAAATAATCTTTTACCTTGCCAATAATTCTTATAAATATCTTTAGGTATTAACGTAACTGGACTTCCTGTATCTATTGTAAAGCACAAAGAATAATCATCTACTGTTAAATTTATTGTGGCATCAGTTTCGCCCTGTACAGAATATATAGAGTCCTCTTGTACAAATTTACATCCCCGCATTCTTTTACTAGCTTTGCAGACCCTACTTAAATGACCCATTTTATTACATTTTAAAACAAGTCTTTGTTCTATGAGGTAAAACAGATGCCACGTGTGAATGTCTTTCACCACATCTATAACACACTATTTTGCCTTTGCCACTTTGCCTGAAAGGCCTATACTGCGCCGTACTATTATTGTATTCACCCTTTTTATCCTTTCAATTCACAGGGGATATCTTGGCCACTAATTTATCTTGCAATTCTCTTGTATTTATCTCCGCCAATTCGAACGAGATCGCCACTGCAAAAACTTTATCCAGGCTGACATCGCCGTCCTCTTGTAGTAGCTTCTTTTGCAGGATTACCGACTTGATTCCAGCCACAAAACGGTCTCGCATCATGGTTCCCAACATATCAACGAAATTACAATTTATTGCCAAATGTTTCAATTCTCTAAGATTTTCCGAAATTGATTCTCCTTCTGTTGAATTCTCTTTAAAAATCTGCATCGCTGTGGTATCACTTTCTTCTTTGGATCCAAATGCAGCTTAATTCTTTGAATGATAGTATCATAAGGTTGATCTTTCATTAGACCAGGAAGAAAATGTTGTTTCCCTTGTTCAAAGTTTCAGAATCTGGTAGCGAGGTAAAAATCAGCACTTTAATCTCCTCCTTCAGATGCCAAAAAGAAAGCCTCAAATTTTTGTACAAAAAGATCGAAGTGTCCTCCACTGGGCTATAGCATATAAAAGGTACTATTAACTTTGAACTTGTCATGCTGGTCTTTTCTACTCCTTTGTTTTCTTTATCCAGATAGTTTAAAAGATGTAATCTTAACCCATTTTCCTATTTTCCTCTCCATAATCCGAGAGTCAGATTTGTTTAAAATATGTAGTTGTTATACTTGCATAGACGCCGTTTTCCTCAGCTTTTTACTGGCTCTGTAGATCGCGCATCCTCGTCGCCACTTTTGTTGTGTCGTAATTAGACGTACAAGAGCTCAAACTTGACCATGGCCAACAACAAATGTCCAATTTTTATATACATATATTTTACATAATGAGGCTTTAAATAATATAAATAATATTAATCTATTTACATAAACAACGGTTAATATATAGCGAGAAGAGTAGAGGACTGAGCACAGATCCCTGAGGTACACCAGCCCATGTTCTTCGGTCCTTGGAAAATGTTCCATTGACCCGAACCTTTATCCTTCTTCCTCTTAAGAAGTCTGCATTCCAGATTAAGGTTTTTCCTCTTACTCCGATGTTGTGCAGCCTTTCAAATAATTTCTACACTCGCTCAAAAGCTGAGGTCATATCCAGGAATACGGCCGTTGTCTTCTTTGGCGGTTTTTCCTAGAAATCTATTATTGATTGACAGAAGTAGAACAGTTTATCAGTTGTACAGTGCCTGGATCTTTAGGCAGTTTGGTAGAAGTTTATTTTATTATTGTTAGTGAGCCAGACTATGAGCCTAGAGTGGATAATTCATTCTGTTATTTTACAAAGTATGCTGGTAAGAGCAATTGGCCGATAGTTCTTGCATTCCTTAGCATCTTTGTTTGGCTTCAGTATTGGGACTATAATTGATATCTTCCAATTCTTTGGTAGTTTACCAGTTTGCCATGAAATGTTCAGTATTCGTAGGAGTTGATTTTTAGCTTCGTCTCCAAAGTGTTTAATCATTGACCAAAGATTAGAGCATCTCCAGGTGACATCTTGGATTTAACTTTCCTATTGATGAATTTAGCTCATTCAGTGTGGTCTCTCGAGTAAATATCTTGTTGATGGTAATTTCTTGCTTGTTTAACTAACTTGTTTATATTATTTTTTAGAGTCCTGCCTTCATTCGTATAGCTGAGTCTGGAAGTGCTTGAAAGATATTCAGCAATTATGTCAGCCATCTGTTTGTTCGTTCTCGCTGTTCATATCGGTTAGAGTATTGGAGGATTAGTGTTGGTTTTGATTGTTTTATAACACTAATTATATTCCAGTTATGGCTTTCCTTTTTTGGATCCATTTTTATCGCAGAATTCTGCCCATTTTTCTTGTTTGAATTTCCAAATTTCTTGTTCTATATTTTGTGACTAATTTTAATGAGTTCCTTTATGATTTCTTCTGTTTTATTTGTTTTAAGAAGTTAATTTTTATTGTCTCTCTCTGCAATCATTGCCTCGATATTGGGGTCCTTCCAGTAAAGTATTCGCAGGTCTTTACGTCTACCTCTAGGTATCGATACTTTTGCAGCTTTGGATATGTTCAGAGAGAAATTTTCCAATTTTTTGTCAATCGTTCTGTGATTTAATTCTTCGTTGCACAGTTCTTCAAGCTTTTCTGTATTTTTTTTCAGTGTTCTTTTATTCTGTTGGAAATTCTCAATTTAGAATTTTAGGGTTGTTAAAATTGTGGTCTGTGGTCACTGATTGCACTTTTCAGATTTTTCCATTGTGTTGTGGGTGCGATGTTGTAATTTATCGCTGTGATGTCTATTGCGGATTCTGTGCCTGTAGACTTGGATAGATAGGTGTCCTTTTCGTTATTTAACGGCGTAAGGTCGAGGTCGGTTAGCATGTCCTCAACCTGCTGACCTTTGTTATCCTGGACAGGTGATCCCCAAGTTGGTCTTTCGGCGTTAAAATCACCAAGTATGATTGCGATATTCGAAGACGCTTCACTTAATGTCTCTATCAGGCCTGTATTGATGCTAGTATTATCGTGGTGATAAACATTTATGATTGGAATTGTTTTATCTGTAAGATAGATTTCTATTGCCTGAGCTTCTGTCGTGCTTTCTCTAGGCTTACTCTGATTATAGGCGATTTCCTTAAATTTGATTTCTAGAGTTTTAATCAAAACGGCAAGTCCTCCTCCGAATTTTCCCGGTCTGTCCATTCGTAGTGTTGTATAATCTTTGATATTGAATCTCAGATTCTGATTCAATTTTGTCTCCTGAGGACAATTAATATGTACATTGTTGTCAAGAGAAGACAAGTCAGCTCTTTATTTTCCTCTGGGTACCATTTATATTGAGTTGTAGTAGATTGAATTGTGTCCTCGTAGTAGATTTCTCATCATGAGCTCGAGCTGCAGCTCCTGACGCGGCGGTTACCCCGGACGCGGTAGCATTACTGGAGATATCAGTTTTGCTCTTCATTTGAAAATGGGTGCTGTTGCAACGTTAGACATCTTGGAAACGAACCAGAATTTGGTCAAATATTCCAAGGGTCCAGGGGGGACCGCAAGGAGGTGTGGTCGAACTTCTCCCCTTCCCCCTGGAATGCCGTCACTACAGGTTAAAGCACTCTTCGTGAATTTTTTAAATTGTGATTCAGAATCTGCCACTGAAGCTTTACGAGCGTTTCGTTCCTTTAAAGATATTCGAAGCGATAAAGGACCAATGAGTTGCTACTCTCTAAAGCGATTGATTAAAGGTTTTGAGGAAACTGGATCTCTGGAAGCAAAACCTCGGAGTGGAAGACCATCGACATGCAAGTCAGTGGCTGTTACGGTTTTGCAGAATGCTGAAGCTATTGAAACGTTATCCACGTATGGAGAAGTAAGTGCTAGACAAGTTTCTCGACAAACGGGGATTTCGTATGGAACAGTTTGGAGAGAACACACATTCAGAATTTTTTCTATAAAAATATCCTAACAAAATTCAAAGTTTTCACGAGTTGAAAGTCAGCGATTTTGAGAAGCGTCAAGAATTCGTTGCATGGGTTTTCCGGCAAATTGATATTGATGAAAACTGGCTGTCAAATGTTCTAAGAACAGATGATGCTCACTTTTATCTAAAGGGAGAATTTAACATTCAAAACTGCCTCATTTTGGCAACAGGAAACCCTAGGATTTTTACAGAAATACCACTTCATCAGCACAGAGTTATAGTTTTGTGTGGGTTCACTTCTTTTTTTATTGGGTCATTTTTATTTGAAAAAATCAATGGAAGAACTTTTAAAACCGTTTTTGTAACTGGTGAACGTTATGTTCAACTTTTGAGAGAAAAGGTTATTCTCATATTGCAGGACAGACAAGCACTAAGCGAAATAACATTCATGCAAGATGGAGGACCTCCTCATATCTCCCGCGGTGCCAAACAATTGCTGAAGGATACGTTCGGTGGAATTCGTTGATAAGTCGCCACTTTATATACCAGTGGCCTCCAATATCACCAGACTTGACGCCTTACAATTTCGGTTATGGGGGTACATTAAGTCGCGTTTTATCGATGCCGGCCTACCACATTGGCCATGTTGAAGGCTTCTATCAGATGACACGTTTTATAAATTTCAACTATTTAATTGTGACCATTCTGTCATCTATCGTCTGCAGGCGGTGTTTGAGAATGAAGGGCGCCACATTGAGCAAGGATTGAGGCCTAATACAAGAGAGAAGGCAGTTACCTTATGTGTTATATTTTGCAGCTCTTTGTTTTGGGTTATGGGAATTATAAATGCTGTCCTCACATCTTGACTCTTTTTTTTTCTGTAAACAGTAATTTTTTTGTTTGTCATTTGCCCACATTTTATATTATGTCGTGCAGACCAAAGTGTTATAACTTCTCGAATAACACTGGTATATACAATTTTACCCCTTATGTTTAGTTTATCGCTTTTCGCTCATTAGAAGAAATAGCATAAGGAATAATCTCTGTATCCCCCCCCTCCAACTTTAGATATTTTGCGCAAAAATAATACAAAATAATTTTACCTCCACGTTTTTTCAACGCAAAAGATCGATTTAAAAATGATTTTTTTTGAGGGGATACATTTTCAAAATTATGTACAGTATAATAAACAATGATAACATTTGACAAACCCATAGGATATTTGGAATAAAGTACGACAAATATATTTTGCCACTCCCCTCTATATTTCCTTTTTGGATCATGACAAAAATCCAGTTATATAGTCAAGTGTCGACAATTAGTCAAGAAACTATACATTCCTTATAGCACGAAATCCTATTAGTAGTGCCATCATAATTTTTGGTACTAAATTAACAATTCAAAAATCGTGTATTGATATCAGTAGTTATTTTCAACCCTTTAATTTATTTCACAAAACTCCATCTAAAATATAAATATTTTTTGCTACATGTTTTAATTTGCATATACCTATTTTACATATCTCAGATTGTATTTAAAAATCGTCAACCAATTCTTCTAACTTTTGGCGAAATGGTGTTTTATTAATTTATCATTTGATATTATTAGGGTTCTTTCCTGGTATTCAAGAAGGAAAAATACGTGTTGTTCAGTTATATTTTTCAATTTATCAAACAATTTGGCCGCTGAATCTCTGATTATGGTAGAGCGCCATCTAGCGAATAAAGTTGTAACTAAAATCAATTTCGAATTTTTCATTATTTGCCATAAAAAGTCCCATTGCATCCTGAACACAATGGTGTTTACCGCATTGCTCTAGCGCAAATATTCGCGGAGTTATTAATTTTTTAAGTTGTGCGGGACTTTTGGATCACCCTGTATATATAATCTAGTAATTATAGTACCCATTACTGGCCTTACTCTAGGAAAATGTATTTGTGTGTGAGTGGTAATATAATTTTATTGAAAACTCGCATTGCAACAAATAATTTTATTTTTCCACTGCAAAATGATCAGTCGAGAGAGAGAGAGAGAGAGAAGATATTGGATAGGTTTGGGGGGATAAAGGTGATTTCCATTGTCTCGGGTTGGTCCCTTTAAAGCGAGCTTGTAGGAGAAAGATGCCAGGCATTGACGGTACATGCTGAGATAGAAGCAGGAGTTTTTATTCCAATATGACAGAGGAAGATGGTTAGGATGAGCAGGTTGTGGGGCTCAGATAGCAGAATTCTGGTTCAAAAAGTAAGAATTTATCAAAGTTGTCTTCCAGGTGGAATGGGTAAATTGGTCCCTTTGAAGCTATAGCCTTTAGGAGAAAATTGCCAGGTAATGAAGGTACATGCTAAGAGATGAGCAGGGGGTTCTTAGTCCAAGAAGATGATATAAAATTGAACAAGATGTGGGGATCAGATAGTGGAGTACTGGTTCAAGAAACTCACCTTTGATTGAAATTGTTTCATAGGGTACATCAGCAGGTTGGAGGTAAGAGTTGGAATAGACTTATCCAGAGGATCAGGTAATTGAATTCAAGATTTCTAAAATTGATAGGTGAACTTTACTTCATGAAGCCAATGGTCAGAGCGGCTTCGCTGGTTCAAGATTATCATTTTGAGCAAGAAATCGGTATGATGATATTTATCATTAAAATAATTATATAAGGTTGGTTAAAGAGTTTTCAGAAGGTACGAATCAATTCACAAAAGTCATAGATCGGGGCAATAGCTTGTCTTCAAGGGACCCAGAATTTCGATGAGCATCACGAAGGTAGATGGCCTGGCATCAGCTTCAGAGAGGAATCATGGCTATCAGAAAGGAAATGAGGTTGGCTAATAAGGGAGATGAATTTTGAAAAAAAAAAACACTAGCCAATCTTTAAGGAAAAAAGAATTTTGAGGAAAAACGCCAATGCAAAGAGAATTTTGATAAATTTACCAATGCTTAGAACCTAACATAACAAATCTCACCTAATCCCTATTCTGTCTTATACCAACCTCTCACTTTGCCTAGCCCACGCCATGAATATTTACAAATAAACCAGGCGAACCCAATCTCATCTGAGTACCTCAGGTAGCGGCAGGCATAAGGCCAAACTGCGGCAACAAGCCGGTCTATACTGTTAACTGTTGTTAACACCAAACAGATGAGTGGGTACGCCACTACAAAAACAAAACATAAGAATGCACACCCTAGATATGCTAGGCAAAGACTGCGAACCATTCTGTCGATAAAACTCATCTCGGTCATTAGTCAGCATCAATTCCACACAGCGATAGTCAAATGTAAAATGGGACATTGCTTGGTAACAATTACTTAAATTTTTTTCTCTCTAAGATTATATAGATGTTATCAATAAAATCAAATTATAAATATATATTAAATAATATGGATAATATGGCAGAATTATTATCCAACTGTAAACAAATATTGTGTGCCTTGTTAGCATTATTTCAGATTTATTCTTCAGTACCAATATTGACCAGGCAAAATAAATTATTTCACTCCACAGGCTCCTTTCTGAAAATATCAGAGTTTATATTAATCAAATTAGCATCATAAAATATCTAAAGGTATAAGGACCTGAGCGAACACAGAACCTCACTATCTTCCCTAGTGAAAAACATCTACCAGTCAATATTATATATTCTAGAACACTAAAATCTAATCTTGATTTTTAAGAGAAATCAAACAGGCTAACTACTACTATGAGGATAAAAAACAACTAATTTCAATAATGCCTAAACCAAATTAAGCTACAAATCTTATCAGAGATCAGGATATGTTTTGTTTGATATCGTTATCGAAAAAGGCATTCAAAGAATAACAATAAAAACTTGAAATATTTCCAAAAACTTCTAAATATTCGAAAAAAATCATCAAGAAATTCTAAAAGTGCATGGAATTAATGCAAATTGGAAAATTTCAAATATTACTGTGTTAATTACACGAAGTTTAATTACCTATTCAATATTACTAATCTTATCCCATTCAGAAAAAAAAAAAAACCGCCTCATCAAACAATGATTTATATAACTCTCGACGTTTCAGTGACTTGATGTTACTCTCTTCAGAAGAATGAATAGTGTGTTAAATTAATCATTGGTTGATATGGCTATATTTTCTCTGAATCAACTTCCAACTAACAAAATATCTTTGGAACCAATATTACCCCAGTTAGTAAACTCCTACTACACAAGAAATATTTCTGATGGAAATTTTTGCCGAGAGAGGAAATTGACTATAAAAATAAAGGTCAACTCTTCCGGCAAATTGACGCTAAAACTAAACCCCATCTATTGATCCTCTCCGCAAAACCTAAGAGAGGACTGAGAAGTGTCTACCTGGAGACCATGGTGTCGGGCAATGGCCCTTTCAGTCCAGAGCTGTCTTGGTTTCATAAGAGCCACAATAGATCGAATGGAATCTCCACAATCTGCCAAAGAGTTATTTAGCTGGTAGCGTGGCTAGGACATATCTATAGCCAAAATATAGATGGAAATTAAAATAATTTCGGATGGAAATTGGCCTATAATAATTTTAATAAATAAAAAAAACCTTTTTATTAAAATATTTCACTAAAATGCGCCAAAAAGAAAATGGATGAAGAATAAAATTATTTTCTGTATTGCGAGTTTTCTATATAATTCAATTAAAACTCATACATTATACTATATTTAGTTCAGTAAGAGGGGAAATAAAATTACATTGATTATATATATAGATCGATTTAAATGGGATCTTCAATCTTAAAGACAAAGATGAGATAGGTAGAGAGAGGATCTGTGAACTGGCCACCACGTTCACCAGACCTCACCCCCTCCTTGAATTATGGGTTTAGCTGAAGTAGAGGATCTGTAAGCTACAATTCCTATAACGTTGAGGGGAACTAAAGTTGGCCCCATTCAGAGAGAATTTTCTGTGATTCCATAATACATATTATTTATTACTAGACGGGTGACCCGGGCCTCGCCCCGGGATTGACTCGTGTGCATATCTACCCGAGTGATATATACAGTCTATTCTCGTTATAACGCCACCATCCGGATTTTGCAAAAAAGCGGCGTAAGGCGAGGGTGGCGCTGTATCGAATACGTTTAAAATGTGAAATTTAAAGATACAATAAATTATTTATAACAATTACTAATAACAGTTTATACTCTAAGTCAATATATAGAATGCTGGCATTAATTAATTAATATGATAAATAGGAATAATTAATTTATAATTTATTCATAAAAAAGTAATTACATTTTCTTGAAGAAGTCTGTGATCACAACTTGTCTTTTCTCTCCCTCACTTATGGCATAAACACGGCGTAACAAATCCGCAGATAGATTGACGTCGTCAGATGTTGCTCTCTTGGAGTGCTCAAGAAATAACAAAACTTTCTCAGCAGCTGTTCTGGCTTCCCTTAACAATGGTAGGCGCTGGGTCACTGTTGTATCATCATCCTCGTCAAGTTCTTCTTTCGCTATAACAGTGGACACTAGCAAATTGTCATCTGTTAGCTTCATTTCCGCCTCCTGGGAATCATCAACCAGTTGAAACTCCCTTTTAGTCATCAAATTCTCTGGTGTAATAGCGAAGTTGTCGCGAATGCGATCAAGCAGATTTTAATAATTAAGAGGCTCAACTGCAGCAGTAGAAGTGAAGCGAATGCCTGTGTGATTCCAGCAGTTGCTGATGGAATCAGGGCTCACAGAATCCCAAGCCATTTTACAATACCGCACAGCGTAATCCAGACGTAATTCTGTGGGTAGATGGGCATCCGCCAATTCCACCATTTTCTGGAGTTGAAGCTTGCGATATTGAGCTTTGAAACTTTTGATGATGCCACTATCCAGTGACTGGCAGTCATATTTGGTGGAAGGAAGTGTATATTTATGTTGCTGAGACCATCATTAGGGACGCAGTGAGACGTTATATAACAACAGTAGGATACGACGTCCTTCAGAGACAAGCTGCTTGTTGAACTGCAGTAGCCATTCTTGAAAGATGCTAGAGGGCATCCATGCTTTGCTGTTAGATGTGTAAGTGCAGTAGAAGTGTGGACTAAAGTTTCTGAAGCATCGAGGCTTTGCCGATTTTCCAATAATCAGCAATCGCCGCTTGTCTGTTCCAGTAGAGTTGCAGCACAGTAGAACAGTGATTCGTTGCTTCATCCTTTTGACACCACGGCAGTTTTATCTTTGTGAGCAAGTGTTCGGTCAGGAATGAGCTGAAAAAATAATCCTATTTCGTCTGCATTGGTTGGGTCATATCCAGATTTGCCAGAATACTGTTCAAATTTGTAAGGTGTTCATCAATGATAGCTGGAGAAATCGATGCGCCTTCCCCACAGAGCCGTCGTTGCGAAATATGGAATCTCCCTTTAAATCGCTGCAGCCACCCACTGCTGTACGCGAAATTTTCTGGTACGGCCAACTGCTCGCCAAGTTTTTTTTACCTTTTCTCTTAGGAGGGCATCAGTAATAATAATATTATTGGCACGCTTTTGGGTAAACCAGTTGGAGAGAGCGTCTTCCAAGTCACTAAATTTTTCGACTCTTTGTCCTTTTGAAGAACCAACAGTATAATTTTCCCACTTCTCAGCCTGAGTGAGAATATCACGGACAGTTGTTCGTGGAAGTGAGAAACGCTCTCCAATCTCATTCTTCGACATCGTAAGGGTTATTTCTTGCCAACTGGCATATCTCCTTCTTCTTTTCAATGGTGATCGACTCACGTTTACGCTTTTGGGAACTCATGATACGACAATAAAGTTGTTGTGTTGACGTTAGCAAAGGATGAAGCGAATGTGTATGTCCCAGGCACAAGCAGGAAAAGGGTCTGCTGGCTGTTCACACAATCTGCTATCTGTTGTGTCAACAGCAAACAAAGTCCGGTGCCGCTGGCGGAAAAAAATCAGACAGGAAAAGGGAGGCGGGGGGGGGGGGGGGTGAGGGACGTTGTGAGCGGCGCTATAACGAGTAGTTTTTGCTACTTGGGATACGAAAAATCAGCGGCGGAAGGCGAACAGCGAGGGAGTGGCGTTATATCGAGAAAAATACATTGATGTCGATTGGGACAAAACGAAAAAGCGGCGTAAGGCGAGGGTGGCGTTATAACAACAACAACAAAAACAACAAAAACCTTTATTAAGACACTATTGTCTTACAAGGGGATTCCCCTGATGGTTATATATGTACATGAGTGAGGAGGAAAAGCAATCCAGAAGAGAGGGGGAGCAATCAGCCGTTGTCTCTGGAGTTGAGCACCTCTTCTCTCATTTTATCAATCGCCTTGAAAAATTTAAAATATTTATAAACAAATGCTTTATCCAGCAGGAGAGCATTAAAGATTTTTATATACATGTTGTTCATTGTAGTGAGCTAGCTCCGAAATTTCGCGAATTACTAGTCTCTTTTCATGTAGGAATGGGCAATGGAATAGATAGTGGACCAAATTGTCTTGGATGCCAACATTGCAGAAGTAGCAATTTAAAGGGTCGCTGTTCCAAAATCCCGTGATATCCTCATGGAAAATTAGCCATAGAATCCTTTGACGGGCTATAAATCGTTTAATTTTCAAAGGGAAGTTTGATAATAAGTAGTCCTCCGTCATAAAGGAACTACTTAGAAATTGGTAGTGAATAAAATGAGTTGAGCCTTGTATCTTAGCTCGGTCAAATTGGAGTAGCTGGTCCACTGTGGTTTGAATAATTCTAGGGATTTCTCCTCGCACAACCATATAATCTTCACAGTTCTTAAGAAAAGAAAAACCCCTAGAGTCAATGATGCTATTCAAGTTATGAATAAAGTTGTTTCCCGCTTTTCCCACAATTGGAACTTTCCAGAGCTGGGACAAGCAAACATAGGGTAATCTTGTCCTGTCCATTTTTAAAATCCGTATCCAGAACTTTAGAATCAATTTCGTAATGTTTAATTCAAGGGACATCCTTCCGGTTTCTGTTCGCAAGATCTAGCCCGGAGTATATTTGGGTAGGTCAAGAAATCGCCGTAGGAAAATATCCTGGATCTGGTTTACGACTACTATCTGATTTGTCGCCCACATGGGGGCCGAGTATAACAACGTGGATAAAACTATGGAGTCAAGTAATTTCATCACTGCTCCGAACGATTTGGTTCTTGACTTAGATAGTATTCTCCATACTGCGTTTGTAGCAACCAATGCTTTGCTTTTAAAGTGCTGCGCCACGTAAGCAGTTGTATTCTTGGTAGTTAAGGGGTAGCCAAGATATGTATATTTTGAAGATACTGTCAAGGGTTGTTGGCCCCAAAACCAAACGTCAGATCTGGCCAAGCGGCCTCCATTTCGAAACACTACGATTTTAGAGAGAGGCGTTATAACGAGAGTAGACTGTATTTAGATAAGATTTTTTTTATATAATTGTTTGTTATTAGCATTATCTATTTGTTTGCATCAGCATAATTTAATCTAATATTTGATAGAGGGCGCTGTTCGTGAGCTAAGTAGAATAATTTGAATATATAGTTTTAATATTTGATTTATATATTTTTTAAAATAGCCTATCGTCTTCCTCGTATTTTTTTACCTATGTATGGAAATTTTGGTTTGAATTAGTGAACTACTGCGAATTTTTATACCGGACATACAAACAAACATACAAACATTCATTTTTATATATATAGATGTTGCACAATCATCAAATCTCAAAATAGTAAAATATTGTATATTATAACGTAGAAAATCAGGTAACATAAATTTTAGGATGACACAGCAATTTATTTAAGGAAAAAACAAAATCAACCATTACAAAATATATATATATATATATATATATATATATATATATATATATATATATATATATATATATATATATATATATATATATATATACGTTTAGCAATGAGAGAAGTTTCCGGAGTAGCAAAATATATATATCAAAAATTGTATATGTAATAAATACTTTGCTACAATATTATTAAGTCTAAGGTGATCACCTGATACAAGGATGAGAGCACCTGATTCAAATAAAAACAAAATACTTCAGTAAATGTTTCATTCATTCAATAAGATACTTATTTTTTCAAAGCATCTTGTATGTATACAGAATTGACACTTTCTCTATAGAAAGATGATTTTATGAGTTCTTTCAAAAAGGTATGCGCCGCTATTTCTTAAACATTGATGAACTATAGACATTCAAAATAGTTTTAAGGATTTCAAAAAATATTTATAATAACTACTTGGGGTAAGATCGGGGGAATAAGAAGAATGTGATAATACTCTAAAGCAAATATCTAGTGAAAGTTTGGACCGTATTTAAGCCGCATGAAGACGAGCGTTATCATGGAGCAAATAACTCATTTGGACAATATTCCTCTTCTTTCAGAACTATATTTAGGGCTTCAGAGTATTATTCCATTAACAAGAATGTGAATCGAAGTTTATTGTGGTCCTTCATTTATTATCATCTCTGGAATAAGTTAATTTGTCTTTTAAATTGAGTTAAGATGTGTAAGGGTTGTCGCTAGACTTTGACATGGAACTCTGTAAACTGCAACAAGACAACATGAAAAGGGGGCGCTTGCCGTGGGGACACCTCCAGTTACACTCGCCATGTAGTTTGTTTAATGGCCCAATATATGTGAGTTCTCTATAACCTGTTGGTAAATATGTTTAGTGGATTTTAGAGACTCTCACTTATAAAGGTAGTAACACACGTCTCTTCTTTCTTGCTGGAACAGATTGTTCTGGTCTCTTATATTTTCCGGTGGGCCTTTGGTTTCTTTATAATGTTTCTAATATATTCTGGTAGGTCTTTGGTTTATTTATTATGTTTCTCATATATTCTGGTAGGTCTTTGGTTTATTTATTATGTTTCTCATATATTCTGGTAGGTCTTTGGTTTGCGTGTGTTTTCGTAATGCTCTTCATATGTTCTGGGGGTCCTTGGTTTGTCTCTAATGTTTCTAATATATTCTGGTAGGTCTTTGGTTTATTTATTATGTTTCTCATATATTCTGGTAGGTCTTAGGTTTGTGTGTGTGTTCTTAATGCTCTTCATATGTTCTGGGGGTCCTTGGTTTGTCTCTAATGTTTCTAATATATTCTGGTAGGTCTTTGGTTTGTTCTTAATGTTTCTCATATATTCTGGTAGGTATTTTATTTATAATTTTCTTCTAATACACACATATATTTGATATGCAATATATAAAAATATAATATCAATAGAGTTCCATTCAGTTTGAAAAACATTTTATTTTGTATATAATCTCTCTTGACTACAACACAACACTTGGTCCAGCGTTTCTCCAATATCAGTATTCTTTCTCGGAAATGAGAGTCTGGAATTCTGTTCAAATGTTCATCTACAGCCCTCTCAACTTCTTCATTGGACGTGAAACGCGTTCCAGAAACAAATTTATTTAGATGAGGGAGGAGATGGAAATCTGTGAGGTTATAATATCAAGAAAATAGGTGGATGGCCGAGAAAATAATACTCAAATTTCGCATTTTCTCATTGCCAACACACTTTTGTGAGCAGATGCGTTGCTCTGGTGAGAGGCAATTTTTTTTTCTTCCTCAAGCCAGGCCCCTTCTCGCGAATTTTGACATACAGCTGGTAAAGAAGGTTAGAGTAATATTCACCTGTAATAGTTCTGCTTATTTCAAGGTAATCAATTAACAGTATCCCTTTTTCGCATCTCAAAACACACTGGTCATGACCTTTCCGTCAGATGCGATTGACTTCGCTTTCTTTGGCGCTGAACCACCGGCTTCCATCCACTGCTTCAACTGCTGTTTGATTTCTGGGGTGTAGTGGGGGACCCATGTCTCATCCATGATGACAAATTCCCGCGTAAAATTGGTCGGATCCTCTTGAATCACCCAAAACATTGCTGCGAATGTCGCTTGCTCATCTACTTTTGATTTGCATTCAGAAATTGCGGTACCCACCTTGCGCAGAGCTTTCGCATCCCTAATTCTTCGTGCAAGATGTTCCGCACCCTTTCTTCCGATATTCTCACGGCCTCAGTTACCCCACACACCTTTACTGGCCTATCGTCCAACACGATATTGTGCATCTTTTCGATAGCTTCCGGTGTGGTTGCATTTTTTGACTGTCCTTCACGTGGGTCATCTTCGAGCGAGGTACGAAAACGTTTAAATTCAGCTGCCCACTCTTCAACAGTTAAAATTGAAGGAGCAAAGTTCCCGTAAACCTTTTCAAATTTGGATGAATTCCTTAGCGGTTAATCCACCCAAAACGAAAAATTTAATAACTGAACAATATTCAAGTTTATCGATTTAAATGAAACACGTGCAAGACGTGTACCGAAAAGACTCGTTTACACAAACTACTTTACCAAACAAATTGCAACTTGTCCCACGAACTAATGATATGCGCACGCAGGGAGGAAACGTAATCTTTTGCCGATTTGAATGCCATCTCTATGTCAGGCCAAGAACTTTTCGCCTCACCCTCGTATTGTAAAATTTCTATACAGCCATGGGGACAAAACTTAAGGAAGTTGTAGATTTTAGTATTACATCGATATTCAGACAATAACTCTGAAAGATATTTGATATACAGTTACCTTTAATTAAAAAGGCATATATTGGATCAAAATATCATTTATTTTACCAATATTTCAGTTGCCTGAACGCCAACCTTTATCAAGGTGTTAAAACATATTTAATGTATGCTAACAACAAACTCAGCGCCACATAACGTCAACAGAATTAAGTTTTTAAAAACTTTCGGAAGAACAAAACTAATTGAGAACCTCGAGATGAAAGCGTTATTGGATTAGAGCGATATATAGGCAAACATACAAGATCAACTTGTGAAACATGACTTGCCAAGGTGTTTACAAAGGTTTACAAGCCATGAAGCACACAAAATGAAGTAAAATGAACTACGCATGAGTTAGCTGAGAAATAGGTGGAAAAATCTAGGAGAAACTTTTGAGATTTTGCTTTCTCAGTGTGGTGTTTTGCATAACAATAGTTATGTTTTAGATAAATTGTCGAGATATGCAAATAGGGTTTTGCATAGTGTTTGTTTGTTGTTGTATGTTAATTATTTTATGTATATATATGTATCATTTAAATTGTAAATAGTCAGTCAAATTAGTGTTATGAGCGAATAAAGATTTTATCTCAGACCTAGTGGATCTCGGTGACCTGGTGTAGTGTAGAGACACAACAGTGGCGACGAGTATAAAGGACGTAGACACAACAGTGACTATTGAAGAAAGCAAATACGAGTGAATGAAATTGAGCGAACAATGATGAACATTGAGCAATTCAATCCTAACAATGGAAATGAAATATCAAGTTATTTAGAACGCTTTGAATCCTATTGCATAGCGAATGATATAGTAAAGATCGTTAAAAAGAAGGCAACATTTTTCTCGCTATGCGGAAGAGAAACGTATAATATAATACGGACGTTGACCTCTCCCAAGAATCCATTGGAAACAGAATGGGAGGAGATAGTAGCGCAGGGATTAAAAAATATTTTGATCCAACGCCAAATATAATAGTGCAGCGTTTTAAATTTGCGAAAAGGCTTCAAATGCCAAATGAAACAATATCTGAATTTATAACAGCTCTAAAGAAAATTGCCGAGAAGTGTGAATTCCCTGATGTGGAAGATAGGTTGCGTGATGCCCTAGTATGCGGCATTCTAAGCGAAGAGATACAATCAATGCTGTTAATGAACAGTATGCTAACATTTAAAGTGGCTCAAGAGATGGCATTGGCACATGAGGCTGCGGTAAGGAACGTTGCAGAAATTAAAGACGGAAAACCTCAGGAAGAAATTAATGTAATGGGAAGAGCTGTTAAGGTGAGACGGAGGAATGAGAAGATTTTTAAATGTTTCCGCTGTGGATATACAAACCACAGAGAAGAGCAATGTTTCTTTAAAGAGAAAAGATGTTTTAAATGTCAGAAGTTAGGGCATATATCTAGGGTCTGTAAGAACGGGAACTGGAGGAGCGATCGTAATAATAACTGCTCGATAGATGAGGAGGCAGAGGCAACTAATGGCCTTTTTAATATAAATCAAGTGAAGGACACAAGTAACATGCGGAATTATATGGTTAAAGTACGGACTAGCGGTCGAGATATGAATATGCTCATTGACTCAGGAACAAGAAAAAATATTATTTCTGAGAAGACATATATTGAAACTTGGGTGAAGTCAGAAAGGCCTAGAATAGAGAAGGATTATACCAAGTTGGTGCAATGGAACAGGCAGAGGTTATCCATTCTGGGTAAAATAAAAGCCGACGTAAAAGTGGACAAAAGAAGTATCACAATGGAATTTCTTGTGATCGAAGGTCCGGGCCCAAATCTGATTGGAAGGGAGGCGTTTGACCAGATTGGAATTGGTCTTGAATGGATAAGTTATGGCGACAGTGTATGTCAAATCAATGAGGTAATGAATGGAAATGATATGGCCGCTGCGATGAACGGCAATGGCAATGGAGCTAAGTACGGTAACGCCAATGGAATGATGAGCGGAGCTAATGGAATGGGCGCGGGTTACATGAACGGTGGGGAGGGCATGTACAGTGAGGGTGACGGGCTGAGCGTGTACGGCAACCCCGGCGTGGACTTCCCATTTTTCGCCTCGGTGCCCCGAGACCAGCTTCCAATGCGGACAACAGGAGCTTCCTGGATACTATGCCGATCAGGAGGGACCCACCAAGGCTGGAGGAAACACCTGGGCCAAGTAGACCAATAAGAAACCGGAGACTCCCCGAATACTTAAAAGATCGTGTAACAAATTGGGGGTGAGAAGATGTGGTGTTTTGCATAACAATAGTTGTTTTAGATAAATTGTCGAGATATGCAAATAGGGTTTTGCATAGTGTTTGTTTGTTGTTGTATGTTAATTATTTTATGTATATATATGTATCATTTAAATTGTAAATAGTCAGTCATATTAGTGTTATGAGCGAATAAAGATTTTATCTCAGACCTAGTGGATCTCGGTGACCTGGTGTAGTGTAGAGACACAACACTCAGCATTAAAGAAAATATTTTCTTTATCGACTTGTTATTGAAGATAAGAGAAGTGGGCATATTAAAAGAATCTTAAATATGAAAATATTGGCTTTTTGCCTAGCAAAGCATCATCATTAGAAGTCACGGGCAACTCGTTTCGGAAATAAGATATGCTCTGTGTTTGGTAGGATCAGAAAGGAACCGTGTATTCTAACCGGCTGAAACTAAGAAACTGTCAATGGGAATCTCGCTACTGACAACTGATTATTTTGGACCAAGTAAACGAGTAATAATACAACACGATAATGTTCCGTGCTGTCGTCCATCAGAACACTGAACTAGGATCTGACACAGTAACTGTCAATTTCACCAGACCTGGCTCCTTCGGATTTTCACTTGTTACGATAGATAGCGTATGTCTTGGCTGGGATTTATTTGGCCGATTTGGAAAAGGCTAAAATTGGTTGTGGTGGCTGGCTCCATATAAAATACGCGACGTGTAATGCCATTGGAATCATGTATTGACATGAAGTTGGGGGAAAATGTATATATACTTGTTCGTTTTGAAAATAGAGAAATCCATAAATAAATCTTTAATTAAAAAGGCATATATTGGATCAAAATTCGGTAAAATAAATTATATTTTGATCCAATATATGCCTTTTTAATTAAAAATACTTGTATGTATAATGAACAATTCATATTCTTATGCATTTTCAATTTTTCTCGTCTAGAAGACCAGAAATGCTTGAAAGCTCGGCAAAATAATAATATTTCGAGAGGAACCTTGAAAACCATGATTTTGTGCTTTTATTTTTTTTCTCCTTGAAAATGTTCATTTGATTTACATATAACCACCGCCCCTAACAGAAACTTAGATATTCACCTGTTATATATATCCAATGTTTGAACATTTGAATTTCTTTTTAAAAATTGAATTCTTTTAGAGAAGAATTTCGAAATTGATATTCATGTTGTATTTGTTTATATTTTCAGGAGAACAGAGTTTCCTGGTATTCCCTCTTATCTTGACTGGACTTATTCGGTTAGGGAAAACAGTGGCGCCATGTGGAAGAAGGAAAAACTCAGTTCTCCCCTTTTTCTGTAACTGCTGGGTCGATTTGGCTCATGTACATAGTAACTTTTATTTTATACTTATAATCTCTCATATAACTAATTAAATAAATATTTAAAGTAATTCATAAGCCTATTTAATTATTTTTCTTCGCGACAATTTTTTAGAAACTTGTGAAACATTGAAATGAATTTTATAATGTTTAATTTTATGTTTGAGCCTTTAATTTGATGAACAAAGCCTAAAATTTTCAAATTCAAATAGACATATCAATAGATACAAGCTTTATTTTTGCCAGGTAAGTTTTAGTGCTGTGTTAAAATATTAATTCTGAAATAATACTACAAGATAATGTCTGTGAAATTCAAATGGATAAAAAAAGATTCCCCATACCTATTGTATTTAGTATATTATTAGTATTCTATTTTATAAAATTCAAATATAATTATTTTCAAAAAGAAAAGGAGTTAAGGAAAGTGTAACCAAGCAAGTGTTCCATTGTTACATTTGACTATCGCTGTTTGGAAGTGACATTGACGAATGACTGAGATGGATATTATCAAGAGAGTGTTTAGCAGACTTTGCCTAGCGTATCTAGGGAGTGCATTTTCATGTTTTGTCTTTATAGTGGTGTACCCACTCGTCTGTTTGTTGTCAACAGCAGTTGACGTGGTTAGCCGGCTGATCGCCACCATTTGGCCTTATGCCTTCCGGTACTTTAGGTACTCAGACGAGATTGGGTTCGCCTGGTTCTGTTGTAAGTTATTATGGCGTGGGCTAGGCAAAGTGAGGGCTTGGTATAAGACAGAATAGGCAATAGGTGAGATGTGTTGTTAGGTTTTAAAGATTGGCAATATTAATCAAAATTCTGTTTGCATTGGCATTTATGTTTCAAAATTCTATTTTATTTAAAGATTGGCTAGTTTTTTTTTTCAAAATTCATCTCCCTTATTAGTCAACCTCACTTCCTTTCTGATGGTCATGATCCCTCCCTGAAGCTGATGCCAGGCAGTCTCTGCTCTCATAATGCTCCTTAGAACTCTGGGTCCCTTGAAGACAAGCTCTTGCCTCGTTCTATCCCTGCCTTCTGGAAACTCTGAACCAGACTTTGAGATGATCTTCGGGGCATTCTGGACACGAATATTTCTAATGATGAAGAAAATCACGGTGATCTCTTTCCTTTTGGTCGTTTTTTAATCAACGCAGCTTCTTTGACCACTGAGCCTCTTCAATCCACGTTCATCTCCCACTTTTTGGAAATCATGAATTAGATTACTTGATCCCCTTGATGAAGTCTACTTCAACGCTTACATCCAACTTGCTGAAGTTCTGCAAGAGAAACTTGGATTAATTTGGACTTTCTTCAACCAGCATCCAACTATCTGAACCCCTCATCTTGCTAATTTTCATATCATTATCTTGGAATAGTAACTCCCATTCTCCTTCAGCATGTGCCTTAAATACCTTTCAACCTTTTCCCACAAGCTATCTTCAAATGGACCAATATTATAATTTCTCACCATAGACAACTTATATAAAATCTGACTCTCTTGAACCAACGCTCAACTATCTGAACATCACAACTTGCCCATGCCCAGCCTCATCTCACTATGTCATCTTGAAATCGAAACTCGCTCTCAACATGTTCCTTCACTGCCTGGCATCTTTCTCTCACGATCTCACTTAAAAGGACCAAGCCGAGATATAATGGAAATGGACATTATCACTTCTCTCTTTAATATCTTCCTTTTCTAAAACTCATCATTTGGTAGAAGAAGAATAAAATCATTTATTATAAAAAAATATTTTTACAATTTTTTATTTTAACTCGCCTAAATTTACCTATAATTAGTTGAGTATGAGTACTAATAAATTAACATTGTGGTTATACACATATACATCAAGTTAAATAGGACATTCATTCTCCTATCGAGGTAGAGGAGATAGGAAAAGAGGACCTGTGGACAGGCCACCATATCCACCAGACCTCAACTCCCTAAACTTATAATATTATTTGAAGTAGAAGATGCAAGCTTCAAACCCTATAATGTTAAGGAACAAAAAACAGGCTTTTCTGAGAGATATCAGTAATTCCATAAATTCTCCATTCTTCATTGCTCAATATATTCCTACTAAGTAAACTATTGTATAGGAATAAATATTAATATTAGTTTGTGCATTTTATACGAAGGTCATTCAAAAGAAAATAATACTTTTGTAAATACTCTATATTAGAATTGTAATCCTCTGTAGCAATTAGAATTAATCAAATATAAATTAAATAAATCAAATACTCCATATATTCAATTTTAAAAATACTTTCTAGTAAGTATTCACCCTAGGCATTTGTAGACATTTTCCTTCTTTGAGAGATTTAATATATTTCTCATTGAAAGATGACTTTGAAGCTTCTTTTAATAGATATTAATCGCTATTTCCTTAGTGTTTCTGAAATCAAATGATGATTGAAATAATTATAAGGAGTCCAATGATCTAATAACGACTTGGTAAAAGTTCGGGGGAGTATAGAGAAGGTGATAATACTTTAAAGTCCTGTGAAGTTTGGAACCTTTTGATCCGCTTGATGCAGAGCGTTATTAAGAAGTATAATTACTCTTTTTGGACAACCATTTTATTCTTAAGGAATATTTTTCCGTTTCAAAGTATTTTCAATATATGAATAAACATTTATTGTGATCCCTGGTTTATTATCATCCCATAAAATAACTCCATTTTGCTTTCAAATCGAGGTAACAAGTTCAAGGGCTGTCCCTAGGCTTACTTCATTCTATCGTATAGTTTAAGAGTAGATTTAACTTTCAGGACGTGAAACAATCTGATGTTGACAGATTGCTTTCGTATTTGGTGCAATATTCTTGAGACTACGTCATCTTCTAAACTATCTAAACAAAATTGTCTACATACAATATTCGAGCCATGTAAGCGCTAATTGGCGAAAACACTGGGAACGTTAATCACTATTGAGCAAAACACTCTGATTATTTTCCATCGCAATAAAGACAATTTAAATTGTATTTTAAAGAACAATATTTGATTTATGCCTTCTCTCCTTGTCTGAATTATTTACGGAAGAGCATTGAGCGATGCGAATATTTATATGTGATTCTACAGTCCTAGAAGCTCATTCATTAATTAATTAAATATCATAACATGATTCAACTATATCACATATATGAGCAGAATTGTTCGATACAATACAATAGCTATATGAAAAGCAGTAATTGACGAAGCCGCTGGAAAAGTTTGACACTGTTCAGACAAGACCACTAAAGATTTAATCGCAGTAAGGACAGTTTTATGATTGTTTTATTTGAACAAGATACATTCTGGTCTCAATAGTTTTAGTTCTTATATTTGGATTGTTTTTATTGACTTTGCTTGGAATTTTTAAGTAAACTGATTCCAAGAATTACAATTAAACATTATATTTATTGATTTACAAGAGAGAGAACAAAATATAAAAGAGAAACTAATATTAAACAAAGGAACTTTATATTTCTTTCGGTTAGCGCCTGTTTACCAGTGATCTTACACACATACTTTGTGGAATTAATTAATTAATTTAAAAATATATATACAACAGTTTTAAGTTAATATTTTACACAAATAAATTTACTGGCAATGCGTTTCTTTTAAATATCATCAAATATTATCAAATATTATCTCTACGGACCTTACTTCAATGATATGAGTTATTGAATGAGAGGGCTTGGCTCATCAGTAGTGAACCCTCTCAGCGGTTTCGCCAAATTAATCTCTAGACCGCTCTACTATTGTATTGGACTGGTTTTGTTATATACCCTGCATTTTATATGGAAGGCAGCTTTAAGTCTTTAACAGTTTTAAGTCTTTTCTCACTTCTCAGTAAAAATGACTGACTCAGTGACACAAACTAAATATACTCTCTTTACCTTTACATAGAAGAAACATTAATTTAAGTATTTACAGAAGGGTGAAAAATCAAAAATAGAAAAAGTATGGAGAGACTTAACACAATGAAGCAATAACTATTATATATTAACATGCAAGTTGTTGTATGGACCAATCAGCGTTAGGGCTGCGTTGCGCGCCATATTCATACCATCAATCTCCCCCTTGAAGTGATCTCTTGCTTATTCAAGGAGCACTTCGGAACTTAGAATCTCGAGCGAGGAACTTCATGCAAGTTTGTTCCACTTTGAACATAGCACATTTCAGTCGAGCTGTAGGCCTTTCCATGGCTTTTCAATGTCATAGAATGATATCAGACTAAATGAAGTTTCATAAGAACTTTACTTTCATGATCATTGATATCACTAAAGTGTTCCTCAGTATGTTTATTCTCTTCTATTGACCTCTCATCTTTTTTGGTCCGAAATTCCGGGATCATCTTCAGTTTCTTGATGAGTCCTATAACTGTACTGCTCAACTGTAGGAAGCAGTTCTCGACTGTTGTCTTCCCTTGATAGACTGTCTTCTTTGAAGACACAGTCCCGAGATTCCCCAACCTTTCTTAACTCGGTTATTCATACTCGGTACCCACGTACCCTGGAGGCGTATCAATAAGGTTGTCTCAGTATACGCTTCCTTTCAATTTGGAATTTCTTAATAGTGTTAGAGTATTCACCTATATTTTATGGCCAATAGCCTTCAGATATTAAAAGCTTGGCTTTTCCCAGTCCATAGATCATATGGCAAATTGTTGCCATTATGACTGTTAAGCATCCTATTCATTACATAGGCAGCGGTGTATGTCAGTTCTGTCCAGGATGCTTCTGGCAGACCACTACCGCATATCGTGCTACTGACTAGATCTGAAAGAGTCCTGTTCATTATTTCTACCAAACCATTTTGTTGGAGTGTATATGTCACAATGTGCCCAATAACAACTCCAATGCTTTTTCAGAAAGTGTTGCATTCTCTTGAGAATAATTCCAAATCATTATCTATGCGTATTATTTTAAGATTCCCATTGGTTTGTTTTTCGGCTTCCTGAATCCACTGTTTGAATCTTCTCAAATTTTCAGATTTGTTTCTCAGTAAAAATACGCTCACATATCTTGTGGCCTCATCAATGATAGTCAAAGTGTACGTGGTTCTTCCCCATCTCGATTCATCAAATGGGCCCATTAAATCTGCCTGCAACAGGTCCAAAGCCATGATTTCCTCATCCTTCCTGTGCAAGTACCAAGGGAACGATAGGAGACAGTATTTGCCGTCCTCGTACTTTTCTGACTTTATCACGTTGCAATCAAGTTCTTCCACACTCTGATTTTGACCATTTTGACTTTCATATTCATATTTACATGCACCAATGTTTTGTGCCAAAAGTCTAGTGAAGGCAACTTCTTGTATTCAGATGCAATAAATACTCGATAATCTTGACCAGGTTGTGAAGATGGTGTAGTTTTTATATGTAGAGGAGTATGCAAAGTTTGCCTTCTTCTATCAAGAGCTTGTCCTTCATGTCCATAATTTGCCAACCACTCTTTTTGAAAACCACTTTCCCCTTTCTGCCATTTGGGGAACTTAAAGAATATTGTGTCTTATTTATGAAAAATATGTCGCGTTCTGGGAAACAAAATTAACATCACCTTGATGTCCTACAATCTTGGCCTTGATAGCACCAAATCCATAAATTTTGTTGAAGAGTCATTTGCAATAGTGACGGTACTCAAATTTCTATTACATTATAGTAGACTCATGAAATAGTCTCTGCTGGGGAAGTCATATGCTGTTTGGTACTGGAATCTATGATCCACGTCTCAGAAGTGGCTCCCAGCAAATTTCTATATGTTTCTGCCTTGCTTACGCATTTATTCTGTACAAGACGTTCATGTCAAAATAAACGTCAAAGCTATACGCCATCTATTTTGATATAAATGTCCACCTTTATCTTTGTAGATCAATATCCTCCCGAAAATATTTCCATCTGAATTTATTTTTATTCTTTCCCTCCATTTATTTCTGCACTTATTTGCATAATGTCCTTTACTACCACATTTGAAGTATAACATCATTACTTTGCATACCTTTCTATTTTCAATAGATTTTGATTATGTATTATTAGCAGCCATGTCATTCATACCTTCAGGTAAGTTAGAATACCTTCATTTTTGTATTCTGCGAGCAACTATCTTTTAACTGTAGCGGCTGTTCAGTTTGTTTCTGACAAGTTACATATTGAAAAAATAGCACAAATGTGATTTTGTACTTGGATAAGGTGCATAAATTATGAAAAACAAAAAGCATCTCCTTATCGTGCAACTGAAAGTTGCTGATGGCTTGCGCCATCTATCGGAATAAATAAACGAGAATTAAAAATCAACGAAAATAGTTGATATTTATTCCGATAGATGGCACAAGCCATCAGAAACTTTCAGCTGCACGATAAGGAGATGTCTTTTTGTTTTTCATAAGTTACATATTGTCTAAACAAATGCATCTCAGTCTTCTGGTAATTCACACAGAATCATTGCCAAGTCTTCGTCTACTATGATGCTACCAATTAAGGCTAATTCATTCACTATATTGTTATTCATTTTACCCATATATATTTATAAATTATTGTTATGCTGAGTCAGTCTTTCGCAGTAACACTTCTCAGTTGTAAGATACGATACTTCTATCTTTAGGTTCGTATAGCTTTTTCAGCTCAAGCCAAACAGCTTTAGACCTATTCAGCTATTGAACATGTAGTTATTGTTAGTCATCGATTCCGACGTAAATTTTTGCATAAGCTTTTCCCAGCCGAGATAAGTTAATCCTAGTTGCTTGGACATCATTTGGGTCAGGCTTAGTCTCTCCGGGATTAAAATAATTCTTTAAAAATCCTATTCTATTATAATGAGTTTCACCTGAAAACTCCAGCTTGCATAATTGGCACCGAACAGCTTGGTAATAACCATACTCTCTATTTTCATTTATTTCAGAGACAGTGAGAGAGAGAGAGAAATGACAAGAAAAATATTCTGGTTAATTACGTTTTAGAACTTCGTTGATTTAAATCAAAAACTGCATCAGTCTCATAATATTTTGTTTGAAGTCTTCTCTTATTTTCCTTATTATTAAAAATGACTGATTCAGCAACACAAAATAAATATGCTTTATTTGAGTTTAACATATAGGGGAAAATATAAATTAATTTAGTTATCTACAGAAAAAGAAAATATTTTTGAAACGTATGCGAGACAGAGCACAATCAAAATTTAATTTGCGCGTGTGCATCATTCGTTTCAGGCGAACTCTACACGCGATTACAATTCGCCATTACACACCTAAGCAACAACTATCATATAGTGGTACGCACGTTGTTGTGTGGACCAATCAGCGCTAAGGTTGGACCATTTTCATGCCATCATAGAGATGACGTGTTATTGTCTTAGAATTAAAAATATATATTTTGATTTATATGATTTATATATATAAAGGATGATTTTCCTTTAATTCTTGCAATTGACCAGATAGCGTTAAAAATTTGAATTTCAAAATCAAGGGTAAAGAGAATCGAATTTTATCCCTCAATTACTTCGAAAAAATGAATAAATTTCATATTTAGATTAACAACCGTTTTTGTCTCAAAATTCTGAGTAATCACATATATGGTAAAGATTATATAGGTGAAGGGAATGAATACAGATAAACACGTGAGATTTTTAATTGGATTCTATAATACTATCATGGATAAAAATGGTTGATTAATTTAGTTGAGGCTTGATTAAAGTTAGCTTTTTTATTTCTCAATTCTAGGAGTTAACCTGTTTGAAGACTCTTACATAAACAGGTTAGTTTTTTATTGCTATAGAATATGTCATATTTACTATAGAGTGAGCTAGAAAATATGCTTTATTACTAGAATAATTTTAAGAGATAGTATGAATTTGAATTAACTCAGGTCTTTATAGATTTAGATATTTTATACTATTTTGATGTAAAAAAAATTGAAAATTTTAAAAGTGAAGCCTGTAGAGAGAGGTAATTCATCTTTCCTGGACAATATTGGTACTGAAGATTTAATCTGAAATAATACGAGTAAGGTATACAATATTTTATATAAGGTTGATAATATGTCAACAAAAATATGTATTCTATTTATCTATTATATGTTAAATTCTATTTTATAAAAAAAAATGCTTTTTTCCCATTGAGTTAAGAAATTGTAACCAAGCAAGTGTCCCATTGTTAGATTTAACTATCGCTCCGTGAACTGAGATTGACTAATGGCAGAGATGACTTTTATCGAGAGAATGGTTCGCAGACTTTGCCTAGCATATCTAGGGTGTGCATTCTTATGTTTTGTATTTGTAGTGGCGTACCCACTCATCTGTTTAGTGTTAACAACAGTTAACAGTGTAGACCGGCTTGTTGCCGCAGTTTGGCCTTATGCCTGCCGATACCTGAGGTACTCAGATGAGATTGGGTTCGCCTGGTTCATTTGTAAATATTCATGGCGTGGGCTAGGCAAAGTGGGAGGTTGGTGGTAGACAGAAGAGGGATTAGGTGAGATTTGTTATGTTAAGTTTTTAAAGATTGGTAAATTAATCAAAATTCTTCTTCATTGGCATTTTTATCAAAATTATTTTTATTTTAATATATATATATAAAAATTGGCTAGTGTTTTTTTTTTTTTTTCAAAATTCATCTCCCTTATTAGCCAACCTCATTTCCTTTCTGATGGCCATGATCCCTCCCTGAAGCTGATGCCAGGCAATCTATTCGATGGTGCTTCCCCGAACTCTGGGTCCCTTGAAGACAAGCTATTTACGCGTCCTATGATTATCTTGAACCTTCTGGAAACCTTTCACCCAATCCCATACGAACTACGGGATAGTCTGGACAAGAATTATTCTAATGATCAAGAACATTGTGGAGATCTCTTGCCCATTGGTAACCTGGAACCAGCTGAGCCGCTCTCACCACTGAGGTTTCTAAATTAAAATTCATCTATTGATTTTTGAAAACTATGATTTCAATCACCTGATCCTCTGGATAAGTCTATTCCAACAGTTAGATCCAACCTACTGATGTACCCTATGAAACAATTTCAATCAAAGCTGACTATCTTAACCAATTCTTTAATATCTGATATATATATATATATATATATATCCCCCACATTTTGATCATTTTTTAATCAACTACTTGGAATAGCAACCTCTGCTTATCTTTCAGCATGCGTCTTCATTACCTGGAATCTTTTACTTACAAGCCAATTTCAAAGGGACCAATTCACCCACTTCTATTAAAGGCAAAACCATGATAATATCTGACGTTTTAAACCATCATCCTACTATCTTAGCCCCACAACCTGCTCATCCTAACCACCTTCCTCCGTCATCCTGGAATACAAACTCCTGCTTCCTCTCACCATGTACCGTCAATGCCTGGCATCTTTCCTCCACAAGCTCGCTTCAAAGGGACCAACTCGAGACAATGGAAATGACCATTCTCCCTCCAATCCAATTCAATATCTTCCCTCCCTTGAAAGATCATTTTGCAGTTGAAGAATAAAATCATTTGTTGCAATGCGAGTTTTCTATAAAATTATATCAACACACACAAATACATTCACCTATAATAAATTCAGTAGGGAGTAATAAATTTACTAGATTATATATAAGATAAACTCTTAAATCGGTTCTTAAATCTCACAAAGATAGAGGAGATAGGAAGAAGAGAATCTGTGAACTGGCCACCACTCTGATCTGACGTAAAGATGTAATATCCCGATTGTGTATTGAAAAACCTAAGTAGGTCATTCAGAGAGAGATTCCTTTAATTCCACAATATCAATTCTACATCACGTTACACAATCAATCCTCATAAATACAACTACAACAAAAACCTTTATTAAGACACTATTGTCTTACAAGGGGATTCCCCTAAAAGGTTATATATGTACATGAATGAGGAGGAAAAAAGCGATTTAGAGGGGAGGGGAAGCAATCAGCCGTTGTCTGTGGAGTTGAGCACTTCTTCCCTCATTCTATCAATCGCCTTGAATTTTTTTAAATATTTATAAACAAATGTTTCATCCAGCAGTAGAGTAGTAAAAATTTTATATACATGTTGTTCATTATAGTGAGTTAGCCCAGAAATTTTGCGAATTTCCAGTCTCTTTTTCCCGTAGGAATGGGGAATGGAATAGATAATGGGCCAAATTGTCTTAGATGCCAGCTTTGCATAAGTAGCAGTTTAAAAGCTCGCTGTTCCAAAATCCCGTGATATCCTCGGGAAAAAATAGCGGTCTCATAAATATAAAATTCGTAAAGTTTTTATTTTTACAATAACAGTTTATATTAGAGAAATTCGAAATCAATCCGTAAGAAATTTTCTAGCTTCATATAAACAAACTTCATAATATCCTTACTGCAATGAATAAATATAAAGAGGGACCTGGCTCATCAATGGACTCTCTCAGAAGTTTCACCCGTTTAATCAATCAAACTGTTCTATATTGTAATACGATATTCGCTTATATATTGGGTAGGATTCCTACATCCAACACAAAATACATATGTCATAAATGGACACAAATAAACACCATACGAACATGTTGCCTGTTAGCTCTTACCTCGTCACCAGGCTGCATGTATCACATAGATTGACGTCCATTTAAACACTTTATCTTATTGTGAAAAATAGCTGGGGGTATGAACGGGATGTGATAATACTTTAAAGCCTATATCCTGTGGATTTTGAAGCGTTTTGATATGATCGTTATCATGAAGCATGTCCCGCAAGATAAATATATTTCAATTCGGACTTTCTTCAATCAGCATACGACTATCTGAGCTCCACATCTTGCTTATCGCTCAATCATGGAGAATAGTAACTCCTAGTGTTTTTTCAGCATGTGCCTTCAATGCCTTTAAACTTTACTCCGCAATTTATATTGAAGGGGACCAATCTGCTCATTTCACACCAAAGACAACTTTTAAAAATTGGCTTTATTGTACCACCCACAAATATCTGAGCATCACAACTTGCCCATGCCTACCTTCATCTTTATATCATACTCTTGAATTAGAAACTCTTACATCGCTTTCAACATGTTCCTTCAATAACTGGCAGCTTTCACTTTTGATCTCGTTCGAAGGAACCAGGCCGCGATAATGAAAAATAGACATTATCATTTCTCTCTTCAATATATTCCTTTTTTATCATTTGGTAGAGTTAGACTAAATCATTCATTGTAATAAGATTTTTCTACAGAATTCAATATTTAATTCATCTTAATTTACCTAAATTTGAGTAGAGGTGATATCTTCACATTGTTTATATATAATTTAATTTAAATTGGACCCTCTTATTCTCTTATCGAAATAGAGGAGGTAGAAACTAGATAACCTGTTGATTGACCATCAGGTTGTCGGACTTCAACCCCCTTGACTAATCTGAATTAGAATATGTAAGTTCTCCAAAACTATAACGATCAGAAACAAAGACAGAGGCAATTCTGAGATTATATATCAGTAATTATCCGACATCCAATATTCTATATACACACAAAGCCTTTTTTAAAACACAATTCATATACAGATTTTTATTTCTCATTGCCGGCTTGCAACGATATCCTCACAATGATCAATCACCATCATGTAGTGGAGGAGAAAACGATGTGACTCTAACTTCTTTTTCCTGCTTACTGCTTTGTAAAAGTTGTACAGGGACAGAAAGAGAGAAGAAGAGAGAGCAACTATTCGACTTGATATGGCGCTGGTTGAAATACTTTATATTGAACTCAGTTGGCTGTTGTTTGCTTTTGAGAAGAACGTCTCTCTTGATTCACTAACATACTGGCGCTCAAAGATGTAATGAGATATTTCAATTTATATTTTGGCAAATATGGCATACTGTATCTCGCTCACTGAAGATTTTGGCATGGTTTTCTTTAAAGAACGACTACTGTAATACGTTAGTATTATTCTATGTTTTGCAATATAGTGTTTTTTACTGGAAATGGAAGATCACTTTCTCCAAACTTTCCGTAAACCCGATATAGATATTCATTATTCTCAATATATCTCCACTAGTTGCATTAGACCTAAATGGGGAAGTCAGCTTATGTCCATTTTCAGTATTCTAAGCCCCAGAACCTGAGTGTCAACACTGTAACTCCCAGTGACGTTCGTCCACATTCCATGCGCAAAATATAACCGGGAGTTTATTTTGGTAAATTTGAAAGCCGCCAGAGAAAATTGTTCTGAACACCGTCCACCTAGCTCTTCTGGTTATTGGCCCAAATCGGAGCTGCATAATTCAAGATTGAGAGCACCATTGAACCCAAGAACCTGAGTAAGGATTTAATTTAATTGATTTTTGAATTGGTCAATATTGCCCAAATCGCATTAATAGCATTTAGCGACTTGTTTTTAAAAGGTTGCGCTGCCTGTTGAGTTGGAAGTTGTCAGCTGGTAACCTAAATACGTGTATTTAGATGTTGTAGTGAGTTGTCCCCTGAACCAAACGTCAGAATGAACCAGTCGACGTCTATTTCTAAACACCATAACCTTTGATTTCCTTTGGTTCAGAGTTAGGAAATTTTCTTTGAAATATTTTCTGAGTGAATTAATCTTTATCTGAAGATTTATTTTGGATTCTCCCAAAAGCACAATGTCATCTGAGAACAGAGGGAGGTGTATGTTTCCATAATTCGGTAAATCTGGCATTGGCATGTCCATATCATCATATGAAGACACTAGGTAGTTTAGAAAAAGGATAAATAAGTAAGGTGATAATGATTCACCCTATGGGGCTCCATTTTGTATTTTTATAAATTCCGTAAGTGAGCCGTTCCATCTAACTATTGCTGACATTTGATAATAATAGCTCTGTGTGAAGGTGATGAAACGGTCGCTCAAACCATAAGCTGCCAACTTTTCCCAAAAAAGAAGGTGTCGTACAATATCAAAGACATTATTGATATACACATACAAAAAAAAGTATAACTCCTTCTTTTGCGGCTAGCGTCATTTGAATCAGTGAGGTAAGTTTGAAGATGGGGTTTTGACAAGAATATCCCCTTCTGAAGGCCGCTTGATTTTCCGCCAATATACCCCGAGGTAAACCTGGTGTCAGAGATTAAAGATTTCCTAAATAAATAATTCGCAGATTTCTTTATTCTTCTGAGCTCTTGACTTGAAGTGGCGATTTCAAGACCGAGGATAAGGTGTGTTTCAGAAGAACACACCTAATTGAGGACTTCGAGATGCAAGCGTTATTGGATTAGAATGATATATAAGCAGTAATACAGCAAAAACAACAAAAAGCCTTTATTTAGGGTCACTGACCCTATACAGGATTCATCAGAGGTATGCATAAGAACAAAGCAGTGAGACAAAGGAAACAACGGTATAGACAGAAGAAAAAGAAAAAAAACAAGAAAGAGAAAGAGGGAAGCAAGAAAAACAACATAAAAATAGTAGCAGTAAGAAAGTGAGGAGTGAGTGTCACTTGGCCTTCTTCTGAGATATGGACTTGTGGAAACCATAAAACGCCGTAGCAATATACTTATTCTGGGTCATATTGTCAATTATTGATGGAAGTGAAGCACAGAGTTGCCCAGTTTTGAGCATAAGAGTTCTTCTTTCTTCTTTCAGAGCAGAGCAATCAAAAATATAGTGAGTGATTTCATTTTTGGTTTTGAATTACAGAAGGTACAAATCGGGTCCTCACCGCAGAGCATCTTGGTGTGGTTTTCTCTAAAAAAACTTGAAAGTATTCTAACTTGTGCGAGTAGTTATAAGCAGTAATACAAGATCAACTTGTGAAACATGACTTGCCAAGGTGCTTACAAACATTTACAAGCCATGGGAAATACTCAAAATGAAGTAAAATGACTTACGCATGAGTTAGATGAGAAATAGGTGGAAAAATCTAAGAGAAACTTTTGAAATTTTGCCCTTTCAGTTTTAAAGAAAGATTTTCTGTATCGACTTGTTATTGAAGATGAGACAAGTGGGCATATTAAAATAATCTTAAATATGAAAAAAATTGGCTTATTGCCTTGCAAAACATCATTATTAGAAGTCACGGCCAAATCGTTTCGGAAATAAGATATGCTCTGTGTTTGGTAGGATCAGAAAGTAATCGTGTACTCTAAGCGAATGAAACTAAGAAACTGTCAATGGGAATCTCGCTACTGACAACTGATTAATTTGGACCATGTGAACGAGTAATAATACAACACGATAATGTTCCCTGATGTCGTCCATCAAAATACTGAACTAGGATCTGACACAGTAACCGCCAATTTCAACAGACCTGGCTCCTTCGGATTTTCACTTGTTACGATAGAAAACGTATGTCTTAGCTGGACTTTATTTGGCCGATTTGGAAACGGCTAAAATTGGTTGTGGTGGCTGGTTCCATATAAAATACGCGACGTGTAATGCCATTGGAATCCTGTATTGACATAAAGTTGGGGGAAAATGTGCATATACTTGTATGTTTTGAAAATAGAGCAATCCATAAATAAATCTTTAATTAAAAAGGCATATATTGGATCAAAATTTGGTAAAATAAATTATATTTTGATCCAATACATTCCTTTTTAATTATAAATACTTGTATGTATAAATGAACAATTCATATTCTTATGCATTTTCAATTTTTCTCGTCTATAAGAGGAGAAATGCTTGAAAGATCGATAAAATAATAACATCTTGAAAGAAACCTTGAAAACCATGAGTTCGTGCTTTTATTATTATTTTTTTTTCAACTTGAAAATTTTCAATTCATTCACACATAACCACTTCCCCCAACAGAAACTTACATATTCACCTGTTATATATATCCAATGTTTGAACTTTTGAATTTCTTTTTAAAAATTGAATTCTTTTAGAGAAGAATTTAGAAATTGATATTCATGTTGTATTTGTTTATAGTGTCAGGAGGACAGAGTTTCCTGGTATTCCTTCTTATCTTGACTGGACTTATTCGGTCAGGGAAAACAGTGGCGCCACGTGGAAGCGAAAAAAAAAACTCAGTTCTCCCCTTTTGCTGTAATTGTTTGGTCAATTTGGCTCATGTACATAGTAACTTTTATTTTATATTTATAATCTCTCATATAAATAATTAAATAAATATTTAAAGTAATTCGTAAGCCTATTTGATTATTTTTCTTCGCGACAATTTTTTATAAACTTGTGAAACATTGAAATGAGTTTTATAATGTTTAATTTTATGTGTGAGCCCCCCTCTTTAATTTGATGAACAAAGCCTAAAATTTTCAAATTCAAATAGACATATAAATATAGATACAAGCTTTATTTTTGTCTGATAAGTTTTGGTGCTGTGTGAAAAGAATAATTCTGAAATAATACTACAAGATAATGTCTGTGAAATTCAAATGGATAAAAAAAGATTCCCCATACCTATTGTATTTTGTAAATTATTAGTATTCTATTTTATCAAATTCAAATATAATTATTTTCATAAAGAAAAGAATTAAGGAAAGTGTAACCAAGCAAGTGTTCCATTGTTACATTTGACTATCGCTGTTTGGAAGTGACATTGACGAATGACTGAGATGGATATTATCAAGAGAGTGTTTAACAGACTTTGCCTAGCGTATCTAGGGAGTGCATTTTCATGTTTTGTTTTTATAGTGGTGTACCCACTCGTCTGTTTGTTGTCAACAGCAGTTGACGTGGTTAGCCGGCTGATCGCCACCATTTGGCCTTATGCCTTCCAGTACTTTAGGTACTCAGACGAGATTGGGTTCGCCTGGTTCTGTTGTAAATTATTATGGCGTGGGCTAGGCAAAGTGAGAGGATGGTATAAGGCAGAATAGGTAATAGGTGAGATGTGTTGTTAGGTTTTAAGGATTGGCAATATTAATCAAAATTCTGTTTGCATTGGCATTTATGTTTCAAAATTCTATTTTATTTAAAGATTGGCTAGTTTTTTTTTCAAAATTCATCTCCCTTATTAGTCAACCTCACTTCCTTTCTGATGGTCATGATCCCTCCCTGAAGCTGATGCCAGGCAGTCTCTGCTCTCATGATGCTCCTTAGAACTCTGGGTCCCTTGAAGACAAGCTATTGCCGCGTTCTATCCCTGCCTTCTGGAAACTCTGAACCAGACTTTGAGAAGATCTTCGAGGCTTTCTGGACATGAAACTTTCTAATGATGAAGAAAATCACGGTGATCTCTTGCCTTTTGGTCTTTCTCTAATCAACGCAGCCTCTTTGACCATTGAGCCTCTTCAATCCACGTTCATCTCCCACTTTTTGGAAATCATGAATTACTTGAATCCCTGGATGAAGTCTACTTCAACGCTTACATCCAACTTGCTGAAATTCTGCAAGAGAAACTTGGATTAATTTGGACTTTCTTAAACCAGCATCCAACTATCTGAACCCTATATCTTACTCATTTTTCTATCATCATCTTGGAATAGTAACTTACGATTCTCCTTCAGCACGTGTCTTCAATACCTTTCAACCTTTTCCCACAAGCTATCTTCAAAAGGAACCAATCTTTTAATGTCTCACCAAAGACAACTTATATAAAAGCTGACTCTCTTGAACCAACGCTCAACTATCTGAACAGCACAACTTGCCCATGCTCAACCTCATCTCTCTATGTCATCTTGAAATCGAAACTAGCTCTAAACATGTTCCTTCACTGCCTGGCATCTTTCTCCTACGATCTCACTTAAAGGGACCAAGCCGAGATATAATGGAAATGTACATTATCACTTCTCTCTTTAATATCTTCCTTTTCTACAACTCATCATTTGGTAGAAGAATAATAAAATCCTTTATTATGAACGAGTTTTTCATAAAATTCAATTTTAACTCACCTAAATTTATGTCTATAATTAGTTAAGTATGAATAATAATAAATTCACATTGTGGTTATACACATATACATTAAGTTAAATAGGACCTTCATTCTCCTATCGAGATATTGGAGGTAGGAAAAGAGGACCTGTAGACAGGCCACCACCATGTTGACCAAACCTCGACCCCCTAAACTTATAATATTATCTGAAGTAGAAGATGTAAGCTTCAAACCCTATAATGTTAAGGAACAAAGACAGGCTTTTCTGAGAGATATCAGTAATTCCACAAATTCTTCAATATTCATTGCACAATAAATTCTTATCTAAGTAAACTATTGTATAGGAATAAATCTTAATATAAGTTTGTGCACTCTATACAAAGGTCATTCAAAAGAAAATAATAATTTTGTAAATAATCCATAATTGCAAGCGAAATTTTAAAAAACTTTCTAGTAAGTATTCATTTTCTGCATTCATACACATTTGCCATATTTAAGGGATTAAATATATTTCCCCATTGATAGATGACTTTGAAGCCTCTTCTAATATATACGCACCGCTATTTATTTTGAGTATTTCTGAAATCAAATGA
The DNA here is from genome assembly GCA_030710605.1 of Cordylochernes scorpioides. Lineage (NCBI taxonomy): Eukaryota > Metazoa > Arthropoda > Arachnida > Pseudoscorpiones > Chernetidae > Cordylochernes > Cordylochernes scorpioides. The sequence goes on along the minus strand of CP092867.1, from coordinate 38,584,586 downwards.
TGAATGAAATTAATTCAAGAAGTCCAATGATCTAATGACGACTTAATAAAAGTTCAGGAGAGTATGGAGGAGGTGATAATACCTTAAAGTCCTGTGAAGCTCGGATAATTTTGATCCATATCATGTCCAGCGTTATCATGGAGCAGAATTACTCTTTTTGGAGAACAAACCTTTTATTTCGAACTATTTTTCTGGTTCAAAATAGCTTCAATAAAGGAGAATATGAATAAACGTTTATTGTGGTCCCTCGTTCTGTATTATACCAAGAATAACTTCATTTTGCTTTCAAATCGAATTAACATGTTCAAGGGCTGTCCCTAGGGCTTACTTCAATCTATTGTATAGTTTGAGAGTAGATTTAACTTTCAGGACCTGAAACAATCTGATGTTGACAGATCCCCTTTAGTATTTAGTGCAATATTCTCTTGAGACTACGTCATCTTATAAACTATCTAAATTGTCCACATAGAATAAGAGCCATGTAAGCGTTAATTGGCGAAAACACTGGGAATGTTAACCACTATTAAGCCATGCCCCTTCTTTATTCTCCATCGCAATGAGGACAGTTGAAAGTTATTTTTTGAAAAACCATTTGTTTTAATAGTTTTATTTCTTATAAAAGAATAAAGTTTTTTGCCTCTTATACAATTTGCCTTTTGTATATATTTAATTTATACCTACTAACCTCTTGTCTGAATTATTTATGGAGGAGCACATTTCTCGATGTAAATATTCATATAATTATATAATTCATATAATTATTATATGGTATCATAACAAGATTCAACTCTAAACTATCACATATATGAGCATAATTGTTCGATACAATACAATAGCTATATGAAAAGCAGTAATTGACAAAGCCACTGGAAAGGTTTGACACTGGTTAGACAAGACCACTCAACATTCAATCAGAGTAAGGACAATTTAAAGTATGTTTTATTTGACCAAGATAAATTCTGATCTCAATAGTTTTAGTTCTTATATTTGGATTGTTTTAAGTATTTCCTTACTTTTCTTCTCAGTAAAAACGACTGGCTCAGTGACACAAACTAAATATGCTCTCTTTACCTTTACATAGAAGAAACATTAGTTCAAGTATTTACAGAGGGGTAAAAAAAAACGTATGGCGAGACTTAACACACATTATTATATATTAACATGCAAGTTGCTGTATGGACCAATTAGCGCTAAGGGTGCGTTGCGCGTCATTTTCATGCCATCAATCTCCCCCTTGAAGTGATCTCTTGCTTATTCGAGGAACAATTCGGAACTTAGAATCTAGAGCGCTTGAACATAGCACATTTCAATCGATCTGTAGGCTTTTACACGGCTTTTCAAAGTCATAAGATGATAACGGACTAAGTGAAGTTTATAGTAACTTTACTTTCTGATCTCCGATATCACTAATGTAATCCTCAGTATGTTTGTTCTTTTCTATTGGCCTCTCATTGACTCAGGATCATCTTCAGTTTCTTAATGAGTCCTATAACTGTACTGCTCAACTAATGTAAGCAGCTCTCGACTACTGTCATCCTTTGATAGACTGTTCTCTTCGAAGACACAGTCCCGAGATTCCACAACCTTTATTAACTCGAGTATCCATACTCGGTACCCATGTTTCCTAATGGCATGTCAACAAGGTTGCCTCAGTATGGGCTTCTATTCAATTAGGAATTTCTTAGTAGTGTTAGAGTAAATGGCCAATAGCCTTCAGATGTCAAACGCTCGGCCTTTTCCCAATCCATAGCTCAGATGGCGTATTGTTGCCATTATGACTGTTAGCATCCTATTCATTACATAGGTAGCAGTGTAAGTCAGTTCTGCCCAGGATGCTTCTGGCAAACCACTGCCGCATATCGTGCTACTGACTAGATCTGAAAGTTTTCTATTCATTATTTCTACCAAGCCATTTTGTTGGAGTGTATATGTCATGGTGTGCTAAAAACAACTCCAATGCTTTTGCAGAAAGTGTCTTCTTCTTTTTAGAAAATCTCCAAATAATTATCTATGTTATTATTTTAAGATTTCTATTGGTTGTTTTTCGGATTCCTGAATCCACTCTTTGATTTTTTCAGAATTCCAGATTTGTTTCTTTCAGGGTAAATACGCTCACATATCTTGTGGCCTCATCAAGAATAGTCAATGTATACTTGGCTATTCCCCAGATCGCTACATCAAGTGGTCCCATTAAATCTGCCTGCAAAAAGTCCAAAGCCATGATTTTCTCATCCTTCCTGTGCAAGTACCAAGGGAACGATAGGCGACAGTATTTGCCGTCCTCGTATTTTCTGACTTTATCACGTTGCAATCAAGTTCTTCCACACTCTGATTCTGACCATTTTGACTTTCGTATCCATATTTACATGCACCAATCTTTTGTGACAAAGGTCTAGTGAAGGTAACTTTTGTATTCAGATGCAATAAATATTCGATAATCTTGATCAGGTTGTGAAGATGGAGTAGTTTGTAGGTAGAAGAGTAAACAAAGTTTCCTTCCTTTTTCTATCAAGAGCTTGCCCTTCATGTCTCTAATGTGGCAAGCACTATTTTTAAAAACAACTTTCCTTTTTCTGTCATTTGGTGTACTTAAAGAATACTGTGTCGTATTTATGAAGCCTACATCGAGTTGAGGGCAACAAAAATAACATCTCCTCGGTGTCTTACAAACTTGGCCTTGATGGCACCACCTTCACAAGCTTTTATTGAAGAGCCATTTGCAATAGTGACGGTACTCAAATTTCTATTACATTATGATAGACTCATTAAATAGTCTCTGCTGGGAGTCAAATGCTGTTTGGTACTGGAATCTATGATCTAAGTCGCAGAAGTGGCTCCAAGCAAAGTTCTACATGTTACTGACATGCTTACGCATTTATTTTTTACAAAGACAAAGCTCGCCTTTCATGTCAAAATAAACGTCAAAGCTAGTCGCCATCTATTTTAACGGGAGTGTCCACCTTTATATTTGTAGATTAATATCATCCCGAAAAAATTACCATCTGAATTTATTCGGGTTAACCCACTTTGCTTTTTGTTCTTTTTCTCTCCATTTATTTCTGCACTTATTTGCATAATGTCCTTTACTACCACATATGAAGCATACCATCATTACTTTGCATACCTTTCTATTTTCAATAGATTTTGATTATGCATTATTAGCAGCCATGGCATTCATATCTTCAGGTAAGTTAGAATACCTTCATTTTTGTATTCTGCGAGCAACTATCTTTTAACTGTAGCGGCTGTTCAGTTTGTTTCTGACAAGTTACATATTGAAAAATAGCACAAATGTGATATTGTACTTGGATAAGGTGCATAAATTATGAAAAACAAAAAGCATCTCCTTATCGTGCAACTGAAAGTTGCTGATGGCTTGCGCCATCTATCGGAATAAATGAACAATAATTAAAAATCAACGAGAATAGTTTATATTTATTCCGATAGATGGCGCAAGCCATCAGAAACTTTCAGTTGCACGATAAGGAGATGTCTTTTTGTTTTTCATAAGTTACATATTGTCTAAACAAATGCATCTCAGTCTTCTGGTAATTCACACAGAATCATTGCCAGGTCTTCGTCTACCATGATGCTACCAATTGAGGCTAATTCAATCACTATATTGTTATTCATTTTCCCCATATATATTTCTAAATTATTGTTATTCTGAGTCAGTCTTTCGCAGTAACGCTGCCTTCTTAGTTGTAAGATACGATACTTCTATCCTTAGGTTCGTATAGCTTTTTCAGCTCAAGCCAAACGTCTTTAGGCCTACTCAAATGTTGAACATGTAGTGGTTGTTAGTTATCGATTCCAATGAAAATTTTGACATAATCTTTTCCCAGCAGCGATAAGTAAATCCTAGTTGCTTGGACATCATTTGGGTCAGGCTTAGCCTCTCCGGGATTAAATAAAACTCTTAAAAATCATATTCTATTAAAATGAGTTTCACCTGAAAACTCCAGCTTGCATAATATGTACCGGACAGCTTGAGAATAACCATACTTTCTATTTTCATTTATATCAGAGGGAGAGAAAATGATAAGAAAAATGTTCTGGTTACTTAGGTTTTAGAACTTGGTTGATTTGAATCAAAAACGGCATCAGTTTCATAGTCTTTTGTTTGAAGTCTTCTCTTTCTTTCCTTCTTAGTCAAAATGACTGATTCAGCAACGCAAAATAAATATGCTTTATTTAGTTTTATACATATAGGGAGAAATATAAATTAATTTAGTTATCTACAGAACAAATAAAATATTTTAAAAATATATGCGATACAGAGCACAATCAAAATTTAATTTGCGCGTGTGCATCATTCGTTTCATGCGAACTCTACACGCCATTACAACTCGTCATTACACACCAAATCAACAACTATCATATAGTGATGCGCAAGTTGTTGTGTGGACCAATAAGCGCCAAGGTTGGACCATCTTCATGCTATCATAGAGATGACGCGTTATTGTCTTAGAATTAAAATGAGATATTTTGATTTATTGTTTAAAATATTGAGTGAGAGAGAGATTGAGATTGAAACTGATTCATTACAATGTCCATATAAGGTTTATATGGTTGAATACAGAATAAATAGAAAGAGAGATATGTGTGTGAATTAAGAAGATAAACTTTTATATTTAAATGGAGAATCAGTTGGGAGAGTTCACCACTGAAGAGCCAGTCCCTGATAATATTTTATCATTGTAGTAGTAGAGGGGTTTGATAATTTTTAGGTTCTTAAAAGAAACATTGGTACATAAGTTTTAAGAACTTTTATATAATACCACCAATTAACTATAATGAAAATAGAGAATAACAAAATTTCTGAATAATATTATTCGAATTTGAATGAATATCATAAAAGTTGCTTCAGCTTAATATAGAAGGAAGCCGTCACTCTACTACTTAGATTTTTGCAAAGGAATGATTTTCCTTTAATTCTTGCAATTGACCAGATAGCGTTTAAAATTTGAATTTCAAAATCAAGGGTCAAGAGAATCGAATTTTATTCCTCAATCACTTCGAAAAAATGAATGAATTGTATATTTGGATTAACAACCGTTTGTGTTTTAAAATCCTGAAAAATGACATATATGGTACACGATTTTATAAGTGAAGGGAATGAATACAGATAAACACGTAAGATTTCTAATTGGAATCTACTCTAACTGGGGTGGATAAGATTGGTAGAATAATTTATTTGAGGCTGGATTAAAATTAGCTTTTTTATTCTAATTCTAGGAGTTAACCTGTTTGAAGCCTCTTACAAAAACAGGATCGCTTTTATTGTGCTATAGAATATGTCATATTTACTGTAGAGAGAGATAGAAAATATGCTTTATTACTAGAATAATTTTAAGAGATAGTATAATTTTGAATTCACTCAGGTCTTTATATATTCAGATATTTATACTATTTTAATGAAAAAATATTTTTGAAAATTTTAAAAGTGAAGCCTGTAGAGAGAGGTAATTTATCCTTTGCTGGACAATATTGGTTCTGAAGATTCAATCTGAAATAATACTAACAAGGTACACATTTTATATAAGGTTGTCAATATGTCTACCAAAACATCTATTCTATTTAGCTAATATATGTTAAATTCAATTTCATTTAAAAAATACTATTTTCCATTGAGTTAAGAAATTGTAACCAAGCAAGTGTCCCATTGTTAGAATTAACTATCGCGGCGTGAACTGAGATTGACTAATGGCAGAGATGACTTTTATCGAGAGAATGGTTCGCAGACTTTGCCTAGCATATCTAGGGTGTGCATTCTTATGTTTTGTATTTGTAGTGGCGTACCCACTCATCTGTTTAGTGTTAACAACAATTAACAGCGTAGACCGGCTTGTTGCCGCAGTTTGGCCTTATGCCTGCCGATACCTGAGGTACTCAGATGAGATTGGGTTCGCCTGGTTCATTTGTAAATATTCATGGCGTGGGCTAGGCAAAGTGAGAGGTTGGTATAAGACAGAATAGGGAGTAGGTGAGTTTTTGTTATGTTAAGTTTTTAAAGACTGGTAAATTAATCAAAATTCTTCTTCATTGGCATTTTTATCAAAATTCTTTTTTTTAATATACATATATAAAGATTGGATAGTGTTTTTTCTTTTTTTTTTCAAAATTCATCTCCTTTATTAGCCAACCTCATTTCCTTTCTGATAGCCATGATCCCTCCCTGAAGCTGATGCCAGGCAATCTACTCGATGATGCTTCACCGAACTTTGGGTCCCTTGAAGACATGCTATTGCTACGCTCAATGATTTTCATGAACTGATACCTACCTTCTGGAAACTCTTTACCCAACCTCATACGAACTACGGGATATTCTGGACAAGAATTATTCTAATGATCAAGAACATTGTGGAGATTTCTTTCCCATTGGTAACCTGGAACCAACGGAGCCGCTCTGGCCACTGAGCTTTATGAATTAAAATTAATCTATTGATTTTTGAAAACCATGATATCAATCACCTGATCCTCTGGATAAGTCTATTCCAACAGTTATCTCGAACGTACTGATGTACCATATGAAACCATTTCAATCAAAGCTGACTATCTTAAACCAATTCTTTATTATCTTATATATCCCCATATCTTGCTCATTTTTCAATCAATTCTTGGAATAGCAACCTCTGCTTATCTTTAAGCATGTGTCTTCATTACCTGGAATCTTTTCTTTACAAGCCAATTTCAAAGGGACCAATTTACTCACTTCTATTGAAGACAAAACCTTGATAATATCTGACCTTTTAAACCATCACCCTACTATTTGAGCCCCACACCTGCTCATCCTAATCATCTTCCTCTGTCATCTTGGAATAGAAACTCCCGCTTCACTCTCAGCATGTATCATCAATGCCTGGCATCTTTATTCTACAAGCTCGCTTCAAAGGGACCAACCCGAGACAACAGAAATGACCATTTTCTCTCCAATCCTATTCAATATCTTCCTTCTCTCGACATATCATTTTGCAGTTGAAGAATAAAATCCTTTGTGGCAATGAGAGTTTTCTATAAAAATTATATTAACACTCACACAAATACATTTTCCTATAGTAAGTTCAGTAATTCTCCAAAATCCAATCTTCTATATACACACACAAAGCCTTGTAAACAATGTAATCACACAAAGCAATGTATCAATTTGAATATTTCAAAATTTTTATTTTGCTCACACACAAAGCCTTTATTAAAACACAATTTATATACAGATTCTCATTTCTCATTGCAGGTTTGCCACAATATATCTGGAGAGAAAACGATGTGACTCTAACTTCTTTTTCCTGCTTACTGCTTTGTAAAAGTTGTACAGGGACAGAAAGAGAGAAGAAGAAGAGAGAGAGAGAGAGAGCAACTATTCGACTTGATATGGCGCTGGTTGAAATACTTTATAATATTTATAATTATATTTAATTCTGCTGGCCTAAAAGCTTATGTCCATAGTTCTTCTAAAATACCCATTCCAAGAGTCTTACAACAGTCACCTATAAAAGGAAGTTCCAAAAATGCAATATAACAGCGGTATGGTAGATTAAACTGGCGAAACCGCTGGGAGGGTTCACCACTGATGAGCCAGGCCCTCCCTTTAATTTTTCCATCGCAGTAAGGACAGTAGAAATTGTTTTATTTTAAAAAGAATATTACGTCACTAAAATAGTTTTATAATTTGAAATACTTTATATTGAAAAAATTGGCTGTTGTTTGCTTTTAAGAAGAACGTCTCTTTTGCTAATAAATACTGGCACTCAAAGCTGTATTGAGATTTTAATTTCTATTTTTTTCTTTGCAAAGACCGAATAATGTATCTCCCTCACTAAAGGTTTTTATGAAAAAAAAAAAAAAAACGGGTGTAGTATTCTCTGTTGTGCAATATAGCGTTTTCTTGTAAATGGAATATTAAATTTTCCAAAATTACCATAAACCCCCCCCCCTCCCGTTATAGATATTTCTTATTCTTGATATCTCAAGTAGTTAAGATAGACATATATGGGGAAGTCGTTTATTTTTTTTTATTCAGAATTCTAAGCCAGAACCTGAGTGCCAACACTATGACTCTCAGGGACGTTTGTCCACATTCCATGCGCAGAATATAACCGGGAGTATATCTAGGTAAGTTTAAGAGCCGCCGGAGAAAGCCCCGTCTACCAAGCTCTTCTGGTTATTGGCCCAAATCGGAGCTGAATAAAGCAAGGTCGAGAGCACCATTGAACCCAGGAGTATGAGTGGGGATTTGATAGAATTGATTTTTGAATTGGCCAATATTGCCTAAACCGCATTAATAGCATTTAGCGACTTGTTTTCAAAAGGTTGCGCCTCCTGTTGAGTTTGAAGTTGTCAGCTGGCAACCCAAATACGTGTATTTAGATGTTGTAATGAGTTGTCCCCAGAACCAAACGTCAGAGCGAATTAGTTGGCCTCCATTTATAAACACTATAACCTTTGGTTCCATTTGATTCAAAGTTGGAAATTTTCTTCAAAATATTTTCCGAGTAAATTAATCTTTATCTGAAAATTTATTTTAGTTTCTACAAAAAGAACAATGTCACCTGCGAACAGAGGGAGGTGTACGAGGTGTGTTCAAAAGGTATCGCGACTTTTGTGTTTTTTTCAAAAATTATTTATTTATTCATGATTACCTATTTTGTCCCCTTCAAAGTAATCCCCATGAGATATTATACACTTGTGTCAACGGTTTTTCCAATCTTCGAAGCACTTCAAAAAATCATTTTTTAAAATTATCTTTTTCAGCTCCTCCTTCGATGCCGTCTTTATCTCGTCAAGCGTAGCATAACGTCGTCCTTTCATGGGCCTCTCCAGTTTAGGGAACAAGAAAAAGTCACAGGGGACCAGATCTGGGGATTACGGTGGCTGCGGCATCATTAGTGTGTTGGTTTTGGCCAAAAAGTCGCGCACAAGCAACGATGTGTGAGCAGGGGCGTTATCGTGGTGCAAAAGCCAATTTTTGTTCTTTCACAAATCCGGGCGTTTCTGGCGGATTGCTTCGCGCAAATTGCGCATAACTTGCAAGTAATATTCCTTATTGACCGTTATACCCTGTGGCAAGAACTCACGATGCACCACGCCCTTGCAATCGAAGAAAACTGTCAACAAAACTTTCACATTCGACCGAACTTGGCGCGCTTTTTATGGTCTTGGTTCGTGCGGCAGCTTCCATTGAGATGATTGAGCTTTGGTTTCCACGTCATAACCATAAACCCACGCTTCGTCATCAGTTATGACCCTCTTGAGCAAATTTGGGTCGTCGCGGACAGAGTCCAACATCTCATTAGCAATGTTTATGCGATGCTGTTTTTGGTCGCAATTGAGCAATTTTGGTACGAATTTCGCGGCGACCCGTCTCATGCCCAAATAATTGATAAAAATCGAATGGCACGAGCCAATCGATATGTTTAGGTCCTCAGCAACTTCTCTAACGGTGATTCGACGATTGGCCAATATCATTTTCTCCACTTCATTAATTTTTTCGTCTGTTGTTGAAGTGCTCGGGCGTCCGGCACGCTCTTCGTCGTTCACATCTTCTCGGCCTTCTGAGAACATTTTGTACCACCGATAAACGTTGCTTCGGTCCAAGGTAGCTTCTCCGTATGCCACAGTCAACATTCGGAATGCATCCGCGCACTTAATTTCGTTTTTCGCACAAAATTTGATACAGGTTCTTTGATCCATTTATTTTAATAGGTAAAAATCGAAGACGATCCAAAACACCTGCAAGCAAAGCAGCTGTCAACAATTAAGTGAACATTCAAAATGGCCGAGCTTGTCGGCATAAGTGAGAGACATGAATACCAACATAAAGCCACAAAAAGATCGAAATTCGAATATACGTAACCCGCGAAAATTCAAAAGTCGCGATACTTTTTGAACACACCTCGTATGTTTCCATAATTCTGTAAATAGATACTTGGCATGTCCACATCATCATATAAAGAAACTAGGTCATTTAGAAAAAATGATAAATAAGTAAGGTGATAGCGGTTCATCCTGTAGGACTTCAGATTCTATTTTTATAAATTCCGTAAGTGAGCCGTTCCATCTAACTGTTGCTGACATTTGAATATAATAGCCCTGTATAAGGGTGATGAAACGGTCGTTCAAACCATAAGGTGCTAACTTTTCCCAAAGAAGGAATCGTACAGTTTTAAAGATTTTTGATATCCACAAATAATCTATAAATTTCTCCTTTTGCGGCTCAGCGTCATTTGAATCAGTGAGGTAAGTATGAAAATATGGTATTGACAAGAATATCACCTTCTGAAACCCGTTTGATTTTCTGCCAATATTCCCTGAGGGAAACCTGGTGGCAGAGATTAAAGATTTCTTGGATGTAGAATTCGCAGGATTCTTTAGTCTTCTGAGTTCTTGACTTAAAAACTTCCGTGCGTCAGGCAGTGTCTTATTGTAGTCCAAACATCCCGCAGAAGCCGTCCCAATACTACTCAATGATATGAAGGATTCATCATATGATCGTACTATCTTCCAACAGATTCAGTCAGTAGAGGACCACATTGACAAGCTTCATTGTCTTGTTCCATCTGTTGTACATACTTTGCCACTTCTCTAGCATTCCTTCAACCACTGTCCTGGATGTATATTTCCGTTTCCTGAAAAGTCAATTGGATTTCGTTGGCGTTGACAAGGTAGGTAGGATCCGCTAGCACATGCGTCCCTAGTCGCCTCTCTCCTAATTTATCTTTGTTCTGGCAAATTTATATCATAAATCTTGGTTCATGTCATTTGAGTGTTAATCTTTCTGAAGTTCCATCACGCTACCCAGCGACCGACCGAGGTCGCGGAGATAAATAATGCAGTGCAAATTTTAGCATGACACTTGAATAGAAACAAATATATCCAATAGAATTATATATGAAATTATTTATAGGAAGAGATAGAAATATAAACAAGGAGCGGTTGCTCATCGAATGTATCTGTTTCCGCTCCGGCCGATAACAGCATTCAAACTCTCTTTTGCTTCGCTTGGATTCCCCGTGGACGTCCCACGTTCATGCTCTCTTACTATGTGTTGTAGAGATTTTATACAAGATCAAATCCAGACCTTGCAACGGTATCGAAAGAAGACCCAATTTGCCCCCACTGCCAAGATGAAGACCAAACCGTAGACCACCTCTTCACTTGCCCAACCTTCCAATACCAAAGATTCCAGACAGCCACTCTCCTAGGTATCACCAACATATGTCCAGCATCCCTAGAAAATCTCCCAAGAAAGAAATCTGCCTGGCGACACCTCATTAATTGGACTTCCACTGGCATTGTATATAAATCCAAGAAGACTTAGGTCAGAAGGACATCCCGGGTAGTTGGCGACTTCTGTACGCTCCAAGAACCTGGGTTACTTAAATAAATAATAATAATAATAAGATCAAATCACTTCTTTGCTTAATAAAGATATTCCAATTTTCTTCAACGAATATTTGAACATCTTGGGTCGTTATTCGATAAGGAGAATACGAAGAATATTTTGAAAAGCCTGAAAGATGAGGATTTTCAGAGGTGTTTTGATATCTGGAAAAAAAATGGAACAAGTGTATAGATAGTGACGGTGATCATTTTGAGAAATTTTAAATAAAACATCATCATACTTTTGTATTTCTTTAAATATTTAACATTCCTCGAAATTATTGATCACACTATGTATATATAAATAATTCATCTTCTTATATGCAAGTTAATAAGACTAAATCCAAATAAATAAATAGTGTGTGACGTTTCGGTAACAGCGTTTTTAGCGTAACAACGTTTGACGCGACCATAGGTACTTTTGGGCCAACCGAGCGCTGGCAACACTGCACCCGCTGCACCCCGCGCATGCGCGAGCAAAAAAGAATACCCCGCATCTCCGGTAAACAAAGCTGTCTCGACGCCAACGTTTGGTTTTGACAGGCCTGAAAAAGAACTACCTCTCATAAATTTTAATAAATGGTTTTGAATAATATTTGTATTAATATTAATTTGTGTGATTTTTAAATAAATATTTCTTTCAATAAGTATTAAATTATTCATCACTGTTTTCTACTTTAGGCCTCGCCATCCAGCGTTGTGACTCAATTCTTCTGATCACTGCAACAAATATATAGATTTATCAATTTATAATTTTTCAAGTAAGTTTCCAGGATTACTGTAAAGCTAGGAGCTTTTAGTTCAGGTTAAGCCATCGGGACCTTGTATCGTCTTTGTTTTTTTTTTCAAATTTAAGACAAGACAACATTTTGGCGCTGTCGACAGGATACAGATTGAAGAATTACTGATTACACAAAGGTGCAACTGTGAACCAGTGATTACTTCTCAGGATGGCTGACCAACCAGTTAGTAGTGCTGAACTGAAAAAGCTTAGGACGCCAGTGCGTGCAAGGTTCACCAAGGCGTTCAATGAGCTCGAAACAGAGATCAAGAAGAAGGAAGTCAAGAAAGCAGATGTAGAGAAAATCCTCCGCCGACTCCAGACCCACCATGAAAAGCTTTAAATATTGAACATGAGGATGGAAGAAGCTCAGCTACGAGAATCAGCGTCTGAAGACATTTTCACTGCCGAGTACGAATCCGTTTGTGAATACGAAGATAATTTCAGTAACATTATGACTGATTACGAGGCTCTTGCGGAAAAGGATGACGTTAGTACAATCAGCGGCACAGCAGCAATGAACTATCGACTACCGAAGCTGGAGTTCAAGAAGTTTGGGGGAGAACCAAGAGAATGGATTACATTCTGGAGTCAGTTCAGCACGATTGACCGGGATCCACAGATGCCTCCAGAAACTAAGTTTCAGTATCTCTTTCAAGCCACCGCCGAGAACTCCGAGGCAAGAGAAGCAGTCGAAAGTTTTCCACCGAGTGCCGACAACTACCCTAAAGTCATCGAGTATATCAAATCACGTTTTGGAGAGGATGAAATGCTTGTTGAGATTTATGTACGTGACCTGCTTCAGAATGTGCTTCAGAATGTGAGAGCCGAAGGTAAGATGTCTGTAGTGAAGCTTTACGATAGACTGGAGACACAACTGCGAGCATTAGAAACATTGGGCGTCGCTCGTGACAAGTTTGCGGCTATGCTGTACCCACTCGTCGAATCAGCGCTACCAGAGGACACCCTTAGAGTATGGGAACGAAGTCAATATACGGTGAGCGGAAGAGGAGTACAGGATAAGTTGACACAACTCATGACGTTTTTGAAGACAGAAGTGAAGGGCGAGAGTCGAGTGAATATGGCCAAAGCAGCGTTCAAGATCGACAACAATCAAGATGCGAAGGATGATCGATCAAACAGGAAATCTCTTTCTAAAAATAATACTGGAAGTAAAATGCCGACGGCTACTGACCTCGCCAACACCACTCAGATGCGAAACAACAGCATCTTTCGTGGGAATGGTCACCCGAGTCAAGAATGCTACAGTGGACAGCGGATGCATCTACCAGAGAAGAAAGATAAGGCTAAAGGGAAGAATGTTTGTTTTTGGTGCCTGCTTCCTGGCCACGCATTCAAGAAATGCCGGATTAAGCCACGTTGTCCTGTCTGCGGAGGGAAGCATTACGCCATTATGTGTCCTACTTTGGAAGCCCAGAAGACTTCTCATCTCCAAAAAGCGGAACTAAAGGTTTCAGGGGAAAGTCCTGCAACAGAGCAAGAGACCGCCAACCAATTCACGTCAACAACTTTGAACAACGCTACCGTGGGAGGAGTCTATCTACAAAATCTGATAGTCAAGATAAGCGGACCAAAGGGGAAGCATAATGTTCGAGTGTTGCTTGACTGTGGATCCCAGCGGTCCTATATTTCAAAGAGAATGGTTGACGCACTGGGCCTAAAGAGAGTGCAGCAAGTTACACTTACCCACAATTTGTTTGGAGGCGGAGAAATTCGTCAAAAGAAGCACAATGTGTACAAAGTAAATGTTTCCAGCCTCAACAACGAATACATGGATGATCTCAAATTCTTGGATCAGGAAATAATTTGCGGACACATCAGTCAAGTACAGGATCATACTATACTCAATGAGTTAAAAGCTCGAGAGATCAACTTGACTGACATATGCCAAGGTGAAGAGATATCAATCCACATGTTGATTGGTTCAGACTTGCTTAGCAGCATTCTGACAGACAGAATGCAAATATTGCAAAATGGAGTTGTGGCAACAGAAACCAAGTTGGGGTGGACAGTAATGGGACCAGCAATAGGGAAAGACATGGAAGATTCATGCCTTATCGTGACTTCATTTCACGTTAACAGTTTCGACGTTCAGGATTTATGGAAATTAGATGTGCTTGGCATCATGGATGCAGCAGAAACAAAATCTAGGAAAGATTTAATCGAAGCCTCCAACGCTCATTTCAAGGAGACTGTGAAACGAGACGAAAGCGGAAGGTACATCGTGTCACTACCATGGATAGCTGGACATCCACCAGTTCCGGTCAATCGCCGAACTACAGAAAATAGATTGCTGACTACAACAAGAAATGTCCAGGGCAAGATGCTGTATGAGAAGTATGATACTATTTTTGAGGAGTGGAAAAAAGAGAGATTCATCGAGGAAGTTGAGAATAAATGGGAGGAGTGCAGTTATCTTCCTCATAGCCCAGTGCTCAAGGATAGTCACACCACTCCTATTCGTCCAGTATTCGACGCAAGTTGCAAGAAAAAGGGGCTCCCATCATTAAATCAATGTCTGGAAAAAGGAGACAACCTGATTGAGCTCATTCCTGATTTGCTCTTGCGGTTTAGACTTGGAAAGTATGGAATCATTGCAGACATGCAAAAAGCTTTTCTCCAGATTCAGGTTCGAGAAGAAGATCGTGAATTCCTTCGGTTCCTTTGGTGGAAAAAGGACCAGAAGACACTAAAATTTTACAGGCATTGCCGAGTAGTCTTTGGCCTTACCTCAAGTCCTTTTCTGCTAGCTGCAACCATTAAGTATCATTTGAGCCTGCCGCAGTTTCAAGATAATAGGTGCGCAGAACTTCTTGCCTGAAGTTTTTACGTTGACAACTGCATTCTTAGTTTGTCATCTACACATGATGTCAAAAAATTTATCAAGGAATCCTCCGACATCATGATGCAAGCCAAATTTGAGTTACGAGACTGGATGTGGAATGAACCTGGAATCACAGAACAAGATCCAGCCTCTATTTTGGGTATGAAATGGCACCTTCAGACTGACACTATTGCCATTAATGTGCAGTCATTGAAAAATATAGATGAAGAAAAATCAATCATAAAGAGAAGTATCTTGTCAGCCAGCCCTTGCATTTTTGATCCGATTCAATTTACCTGTCCAGCTACAATCAAGATTAAGAAGATGGTTCAAGATGCTTGGAAGGAGAATAAATCATGGGATGAACAGCTGAACGAGAACAGACGGGTCGAGTTCATAAAATGGAGGAAGCAAGCTTTAGAATTGGATCAGATCAAGATACCTCGATGGATCTTACCTATCAAAGGAAGAACAACATTGCACGTGTTTTGTGACGCTTCAGCTATAGCGTACGCAACGGTGATCTTCATGCAAATAGAGAATGCGTCAGTCATAGTAGTGCGATTCGTTGAAGCAAGAAATCGACTGGCAACTATTAAGAGGATCACGATTCCACGACTGGAACTATTAGCCTGTTTGATTGGAGCACGACTGTTGGTGCATGTTCTGGAAAATTTAGAAGAAAGTCCGGAGAAGATTCAATGTTGGACAGACTCCAGTCCTGCCCTATACTGGATACAACAACAAGAGAATTGGGCTCAGTTCGTTTCCAACCGTGTCAAGGAAATCACAACACTTACGAAGAGTGAAGATTGGAACCATGTCGCAGGGGAACACAATCCAGCAGATCTCCCATCCCGTGGTGAATCCCCATCGAAATTCACAAAATCCGGATGGTGGGAGGGACCAAAATGGCTTCAGGTAAAGAAAGAAGACTGGCCAGTATCAAAAGTACAGTATGATCTGGAAGCCATTGAAGAAGAGAGGAGGAAGACTGTGGTGGCTGGATTTGTAGCCAAAAAGCCCGAGGAGAATCCATGGTATCTGAATCTATACGAGGGAAAACGTGAAGTGACTCTAACACAAAAACTGAGAGTAATCGCGTGGATGCTACGTTTCAAACCCTCTGAATACAAAGGAGATATCATCTCACAAGAGGAGCTAGACAGTGCTGAAAAGTCCCTAGTTAAGATAATACAGAGTGAATCGATCGGTGAGGAAGATCCCAAGATGAAGCAGCTACACGCGTTCCAAGATAAAGAAGGATTATGGAGAGTGAAAACGAGGATAGTGAATCGAAATGACGATGAACTGTTCCGATTGCCAATTTTGATCCCAACGAATCATCCGGTCACAGAGCTAATTGTGAAATCAGTCCACGAGTAAATGTACCACTGTGGACCCCAGACGCTGCGATCAGTACTAAGAGAGAAGTTATGGATTCCAAAAGCTCGACAACTAGTTCGTCATGTAATTCATAAATGTCCTCGCTGTCGACGATTTGAAACCAAGCGAGTCGACATACCAGAAGCATCGTTGCCTCAACATCGCGTACGAGATGTTGTGGTTTTTGAGGTGACAGGAATTGACCTCGGAGGACCTTTATATCTGGAAGATGGACAGAAGGTTTGGTTCGTCATCTTCACCTGTGGCGTATACCGTGCGGTCCACCTCGAACTGGTGACTTCCTTATCGACGGAAGCATTGGTGGGAGCAGTAGAGAGGTTCGTAGCAAGACGAGGTTGCCCTGCAGTCATCTACTCAGATAATGGGACGAATCTAGTTGGACTCCGGAACGAGCTTTATCGAGTTAATTTTGGAGTGAAATGGAAGCTCAATCCTCCGGCAGCACCGTGGTGGGGAGGTTGGATCGAGAGAATTGTTGGACTCACCAAAAAGCTGCTTCAAAGATTGCTGGGAAAACGTGTTGTCAACTACGAAGAAATGGTGACGATCCTCGAAAACTGTGAACGAGTTATCAACGCGCGACCACTCACCTACATTGCTGAGGACAATGATGACCTTGTGCCATTAACCCCAGAGATGTTCCTTAGAGAACCAAGAACTGAAGGAGAGATTGATCTAAATGAATTCAGGTGTAACTTTGGGAAGAGCTATGAGAAACGCAAACAACTCCTGAAGGAATTCCGTAAGAGGTTCAGAAGCGAGTACCTAGGATTGTTGGTGCATCACGACAATCGCAAGAAACAACGACAGTTAAAAGTTGGAGATATCGTCCTTGTGGAGGTTGAAAACAGGAAGCAAATAAACTGGCCTATGGGAAAGATTACGAAGGTGTTTCCTGGAACTGACAATGTGCGAAGACTTGTGGAAGTTGAGACTAAGTCTGGATTCATGAAGCGTGCAGTTCAACGATTGTTCCACTTGAAGTACCATCTGAGGCCGTAGAGCAAGGCGACGGGGAGCTTAAGCCAGCGGAGGATGAGATCGTCAGGGAGAAAACACCCGGTGTGGAGTCTGTGTCAGTGCAAGAGAAAACTACTCCAGTAAAAGTAGGAAAAGTTTACACGCGTTCTGGAAGAAAAGTCAAGTTACCGATTAGATTTAAGTGAAGTTTGAGAGAAAATTTAATCATAAAACATTCTGTTAGATTTGAGATAATTCCTTCTTTGTTTTTTTTTAAAATTAATATTGACCTTATAGCAAAGTTCAAAAGGTCAAGGTGGGAGAGTGACGCGACCATAGGTACTTTTGGACCAACCGAGCGCTGGCCACACTGCACCCGCTGCCCCCCGCGCATGCCCGAGCAAAAAAGAATACCCCGCATCTCCGGTAAACAAAGCTGTCTCGACGCCAACGTTTGGTTTTGACAGGCCTGAAAAAGAACTATCTCTCATAAATTTTAATAATTGGTTTTGAATAATATTTGTATTAATATTAATTTGTGTGATTTTTAAATAAATATTTCTTTCAATAAGTATTAATTTATTCATCACTGTTTTCTACTTTAGGCCTCGCCATCCAGCGTTGTGACTCAATTCTTCTGATCACTGCAACAAAGATATTGATTTATCAATTTATAATTTTTCAAGTCAGTTTCCAGCATTACTGTAAAGTTAGGAGCTTTTAGTTCAGGTTAAGCCATCGGGACCTTGTATTGTCTTTTTTTTTTAAATTTAAGACAAGACAACAACGTTGTTACAGATTTGGGTCCTATTACCCTGTGTTTATGATCTATAATCCAAATTGTGCCTTATCATCTTATACGCTTTCTCCTGTAGAAGGGCAGAAATGCTCGAAAGCTCGGAAAAATAATAAAACCTTAAAAGAAACTTTTCGCCTCATAATTTCGTGTTTTTTTGTTGTTTTCCCTTTAAAATATATAATTTAATTCATTAAAAAAACCCAAAAGAAACCTAGTTATTTACCCGTTATATGTATCCAGTGTTTGATAATTTGAATATATTTTTAAAATTTGAATTCTTGTATTGAAGAATTTCTCGATTGATATGTATGTTGCCTATTTATTTATATTTTCAAACTTGAAAAAAATTGAAATTAATTTTACAATTCTTAATTTTATTTTGAGCCTTTAATTTGACTAAAAAACCTCAAACATTTCAAATTCAAATAGAACCCTACATATAGAAATATACGCTTTTTTTCCTGGTAAATTTTGGTGCTGCGTGAAAAGATTAATTCTGAAATAATACTACAAGATAATGTCTGTGAAATTCAAATGGATAAAAAAAGATTCCCTATACATATTTTATTTTGTAATTTATTTTAGTATTCTATTTTATAAAATTCAAATATAATTCTTTTCAAAAAGAAAAGAAGTTAAGGAAAGTGTAACCAAGCAAGTGTCCCATTGTTACATTTAACTATCGCTGTTTGGAAGTGACATTGACGAATGACTGAGATGGATATTATCAAGAGAGTGTTTAGCAGACTTTGCCTAGCGTATCTAGGGAGTGCATTTTTCTGTTTTGTCTTTATAGTTATGTACCCACTCGTCTGTTTGTTGTCAACAGCAGTTGACGTGGTTAGCCGGCTGATCGCCACCATTTGGCCTTATGCCTTCCGGTACTTTAGGTACTCAGACGAGATTGGGTTCGCCTGGTTCTGTTGTAAATTATTATGGCGTGGGCTAGGCAAAGTGAGAGGATGGAATAAGACAGAATAGGGAGTAGGTGAGATGTGTTGTTAGGTTTTAAGGATTGGCAATTTTAATCAGAATTCTGTTTGCATTGGCATTTATGTTTCAAAATTCTATTTTATTTAAAGATTGGCTAGTGTTTTTTTGTTTTTTTTTTCAAAATTCATCTCCCTTATTAGTCAATCTCACTTCCTTTCTGATGGCCATGATCCCTCCCTTAAGCTGATGCCAGGCAGTCTGCTCTCATAATGCTCCTTAGAACTCTGAGTCCCTTGAAGACAAGTTCTTGGCTTGTTCTATCCCTGCATTCTGGAAACTCTGAACTAGACTTTAATATGATCTTCGGGGCTTTCTGGACAAGAAACCTTCTAATGATGAAGAAAATAACGGTGATACCTTTCCTTTTGGTCGTTTTTTAATCAACGCAACCTCTTTGCCCACTGAACCTCTTCAATCCACGTTCATCTCCCTCTTTTTGGAAATCATGAATTCGATTACTTGATCCCCTGGATGAAGTCTACTTCAACGTTTACATCCAACTTGCTGAAGTTCTGCATGAGAAACATTGAATTAAATTGGACTTTCTTAAACCAGAATCCAACTATCTGAACCCCTCTGCTTGCTAATTTTCATATCATTATCTTGGAATAGTAACTTCCGATTCTCCTTCAGCACGTACCTTCAATACCTTAAAACCCTTTCCTCAAAAGCTATCTTCAAAGGGACCAATCTTTTAATTTCTCACCAAATACAACTTATATAAAAGCTGACTCTCTTGAACCAACGCTCAACTATCTGAACAGCACAACTTGCCCATGCCCAACCTTATCTCTCTATGTCATCTTGAAATCGAAACTCGATCTAAACATGTTCCTTCACTACCTGGCATCTTTCTCTTACGATCTCGTTTAAAGCGACCAAACCGAGATATAATGGAAATGTACATTATCACTTCTCTCTTCAATTTCTTCCTTTTCTACAACTCACCATTTGGTAGAAGAAGAATAAAATCATTTATTATAAAAATAATATTTTTACAATTTTCCACTCACCTAAATTTACCTATAATTAGTTAAGTATGAGTAATAATAAATTCACATTGTGGTTATACACATATACATTAAGTTAAATAGGACCTTCATTCTTCTATCGAGATATTGGAGGTAGGAAAAGAGGACCTGTAGACAGGCCACCACCATGTTGACCAAACCTCGACCCCCTAAACTTATAATATTATCTGAAGTAGAAGATGTAAGCTTCAAACCCTATAATGTTGAGGAACAAAGACAGGCTTTTCTGAGAGATATCAGTAATTCCACAAATTCTTCAATATTCATTGCACAATAAATTCTTATCTAAGTAAACTATTGTATAGGAATAAAACTTAATATAAGTTTGTGCACTCTATACGAAGGTCATTCAAAAGAAAATAATAATTTTGTAAATAATCTATAATTGCAAGCGAAATTTAAAAAAACTATCTAGTAAGTATTCACTTTCTGCATTCATACACATTTGCCATATTTAAGGGATTAAATATATTTCCCCATTGATAGATGACTTTGAAGCTTCTTCTAATAGATACGCACCGCTATTTATTTTGAGTATTTCTGAAATCAAATGATGATTGAAATTAATTCAAGAAGTCCAATGATCTAATGACGACTTAATAAAAGTTCAGGAGAGTATGGAGGAGGTGATAATACCTTAAAGTCCTGTGAAGCTCGGATAATTTTGATCATCAGTTTAATAGTCTTTTGTTTGAAGTCTTCTTTTACTTTCCTTCTTAGTAAAACGACAGGCTCAGCAACACAAAATAAATATGCTTATATATATGTCATAATTTGTATATAATTGTATGCACCCCCGACCCACTATGCATGTACAATGTATGATTTTCAAAGATTTAATAAAGAATAAGGTAACTGGAGGAAAGAAAGTGGCAACAAGACATAGGAAGCAGGCTAAAAGCGGGCACAAGTATAAATAACTTGTACAGTCAATACTTCCTCGCAAAGCCCGGACGTATCTGGTATCCGCAGAAGTTATATTAGTATAGAGACGCCCAATATTTCCGGACAGGACCGGACGTATTTTGATAACGCGGAAGTAAATAGAGTCGAACTAACACCCGATACTTCCTATCAGGCCGGGCATATCTTTCACCAAAGAAAGCCGCCGGTCCAATTAGGAAGGAATAACTAAATAGGTCAACCAATAGAAAAACGGGCACGTTCCATCCTTCGACCAATGGGAAGGAAGACAACTCGTGGTGTTAAATCGAAAGACAAGAATTGTCAGTAGTGATTTGGCTTCCAACAAGGTGACATCGGCTCTGGACCTCTCTCCCTCTGCTCATCCCGTAGCTAAGTACAATCACCACCATGTGATCAGATAATTAACAATCAAAACCGCTCCGCTCTTCTCAAGCTTTCTTTCCTCCAACCCAGTTGCCTTTTATTTTCAAACCCCATCACGTGTCCTGATTATTCCTAACTGTATGCTTAAACTTCCACTCAAACGACTGCGCTTCAACCAAATCTCACCATTCTCATCGAACAACAAGAAATTCCGCAACGATATTGTCACAGAACGGTTAAGTCGACAGGATTCTACAACAGTGTAATACATCAAATATTGCAGTGTAATAATTTTGGATATATTACAATAAGTCGACAGGATAAAGATATTATGGAGCTTAATCAGGACCCCATAGGCGTAAAGACGGACAACCCTACGAAAGAAAGAGGAGAGGACGGCAACCAATTGAGTGAGAACGAACAGGCAGGAGAAAGGCAGGAAATGACCGGCCGCGAGACAACTGCGCCCCTAGCGGACGCCGTCACCCAGCTATCGGCGCTCCTGACCCGAGTAAAGATTTCTGAAGGAGCTGAGGCGACAATCGCGCTTTTCGATGGAACATATAGCGCGACACAGTTTTTCCAAGCGTTCGACCGAAAAATGGAAGACGCATCCATGGGAGAACAAGAAAAATTACTCCGCCTACCAAACTACCTGGTGCGACAACCCCTGGAGCTCTTCAGGAAACTTCGGCTGGCCGACCGGAGCTATTTCCAGGTGAGGCAAATCCTCCTAGATCTCTATCCTGAATCAAGCGAAGCATCCTTTGCGAAATATTTCGCCATGAAGCTCACTGGACAAACCAACTTAGACACCTACTACCGGGAGAAAACCGCCATGGGATTGCAACTAGGACTCCCGCAGGAGGTGATTCTCGAGACGCTGACAGAAGGACTGCCATTCAACGACCAGCGCCTAGTCCGCGTAGTACCTCCCGAGAACCTAGGAGAATGGTTCCGACTGGTACAGCGGATCCACGGACCCAGTGTACCGGCAACGCGACCCAGAGAAGATCAACCACCCACAATGTCGGGTCCGTATCACAGCACACCCCGACGCCCAGGTGCATGGAATGCACCTCTTCCGCCGTCCAACTGCAAGTTCTGCGGCGCGAGGCACTGGCACAGCGAATGCCGACATCGACCAGTCCCGGCGACCCACGAAAAGGTTCGGACAGTGCAAACGGTCCCAAAATCACCAGTCCCGATTCCACAACAACCAAGTCAAGCCAGAGACACCCCAACCGAGCAGCCCTTTCGAGACTGAGGTAGGATCCCTAAACCAACTGACTATCAAACTTTTTCTAGCCCCTAATATATCATGCCCCTTTTTAATTGATACAGGCGCCAGCCTGAATATAGTGCCATATAATTTTTATCATATGTTAAAAACCCATCTGCCTAATTTAACCCTTGAGGGACATTCACTGAACCTCCAAACCCTAAACGGTTTTGCAAAAACCATGGGTAAACTGTCTATCCCACTGACAATAGGACAAATATCCCGAAGAGAGAATTTCCATGTAGTGAATGCACCGTTACCATTTGGAATTCTTAGTATCAATAGCCTTCATAAATTCAGATTAACCATAGATTTTAATAAATGCACTATATTCCAGCTGGGCGCCCCATTGTCTACCCCATCCTACCATTTTAACAATGTACCAAATGTATGCACGTACTGGCAGTGTCAGGCGATGTCACAAAGACCTCACCATACAACCAAATCTTCCGCCTATGACAACCATTGCGTGCATTCATTGAAAAACACCCCCTTACCTACATGCCCTTTTTTCACTAAGGCCAATTGCCCTTTTTACATGCCCTCAAATAACCAAGTCACAACGACTTCAACTTGTAAACATGCCCAAAAAGCACCCACACAGCGGGACAACTCGCACACCAAGCACATAGGTGATCACACACCGTCACACAACTACCACATGACAAAACCACACAACGAACTCGACACTCCCATTGATACACAACAAAATCCTCTGCCACATGCATGCTACAACACAACATCTAACACTCACTATACACCGCAGTTCACAACACTTCTACAAAGATACACTCACATTTTCACACAGAACAAATTCAATGTACCATGCTTACGGATTCCACCAGTAAAAATACCCACGAATTCCGAGAAAATAATTACCATACGTCCATATCGTGTTCCGATATGTGACCAACAAGAAATCCGTCATCAAATCCAACAAATGCTGGAGAACGGCATCATAGAGCAATCTTTTTCACCTTTCTCGAGCCCTGTCACCCTCGTCACTAAGCGCGACAAGACCAAACGGTTTTGTATCGATTACAGAAAGGTGAACGAGCTAATCAGCTCTGATGTCCATCCCCTCCCGAGAATCGAGGATATCCTAGACCGCCTCGCGCAGGCCAAATATTTCTCCACGGCAGACATATCCTCCGCGTATTGGCAAGTCCCGATACACCCCGATTCTCGACCACTGTTAGCATTTGCCACCCTCGAAGGGTTATACCAACCCACTCGACTACCTTTCGGATTAAAAACCAGCCCTCAAATTTACGAACGAGCCATAAGTCAGGTCCTACAGAGACACGGACTTGACTGTGTGGCACATTACTTTGATGATTTCATCATCTACTCCAACACATTGGAGGAGCATCAAAACCACCTGCGACAATTTTTCGCCTTTTGCGAAGCGGAGAAGCTACAACTTAACTTCGTGAAATGCGAATTTTTTAAGCAGTCCATAGATTTTCTAGGTTACACCATTACAGCTGGTACAATTACACCACTCACACGCAACACCGACATTATCCACGCCATCAAACAGCCACACAACCGAAAAACACTACAATCCTTTTTAGGCGCTGTGAACGTCTATAACAAATTCATTCCGGAATACGCTCGCTTGCGAGCACCACTCAATAACCTCCTCAAAAAGGATGTCGTGTGGAACTGGAATGAAGTTTGTCAAGAGGCGTTCATTGACCTGAAAGGAAACCTCACACAACACCCCATTTTACACCTTTACAAAGAAGGTCTGCCATGCCAAGTGTATTGCGATGCATCCACCCTCGGTATAGCAGGCATTCTCAAACAAGTTCACCCTGACGGGAACGTATATCCAGTTCAATATTTCAGCCGAACATTGCGCCCACACGAGAAAAACTACTCCATCTCTGAACTTGAGTGCTTTGCAATCGTTGAGAGTGTGGAGAAGTTTCGCATCTACCTTATGGGCAGAAAATTCACTATATTTTCTGACCATCACGCATTACAGTGGTTGAAAACCATCAAAACCCCGTCCGGCAGACTGTTTCGATGGAGTTTACGACTATCGAGTTACGAATATGAGGTCCGCTACATAAAGGGAAAACTACAATATGAAGCAGATTTCTTATCCCGTAACCCGTTTTGTGGATTCTTGGACACCACCCTTATCAAGACACACCAACCTCCTCCATCGAAAGAGTCTAGTTTGACCATTGATCATAATGGATTACATACAGTTTCCCGAAAAGGTGTAACCAAGATTATAATTCCAAAACCACTCATACAACAACTCTTACAAACAGTACACACACAATACAATCACCCCGGTATTTCACAAATGTCACGAATCATCTCCACACAATATTACTGGCAAGGTATGTCAAAAGATATTAAACAAAAAGTTAAGACCTGCCCCACCTGCCAGTTAACAAAACGGCCTTTGGGACCCACTTACGGGGAATTAAGTCAACCTCCGGAAGCCAAAGAACCCTTTGACCTATTATCCCTTGACACCATAGCAGGATTTGCCAAATATGGCAACACCAAAATATACCTCCATGTGGTAGTCGATCATTTTTCGCGCTACGCGTGGACTTTTCCATCTAAATCCACCAGCATCATCACCTACCAACAGGTACTTAAGCGAGTATTACAGGATGGCTCTCCAAAATGCCTTCTTACGGATAGAGCCCCTGCTTTCACTTCGCCAAAATTTCGTAGTTTCCTACTTAATAGAAATATTCACCCATTACTCACAACCAGCAACAATCCACAGGCCAACGGTCTATGTGAACGCCTGAACGCCACCCTCACGGGAAAACTTAGGCTATTGCATCTAGAAAATCCCAAGATCGCATGGGCCAAGTTGGTCAAAAGAGTTACAATTATATATAACAAAACCCCACACTCTACCACAGGTTTTCCACCCATCTACTTAATGTTTGGTATCCTACCCCCCGAACTCTCTGACCATAGCACACCTTACCCAGATATCGACAAAGCTAGAAAAATTGCACACACACGCACACAAAACAAACATTTACAAGACAAAAACATTTATGATCAACGACACAAACAACCACATTTTGAAGTAGGTGATCTAGTGTTAGTAAAATTATATCACCACCCAAATACAGGGAAACTTGCGCCATATTTCACAGGACCTCACACAATATTAGAAATTATCTCACCAAATGTGGTCCGCATAGATCGACCAAATCAACCACTTCAAAGAGACACTGACACAATCCACGTCAACAAACTTAAGCTGTATACAGAAAAAATCCGTTATATATCACCACCCGCCGTTAGCACATATCACATAAAGCACAACCCCAATTACACGTTCCCTTTCAAACATTTAACACCCGAATTATTCCCAACAGAGTCATTAAGGTTCAAACCCACCAGCAGCGAACCTTTCAGGCATTTAGACCCTGCCATTTTTGCAACAAGGCGATTTGCATCACTCTTCCCCGATGTTAAAAACTGCAAACCTGACAACCAGTTCAATCATATCACACCACTCCCTAAAGATATCAAACAGTGCGAAATTGAACGACCAACAATATATAAGATTCGAACAAATATTTCAGAGTCCCCATTTACAAAATTATGGGAGAACATGGGGCAATACCCTATCTTTCATCTGATTTTCATCCTTTGTGTGTTAGTTCTACCATACAAATGTATCCCAATTTTATTCATTAATTATTTGTTTATCTATACCATGCCCGCTCATAAAATTTTCGAACTACAAGAGGCAGTTTTTAATTTTGGACAAGCAATTTTTCATTGTGGACAAGCATTTATAAAACTTCTCATAATTTTAGGAACCATTCTTGCAGAAAATCTAAATAAACTCCGAAGAGATAGAAGTAATTGAAGGATGACCAACCAATGTCGGAGAAGTCATACTCCAAAAACAAGACCCGAGCCGCACCCCAAAATAAATAAGCGGAAGGAAGTGAGAATTTTGAGACGCCGCGACAGGAAGCGTAGTTCCGCGGCGATAAATTCGGCCTATGCAAACAGAAAGGAGCGCCTCGTTTCCGATCTCCAATTACTTCGGACCCCTCTTCTGGCCAACACGTAAAATTAGGTCACCGCTTTTCCCCGCACAGATTCCTCTCTCTATGCCACCGATTTTGGATTCCAATTCAAGCCTGCGCATCGACTTTTACAATGTCAATCAAATCGACTGTCATTCGAAAATCAAACAAGGTACACGCACACACATTTCTTACACAACAGACTTCTAACATTTTCCACAACACACACACAGACAAAAAATTTATAGGGCATAATTGAGCAATTAAAACATTTATAGGGCATGTAGATATACAAAAGGATTCAAACCAATACACCTTATTTTTCATATTAATCATTTTCATCATTTTCTCTCAATTAAAATTTAAATATATAATCAATTTATCAATTTATTCAACTTATTATCACTTTTAATCATTAATTATCATTTTTTTACCAATTAGTTTATATTATCATAATTTCAAATCAACGAGAACTCATTGGTTTTCTTTTAAAATTGGATATTATATTTTATTTTGATTTACAAAACATTCTCTCTTTTCCTTTTTTCCACCATGCAACAAAACATTCTTTTTTTTCTCACCATGCAACAAAACATTTTTTTTCCCCACCATGCAACCAAGCATTCACTTTGATTTCTTCCAACTTTTTATTTTATTTTTTGATTTCTCAAAAGACCTTATGAAATTTCCTCGATTTCTTTTCCCAAAATTCGAGCAAAAAATTAGTTAGGCATTTTTCTTTTTTTTCACCATGCAACAAAGCATTTTTTTTTCTCACCATGCAACCAAGCATTCACTTTGATTTCGTCCAACTTTTTATTTTTATATTATTTTTGATTTCTCAAAAGCCCTAATAGAACTCCCTCGAATTTTTTTCCAATTTCGAGTAGAAATTAGTTAGGCGCATTTTTTTTTAAATCCACTATGTACCATAGCATTCATTTTGATTTCTTACAATTAAAATATTTTTTGATTTCTATTAATTATACTCAACCTATATCATCAACACCATTCTATTTTACTTCTTATATCGCCACCAATGCTTGTATATAGACTCAATACCCACAACTAATTTTCCCACAAAATTATTTTTCACTTTACAGAATTCTCTCAGGCTAACCCCTTCTTGAATTCTTCACATGTAGGGGGCGCATCTGTCATAATTTGTATATAATTGTATGCACCCCCGACCCACTATGCATGTACAATGTATGATTTTCAAAGATTTAATAAAGAATAAGGTAACTGGAGGAAAGAAAGTGGCAACAAGACATAGGAAGCAGGCTAAAAGCGGGCACAAGTATAAATAACTTGTACAGTCAATACTTCCTCGCAAAGCCCGGACGTATCTGGTATCCGCAGAAGTTATATTAGTATAGAGACGCCCAATATTTCCGGACAGGACCGGACGTATTTTGATAACGCGGAAGTAAATAGAGTCGAACTAACACCCGATACTTCCTATCAGGCCGGGCATATCTTTCACCAAAGAAAGCCGCCGGTCCAATTAGGAAGGAATAACTAAATAGGTCAACCAATAGAAAAACGGGCACGTTCCATCCTTCGACCAATGGGAAGGAAGACAACTCGTGGTGTTAAATCGAAAGACAAGAATTGTCAGTAGTGATTTGGCTTCCAACAAGGTGACATCGGCTCTGGACCTCTCTCCCTCTGCTCATCCCGTAGCTAAGTACAATCACCACCATGTGATCAGATAATTAACAATCAAAATCGCTCCGCTCTTCTCAAGCTTTCTTTCCTCCAACCCAGTTGCCTTTTATTTTCAAACCCCATCACGTGTCCTGATTATTCCTAACTGTATGCTTAAACTTCCACTCAAACGACTGCGCTTCAACCAAATCTCACCATTCTCATCGAACAACAAGAAATTCCGCAACGATATTGTCACAGAACGGTTAAGTCGACAGGATTCTACAACAGTGTAATACATCAAATATTGCAGTGTAATAACTTTGGATATATTACATATACATATAAGGGAAATATAGATTAATTTAGTTATCTACAGAAAAAGAAAATATTTTTGAAACGTATGCGAGATGGAACACCATCAAAATTTAATTTCCGCGTGTGCATCATTCGTTTCATGCGAACTCTACACGTCAATACAACTCGCCATTACACAATAAGGCAACAACTATCATATAGTGATGCGCACGTTGTTGTGTAGACCAATCAGCGCCAAGGATGGGCCATCTTCAGGCCATCATAGAGATGACGTGTTTTTGTCTTAGAATTAAAAATAGATTATTGTTCAAAATATTTAGAGAGAGATGTGTGTGTGAATTCAGAAGATAAACATTTATATTTAAATGGAGAATCAGCTGGGAGAATTCACCACTGAAGAGCCAGTTCCCTGATAATATTTTTTCATTGTAGTAGTAGTAGGGGTTTAGGCATTTTTTAGGTTTGTAAATAAAACATTCGCACATAATTTGTTCTTAGTTTTAAGAACTTTTATATAATACAACCGATTAACTATAATGAAAATAGAGAATAAAAAAATTTCCAAATAATATAATTCGAATTTGAATGAATTTAATAATAGTAGCTTCAGCCTAATATAGAAGGAAACCGTCACTTTACTACTTAGATATTTGCAAAAGAATGATTTATCTTCAATCCCTGCAAATGGCTAGATAGCGTTGTAAACCTTAATATCAATATCCAGGTTCACGAGAATCGAATTTTATTCCTCACTCCGAATATATTAAGAAATTTAAGTATCTTTAGATTAAAACAACAGTGTGTGTCAAAATTATGAGTAATCACATATATGGTATAATATTATATAGGTGAAGGGAATGAATACAGATAAACAAGTAAGATTTCTAATTGGATTCTCTTCTAACTGGGGTGGATAAGATTGGTAGAATAATTTAGTTGAGGCTTGATTAAAATCAGCTTTTTTATTTCAATTCTAGGAGTAAACCTGTTTGAAGACTCTTACAAAAAACAGGATCGCTTTTATTGTGCTATAGAATATGAGAGAGATAGAAAAGATGCTTTATTAATAGAATCATTTTAGAAATAGTATGATTCTGTATTCACCTAGGTGTCTTTATAGATTCAGATATTTTATACTGTTTTAATGAAAAAAAAAATTGAAAATTTTCAAAGTGAAGCCTGTAGAGAAAAGTAATTTATCCTTTGCTGGACAATATTGGTACTGAAGATTTAATCTGAAATAATACGAGCAAGGTACACAACATTTTATATAAGGTTGATAGTATGTCTACAAAAATATATATTCTATTTAGCTAATATATGTTATATTTCATTTTAATAATATTTTTTTCCATTGAGTTAATAAATTGTAACTAAGCAAGTGTCCCATTGTTAGATTTGACTATCGCTACGTGAACTGAGGCTTACTAATGGCAGAGATGACTTTTATCGACAGAATGGTTCGCAGACTTTGCCTAGCATATCTAGGGTGTGCATTCTTATGTTTTGTATTTGTAGTGGCGTACCCACTCATCTGTTTAGTGTTAACAACAGTTAACAGTGTAGACCGGCTTGTTGCCGCAGTTTGGCCTTATGCCAGCCGATACCTGAGGTACTCAGATGAGATTGGGTTCGCCTGGTTCATTTGTAAATATTCATGGCGTGGGCTAGGCAAAGTGAGAGGTTGGTATAAGACAGAATAGGGATTAGGTGAGATTTGTTATGTTAAGTTTTGAAGATTGGTAAATTAATCAAAATTCTTCTTCATTGGCATTTTTATCAAAATTCTTTTTATTTTAATATATATATATATAAAGATTGGCTAGTGTTTTTTCTTTTTTTTTTTTCAAAATTCATCTCTCTTATTAGCCAACCTCATTTCCTTTCTGATGGCCATGATCCCTCCCTGAAGCTGATGCCAGGCAATCTACTCGATGATGCTTCCCCGAACTCTGGGTCCCTTGAAGACAAGCTATTTACGCGTCCTATGATTATCTTGAACCTTCTGGAAACCTTTCACCCAATCCCATACGAACTACGGGATAGTCTGGACAAGAATTATTCTAATGATCAAGAACATTGTGGAGATCTCTTGCCCATTGGTAACCTGGAACCAGCTGAGCCGCTCTCACCACTGAGGTTTCTAAATTAAAATTCATCTATTGATTTTTGAAAACTATGATTTCAATCACCTGATCCTCTGGATAAGTCTATTCCAACAGTTAGATCCAACCTACTGATGTACCCTATGAAACAATTTCAATCAAAGCTGACTATCTTAACCAATTCTTTAATATCTGATATATATATATGCGTCTTGCGTCTACGCATGCGTCTTCATTACCTGGAATCTTTTCCTTACAAGCTAATTTCAAAGGGACCAATTTACCCAATTCTATTAAAGGCAAAACCATGATAATATATATATATATATATATATATATATATATATATATCCCCCACATTTTGATCATTTTTCAATCAACTACTTGGAATAGCAACCCCTGCTTATCTTTCAGCATGCGTCTTCATTACCTGGAATCTTTTCCTTACAAGCTAATTTCAAAGGGACCAATTTACCCAATTCTATTAAAGGCAAAACCATGATAATATCTGACATATTTTAAACCATAATCCTACTATCTTAGCCCCACAACCTGCTCATCCTAACCATCTTCCTCCGTCATCCTGGAATACAAACTCCTGCTTCTCTCTCACCATGTACCGTCAATGCCTGGCATCTTTCCTCCACAAGCTCGCTTCAAAGGGACCAACTCGAGACAATGGAAATGACCATTCTCCCTCCAATCCTATTCAATATCTTCCCTCCCTTGAAAGATCATTTTGCAGTTGAAGAATAAAATCATTTGTTGCAATGCGAGTTTCCTATAAAAATTATATCAACACTCACACAAATACATTTACCTATAATAAGTTCAGTAGGGAGTAATAAATTTACTAGATTATATATAAATAAACTATTAAACGGGTTCTTATATCTCACAAAGTTAGAGGAGATAGGAAGAAGAGGACTTGTCAACTGGCCACCACTTTGATCTGAAGCAAAGATGTAATATCCCGATTGTGTATTGAAAAACCTAAGTAGGTCATTCAGAGAGAGATCCCTTTAATTCCTCAATATCAATTCTTCATCACGTTACACAATCAATCCTCATAAATACAACAACAAAAACCTTTATTAAGACACTATTGTCTTACAAGGGTATTCCCCTAAAAGATTATATATGTACATGAGTGAGGAGGAAAAGCAATCAGCCGTTGTCTGTGGAGTTGAGCACTTCTTCCCTCATTTTATCAATTGACTTGAAAATTTTTAAATATTTATAAACAAATGTTTTATTTATCCAGCAGGAGAGTAGCAAAAATCTTATATACATGTTGTTCATTATAGTGAGTTAGCCCAGAAATTAGGCGAATTTCCAGTCTCTTTTCCCGTAGGAATGGGCAATGGAATACGAGCGTAGATAATTGACCAAATTGTCTTAGATGCCAGCTTTGCAGAAGTAGCAGTTTAAAAGGTCGCTGTTCCAAAATCCCATGATATCCTCGGGGAAAAATAGCGGTCTCATAAATATAAAATCGTAAAGTTTTTATTTTTACAATAACACTTTATATTAGAAATTCGAAATCATTCAGTACGAAATTTTCTAGTTTCATATAAACAAACTTCATCATATCCTTACTGCAATGAATAAATATTAAGAGGGACCCCTGGCTCATCAACCGTTTAATCAACCATACTGTTCTAGTATTGTAATAGGATATTCCCTTATATATCGGGTAGAACTCCTACATTCAACACAAAATACATATGTTCATAAATGGACACAAATAAACACCATACGAACATGTTGCCTTTTAGCTCTCACTTTGTCACCAGGCTGATTATATCACAAAGATTGACGTTGTCCATTTAAACACTTTATTTTATTGTGAAAAATAGCCGGGGGTATGAAGGAGATGTGATAATACTTTAAAGCCTATATCCTGTGGATTTTGAAGCGTTTTGATCTGATCGTTATCATGGAACACATTTACCACAAGAGAAAATTTATATCAATTCAGATTTTCTTCAACCAGCATTCAATCTGAACTAGAATATGTAAGCTCTCCGAACCTATAACGCTTAGAAACAAAGGCAGGTCATTCTGTGATTTTATATCAGTAATTCTCCAGAATCCAATCTTCTATATACACACACAAAGCCTTTATCAAAACACAATTCGTATACAGATTCTCATTTCTCATTGCCGGCTTGCAACAATATTCCCGGAGAGAAAACGATGTGACTCTAACTTCTTTTTCCTGCTTTTTAAAAGTTGTACAGGGACAGAAATAGAGAAGAAGAAAAGAGAAAGAAAATATTCGACTTGATATGGCGCTGGTTGAAATACTTTTCATTGAAATGAGTTGGCTGTCGTTTACTTTTGAGAAGAACGTTTTTCTTGATTCGCTAATATTCTGACGCTTAAGAATGTAAAGGTAATTTAAATTTCTATTTTTTCTTTGCAAAGATGGCATTTTGTATTCCGCTCACTGAAGATTTTGGTGTGGTTTCCTGAAAAACGAATGTAGTATTCTCTGTTGTGCAATATAGCGTTTTAGTGGAAATGGAAGCTCACTTTCTCCAAACTTTCCGCAAACCCGATATAATTATTTCTTATTCTTGATATATTTCCAGTAGTTTAGTTAGACATATATGGGGAAGTCGTCTATTGTTTATTTTCATAATTCTAAGCCAGAACCTGAGTGTCAACACTGTAACTCCCAGTGACGTTCGTCCACATTCCATGCGCAGTAAATATATAACCGGGAGTATATCTAGGTAAATTTAAGTGCCGCCGGAGAAAATTGTCCTGAACACCGTCTCCACCAAGTTCTTCTGGTTATTGGCCCAAATCAGAGCTGCATATAGCAAGGTCGAGAGCACCATTGACTCCAAGAACCTGAGTGAGGATTTGATAGGGTTGATTTTTGATTAGGTAAATATTGTCCAAACCGCATTAATAGCATTTAGCGACTTGTTTTTAAAATGGTGCGCCGCCTGTTGTGTTGAAGTTGTCAGCTGGTAACCCAAATATGTGTATTTAGATGTTGTAATGAGTTGTCCCTAGAACCGAACGTCAGAGCGAGCTAGTCAACCTCCATTTCTAAACACCATAACCTTTGATTTCTTTTGGTTCAAAGTTAAGAAATTTTCTTCGAAATATTTTCTGAGTAAATTAATCGTTATTTTAAAATAAAAATACAACCTATCGCAATGAGTTTCTTTTATTATGATATGCGCGAGCTTTCGGGCTGGAGCCGCCCTTCTACAGGCAAAATTGAAACATTTGATCCACGAGAGACAGTTATATACATTGCGATAGGTTGTATTTTTATTTTGTAATTTGTAGCGCAATTTTTTCGTTTACTTCATAATCGTTATTTGAAGATTTATTTTGGTTTCTCCCAAAAGCACAACGTCATCTGAGAAAAGAAGGAGGAGTATGTTTCCATTATTCGGTAAATAGATACTTGGTGCATCATCATATAGAGAAACTAGGTCATATAGGAAAATGATAAATAATTGAGGTGATAGCGGTTCACCCTGTAGGATTCCAGATTGTATTTTTATAAATTCCGTAAGTGAGCCGTTCCATATATCTGGTGCTGACATTTGAGTATAATAACTCTGTATGAGGGTGATGAAACCGTCGCTTAAACCATAAGCTTATAACCTTTCCCAAAAAAAGAAGGTGTCGTTCAGTATCAAAGACATTATTAATATTCAAAAATAAATAAATAAAAAGCGTATAACTTCCTTCTTTTATGGATCAGCGTCATTTGAATCAGTGAGGTAAGTGTGAAGATATGGTCTTGACAGGAATATTCTCTTCTGAAACTCGCTTGATTTCCCGACAATATTCCCCGAAGTAAATCTGGTGGCAGAGATTGAAGATTTCCTGGATGTAGAATTCGCAAGATTCTTTAGTCTTCTGAGTTCTTGACTTAAAAACTTCCGTGCGTCAGGCAGTGTCTTCTTGTAATCCAAACAACCCGCAGAAGCCGTCCTCAAAATTTCCCCATGAGATGAAGGATTCGTCATTATGATCGTGCCATCTTCCAACAGGTTCAGTCAGTATAACATCACATTGACAAGCTTCATTGTCTCGTCCCATCTATTGTACATACTTACTCTAGCATTCCTTCAACGACTGTCCTGGATGTATATTTCCGTCTCCAGAAAGGGCAGTTGGATCTCGTTGGCGTTGACAAGGTAGGTAGGATCCGCTAACACATGCGTCCCTAGTCGCCTTTCCTTCAATTCATCTTTGTTCTGGCAAAATTAAATCAAAAATTTGGTTCATGTCATTTAAAGTGTTAATCCTTTTGAAACTTCATCACGCTACGCAGCGACTCAGCAAAAAAAGAGGTCGCGGAGAAAAATAATGCAAGTGCAAATTTGAGTATGGCACTTGAATAGAAACAAATATATCCAATAAATTTATATATGAAATTATTTATAGGAAGAGATAGAAATATAAACAAGAGCGGTTGCTCATCAAATGTATCTGTTCCGCTCGGGCCGATAACAGCATTCAAACTCTCTTGTGCTTCGTGTGGATTCCCCGTGGACGTCCCACGTTTATGCTCCCTAGCTAGGTGTTATAGAGA
The DNA here is from genome assembly GCA_030710605.1 of Cordylochernes scorpioides. Classification (NCBI taxonomy): domain Eukaryota; kingdom Metazoa; phylum Arthropoda; class Arachnida; order Pseudoscorpiones; family Chernetidae; genus Cordylochernes; species Cordylochernes scorpioides. The sequence goes on along the minus strand of CP092867.1, from coordinate 38,549,136 downwards.
TTCTTTACAAGATCAAATCACTTCTTTGCTTAATAAAGATATTCCAAATTTCTTCAATGAATATTTGAACATCTTGGGTCGTTATTCGATAAATTAATCATTTATATCTATATATATTGTAGCGTAGAAATCAAGTCTTTGTATATCTGGAGGTGTGAAAGTATTTAATGATAACGTCACCACGACCAGTCAACAAATATTGACAAATTAACCCCAACTATCTACAGCTAGAGGAAATTGAGCAAGCGAGCTAGGCAACTAAATAAATATATATATTATAAAACTATTTTTGAGGCGTATTATTCTTTTTAAAATAAAACAATTTCTACTGTCCTTACTGCGATGAAAAAATTAAAGGGAGGGCCTGGCTCATCAGTGGTGAACCCTCCCAGCGGTTTCGCCAGTTTAATATATGATTAAACTGGCGAAACCGCTGGGAGGGTTCACCACTGATGAGCCAGGCCCTCCCTTTAATTTTTTCATCGCAGTAAGGACAGTAGAAATTGTTTTATTTTAAAAAGAATAATACGCCTCAAAAATAGTTTTATAATTTGATAACAGATGGCGCTCTAGTACATCGTAAAATATATATATGTCTCCCACATTATGGAATATTCTTATAAATGAGATACTGAATAATAATCTGGATGAAAATTGTGAAACAATAGGATATGCAGATGATATTACGCTAATATGTTGGAATAAAACTCCTGAACAACTAAGAAAGACAATATATAACGTATTAAGAAAAATCAATGAGTGGTGTGAAAGTCGTAAATTAAAATTGTCAGATGAAAAAACAAAAATATTATATTTATATAAATGCAATAGCGATATAATAGTCTCAGGTAGCAAGTTAATTAAACCGGTTGAAGAACTTAAGATCCTAGGAGTGTGACTATTAAAAATCACCGAGTCAGAAGCAAACTGGACTTTACGCCTCACGTTAATGAAACGATCATAAAAGTAACTAGAGCTAGTGGATACCTATTTGGCCTGAAAAAGAAATCATGGGGTCTAGACTTTAGACGAAGACTGATACTGTATAAAACATTATATCGAAGTACAATTACATACGGTTATCCAATATGGTATCCATTCATAAACAAAAAGTCTAAGGACAAACTAAATTCTCTTCAATATAATATTTTAAAACACTGTATACAAGCCTACAGTACAACAGCATCGGATTGTACACACATACTTGCACAAGTCCCCAAACTTACTGAATATGTTGAATCTAACATGCTGAAAACCGAAATAAATTACAATCGATTTAACTCTTCAAGTAGGAATATAATTTTTAATAATACAAGGTATGTCCCATAAGTTCCCAGACTGGGTCCATAAAAAAATAAATATATGAAAAATGTAAATGAATTTGACTGTTTATTATAGAAAAAATATCTGGCTACACGGTGGTACCAATATCGAGGCGGTACTTGCGCGCGCGCCAAGGTTATTCTAATTCATTTAAAGGTCACACCTAGCACTGCGGCGATTTTACGATGGAACAAAAATCGAAGCAGAGGATTTGCATAGAATTTTGTGTGAAACTTCAAATATCAGCAACCGAAACTTTTGAAATGCTTAATAAAGCATTCCCCAATGACCCCCCAAAGAGAACAACTGTTTTTGAATGGCATTCTAGATTTAAAGCTGGCAGAATTTCCATTGAAGATGATCCTCGTCAAGGACGCCCAATATTTCAAAGTACTGATGAAAATGTGCAAAAAATCACCGATTTGATAAAAGAAAATCCTCGAACCACTTTGCTGGGGCTAGAGCAAGACACAGGCATCTCTAAAACAACGATTGGAAGGATCGTAACCGAAGATTTGAAGCTCAAAAAGACTCCTGCAAGATTCATCCCAAGATTCCTCACCAATGAGCAAAAACTGTGTCGGCTTGCAACCTGTGAGGACATGATGGAAATGACAAGAACGGATCCAGAATGGAAAGACAAGATAATCACAGGCGACGAGACATGGGTCTATGGCTATGACCCTGATACCAAACCTCAATCTGCCGAGTGGAGAGGTTAGGGTGAGCCTAGACCCAAAAAATCCAGAAACAAGGTGTTGCTGGTCGCTTTTTTCGGATAACAAGGGCATTGTTCATCACGAGTATCTTCCTGCAGGCCAAACAGTTATTAAGAAAATCTATTTGGGCATTCTTCGCCGTCTAAGGGAAGCGATTCGAAAAAAAAAGGCCAGAAAAATGGACTAATGGTGGCTGGATCCTACACCATGACAATGCTCGCCCTCACACAGCGCACTTAATGACTAGCTTTTTGGCGAAAAACGGGACACAAATCCTACTTCAACCACCCTATTTCCCAGACATCGCACCAAATGACTTTTTCCTGTTCCCCAAACTTAAAGCAGTTCTAAAAGGAAGACATTTTGACACCAGGGATGACATAATAGAAAAATCGCCGTTAGCATTGAAGAGCATTCCAAAAGAGGCTTATAAAAACTGTTTCGACAATTGGGAGAAACGATGGCGCTGGTGCGTTGAAGCAAGGGGGGATTACTTTGAAAAGTTTTAATAAAAAAATTTAAAAAAAATCTAACCTTTTTTTTTATGGACCCAGTCCGGGAACTTATGGGACATACCTTGTATAAGGGAAAAATTGCAGAAATACTATGAGAAGACTAACACCATTTTCAAGTCCTTCTTTACTGATTCCCAAATACCCAAATATGTCAAGCCAAATTTTTACAACGTTCAATTTTTTACTGGACACGGTAACTTTAGACCATATTTGTACAAGGTCAGAAAGACGGATTCGCCTAAATGCTCATGTGGTGCAGAAGAAGAAAATCCTGTACATATTCTAACGGACTGTCGACTTGTAGAGGACTTGAGAGTCAAAAATCAAATAAATATAAATTGTCCAAATCAAATAGTTAATAATAGATATATGTATATAAATTTTAATAGATTTTGTAGAATGTTTTTTAGTAATAGATAGCCTGGGCTGTAATAAATGGTAAATAGTTATATGCTGTAATTAGCTCTAAATTCCTGTTCTTAACTGTGATGTTCACTAATATTCATTATAGGATAATTAAATCGTTAACTAACTGACAAAAATACGTTAATAATTTCTATTATAATAACTAAAATCATATTAATAATTACAGTAAAAGCTCCCAAACTTGTGTATGCATGCAAATATCCAAGACGGATATCGCGTGCTTTGTAAATGATAATAAATAAAAATAAATAAATATATTGAATATTTCATTTATATAAATATATTTAAGATGTTAATATATATTTCTCCTGTGGATGCGCCTCTTCTAACCCGAAAGTTAGCGATATTAAATATAATCACATAAATGGATGGTTTAATTTTCAATTTGATCATTGATCATGATTGAAGTGAATTCTCGATAATTGGGGCGTGGACAATCGTCAATTCTAACAACGCCACTTTGAGCCCATTTAAAAATGTGGTCTTCTAATAACCGACTACATCCTCTTGTATAGTTTGACTATGTTTCTCTGCGTGAAGAAATCTGATGACAGACGATTCTTCGAGACATCATTTTGTAAAAATTGTTTCTTAATTCAAATTAAATGTCTTTTTTTGTTTTAAATATTGGTGAAAAAGAGGTTAATATGTTATTTTAAACTGGAAAAACCTTTGGGAATTTTCATCCCTGATAAGTAGGCCATCCTAATAAATTACCATTGCAGTAAAGGCAGTAAGGAATCATTTATTGTCTAGAAAGAATCATTCGGGCCAAAATATATTATAGTTCTGAAGGTATCTACATACAATATCAGAATTATAAAAACAACGATAAGAGAGGACAATAATTTTATTCCTAAAATATTTTTTAAATTTAAATATCACTCTAAAAAGTCATATATGTATATTTTAGATTAAAAAGTAGAATATAATCATTTCTTTAAGACCTAAGAGATTTATAAGAAAAGAACATTTCCTCGTAAATCCCTGCGATTTGCAAGAGATTGTGATATTAATTGAATTTCAATATTCAGGGTCATCTATATCACTCTGAATGAAGTAGATTAAATTAATAAGAGGGTTTGTGAAAAAACTTCTTTAATCATATATTAGGTACATGGTGTATAAGGTAAAATATTCAAGACAGATAAACATGATTTTTTTATAGGATCCTACTAACTGGGATAACATTTGTAGCCACTGAACAGGTGGCAGGACTTTGTCAATATTCCTATCTCCTCAGCTAGCCGTCCCGTCAACGTTTCTCCTTCAAGGGCTCAATGCCGAAATTGCAGAACAGCTGGTCCTGCACGCTTTTCCCCATCCTGCACATCCGGCCTCTGCTCGAGAGACCTGTATCGCCTGTGGATCTAGTGACCTGATGTTTGTCCATCGGTACTGGTCCTGCAGCGGCCACCCGGCCTACACGGCTAGCTCTTCGGCCAAGGCCTCTGTTCGAGAGACCTGCATCGCCTGTGGATCTAGTGACCTGATGTTTGTCCATCGGTACTGGCCTTGCAGCGGCCACCAGACCTACATGGCTAGCTCTTCGGCCAAGGGCTGGACGACAACGTCATCCTTGTGTCTGCCATCCATACATAGGCTCTTTATGAGCTTTGAGGTCAGGGGAAGCATGAAAACCTCCTTACTGTCTGTAGGAGGTCTCTTTGTTATTGGGGAGTTTCCTGGACTTTACCTCACTGTGTAAACTGTAAATATATTTTATATATGTATATTTATCAATTGTATATTTTTAAAATTTATTTATGATATTGTATAATTATATCCTCTTGTTTATTTAAAATTTTCGTTTATCTGTATTTGTGCGAGAACTTATATATATTTATGTAATAAAAAGGAATATATTTGATTGAGTAAAAATATTTGTCTTTTTATTACCTAAAGATTTAAATATGGATTGCTCATTTTTTTAAACAACAACAAAAATAAACGATGCTAAGAAGATATACTACATAGAAGGTGTGTGTATTTCACTCTTATAGATTTGAAATAATTGAGATGGACAAAACTCAGATTTTGTTTAAATTCAAATAGAAGACTCTATAGTAAAACACCTCATTTTTAATATTAACATTTGGTGCTGAAAATTCTAATTTTGAAAAAATACTAATAAGGGGGGAATAATTAAGATATCGTTGTATGATAAGGTCCGTCAATATCCATAATACATCTGTAAATATCTCAGTACTTGAATACTTAATATCAAATATAACTTTTAAAGGAGAAAAGATTTAAGTCATTGTTACTAAGCAAGTGTACCATTGTTACCTTTGTATCTCGTTGACTGCCTGGAAGTGAATCTGACTAATGATGGAGACGAATTTTATTGACAGAATGGTTCGCAGACTTTGCCTAGCATATCTAGGGTGTGCATTTCTTTGTTTTGTATTTGTAGTGACGTACCCACTCATCTGTTTAGTGTTAACAACAGTTAACAGTGTAGACCGGCTTGTTGCCGCAGTTTGGCCTTATGCCAGCCGATACCTGAGGTACTCAGATGAGATTGGGTTCGCCTGGTTCATTTGTAAATATTCATGGCGTGGGCTAGGCAAAGTGAGAGGTTGGTATAGGACAGAATAGGTATTAGGAGAGATGTTTGGTATTAGGTTTTTTAAGCATTGGTAAATTTATCAAAATTCTTTTTTTGCATTGGCGTTTTTCCTCAAAATTCATATTTGATTGATTGGCTTATTTTTTTTTATTTTTTTTTCAAAATTCATCTCCCTTATTAGCCAACTTCATTTCCTTTCTGATGGCCATGATCCCTCCCTGAAGCTGATGCCAGGCAATCTGCTCTCGTGATGCTCCTCGTCATTCTGGGTCCCTTGAAGACAAGCTATTACCACTTCCTCTGATCATCTCGAACTAAAGTTTTATTTTTGCCAGTTGGAAACTCTGAACCCAGCTTTCATATGATCTGCAGTGTATTCTGAACAAGAACCTTCCTAATGATGATGAACACCATCGTGATCTCTTTCCCATTGGTTATCTTGAACCAACCCAGCCGCACTACCCACTGAGCCTCTTGAATTCAAATTAATCTATAAATTTTACAAACTATCAATTCAAATACTTGATCTTCTGGAAAAGTCCATATAAACGCTTACATCCAACCTGAGGATATCCCACGAGAAACAACGTCAATCAAAACTGACTATCTTGAACCAGTACCCAACTATCTGAGCCATACATCTTGATGATCCTTCTGCAATAATCTTGAAAAACAACCCCTGTTTCTCTTTCAACATTTGCCTTCAATAGCTGGCAACTTTCTTCCTCAAGCTTGCTTCAAAGGGACCAACATGCTCATTTCTCACGAAATACAACTTCTATAAAAGCTGACTTTCTTGAACCAGCACTCCATGCTCCCACTAATCTTTCTATGTCACTTTGGAAAAGAAACTCCTGCATCTCTCTCACCACGAGTCTTCAATGCCTGGCATCTTTCTCCTACGTCCTGTCTTCAAAGGGACCAAGCCGAGACAAGAGAAATGACCTTTCTTTCCTCAATCCTTTTCACTATCTTCCCTTTCTTCAACAAATCATTTGACAGAGAAAGAATAAAATTATTTAATCGAATACGAGTTTTGTATATAGTCCATTAGAATTTATAGCCATTCAACACGAATTAGTTAAATAGTGGTAATAAAATACCAACGATTATATAACGATCAACATAAATGGGTTCTTCAATCTTACAGAAATAAAGGGGATGAGAAGAAGAGGACAATGGCCACCACGTCACCACTCCTGACTTACGGGCTTATCTGAAATATAGAATCATGTTCTCATTACATTGAGGAACTGATAAAGACCATTCAACCCAAGGTTGCTATAATTCTACATCAAGTCTATATGCACGTTACACCATCAGTTGTCATTAGGGTAAAAAAAATGAATAGTACTAAGTCTAACTATAAGGCGCATGTATATAATAAAATAATTGTTCAATGGAAAAAATATTCCGTGAATAAGCCATTAATGTAAGAGCTATTCAGAATAACTTCTTTATTTTAGTAAGTATTCAATCTCTGCATATACAGTTCCCATCTTTTAGGGAGTTATTGTATGCCCCCTATTGAAAGAGGATTTTAGGAATATTTTTAGTAGATATTTAACGCTACTTTGACAATGCTGAGCTTTATAAATTTAAAATGTATTAAAGGAATTCAAACAATCAATGAGGGAAAGGAGAATATGTCATAATACTTTAAAATTAATAATATATGAAGTTTGGACCGTTTTGAAGCGCATGGGAGGGGTGATTATCATGAAGCAAAATAACTCTTTACTTTTATATTTTGTTTCTACTTAAAATCACTTCATTTATAAAGGTAGCCAGCACATGTTTCTCTTCTTACTAGCTAGAACATGTGTTCTTGGTCTCTTTGGTGTATCCGGGTGACCTCAATTCCTCTTGTATATTCTGGTGGCTCTTTGCTTTGTTCGTAATATTATTTTAGTACCTATATGTTTTGTGTGTTAAAATATATTTTCCATATAGAATATATAAAGGAATATAAAAATAAAGTTCGCCTCTTCTGTCAAAATATTCTCTAAAACTGACTTGTTTGACAAACTGACGAAGGCCATTAGCCCGAAACCATGGTGTCTAGGTGGACGCTTCTCATTTTGCTAAAGCTGTTGTTGTGGCTTTGTTAACGACCCCAGTCAGCTAATTTGCGGCGACAGTCATTAGATGGCGCTTAGCTTTAACGTCTATTTTGACGGGAATGTCGACATTAATTTTAATAGATCGAATACCTCCCGACAAATTTTTATCTATAAAGGATTGTATTAAATATACGAGGGTATAAGGTGAAAATATCTCGGACTGACAATATGAAAAATTGATTTTCAGTGTCAAAATCGTACCTCAAATCCTGCAGTTTTTCAATTGTCAACACTTTTGTGAGCAGGTGCGTTGCCCTGGTGAAATATAATTTTTTCTTCCTCAATCCAGGCCTCTTCTCGCGAATTTTGACATCCAGCTGTTCAAGAAGGTTAGAGTAATATTCACCTGTAATAGTTCTGCTTATTTCAAGGTAATTAATTAACAGGATCACTTTGACATCCCAAAACACACTGCCCATGACCTTTCCGGCAGATGGGATCGACTTCTCTTTTTTGGCACTGAACCACCGGCATCCACCCACTGCTTCGACTGCTGTTTGGTTTCTAGCATGTAGTGGTATACCCATGTGTCATCCATGGCGACAAATCGCCGCACAAAATCGGTCGGATCCCTCTTGAATCGGTCCAAACATTGCTGCGAAGATCATTTGCATATTTTCTTTTGATCTACATTCAGAAAATTCGGCACCCAACTTGCCCAGTTTCGCATCCTTAATTCTTCGTGCAAGATGTTCTGCACCCTTACTTCCGATATTACCACGGCCTCAATTACCTCACACACCCTTACTCGCCTATCGTCCAACACGATATTGTGCCATTTTCGATTGCTACCGGTGTGGCTGTAGTTTTTGGCTGTCCTTCACGTGGATCATCTTCGAGCGAGGTACGACCACGTTTAAATTCAGCCGCCCACTTTTAACGGTTGAAATTGAAGGAGCAGAGTTCCCGTAAACCTTTTAAACTTAGGATGAATTGCTTAAAGGGTGAATTCATCCAAAATGAAGAATTTAATAACTGCATGAAATTCAAGCTTATCCCCATTTTAACGAAATACGTGCAAGACGTGTAAAGACGGCAAAGACTCGTTTATACAAATTAATTAAGCGTACAAGTTGAAACTTGTCCTACGGACTAATGACATGCGTAAGCAGGGAGAAAATCTACTTCTCTTTTGCTGATTTGAATGCCATCTATAGGTCAGGCCGAGAACTTTTTACCTTACTCTCGTATTATAAAATGTATACATATACACCTTTTAACACGAAAATTTTATTATTAGATCTACATACTCTGATCTATAATTATATTAATTGATGATCACCTCCAGAAGATGCCAGAAGTATCCTTAGGCAGTCTTTCGTGGGAGTTTCTCTACTGATAGGTAAATATTTTCAAGTATTGTTAAATACCACACTTCTCCACTCTCCACCATATCTCTGACGATCAATATTGAAACTATTAAATACTTGGTAGCTACAATAACGATTTAATTTTTCTTAAAAGATAAAATAATAATTTTAACTGCCATCAACTCTTTCTAAGAGTTATCTATCGCTTTAAAAAGAGGAAAGTTTTTAAAACTTTTATTTAAAAATATATATAATTAAGAGATATTTTCAGCCTTTATACTCAATGAATAAAAATTGAAGAAAGGAGGGTATGGCTCATCAGTGGTGAACTCTCCCAGTTTAATCTCCAGCTTAATCTCCCGACCTCTATACTATTATATCAGACATTTTCTTATGAACCCCCTACATGTGCTATTAATATGGGGTAAATAGGTGTTTTAATGGACTATATGGAGATAAGTTCTTAAGAGGGGATTTTAGACATATATATCTGAAGATATAGTGCATGTAGGAATATAGATTTTAATAATATTTATTTAAAAGTATAGTCTTAAAATTCTTCTAATTTCTAAAAATACTTCTTCTGACCCCCGTGCACATCTTACTACTTGCTAACTCGGCACGGTACATTTTTTCCAAAAATTTACTACTTGATTCCCAACTAAGTTTCCAGATTTGACACCTAGATGGCGCTAACGACACATGTAGTATGTATTACTGTTGTGTTGTTGTTACAAGTTGACATCTGTAAACTATAACCAGTTATGATGCCAACATAAGAACCTTTTTCTCTAAAAAAGATGTCGAGTTTGGTAGCTAAAAAAATCGGCATTTTCGGGAAGATTTTATTTTTTGTGTGAAAAAATATAGTTGAAGTATGTCATTTGCATGAGAATGCCTAAGAAGAAAGCGCATCATCGAAACCTACATGTGAATATTGGTTTTGACGCCTCTGTAGTGGCGATTTAAAGACTGAGGACAAGGTGTATTTCGGAAGAACAAAACTAATTGAGGACCTCGAGATGCAAGCGTTATTGAATTAGAGCGATATATAGGCAGTAATACAAGATCAACTTTTGAAATATGACATGCCAAGGTGTTTACAAACGTTTACATGCCATGGAAAATACTCAAAATTAAGTAAAATGGCTTCTGCATGCGTTAGCTTAGAAATAAATGGAAAGATCGAAGAAAAACCTTTGAAATTTTGCCTTTACAGCATTAAAGAAGAGGTTTTCTGTATCGACTTGTTAATGAAGATAAGAGAAGTGGGCATATTAAAAGAATCTAAAATATGAAAAATATTGGATTTTTAACTTGCAAAGCATCAACATTAGAAGTCACGGGCAACTCGTTTCGGAAAGAAGATATGCTCTGTGTTTGGTAGGATCAGAAAGGAATCATGTACTCAAAGCGGCTGAAACTAAGAAACTGTCAATGGCATCGCTACTGACAACTGATTAATTTGAATCATGTGAACGAGTAATAATACAACACAATAATGTTCCGTGCTGTCGTCCATCAAAACACTGAACTAGGATCTGATACAGTAACTGTCAATTTCACCAGACCTGGCTCCTTCGGATTATCACTTGTTACGATAGAAAACGTATGTCTTGGCTGGACTTTATTCGGCCGATTTGAAAAAGGTCAAAATTGGTTGTGGTGGCTGGTTACATATAAAATACGCGACGTGTAATGCCATTGGAATCCTGTATTGACATAAAGTTGGGGGAAAATGTGAATATACTTGTATGTTTTGAAACATAAATAAATCTTTAATTAAAAAGGCATATATTGGATCAAAATTTGGTAGAATAAATTATATTTTGATTCAATATATGCCTTTTTAATTAAAAATACTTGTATGTATAATGAACAATTCATATTCTTATGCATTTTCAATTTTTATCGTCTAGAAGGGCAGAAATGCTTGAAAGCTCGGGAAAATAATAACAACTTAAGAGAAACTTTAAAAACCATGATTTCGTGCGTTTATTATTTTTTTCTCCTTGAAAATTTTAATTTCATTCATAACCCCCCCCCCCCCCCCCTCCTAACAGAAACTTAGATATTCACCTGTTATATATATCCAATGTTTGAACATTTGAATTTCTTTTTAAAAATTGAATTCTTTTAGGGAAGAATTTAGAAATTGATATTTATGTTGTATTTGTTTATATTGCCAGGAGGACAGAGTTTCCTGGTATTCCCTCTTATCTGGACTGGACTTATTCGGTTAGGGAAAACAGTGGCGCCATTTGGAAGGAGGAAAAACTCAGTTCTCCCCTTTTGCTGTAACTGCTGGGTCGATTTGGCTCATGTACATAGTAACCTTTATTTTATATTTATAATCTCTTATATAACTAATTAAATAAATATTTAAAGTAATTCGGAAGCCTATTTGATTATTTTTCTTCGCGACAATTTTTTATTAACTTGTGAAACATTGAAATGAATTTTATAATGTTTAATTTTATGTGTGAGCCTTTTTTTGATGAACAAAGCCTAAAATAGTCAAATTCAGATAGACATATAAATATATATAGATACAAGCTTTATTTTTGCCTGGTAAGTTTTGGTGCAGTGTGAAAATATTAATTCTGAAATAATACTACAAGATAATGTCTGTGAAATTCAAATGGATAGAAAAGACTCCCTATACCTATTGTAGTTTGTAAATTATTAGTATTTTATTTTATAAATTTCAAATATAATTCTTTTCAAAAAGAAAAGAATTAAGGGAAGTGTAACCAAGCAAGTGTACCATTGTTACAGTTGACTACCGCTGTTTGGAAGTGACATTGACGAATGACCGAGATGGATATTATCAAGAGAGTGTTTAGCAGACTTTGCCTAGCGTATCTAGGGAGTGCATTTTTATGTTTTGTCTTTGTAGTGGTGTACCCATTCGTCTGTTTGTTGTCAACAGCAGTTGACGTGGTTAGCCGGCTGATCGCCACCATTTGGCCTTATGCCTTCCGGTACTTTAGGTACTCAGACGAGATTGGGTTCGCCTGGTTCTGTTGTAAGTTATTATGGCGTGGGCTAGGCAAAGTGAGAGGATGGTATAAGACAGAATAGGGAATAGGTGAGATGTGTTGTTAGGTTTTAAGGATTGGCAATATTAATCAAAATTCTGTTAGCATTGGCATTTATGTTTCAAAATTCTATTTTATTTAAAGATTGGCTAGTGTTTTTTTTTTTTTAATTCATCTCCCTTATTAGTCAACCTCACTTCCTTTCTGATGGCCATGATCCCTCCCTGAAGCTGATGCCAGGCAGTCTGCTCTCATAATGCTCCTTAGAACTCTGGGTCCTTTGAAGACAAGCTCTTGCCTCGTTCTATCCCTGCCTTCTGGAAACTCTGAACCAGAATTTGAGATGATCTTCGGGGCATTCTGGACAGGAATATTTCTAATGATGAAGAAAATCACGGTGATCTCTTTACTTTTGGTCGTTTTTTAATCAACGCAGCTTCTTTGACCACTGAGCCTCTTCAATCCAAGTTCATCTCCCACTTTTTGGAAATCATGAATTCGATTACTTGAATCCTTGGATGAAGTCTACTTCAACGCTTACATCCAACTTGCTGATGTTCCGAAAATAAAACTTTGGATTAATTTGGACTTTATTCAACCAGCATCCAACTATCTGAACCCCACATCTTGCTAATTTTTATATCATTATCTTGGAATAGTAACTCCCGCTTCTCCTTCAGCACGTGCCTTCAATACCTTTCAACCTTTTCCCACAAGCTATCTTCAAAGAGACCAATCTTTTAATTTCTCACCAAAGATAACTTATATAAAAGCTGACTCTCTTGAACAACGCTCAACTATCTGAGCAGCACAACTTGTCCATGCCCAACTTCATCTCTCTGTCATCTTGAAATCGAAACTCGCTCTCACCATGTTCCTTCACTGCCTGGCATCTTTCTCTTATGATCTCGTTTAAAGGGACCAAGCCGAGATATAATGGAAATGTACATTACCACTTCTCTCTTTAATATCTTCTGTTTCATTGACTCATCATTTGTGGTAGAAGAAGAATAAAACATTTATTATAAAAAGAGTTTTTTTCAATAATTTTTCATTTTAACTCGCCTAAATTTACCTATAATTAGTTAAGTATGAGTAATAATAAATTAACATTGTGGTTATACACAAATACATAAAGTTAAATAGGACCTTCATTCTCCTATCGAGATAGAGGAGATAGGAAAAGAGGACCTGTAGACAGGCCACCACCATGTTGACCAGACCTCGACCCCCAAATTTATAATATTATCTGAAGTAGAAGATGTAAGCTTCAAACCCTATAATGTTAAGGAACAAAAAACAGTCTTTTCTGAGATATATCAGTAATTCCATAAATTCTCCATTCTTCATTGCTCAATATATTCCTATCTAAGTAAACTATTGTATAGGAATAAATATTAATATAAGTTTGTGCATTTTATACGAAGGTCATTCAAAAGAAAATAATACTTTTGTAAATACTCCATATTAGAATTGTAATTCTCTGTAGCAATTAGAATTAATCAAATATAAAAATTAAATAAACCAAATACTCCATATATTCAATTTTAAAAATACTTTCTAGTAAGTATTCACCCTAGGCATTTGTAGACATTTTCCATCTTTGAGGGATTTAATATATTTCTTATTGAAAGATGACTTTGAAGCTTCTTTTAATATATATTCATCGCTATTTCCTTAGTGTTTCTGAAATCAAATGATGATTGAAATAATTTTAAGGAGTCCAATGATCTAATAACGCCTTGGTAAAAGTTTGGGGGAGTATAGAGAAGGTGATAATACTTTAAAGTCCTGTGAAGTTTGGACATTTTTGATCCGCTTGATGCAGAGCGTTATCAAGTAGCAAAATTACTCTTTTTGGACAGCCATTTTATTCTTTAGAATTATTTTTCGGGTTCAAAGTATTTTCAATAAGGTAGAATATGAATCAACTTTTATTGTGGTCCTTCGTTTATTATTATTCCAAGAATAACCCTATTTTGCTTTCAAATCGAGTTAACATGTTCAAGAGCTGTCCCTAGGCTTACTTCATTCTATTGAATAGTTTAAGAGTAGATTTAACTTTCAGGACGTGAAACAATCTGATGTTGACAGATCGCTTTCGTATTTGGTGCAATATTCTTGAGACTACGTCATCTTCTAAACTATCTAAACAAAATTGTCTACATACAATATTAGAGCCATGTAAGCGCTAATTGGCGAAAACACTGGGAACGTTAATCACTATTGAGCAAAGTCGCAGTGAGGACAATTTAAATTATATTTTAAAGAACAATATTTGATTTATGCCTATTGTCCTTGTCTGAATTATTTGCGAAAGGGAATTAAGCGATGCGAATATTTATATGTGATTCTACAGTCCTAGAAGCTAATGTAATTAATTAAATACCATAACAAGATTTAACTCTATCACATATATGAGCAGAATTGTTCGATACAATACAATAGCTATATGAAAAGCAGTAATTGACGAAGCCGCTGGAAAAGTTTGACACTGGTTAGACAAGACCACTAAAGATTCAATCGCAGTAAGGACAATTTAAAGTTTTTTTTATTTGAACAAGATACATTCTGTTCTCAATAGTTTTAGTTCTTATATATATTTGTTTTAAGTATTTTCTTACTTTTATTCTCAGTAAAAATGACTGGCTCAGTGACACAAACAAAATATGCTCTCTTTAACTTTACATAGAAGAAACATTAATTTAAGTATTTACAGAAGGGCGAAAATCAAAAATAAAAACATATGGCGAGATTTAACACACTGAAGCAATAACTATTATATATTAACACGCAAGTTGTTGCCTGGACCAATCAGCGCTAGGGGTGCATTGAGCGCCATATTCATGCCATCAATCTCCCCCTTGAAGTGATCTCTTGCTTATTCAAGGAGCACTTCGGAACTTAGAATCTCAAGCGATTAAACTTAGCACATTTCAGTCGAGCTGTAGGCTTTTCAATGGATCCTCAAAGCCATATGATGAGACCGGACCAATTGAGGTTTATAGGAACTTTACTTTCCTGATCTTTGATATCACTAATGTGTTCCTCAGTATATTTGTCTTCTTATATTGGCTTCTATCTTTTTTTGTTCAATCATGACTCGGGATCATCTTCAGTTTCTTGATGAGTCCTATAACTGTACTGCTCAACTGTTGGAAGCAGTTCTCGACTGTTGTCTTCCCTCGATAGACTGTCCTCTTTGAAGACAGAGTCCCGAGATTCAACAACCTTTCTTAATTCGGGTATCCATACTCAGTACCCACGTTCCTTATGGGAATATCAACAAGGTTGCCTCAGTATACGCTTCCATTCAATTAGGAATTTCTTAATAGGGTTACAGTATTTACCTATACATCCTTACGGCCAATAGCCTTCAAAGGTTAAATGCTAGGCTTTTTTCCATAAGGTCTGCCCACAACAAGTACAGAGGAATGATTTCCTCATCCTTCCTGTGCAAGTACCAAGGGAACGGTAGTCAGCAAGATTTGTCGTCTTCGTACTTTTCTGATTTTATCACGTTGCAATCAAGTTTTTTCACACTCTGATTTTGACCTTTTGGCTTTTGTATCCATATTTACATGCACCAATATTTTGTGCCAAAGGTCCAGTGAAGGTAACCTTTTGTATTCAGATGCAATAAATACTCGATAATATTGATCAGGTTGTGAATATGGAGTAGTTTGTATTTGTAGAATAATATGCAAAGTTTCCCTTCTTCTATCAGGAGCTTGCCCTTCATGTCCATAATTTGACAACCTCTCTTTTTAAAAACAACTTTCCTTTTTCTGTCATTTGGAGCACTTAGAGAATATTGTGTCGTATTTCTGAAAAAGAGGTCGCGTTCTGAGCAACAAAATTAACATCTTCTCGATGTCCTTCAATCTTGGCCTTGATAGTACCAACTTCACAAGCTTCAGTTGAAGAGCCATTTGAAACAGTGACGGTACTCAAATTTCTATTACAGTATGGTAGACTCATGAAATAGTCTCTGCTGGGAGTCATATGGTGTTTGGTACTGGAATCTATGATCTAAGTCTCAGAAATGGCTCCAATCAACGTTCTACATGTTACTGACATGCTTACGCATTTATTCTGTACAAAGGTCGCCTCTCCTGTCAAAATAAACGCCAAAGCTAGACGCCATCTATTTTGATAGAAATGTCCACCTTTATCTTTGTAGATCAATATCTTCACGGAAATATACCCATCTGAATTTATTCTGGTTAAACCACATTGGTATTTGTTCTTTTTCACTCCATTTATTTATGCACCTATTTGCATAATGTCCTTTACTACCACATTATAACATCATTACTTTGCATACCTTTCTATTTCCAATAGATTTTGATTATGCAGTATTAGAAGCCATGGCATTCATACCTTCAGGTAAGTTAGAATATCTTCTTTTTTGTTTTCTGAGAGCAGCCATCTTTTAACTGTAGTGGCTGTTCAGTTCGGTTCTGACAAGTTGCATTTTGTCGAAGCAAATGCATCACAGTTTTCTGGTAATTCACACAGATTCATTGCCAGGTCTTCGTCTACAATGATGCTACCAATTGAGGCTAATTCGTTCACTATATAGTTCATTTTCCCCATGTATATTTCTAAATTATTGTTCGGCTGAGTCAGTCTTTCGCAATAACACTGCCTTCTTAGTTGTAAGATACGATACTTCCATCCTTAGGTAAGTATAGATTTTTCAGCTCAAGCCAAACATCTTTAGACCTATTCAAATGTTGAACATGTAGTTGTTGTTAGTCATCGATTCCGGCGTAAATTTTTGCACAGGCTTTTCCTAGCCGAGATAAGTTGATCCTAGTTGCTTGGACATCATTTGGGTCAGGCCTAGCCTCTCCGGGATTAAAAAACTCTAAAAATCAAATTCTATTGAAATGAGTTTCATTCCAGCTTGCATAATTGGCACCGTACAGCTTAATAAAAACCATACACTCTATTTTCATTTATTTCAGAGAGAGAAAGAGAGAGAAAAATTACAAGAAAAATGTTCTGGTTACTTAGGTTTTAGAACTTCGTTGATTTAAATAAAAAACGGCATCAGTTACATAGTCTTTTGTTTGAAATCTTCTCTTACTTTCCTTTTCATTAAAAATGACTGATTCACAGCAACGCAAAATAAATATGCTTTATTTAAATTTTACATATAGGGGAAATATAAATTAATTTAGTTATCTACAGAAAAAAGAAAATATTTTAAAAACATATCCGAGATGGAACACCATCAAAATTTATTTATCCCGCGTGCACCTTTCATTTTATGCGAACTCTTTACGCAATTACAACTCGCCATTACACACCAAATCAACAACTATCATATAGTGATGCGCACGTTGTTGTGTGGACCAATCAGCGCCAAGATTGAGCCATCTTCATACCATCATAGAGATGACGCGTAGAAATAAAATTAGATGATTTATTGTTTAAAATATTGAGTGAAAGAGATGTGTGTGTGTGAATTAAGAAGATAAACTTTTATATTTAAATAGAGAATCAGCTGGGAAAGTTCACCACTGAAGAGCCAGTCCCTAATAATATTTTATCATTGTACTAGGAGGAATTTAGGCATTTTTTAGGTTCTTAAAAGAAACATTGGTACATAATTTGTTCTTAGTTTTAAAAACTTTTATATAATAAAACCAATTAACTATAATGAAAATAGAGAATATCAAATTTTCCAAATAATTTTATTCGAATTTGAATGAATTTAATAATAGTAGCTTCAGCCTAATATAGAAATAAACAGTATATCTTTACTACTTAGATATTTGCAAAGGAACAGTTTGCATTTAATACCCGCAATTGGCCAGATAGTGTTGTAAATTTAATTTCAATGTCCAGGGTCAAGAACTAAATTTTATTCCTCACTCTGAATAAATGAAGTAATTGTAAGTATCTTTAGATTAAAACAACAGTGTGTGTCAAAATTATGACATATGGCATTTATGGCATTATGGCATATATTAATTAATGAATATATTAATCAATCAGAGAGGCGCGATATTGAAATATTTGCTCCTAATACAGTGGAAACAATACAACAAACAAATTAGAACTTAGAATTAAATATTCACAAATTTACACGTATTATTCTACAGAGTTCATAAAATTTATATAGACAAAGTGGCTGAGGTGAAAGAGTTAGATCATTTAAATCTGGGAACGAACGATGTCTCACTTCTGTTAAGTTCGGACAGTCGTAGATAAGGTGAAGAGCAGTTTGTTCAGTTTCTCCGCAGGAACTATATGGAACAATATTATGTAAGTGAAGGGAATGAATACAGATAAACACGTGAGATTTCTAATTGGATTCTACAATACTAACATGGATAAGATTGGTAGATTAATTTAATTGAGGCTTGATTAAAATTAGCTTTTTCATTCTAATTCTAGGAGTTAACCTGTTTGAAGACTCTTACAAAAACAGGATCGCTTTTATTGTACTATAGAATATGTCATATTGACTGTAGAGAGAGAGAGAAAAGATGATTTATTACTAGAATAAATTTAAGAAATAGTATGATTTTGAATCCACTCTGGTCTTTATAGATTCAGATATTTTATACTGTTTTAATGAAAATTTAAAATTGAAAAATTTTCAAAGTGAAGCCTGTAGAGAAAGGTAATTCATACTTTCCTGGACAATATTGGTTCTGAAGATTTAATCAGAAATAATACTAGCAAGGTACACAACATTTTATATAAGGTTGTGAATATGTATACAAAAATATGTATTCTATTTATCTAATATATGTTCTATTTCATTTTATAAAAAATACTTTTATTCCATTGAGTTAAGAAATTGTAACCAAGCAAGTGTCCCATTGTTAGATTTGACTATCGCTCCGTGAACTGAGATTGACTAATGGCAGAGATGACTTTTATCGAGAGTATGGTTCGCAGACTTTGCCTAGCATATCTAGGGTGTGCATTCTTATGTTTTGTATTTGTAGTGGCGTACCCACTCATCTGTTTAGTGTTAACAACAGTTAACAGCGTAGACCGGCTTGTAGCCGCAGCTTGGCCTTATGCCTGCCGATACCTGAGGTACTCAGATGAGATTGGGTTCGCCTGGTTTATTTGTAAATATTCATGGCGTGGGCTAGGCAAAGTGAGAGGCTGGTTAAGGACAGAATAGGGAGTAGGTGAGATTTGTTTTGTTAAGTTTTTAAGGATTGGTAAATTAATCAAAATTCTTCTTCATTGGCATTTTTATCAAAATTCTTTTTATATATATATATAAAGATTGGCTAGTGTTTTTACTTTTTTTTTTTCAAAATTCATCTCCCTTATTAGCCAACCTCATTTCCTTTCTGATAGCCATGATCCCTCCCTGAAGCTGATGCAGGCAGTCTACTCGATGATGCTTCCCCGAACTTTGGGTCCCTTGAAGACAAGCTATTTACGCGTCCTATGATTATCTTGAACTGATTGGTACCTTCTGGAAACTCTACCTAACCTCATACGAATTACGGGATATTCTGGACAAGAATTATTCTTATGATCAAGAACATTGTGGAGATCTCTTGTCCATTGGTAACCTGGAACCTGCGCAGCCGCTCTGACCACTGAGTTTTATGATTCAAAATATATCTATCGATGTTTGAAAACTATAATTTCAATCACCTGATCCTCTGGATAAGTCTATTTCAACAGTTATCTCGAACCTACTGATGTACCATATGAAACCATTTCAATCAAATCTGACTATCTTAAACCAATTCTTTAATATCTAATCCCCCACATCTTGCCCATATTTCTATCATCTTGGAATAGCAACCCTGCTCATCTTTCAGCATGTGTCTTCATTACCTGGAATCTTTTCCTTACAAACCAATTTCAAAGTGACCATTTACTCACTTCTATTAAAGACAAAACCTTGATAATATTTGACCTTTTAAACCATCATCCTACTATCTGAGCCCCACAACATGCTCATGCTAACCATCTTCCTCTGTCATCTTGGAATATAAACTCCTGCTTCTCTCTCAGTATGTACCGTCAATGCCTGGCATCTTTCTCCTACAAGCTCGCTTTAAAAGGACCAACCCGAGACAATGGAAATTATCCTTCTCCCTCCAATCCTATTCAATATTTTTCCACTTTTGACTGATAATATTGCAGTTGAAGAATAAAATTATTTGTTTCAATGCGAGTTTTCTATAAAAATTAAATATTATTTATAATTATATGTATTTCTGCTATCCTCAAAGCTTACGTCCGTAGTTTATCTGAAATACCCATTCCAAGAGTCTAGCATCCGTATCACTATAAAAATAAGTTCCAAAAATGCAATATAACAGCGGTATGGTAGATTAAACTGGCGAAACTGCTGGGAGGGTTCACCACTGATGAGTCAGGCCCTCCCATTAATTTTTCCATTGCAGTAAGGGCAGTAGAAATTGTTTTATTTTAAAAAGAATCATACGAGTCTAAAATAGTTTCGAATTTTAAAAATTATATTAACACACTCACACACATACATTTGCCTATAGTAAGTTCGGTAGGGGCATTGGAATTACTAGATTATATATAAATAAATTCTAAATAATCCCATAAAGATAGAGGAGATAGGAAGAAAAGAACCTATGAACTGGCCACCACTTTTATCTGAAGTAGAGGATGTTAAGATCCCTATTGTGTATTGAAAAACATAAGTAGGTCATTTAGAGAGAGAGATCCCTTATACCACAATATCAATTCTACATCACCTTACACAATCAAGTCTCATAAATATAAAATTCGCATTGTCTTAAGTTTTTAATTAACAATAACTTTTTATATTAGAAATTCGAAATCATTCAGTACGAAATTTTCTAGTTTCAAATAAAACAAACTTCATAATACTACTCAGATCAAAATGTTTCGACACTTTGCTCATAAGTTAAAAAAAACTTATTATTTACTACCAAATTCAAATTGTTCCCTTCAAAGTAGTCCCCGTTGGCCGCGATGCACTTCAGTTTATCCAGTCGGCAAAACACCTCTGGTAGTCTGTTTTCGGGATCGCCTTCATGGCCTTCTGCGATTCCACTTTGATCTCTTCAATGCTATGAAATTTCCGACCCTTTAACTTTTTTTGAGCTTTCCAAAAAGGAAAAAGTCGCAGGGAGCCAAATCGGGACTGTAGGGGGGTTGGGGGATCACAGAGGTTGAGCGGTCCTGCAGGAACTTCAAGATTTTGAGGGCTGTGTGCGCCGGCGCGTTATCGTGGTGGAGGATCCACGACTTGCTCCTCGACAGCTCCGGCCGTTTCTGCCTGATCGCTTCCCTCAATCGCCTCAAAATTCCCAGGTAGGAGTCAGCAGTTATTGTAGAGCCTTGTTGTTGAAATTCATGATGAACGATGCCCTGGTAGTCGAAGAACACAGTCAACATGACCTTGACTTTGCTGGGAGCCTTCCTCGCTTTCTTTGGTCTCGGCTCATTTTTGAAGCGCCACTCCGATGCCTGTTGGGTAGTTTCCGAATCAAAGCCGTAAATCCATGTTTCGTCTCCAGTAATGACCATCTTCAGCAATTCGGGGTCGTCGGTTGTGGCTTCGAGATTGAGACTGGCCGTTTCTTTCTGGGCGTTCTTTTGATCAAAAGTCAAATCTTTGGGAACGAGAACGGCGTTGAGTCTTCTCACTCCCAAAATGTTTTTCATTATCGATTGTGTCGACCCGAATGATATCCCTGCTTCTTCGGCGAACTCCCTGACAGTTATTCGTCGGTCTTCGCGCACCAGTTCCAACACTTTGTCCACTTTTTCAGGCGTGGTTGATGTGGACGGTCTCCCGGTACGCTCGTTGTCGGCGGTCTCTTCCCAACCCTCCTTGAGGCGCTTGTACCATTCGAAAACTCGTCTTTGGCTCATGACGGCATCCCCGTAGGCTGTTTGCAACATCCAAGAAATTTCGGCTCCCTTGAATCCGTTTTTCACACAGAACTTGATGCAAATTCGTTGATCCTCCATTTTGGTGACTAACGAAATCGAAGTACGGGTAAAATAGCTTCACTTCGAACAGCCGCTGCTCGCGCTGTTGTGGCGCGTGATTTTTGAAAATTGGCAGGTCTCCAAGCCAAGGGCGACGCTTGCGTTTGCCACAAACCGGGAGAAAATATATTGAGCTTTCAGGATTTTATGAGCAAAGTGTCGAAACTTTTTGATCAGAGTAGTATAACAGCGGTATGGTAGATTAAACCGGCGAAACCGCTGGGAGGGCTCACCACTGATAAGCCAGGCCCTTCCATTAATTTTTTCATTCCAGTAAGGGCAGTAGAAATTGCTATATTTTCAAAAAGAATAATACACGTCTATAATAGTTTCGAATTTTCATAACAGATGGCGCGCTAATGCATCATAACACAACTTTTATATATAATTATAACACATGCGAAAGGTCCCTGGTTCGATCCCATGCGGAACAACTTTTTTTTACATTTTGGTTAGTAGCCCGTAAAATCATATCCTCTCTATAATTATAAAGCAATAACATGCCATCGATATACACCAATACCTCGCTTTGCGTTTTTTTCGAAGTTGCGTCGCTGCTTAATTTTTACCGATTTTCACTGTGCGTAGTTAGATTTCCGAAGTTGCGTTGTTTTGGATTCGAGTCTTTAATTTTTTTTTTAATGTTTCCTAAAATATGGCAACACCTTTGTTTTTGATTGCGCCTTCACATATTTTCACTTTGCGTCGTTTCAATTTGCGTCGTGTTTTTTTGGAACGTAACCCAGACGCAAAGCGAGGTATGGGTATATATGGAATGAGAGCATTATAGCACGAATGTTCCTTTTACGCATTAAAAATTATCTGACTATATTTGCTGCGAAGAAAAAACTGTTACTAGTACTTACTATTAATGAACCAAACTCCGCCTCTACCGGTCCCAAGCCAGGATGAAAAAGGAGGAGGGGGAGCAGTAACAAGCTCGCTAAAAAACCTGGGCTCAGCTGGCCGGGTTGATAGTACCTTGTAAGGGTTCCTAATCCAGGGATAAAGGATGAGCAGCGTTTGTACTCCATGTTAGGAGCGACTGCACATGACGTCTGTTTCTCATGTCAGAGGCGGCCATTTCTTTTGGAGCTAAATCGGCCTGCCACTGAGTAGTGCTCCCAGTCTTAATGACAGACGCATTCTACTTCACCCAGTGTGGAGATAAGAAAGAAGAAGAAGAATACTAATGAACCAAGTCTTCACACAATATTTTTCATCGCAGTAAGGACAGAAGTTTGTATTATATGGAAAAGAAAGATTCGTGCTATATTGCTTTCATTTTAAATATATAGACAACTTTTATTTTGTGGTACATACAGCCTCTGATAAAGTGCTTAAATAGACAACTACATTTTTATTATAAGGCAATAAAGTACCATCTCTATATAAGAAATGAAGCATTATAACACGAATTTTCCTTTTACACACAAAATAAACTTCTACTGTCCTTACTGCAATGAAAAAATATTGAGAGGGTTTACCACTAATGAGCCAAGCCCTCCCAATATATTTTCATCGCCGTATGGACAATAGAAGTTTGTTTTATGTGGAAAAAGAAACATCCGTTCTATATTGCTTCCATTTCTTATATATAAAAAAATTGTACTAAATGTTGTCAAAATTCAAAACTATTTTAAAGGCGTGAGATTCTTTTTTATATTAAACAATTTCTACTGCCCTTACTGCAATGGAAAAATTAATGAGATGGCCTGGCTCATCAGTGGTGAACCCTCTCAGCGGTTTCACCAGTTTAATCTACCATACCGCTGTTATATTGCATTTTTGAAACTTCCTTTTATAGTGATACTGTTGATAGACTCTTGGAATGGGCATTTTAGAAGAACTATGGACATAAGCTTTGAGGACAGTAGAATTACATACATTTATAAATATATAATATGCTTCGAGCAATCGCTCTTCCGCAATTATCAAATTATTTCTTTTATTAGAACATTTCTAATATGATGCACTAGCGCGCCATCTGTTATCAAAATTCAAAACTATTTTAAAGGCGTAAGATTCTTTTTGATATTAAACAATTATATATTTATAAATGTATGTAATTCTACTGTCCTCACAAAGCTTATGTCCATAGTTCTTCTAAAATGCCCATTCAAAGAGTCTATCAACAGTATCACTATAAAAGGAAGTTTCAAAAATGCAATATAACAGCGGTATGGTAGATTAAACTGGTGAAACCGCTGAGAGGGTTCACCACTGATGAGCCAGGCCATCTCATTAATTTTTCCATTGCAGTAAGGGCAGTAGAAATTGTTTAATATCGAAAAGAATCTTACGCCATTAAAATAGTTTTGAATTTTGATAACAGATGGCGCGCTAGTACATCGCTAAATGTGTGTGATTTCGCAATTCTAATCTAAATTTAGTGCTAAGCCAAAGGTTATACTTATGAGACTTGATTGTGTAACGTGATGTAGAATTGATATTGTAGAATTATAGAGATCTATCTCAGAATAGTCTGCTATAGTTCCTCGATATACAATAGGGATATTACATCTTCTACTTCAGATCAAAGTGGTGGTCAGTCCACAGGTCCTGTCTCTTCTTCCCATCTCCTCTATCTTTGTGAGATTTAAGAACCCATTTAAGAGTTTATCTTATTTATAATCTAGTAAATTTATTACTTCCTACTGAACTTATTATAGGTAAATGTATTTGTGTGAGTGTTGATATAATTTTATAGAAAACTCGCATTGCATCAAAGAATTTTATTCTTCCACTGCGAAATGATCAGTCGAGAGAGGGAAGATATTGGATAGGATTGGAGGGAGAAAGGTCATTTCCATTGTCTCGGGTTGGTCCCTTTGAAGCGAGCTTGTAGGAGAAAGATACCAGGCATTGACGGTACATGCTGAGAGTGAAGAAGGAGTTTCTATTCCAGGATGACAGAGGAAGATGGTCAAGATGAGCAGAATGTGAGGGTTCAAATAGTAGAATGATGGTTCATGAAAGTCAAATTTTTTCAAAGTTGTCTTCAGAAGAAATGAGTAAATTGGTCCTTGTGACTTGTAGGAGAAAGTTGACTTTAATTGAAGGACATGCTGATAAAATAAGCAGGGGTTGTTATTTTACAAGAATATAGAAGAATGAGAAAGATGTGGGGATCAGATAGTAGCGTGCTAGTTAAAAAAAAGTTAGCTTTGTTTGAAATTGTTTCTTGTGGGTAATCAGCAGGTTGGAGGTAAGCATTTATATAGACTTTTCCAGAGATTCAGGTAATTGAATTCGTGGTAACAAAAATTGATAGGTGAAATTTAATTCATAAAGCCAATATTCAGAGAGGCTGCGTTGGTTCAAGAATACCACAATGGGCAAGATATCGATATGATGTCTACT
This sequence comes from Cordylochernes scorpioides, assembly GCA_030710605.1. Lineage (NCBI taxonomy): Eukaryota > Metazoa > Arthropoda > Arachnida > Pseudoscorpiones > Chernetidae > Cordylochernes > Cordylochernes scorpioides. The sequence continues at coordinate 38,523,748 of CP092867.1, read as the reverse complement.
CTGTAGTTCATATGAGGTTGGGTAGAGTTTCCATAAGGTAGGAAAAATCATTTGACGAGGCAATAACTTGTCATCAAGGGACCCAGAGTTCCGAGGCGCATCACGAGAGCGGACTGCCTGGCATCAGCTTCAGGGAGGGATCATGGCCATCAGAAAGGAAGTGAGGTTGGCTAATAAGGGAGATGAATTTTGAAAAAAAAAACACACTAGCCAATCTTTAAAAAACTAGAATTTTGATTAAATAAAAGCCAATTAAATTTACCAATTCTTAAAACCTAACAACACATCTCACCTATTCCCTATTCTGTCTTATACCAACCTCTCACTTTGCCTAGCCCACGCCATGAATATTTACAAATAAACCAGGCGAACCCAATCTCATCTGAGTACCTCAGGTATCGGCAGGCATAAGGCCAAACTGCGGCAACAAGCCGGTCTACACTGTTAACTGTTGTTAACACTAAAAAGATGAGTGGGTACGCCACTACGAATACAAAACATAAGAATGCACACCCTAGATATGCTAGGCAAAGACTGCGAACCATTCTCTCGATAAAAGTCATCTCTGCCATTAGTCAATATCACTTCCACAAAGCTATAGTCAAGTCTGATAGTTAAATGTAACAATAGGACACTTGCTTGGTTACAATTTCCTAACTCTTTTTACTTAAAAAAATAAATATTTTATAATATATATAATTAATTAAATTAAATTAATTATATTAATTATAAAATATACTAGCCGAGTGACCTGGAAAACGCCCCGGGTTTACCCAAAGGGCCTGTGAAAACACATTAAGAGTATAGATAAAGGCTTAAAAATTGCAATGAGTATATAGGATTTTCTAGAAGCAGCATTTCAAGTAAAGTTAAGCAAAAATACTTTCTAAGTAAAGTAATACATTCCAGCAGATATGCACACAGATAAATACTAGACATCCATAATAGATTCCTAAAGAAATTTTTCACAAAGAAGTAATTCTGATAATAAGCATTTTTCAGAAAGTAATCAATATTGTTACATTTCAATATCCAAATGAGACTGTGATCAAAGCATTCATAACAAACCAACATTAAAAACATATGAGATAGCACAGTGAAAAATTTGGAAAATCAAAACCAAATAATAAATTAAAAACCAAATTAGAAAAGAAAATAGCAAACAATACAAAATATTTATTGCAGATTATACTACATATTAAAGTCATAATTTTTATTAATAAAGGACCTCATGAGAAACTATACATTTCTAGTTTTATATATAAAGTATGTGGCTCCAACTTTACGCGTATGCTAACCAAAGTTTTCAGACGTGAAAAGCTACATAGAGCTGTCTATGCGTAAACACAGGCTTTTTTAGCAAAAGAGCTTCTCTAGCAAAGGTTTGGCCCTGAGCCTTATTTATAGTCATAGCAAAAGCCAACCTTAGTGGAAACTGACGCCTCTTCAGAATGAAGGGATGGTTGGTATCTGAAGGAGCCAAAGATATTTTTGGTACCGATACAGTGTGCCCAAACTTTGGTTCATGTCAGTATTTGTGCTTCAAGGACATGAGAACGCAGGCGCTGGATCACCTAACGTGTGCCATTAGCAATTAGCGATTTTCAGAACTCCAATATATTGCATGGACGATTCTCTTTGTATTGTTTACAGAACATGTAATCTCATGAAAATTGAACCAAGAACAAGAAGCGATATGTGAAAGGGATTTTGGCGTTGTGAAAAAAAAAAACATCAATTCTCAAACTAGTATATAAAAGAATAAATCCGATTTATTGATCCTAATATTTATACAGTGGCGGCAATTTTAAATGTTATGTTCAAATTGGGCTCACTTAAAATTAGATTGACTCTGGATAAATTAAATCTTGAATCACAAGTACTCACGTGAAATATCATTAGAGAGACCAATCAGTAACTATATGATATAGGGAATAGACCGAGTTGATGAAGCCTGAAGTCATTATTTTCAGCTCGAGAGCGGGAAAAAGAGACACGTGTTGGCTACCGTGCTAAATTAAGAGTCTTAAAAACACTCAAATCCTTTTAAATAATCAAATATAAAGGAGATATACACGGGCTAATGGAAAAATTATAATGTCGAGTGCAACTGAAGGCCTGTTCCCTGCGGACCACTCCTCTTCATGGAGGCCTATGACAGTTTCCAGGTCGACGCCTAGAAACAGACTTTGAACTTGTTAACTCGAGGTGATAGCAGAATGGAGTTATTCTTTGGATGATACTAAACGAGGATCACAATGAAGGTTGATTCATATTCTTGTTAATTTAAAATGCTTTGAAAATGAAATATAGTATAAAAGAATAGGATTGCTTTCCACCCCTCCCCCCCAAAAAAAGAGTAATATTCTTCCACTACTATTGGCTTTAAAGTATTATTCCGACTCCTATATACCGCTGCTATTTTTTACTCTAATGAAGTGTTTAAATAGACAACATCAATATATATATGGTACATACAGGCTGATGACGGTGTGATGGCTAACAGGCATCATGTTTATATAGTATTTGTGTGTGTCCATTTATGTACATGTGTGTTTTATGTTAAATAGGTATGTCCTTACTAGATATAAAGGAATAACCAAATGCTAATTTACAACGGTATGGTTGATTAAACGGGCGAAACGTCCGAGAGAGTTCATTGATGAGCCAGGTCTCTCTTAATATTTATTTATCGCAAGAAGGACATTAGAACTTTTTTTAAAACAAGAAAACTTGGTGTTAAAAGTGATTTTACATTTTCAATATAAAGTTATTGTGAAATAAAACTTGCTACTATGCAAAAGTTTAACAATATGAGAATTAGATTGTGTAACGTGATGTAGAATTGCTATTGTGGAATTACAGAGATCTCTGTCAGAATGGTCTGCTGTAGTTCCTCAATATACAATAGAGATATTACATCTTCTACTTCAGATAAAAGTGGTGGCCAGTCCACAGGTTCTCTTCTTTTATTTCCTCCCTTTCTTTGTGAGAATAAAGGTCTTATTTAAGTTTATCTATATATAATCTAGTAATTATAGTACCCATTACTGACCTTACTCTAGGAAAATGTATTTGTGTGTGAGTGGTAATATAATTTTATGGAAAACTCGCATTGCAACAAAATATTTTATTCTTTCACTGCAAAATGATCTGTCGAGAGAGGGAAGATATTGAATAGGATTGGAGGGAGAAAGGTGATTTCCATTGTCTCGGGTTGGTCCCTTTGAAGCGAGCTTGTAGGAGAAAGATGCCAGGCATTAACGGTACATGCTGAGAGAGAAGCAGGAGTTTATATTCCAAAATGACAGAGGAAGATGGTTAGGATGAGCAGGTTGTGGGGCTCAGATAGTAGAATTCTGGTTCAAAAAGTAAGATTTTATCAAAGTTGTCTTTCAGGGGGAATGAGTAAATTGGTCCCTTTTAAGCTATAGCCTGTAGGAGAAAATTGCCAGGTAATGAAGGTACATGCTAGAGATGAGAAGGGGGTTCTTAGTCCAAGAAGATGATAAAAAATGAACAAGATGTGGGGAATAGATAGTAGAGTACTGGTTCAAGAAAGTCAGCTTTGATTGAAATGGTTTCAAATGGTAGATTAGCAGGTTGGAGGTAAGAGTTGGAAAAGACTAATCCAGAGGATCAGGTAATTGAATTCGTGGTTTCTAAAATTGATAGGTGAACTTTACTTCATGAAGCCAGTGGTCAGAGCGGCTTCTCTGGTTCAAGATTATCATTTTGAGCAAGAAATCGGTATGATGATATTCATCATTAAAAAATAATCATATAAGGTTGGTTAAAGAGTTCTCAGAAGGTACGAATCAATTCACGAAAGTCGTAGATCGGGGCAATAGCTTGTCTTCAAGGGACCCAGAATTTCGATGAGCATCACGAGAGCAGATTGCCTGGCATCAGCTTCAGGGAGGGATCATGGCTATCAGAAAGGAAATGAGGTTGGCTAATAAGGGAGATGAATTTTGAAAAAAAAAAAAAAAACACTAGCCAATCTTTAAGGAAAAAATAATTTTGAGTAAAAACGCCAATGCAATGAGAATTTTGATAAATTTACCAATGCTTAAAACCTAACATAACAAATCTCACCTAATTCCTCTCTGTCTACCACCAACCTCTCACTTTGCCTAGCCCACGCCATGAATATTTACAAATAAACCAGGCGAACCCAATCTCATCGGAGTACCTCAGGTATCGGCAGGCATAAGGCCAAACTGCGGCAACAAGCCGGTCTACACTGTTAACTGTTGTTAACACTAAACAGATGAGTGGATACGCCACTACAAATACAAAACATAAGAATGCACACCCTAGATATGCTAGGCAAAGTCTGCGAACCATTCTGTCGATAAAATTCATCTCGGTCATTAGTCAGCATCAATTCCACACAGAGCGATAGTCAAGTCTAACAATAGGATGCTTGCTTGGTAACAATTACCTAAATTTATTTTGCTCTAAAATTATATAGAGATTATCGATATAATCAAATTATAAATATATATTAAATAATATGAACAATTTAGCAGACTTATTATCCAACTGTATATCAAATGTTGTGTGCGTAGCTAGTATTATTTCAGATTTAATCTTCAGTACCAATGTTGACCAGACAAAATAAATTATTTCCCTCTACAGGCTTCTTTCTGGAAATATCAGAGTTTATATTAATCAAATTAGCATCATAAAATATCTAAAGGTATAAGAACCTGAGCGAACACAGAACCTCACTATCTTCCCTAGTGATAACATCTTCCAGTCAATATTATAGATTCTAGAACAATAAAAATCTTCTCTGGAATTTTAAGAGAAATCAAACAGGCTAACTACTACTATAAGGATAAAAAACAACTAATTTCAATAAAGCCTAAACCAAATTAAGCTACAAATCTTATCAGAGATCAGAATATGTTTTGTTTGATATCATTATCGAAAAAGGAATTCAAAGAATAACAATAAAAACTTGAAATATTTTCAAAAACTTCTAAATATTCAAAAAAAAACATCAAGAACTTTCAAAAGTCCATGAAATTAAGGGAAATTGGAAAATTTCAAATATTACTATGTTACTTACACGAAGTTTAATTACCTATTCAATATTACTAATCTTATCCCATTCAGAAAAAAAAAAACCGCCTCATCAAACAATGATTTATATAACTCTCGACGTTTCAGTGACTTGATGTTACTCTCTTCAGAAGAATGAATAGTGTGTTAAATAAATCATTGGTTGATATGGCTATATTTTCTCTGAATCAACTTCCAACTAACAAAATATCTTTGGAACCAATATTACCCCAGTTAGTAAACTCCTACTACACAAGAAATATTTCTGATGGAAATTTTTGCCGAGAGAGGAAATTGACTATAAAAATAAAGGTCAACTCTCCGGCAAATTGACGCTAAAACTAAACCCCATCTATTGACCCTCTCTGCAAAAACTAGGAGAGGACTGAGAAGTGCCTACCTGGAGACCATGGTGTTGGGCTATGGCCCTTGTTAATAAAGAGCTGTCTTTGTTTCATAAGAGCCACAATAGATCGAATGAAATCTCCACAATCTACCAAAGAGGTATTTAGCTGGTAGCGTGGCTAGGATAAATCTATGGCCAAAATATAGATGGAAATTTAAAAATTCCGGAAGGAAATAGGCCTATAATAATTTTAATAAATAAAAAAAACCTTTTTATAAAAATATTTCACTAAAATGCACCAAAAAGAAAATGGATGAAGAATAAAATTATTTTCTGTATTGCGAGTTTTCTATATAATTCTATTAAAACTCATACATTATACTATATTTAGTTCAGTAAGAGGGGAAATAAAATTACATTGATTATATAGAGAAAGATCGATTTAAATGGGATCTAAAGGACAAAGATAGGATAGGTAGAGAGGATCTGTGAACTGGCCACCACGTTCACCAGATCTCACCCCCTCCTTGAATTATGGGTTTAGCTGAAGTAGAGGATCTGTAAGCTACAATTCCTATAACGTTGAGGTTGAGGAACTAAAGTTGGCCCCATTCAGAGAGAATTTTCTGATTCCATAATACATATTATTACTAGACGGGTGACCCGGGCTTCGCCCCGGGATTGACCCGTGTGCATATCTACCCGAGTGATATATATTTAGATAAGATTTTTTTATATAATTGTTTGTTATTAGCATTATCTATTTGTTTGCATCAGCATAATTTAATCTAATATTTGATAGGGGGCGCTGTTCGTGAGCTAACTAGAATAATTTGAATATATAGTTTTAATAATTGATTTATATATATTTTTTAAATAGCCTATCGTCTTCCCCGTATTTTTTTACCTATGTATGGAAATTTTGGTTTGAATTAGTGAACTACTGCGAATTTGTATACCGGACATACAAACAAACATACAAACATTCATTTTTATATATATAGATGTTGCACAATCATCAAATCTCAAAATAGTAAAATATTGTATATTATAACGTAGAAAATCAGGAAATACAAACTTTAGGATGACACACAATTTATTTAAGGCAAAAACAAAATCAACCTTTACAAAATACACGTTTATCAATGAGAGAAATTTCCAGAGTAGCAAAATATAAATATCAAAAATTGTATATGTAATAAATACTTTTCTACAATATTATTAAGTCTAAGGTGATCACCTGATACAAGAATGAACACCTGATTTAGATAAAAACAAAATACTTCAGTAAATGTTTCATTCATTCAATAAGATACTTATTTTTTCAAAGCATCTTGTATGTATACAGAATTTACACTTTCTCTATAGAAAGATGATTTTATCAGTTCTTTCAAGTAGGTATGCGCCGCTATTTCTTAAACATTGATGAACTATAGACATTTAAAATAGTTTTAAGTATTTCAAAAAATATTTATAATAACTACTTGGGGTGAGGGCGGGGGAGTAAGAAGAATGTGATAATACTCCAAAGCAAATATCTAGTGAAAGTTTGGACCGTATTTAAGCCGCATGAAGACGAGCGTTATCATGGAGCAAATAACTCATTTGGACAACATTCCTCTTCTTTCAAAACTATATTTGGGGCTTCAGAGTATTATTCCATTAACAAGAATGTGACTCGAAGTTTATTGTGGTCCCTCATTTATTATCATCTCAGGAATAAGTTAATTTGACTTTCAAATTGAGTTAAGATGTGTAAGGGTTATCGCTAGACTTTGACATGAAACTCTGTCAACTGCAAAAAGACAACATTAAAAGGGGGCGCCTGCCGTGGGGACACCTCCAGTTACACTCGCCATGTAGTTTGTTTACTGACCCAATATATGTGAGTTCTCTATAACTTGTTAGTAAATATGTTTAGTGGATTTTAGAGACTCTCACTTATAAAGGTAGTAACACACGTCTCTTCTTTCTTGCTGGAACAGATTGTGTGTGTGTGTGTTCTGGTCTCTTATATATTCTGGTGGGCCTTTGGTTTCTTTATAATGTTTCTCATATATTCTGGTAGATCTTGGGTTTATTTATAATGTTTCTCATATATTTAGGTAGGTCTTGGAGTTGTGTGTGTGTTCTTAATGCTCTTCATATGTTATAGGGGTCCTTGGTTTGTCTCTAATGTTTCTAATATATTCTGGTAAGTCTTGGGTTTGTTCTTAATATTTCTTATATATTCTGGTAGGTCTTGGGTTTATTTATTATGTTTCTCATATATTTAGGTAGGTCTTGGAGTTGTGTGTTCTTAATGCTCTTCATATATTCTGAGGGGTCCTTGGTTTGTTTCTAATATATTCTGGTAGGTCTTTGGTTTGTTCTTGATGTTTCTCATATATTCTGGTAGGTCTTGGGTTTGTTCTTAATGTTTCTCATATATTCTGGTAGGTATTCTATTTATAATTATATTCTAATACACACATATATTTTCTATGTAATATATGAAAATATAATTTCAATAGAGTACAGCGGCAGACCAATCTATACAAAACGACGTTACAAGAATGGATAAATCTAAGCTATACTCTCACTACAAAGACATTCACATATCTTTCATGACGGAGGGATACCTTTTAGGGGATTTTCCTTTCCCGGTTGTAAGACTACTCGCACAAGTTAGAATACTTTCAAGTTTTTTTTAGAGAAAACCACACCAAGATTATCTGCGGTGAGGACCCGATTTGTACCTTCTGTAATTCAAAACTAAAAAATTAAATCACTCACTATATTTTTGATTGCTATGCTCTGAAAGAAGAAAGAAGAACCCTTATGCTCAAAACTGGGCAACTCTGTGCTTCACTTCTATCAATAATTGACAATATGACCCAGAATAAGTATATTGCTACGGCGTTTTATGGTTTCCACAAGTCCGTATCTCAGAAGAAGGCCAAGTGACACTCACTCCTCACTTTCTTACTGCTACTCTTTTTGTGTTGTTTTTCTTGCTTCCCTCTTTCTTGTTTTTTTTCTTTTTCTTCTGTATATATCGTTATTTCCTTTGTCTCACTGCTTTGTTCTTATGCATACCTCTGGTGAAGCCTGTATAGGGTCAGTGACCCTGAATAAAGGCTTTTTGTTGTAAAAAAAAAAAAAAAATCAATAGAGTTCCATTCAGTTTAAAAAACATTTTATTATGTATATAATGTCTCTTGACTACACACCCTTGGCCCAGCGTTTCTCCAATATCAGTATTGATTCCTGAAAATGAGAGCTTAGAAGGATGTTGAAATGTTCATCTACAGCCCTCTCAACTTCTTCATTGGACGCGAGCGCTTTCCAGAAACAAATATATTTAGGTGTGGGGGGGGGGGGGGGGGGAGATGAAAGTCTGAGGGTGCCAAATCAAGAGAATAGGGGGATGGCCGAGCAATTTTGACTCAAATTCCGCATTTTTCCCATTGCCAACACACTTTTATGAGCAGATGCGTTGCCCTGGTGAGATACGATTTTTTCTTCTTTAAGCCATGCCTCTTCTAGCGAATTTTGATATCCAGCTGATCAAGAAGGTTAGAGTAATATTCACCTGTAATATTTCTGCCTTTTACAAGGTGATAAATTAACAGAATCCCTTTGGCATCCCAAAACACCTTTCCGGCAGGTGCAATCGACTTCTCTTTCTTTGGCGCTGAACCACCCGCTTCCACCCACAGCTTAGACTGCTATTTCTGGCGTATAGTGGTGGACTCATGTTTCATCCATGATGACAAATCGCCGCACAAAATTGGTCGGATCCCTCTTGAACCACCCAAAACATTGCTGCGAATGTCGTTTGCTCATTTACTTTTGATTTGCATTCAAAAATTGCGGCATCCACCTTGCGCAGAGCTTTCGCATCCCTAATTCTTCGTGCAAGATGTTCCGCACCCTTTCTTCCGATATTCTTACGGCCTCAGTTATCCCACACACCTTTACTGGCCTATAGTCCAACACGATATTGTGCATCTTTTCAATAGCTTCCGGTGTGGTTGCAGTTTTTGACTGTCCTTCACGTGGGTCATCTTCGAGCGAGGTGCGAAAACGTTTAAATTCAGCTGCCCACTCTTCAACAGTTGGAATTGAAGGAGCAAAGTTCCCGTAAACCTTTTCAAATTTGGATGAATTCCTTAGCGGTTAATCCACCCAAAACGAAAAATTTAATAACTGAACAATATTCAAGTTTATCGATTTAAATGAAACACGTGCAAGACGTGTACCGAAAAGACTCGTTTACACAAACTATTTTATCAAACAAATTGAAACTTGTTCCACGAACTAATGATATGCGCACGCAGGGAGGAAACGTAATCTTTTGCCGATTTGAATGCCATCTCTATGTCAGGCCAAGAACCTTTCGCCTCACCCTCGTATTGTAAAATTTCTATACAGCCATGGACAAAACTTAAGGAAGTTGTAGCTTTTAGTATCACATCGATATTCAGACAATAACTCGGAAAGATATTTGATATACAGTTACCTTTAATTAAAAAGGCATATATTGGATCAAAATATCATTTATTTTACCAATATTTCAATTGGCTGAACGCCAACCTTTATCAAGGTGTTAAAACATATTTAATGTATGTCAACAACAAACTCAGCGCCACATAAAGTCAACAAAATTTAGTTTTTAAAAACTTTTGGAAGAACAAAACTAATTGAGAACCTCGAGATGAAAGCGTTATTGGATTAGAGCGATATATAGGCGTACATACAAGATCAACTTGTAAACATGACTTGCCAAGGTGTTTACAAACATTTACAAGCCACGGGACACACAAAATGAAGTAAAATGAACTACGCATGAGTTAGCTGAGAAATAGGTGGAAAAACTAATAGAAACTTTTGAAATTTTGCTTTTCAGCATTAAAGAAAGATTTTCTTTATCGACTTGTTATTGAAGATAAATGGGCATATTAAAAGAATTTTGAATATAAAAAATATTGGCTATTTTACCTAGGGGAAAGCATGATCATTAGAAGTCACGGGCAACTCGTTTCGGAAAGAAGATATGCTCTGTGTTTGGTAGGGTCAGAAAGTGAACTCGTGTACTCTAAGCGGCTGAAACTAAGAAACTGTCAATGGATCTCGCTACTGACAACTGATTAATTTGGAGCATGTGAACGAGTAATAATACAATACGATAATGCTCCATGCTGTCGTCCATCAAAACACTGAACTATGATCTGACACAGTAACTGTCAATTTCACCAGACCTGGCTCCTTCGGATTATCACTTGTTACGGTATATAGCGTATGTCTTGGCTGGGCTTTATTTGGCCGATTTGGAAAAGGTCAAAATTGGTTGTGGTGGCTGGTTCCATATAAAATACGCGACTTGTAATGCCATTGGAATCATGTATTGACATAAAGTTGGGGGGAAATGTGCATATACTTGTATGTTTTGAAAATAGAGCAATCCATAAATAAATCTTTAATTAAAATTGGATCAAAATTTGGTAGAATAAATTATATTTTGATTCAATATATGCCTTTTTAATTAAAAATACTTGTATGTATAATAAACAATTCATATTCTTATGCATTTTCAATTTTTCTCGTCCAGAAGAGCAGAAATGCTTGAAAGCTCGGCATAATAATAACATCTTCAGAGAAACTTTAAAAACCATGATTTCGTGCTATTTATTTTTTTTTCTCCTTGAAAATGTTCATTTCATTCACCTAACCACCTCCCCTAACAGAAACTTAGATATTCACCTGTTATATATATATCCGATGTTTGAACATTTCAATTTCTTTTTAAAAATTGAATTCTTTTAGAGAAGAATTTATAAATTGATATTCATGTTGTATTTGTTTATAGTGTCAGGAGGACAGAGTTTTTCCTGGTATTCCCTCTTATCTGGACTGGACTTATTCGGTCAGGGAAAACAGTGACGCCACGTGGAAGGGAAAAAAAACTCAGTTCTCCCCTTTTGCTATAACTGCTGGGTCGATTTGGCTCATGTACATAGTAACTTTTATTTTATACTTATAATCTCTCATATAACCAATTAAATAAATATTTAAAGTAATTCGTAAGCCTATTTGATTATTTTTCTTCGCGACACTTTTTTATAAACTTGTGAAACATTGAAATGAATTTTATAATGTTTAATTTTATGTGTGGGTCTTTAATTTGATGAACAAAGCCTAAAATTTTCAAATTCAAATAGACATATCAATATAGATACAAGCTTTATTTTTGCCTGGTAAGTTTTGGTGATGTGTGAAAAGATTAATTCTTAAATAATACTACAAGATAATGTCTGTAAAATTCAAATGGTAGAAAAGACTCCCCATACCTATTGTATTTTGTAAATTATTAGTATTCTATTTTATAAAGTTTAAATATAATTCTTTTCAAAAAGAAAAGAATTAAGGGAAGTGTAACCAAACAAGTGTACCATTGTTACAGTTGACTACCGCTGTTTGGAAATGACATTGATGAATGACTGAGATGGGTATTATTAAGAGAGTGTTTAGCAGACTTTGCCTAGCGTATCTAGGGAGTGCATTTTTATGTTTTGTCTTTATAGTGGTGTACCCACTCGTCTGTTTGTTGTCAACAGCAGTTGACGTGGTTAGCCGGCTGATCGCCACCATTTGGCCTTATGCCTTCCGGTACTTTAGGTACTCAGACGAGATCGGGTTCGCCTGGTTCTGTTGTAAATTATTATGGCGTGGGCTAGGCAAAGTGAGAGGATGGTATAAGACAGAATAGGGAGTAGGTGAGATGTTTGGTTTAAGTTTTATGGATTGGCAATATTAATCAAAATTCTGTTTGCATTGGCATTTATGTTTCAAAATTCTATTTTATTTAAAGATTGGCTAGTGTTTTTTTTTTTCAAAATTCATCTCCCTTATTAGTCAACCTCACTTCCTTTCTGATGGCCATGATCCCTCCCTTAAGCTGATGCCAGGCAGTCTGCTCTCATGATGCTCCTTAGAACTCTGGGTCCTTTGAAGACAAGCTCTTGCCTCGTTCTATCCCTGCATTCTGGAAACTCTGAACCAGACTTTGAGATGATCTTCGGGGCTTTCTGGACATGAAACTTTCTAATGATGAAGAAAATCACGCTGATCTCTTGCCTTTTGGTCGTTCTTTAATCAACGCAGCCTCTTTGACCACTGAGCCTCTTCAATCCACGTTCATCTCCCACTTTTTGGAAATCATGAATTCGATTACTTGAATCCCTGGATGAAGTCTACTTCAACGCTTACATCCAACTTGCTGAATTAATTTGGACTTTCTTAAACCAGCATCCAACTATCTGAGAACCCCACATTTTGCTCATTTTTCTATCATCATCTTGGAATAGTAACTTCCGATTCTCCTTCAGCACGTGCCTTCAATACCTTCAAACCCTTTCCCCAAAAGCTATCTTCAAAGGGACCAATCTTTTAATTTCTCACCAAATACAACTTATATAAAAGCTGGCTCTCTTGAACCAACGCTCAACTATCTGAACAGCGCAACTCGCTCATGCCACACCTCATCTTTCTATGTTATCTTGAAATCGAAACTCGCTCTCAACATGTTCCTTCACTGCCTGGCATCTTTCTCTTACGATCTCACTTAAAGGGACCAAGCCGAGATATAATGGAAATGTACATTAACACTTCTCTCTTTAATATCTTCTTTTTCATTGACCCATCATTTGGTAGAAGAAGAATAAAAACAGTTATTATAAAAAGAATATTTTTACAATTTTCCATTTTAACTCACCTAAATTTACTTATAATTAGTTAAGTATTTCTCATTGAAAGATGACTTTGAAGCTTCTTTAAATTCATCGCTATTTCCTTAGTGTTTCTGAAATCAATTGATGATTGAAATAAATTTAAGGCGTCCAATGAGAGATCTAATGACGACTTGGTAAAAGTTCGGGGGAGTATAGAGAAAGTGATAATACTTTAAAGTCCTGTGAAGTTTGGACATTTTTGATCCGCTTGATGTAGAGCGTTATCAAGTAGCAAAATTACTCTTTTTTTGACAGCCATTTTATTCTTTAGAATTATTTTTCGGGTTCAAATTATTTTCAATAAGGTAGAATATGAATCAACTTTTATTGTGGTCCTTCGTTTATTATTATTCCAAGAATAACCCTATTTTGCTTTCAAATCGAGTTAACATGTTCAAGAGCTGTCCCTAGGCTTACTTCATTCTATTGTATAGTTTGAGATAAGATTTAACTTTCAGGACGTGAAACAATCTAATGACAGGTCGCTTTTCGTACTTGGTGTAATATTCTTGAGACTACGTCATCTTATAAACTATCTAAACAGAATCCTCCTCACACAATATTGGAGCCATGTAAGCGCTAATTGGCGAAAACACTGGGAACGTTAACCACTATTGAGCCATGCCCCTTATTTATTTTCCATCGCAGTAAGGACAGTTGAAATTATATTTTAAAGAACAATATTTGATTTATGCCTCCTGTCCTTGTCTGATTTATTTGCGAAAGGGAATTAAGCGATCCGAATATTTATATGTGATTCTACAGTCCTAGAAGCTCATTTCATTAATTAATTGAATACAATAACACACAAGATTAAACTCTATCACATATATGAGCAGAATTGGTCGATACAAGAGCTATATGAGAAGCAGTAATTGACGAAGCCCCTGGAAAAATTTGACACTGGTTAGACAAGACCACTCAAGATTCAATCGCAGTAAGGACAGTTTAAAGTTTGTTTTATTTGAACAAGATACATTCTGATCTTAATAGTTTTAGTTCTTATATATATACAAGTATAAGTCTTTTCTTACTTTTCTTCTCAGTAAAAACGACTGACTCAGTGACACAAACTAAATATACTCTCTTTAACTTTACATAGAAGAAACATTAATTTAAGTATTTACAGAAGGGTGAAAATAAAAAATAAAAACATATGGCGAGACTTAACACACTGAAGCAATAACTGTTATATATTAATACTCAAGTTGTTGCAGGACCAATCAGCGCTAGGGGTGCATTGAGCGCCATTTTCATGCCATCAATCCCCCCCCCCCCCTTGAAGTGATCTCTTGCTTATTCAAGGAGCACTTCGGAACTTAGAATCTCGAGCGAGGAACTTCGCGCAAATATCTTACACTTCTAGCATAGCACATTCAGTCGAGCTGTAGGCTTTTTCGTGGCTTCTCAATGTCATAGGATGAGACTGGACCAAGTATAGGAACTTTACTTTCCTGATCTTTGATATCAATAATGTGTTCCTCAGTATGTTTGTTCTTTTCTATTAGCCTCTTATTAACCCGGGATCATTTCCAGTATCTTGATGATTCTTATGACTGTACTGCTCAACTGTTGGAAGCAGCTTTCGACTGTTATCTTCCCTTGATAGACTGTCCTCTTTGAAGACACAGTCCCGAGATTCTATCTCCTTTCTTAACTCGGTTTTCCATACTCGGTACCCACTTCTCCTGAGGGCATATCAACAAGGTTGCCTCAGTATACGCTTCCATTCAATTAGGAATGTCTTAATATTGTTAGAGTATTTACCTATATTTTATAGCCAATAGCCTTCAGATGTTAAACGCTTGGCTTTTCCCAATCCATAGCTCACGTGGCGTATTGTTGCCATTATGGCTGTTAAGCATCCTATTCATTACATAGGCAGCGGTGTATGTAAGTTCTGTCCAGGATGTTTCTGACAGACCACTATCGCATATCATATTGCTGACTAGATCTAAAAGTATCCTGTTCATTATTTCTACCAAGCCATTTTGTTGGAGTGTATATGTCACAATGTGCCCAATAACAACTCCAATGCTTTTGCAGAAAGTGTCCCATTCTCTTGAGCAAAATTCCAAATCATTATCTATGCGTATTCTTTTAAGCTTCCTATTGGTTTGTTTTTCAGATTCCTGAATCCACTGTTTGAATATTTTCAGAGTTCAGATTTGTTTCTCAGGATAAATACGCTCACATATCTTGTGGCTTCATCAATGATAGTCAAAGTGTACTTGGTTTCTCCCAGCTCACTGCATCAAATGGACCTATTGCAATGCACCAAGGTCAAAGCCATAATTTCCTCATCCTTCCTGTGCAAGTACCGAGGGAATGGTAGTCAGCAGGGTTTGCATTCCTTGTACTTTTCTGACTTTATCACGTTGCAATTAAGTTCTTTTACACTCTGATTTTGACCATTTTGACTTTTGTATCCATATTTACATGCACCAATCTTTTGTGCCAAAGGTCTATTGAAAGTAACTTCTTGTATTCAGATGCAATAAATACTCGATAATCTTGATCAGGTTGTGAAGATGGAGTAGTTTGTAGGTAGAAGAGTATACAAAGTTTCCTTCCTTTTTCTATCAAGGGCTTCATGTCTATAATGTGGGGGAAAACTCTTTATTTTTAAACAACTTTAAATGTTCTGCCATTTGAAGCACTTAAAGAATACTGTGTCTCGTATTTTTGAAACATATGTCGCATTCTGGGAAACAAAATTAACATCTCCTCGATGTCCTACAGTCTTGGCCTTGATGATACCAAATCCACAAGCTTTTGTTGAAGAGCCATTTGCAATAGTGACAGTACTCAAATTTCTATTACATTATGGTAGACTCATGAAATAGTCTCTGCTGGGGAAGTCATATGCTGTTTGGTACTGGAATCTATGATCTAAATCTCAGAAATCGCTCCAAGCAAATTTCTACATGTTACTGACATGCTTACACATTTATTCTGTACAAAGACAAAGGTCACCTCTCCTGTCAAAATAAACGTCAAAGTTAGACGCCATCTATTTTGACGGAAGTGTCTACCTTTATCTTTGTGGATTGATATCCTCCCGGCAAAATTATCATCTGAATTTATTCTGGTTAAACCACTTTGATTTTTATTCTTTACCTCCATTTATTTCTGCACTTATTTGCATAATGTCCTTTACTACCACATTTGAAGTATACCATCATTACTTTGCATACCTTTCTATTATAAATAGATTTTTATTATGCAGTATTAGCAGCCATGGCATTCATACCTTCAGGTAAGTTAGAATACCTTCATTTTTGTCTTCTGCGAGCAGTCATCTTTTAAATGTAGCGTCTGTAAAGTTTGATTTTGGCAAGTTACATATTGTTGAAACAAATATCCAGGTGTCTCCGTCTTCAATGATGTCGCCAATTGAGGCTGAATCATTCACTATATAGTATATTCTTTCCATGTAGCTTTCTAAATTATAGGTATGCTGAGTCAGTCTTTCTCAGTACAACTGCCTTCTCAGCTGTAAGATATGGTATTTATTATCTTTGGGTACGTATAGCTTTTTACAGCTCAAGCCAAATATCTTTAGGCCTAAAAATATTGAACATGTAGTTGTTCTAAGAGACAAGGGTCGCCTCTCCCGTCAAAATAGACGTCTATATGTAGTTGTTGTTAGTCACCGATTCCGAGAAAATTTAGCATAGGCTTTACCCTGCCGCGATAAGTTATCCTTTGACATCACTTGGGTCAGACTTAGCCTTTATGGAATCAATGGCACTAAATATCATGTTCCATTAAAATGAACTTAATCTGAAAACATAATTTGCACCATTATTATGATTATTTTCAACCTTTAGTACATCGTTGATTTGAAAAAAGGCCTCAGTCTCATAATCTTTTGCTGGAAGTCTTTACTTACTTTCCTTTTCTCTCAATAAAAACGACTGAGTCAACAACGCGAATTAAAAATGCTTTATTTATAATTGTATATATAGCGCAAATAATATATATATAATGTTTTAGGTATTTACAGAAAAGAGATTTTTTTATAAAATCGTATGCGAAATTAAAACACCAAAGCAACAACAACTAACTATTATATAGTGACGCTCACGTTGTTGTGTCGACCAATCAGCACAAAAACTGCGTTGGGCGCCATCTACATGCCATCATAGAGTGTGTCCTATAATTAAAACTAGATATTTTGATATTTATTGTGTAAAATATTGATAAATAAGAAGATAAACCGTTATATTAAAATGGAGAAACAGCTGGGAGGGTTCACCACTGATGAGCCAATTCCTCCTAATATTTTATGATTGTATTAAGAGCAGTGTAGGGATTTCTTTAGTTTCTTTAAACATTCGCAAATAATATGTTCTTAGTTTAAAGAACTTTCATTTGAATGAATTTCAATAAAGGTAGCTTCAGATTAATATAGAAGGAAACAGTATATCCTTACTACTAGGATATTTGCAAAAGAACAATTTACCTTTGTGGCGACCACACTTTGCCTCAGCGAGGGCGAACTGGGACAAAGCTTCACTACACATACGGGCAGTAGTGTGGCGGCCTCACTACACCTCGGCAAGCGCGAGCTGGGAGAACACCTCACTACGCATGCACGGGGGGCATTGGGACTCTGGCCACGCGCGTCGTCAACAACAAGGCTTGCTTCCAACGGCCGTTACTTATTTCCTCTCTATATATTTCGAGGCTTTAAATATATTAATTTATTTTACAAAAATAATTATAATTTTATCAGCGGCCTTCCCACAAATCACTCCAACACGCACGCAACCATTCCACATCTTTAATTCCTGTAATTGGCCAGATAGCGTTGTAAACTTAAATTTTAATTATTATTTTCACCCTTTCATACGTCATCCAAAAAGGTTTGAAATAGTAGATATTTCTCTTTGAAATAAATATTGATTTATCACAGAAAAGAAACTTATGCGGTGCAACTTTAAGTATTACTTTAAATTTTAATGTCCAGGGTCAAGAGAATCGAATTTTATTTCTCAATCATTCCGAATAAATTATTTTGATTGCAAGTATCATTATATTAAAACAACAGTGTGTATCAAAAATCTGAGTAATCACATATATGGTACAAGATTATATAAATGAAGGGAATGAATACAGATAAACACGTAAGATTTCTAATTGGATTCTACTAACTGGGGGGATATGATTGGTAGATTAATTTAGTTGAGGCTTGATTAAAATTAGCTTTTTTATTTTAATTCTAGGAGTTAACCTGTTTAAAGACTCTTAGAAAACAGGAACGCTTTTATTGTGCTATAGAATATGTAATATTCACTGTAGAGAGAGAGATAGAAAATATGCTTTATTAATAGAAGAATTTAAGAGATAGTATGATTTTGAATTCGCTCAGGTATTTATAGATTCATATATTTTATTCTATTTTAATGAAAAAAAATTGATAATTTTCAAAGTGAAGCCTGTAGAGAAAAGTAATTTATCCTTTGCTGGACAATATTGGTTCTGAAGATTTTTTAAATCAGAAATAATACTAGAAAGGTATACAACATTTTATATAAGGTTGATAATATGTCTACAAAAATATGTATTCTATTTAGCTAATATATGTTATATTTCATTTTATAAAAAAATACTTTTATTCCATTGAGTTAAGAAATTGTAACCAAGCAAGTGTTCCATTGTTAGATTTGACTATCGCTGCGTGAACTGAGATTGACTAATGGCAGAGATGACTTTTATCAGGAGAATGGTTCGCAGACTTTGCCTAGCATATCTAGGGTGTGCATTCTTATGTTTTGTATTTGTAGTGGCGTACCCACTCATCTGTTTAGTGTTAACAACAGTTAACAATGTAGACCGGCTTGTTGCCGCAGTTTGGCCTTATGCCAGCCGATACCTGAGGTACTCAGATGAGATTGGGTTCGCCTGGTTTATTTGCAAATATTCATGGCGTGGGCTAGGCAAAGTGAGAGGTTGGTGGTAGACAGAATAGGGATTAGGTGAGATTTGTTATGTTAAGTTTTTAAAGATTGGTAAATTAATCAAAATTCTTCTTCATTGGCATTTTTATCAAAATTCTTTTTATTTTAATATATATATAAAGATTGGCTAGTGTTTTTTTTTTTCAAAATTCATCTCCCTTATTAGCCAACCTCATTTCCTTTCTGATAGCCATGATCCCTCCCTGAAGCTGATGCCAGGCAGTCTACTCGATGATGCTTCTCCAAACTTTGGGTCCCTTGAAGACAAGCTATTTACGCGTCCTATGATTATCTTGAACTGATTGGTACCTTCTGGAAACTCTTTACTCAACCCCATACGAACTACGGGATATTAAGGACAAGAATTATCTTAATGAATCAAGAACATTGTGGAGATCTCTTGTCCATTGGTAACCTGGAACCAACGGAGCCGCTCTGACCACTGAGTTTTATGAATCAAAATTCATCTATCGATGTTTGAAAACTATCATTTCAATCACCAGATCCTCTGAATAAGTCTATTCCAACAGCTATCTCCAGCCTACTGATGTACCAATGAAACCATTTCAATCAAAGCTGACTATCTTAAACCAATTCTTAATATCTAATCCCCCACATCTTGCCCATATTTCTATCATCTTGGAATAGCAACCCCTGCTCATCTTTCAGCATGTGTCTTCATTACCTGGAATCTTTTCCTTACAAGCCAATTTCAAAGGGACCAATTTACTCACTTCTATTAAAGACAAAACTTTGATAATAATTGACTTTTTGAACCATCATCCTACTATCTGAGCCCCACAACCTGCTCATTCTAACCAACTTCCTCCGTCATCTTGGAATATAAACTCCTGCTTCTCTCTCAGCATGTACCGTCAATGCCTGGCATCTTTCTCCTACAAGCTCGCTTCAAAGGGACCAACCCGAGACAATGGAAATGACCATTCTCCATCCATTCCTATTCAATATCCTCCTTCTTCTCGACATATCATTTTGCAGTTGAAGAATAAAATACTTTATTGCAATGCGAGTTTCCTATAAAAATTATATTAACACTCACACAAATACATTTGCTATAGTAAGTTTAGCGGGGGCATTGGAATTACTAGATTATATATAAATTCTTAAATTGGTTCTTAAATCTCACAAAGATAGAAGAGATAGGGGATGAAGAGGACCTGCGGATCGGTCATCACTTTTATCTGAAGTAGAGGATGTTAAGATCCCTATTGTGTATTGAAAAACTTAAGTAAGCCATTTAGAGAGCTATCCCTATAATTCTTAATCACGTTACACCATCAAGTCTCATAAATATGAAATTCGCATTGTCTTAAGTTTTAAATTTACAATAACTTTTTATATTAGAAATTCAAAATCATTCCGTACGAAATTTTCTAGCTTCATATAAAACAAACTTCATAATATCCTTACTGCAATGAATAAATATTAAGAGGGACCTGGCTCATCAATGGACTCTCTCAGAAGTTTCACTCGTTTAATATGTCCTAGTATTGTAATAGGATATTCCCTTATATATCGGGTAGGACTCCTACATTCAACACAAAATACATATGTTCATAAATGGACACAAATGAACACCATACGAACATGTTGCCTGTTAGCTCTCATCTTGTCACCAGGCTGATTGCATCTCAAAGATTGACGTTGTCCATTTAAACACTTCATCTTATTGTGAAAAATAGCCGGGGATATGAAGGGTATGTGATAATACTTTAAAGCCTATATCCTGTAAATTTTGGAGCGTTTTGATATGATCATTATCATGGAGCACATTTACCACAAGAGAAAATTTATATCAATTCGGATTTTCTTCAACCAGCATTCAATCTGAACTAGAATATGTAAGCTCTCCAAACCTTTAACGCTTAGAAACAAAGGCAGGCCATTCTGTGATTTTATATCAGTAATTCTCCAAAATACAATCTTTTATATACACATACAAAGCCTTTATTAAAACACAATTTGTATACAGATTCTCATTTCTCATTGCCGGCTTGCAACGATATCCCCGGAGAGAAAACGATGTGACTCTAACTTCTTTTTCCTGCTTACTGCTTTGAAAAATTTGTACAGGGACAGAAATAGAGAAGAAGAAAAGAGACAGAAAATATTCGACTTGATATGGCGCTGGTTGAAATACTTTTCATTGAAATAAGTTGGCTGTCGTTTACTTTTGAGAATAACGTCTTTCTTGATTCACTAATATACTGACGCTTAAGAATGTAAAGATAATTTCAATTTCCATTTTTTCTTTGCAAAGATGGCATTTTGTATTCCGCTCACTGAAGATTTTGGTGTGGTTTTCTGAAAAACGAATGTAGTATTCTCTGTTGTGCAATATAGCGTTTTAGTGGAAATGGAAGCTCACTTCCTCCAAACTTTCCACAAACCCGATATAAATATTTCTTATTCTTGATATATTTCCAGTAGTTGAGTTTGAAATATATGGAGAAGTCGGCTATTATCCCTTACCAGAACCTGAGTGTTAATTTCAACACTGTAACTCCCAGTGACGTACGTCCACATTCCATGCGCTGTAAATAACCGGGAGTATATCTAGATGAATTTAGGAGCCGCCGGATAAAATTGTCCTGAACACCTTCCACCAAGCTCTTCTGGTTATTGTTCCAAATCAGAGCTGCATATAGCAAGGTCGAGAGCACCATTGAATCCAAGAACCTGAGTGAGGATTTAATATAATTGATTTTTGATTAGGTAAATATTGTCCAAACCACATTAATAGCATTTAACGACTTGTTTTAAAAAGTTGCGCCGCCTGTTGAGTTGAGTCTGAAGTTGTCAGATGGTAACCCAAATACGTGTATTTATACGAGGGTGAGTAGAAAAGTAAGTTCTCCTATTTTTTTTTCATAGAAAAACACATTTAATCACAACTTTTTATACATCATTGGAAAGGTTGGGCACTTTGCTATTTTTCTGCATAGTCGCCTTGATGCTCAATCATTTTTTTTCATCCTGTCAACCAACTTTGTAATTCCGGTGTTGTACCACTCTCCCGCCGCGTGCGAGTTGCGCTCAGTTATACGCTTTTTAAATGCGAAAAATAATTCTCCGGTCGAAATTCACCGTCAGTTAGTGGAAGTGTATGGTGAGAAGTGAATGGACATCAAAAATGTGCGGAAATGGTGCCGGGAGTTTAACGAGGGGCGGATAAACGTCCACGATGAACAGCGGTCTGGGCGGCCGAGTTTGCCGGAATCAACCGTGGCTCGAATCGACGAAATGGTGCGCGCAAACCGGCGGATAACCCTTGAAGAGATCGAGGATGGCCTGAATGAAGATTGCAGCCACTTCTCCGTGCACAAGATTGTGTCTGAGACCCTCGGCTACAGAAAGAAGAGGTCGACAAGTGGCTCAAAGAGGCGGCGGGAGAGTGGTACAACACCGGAATTACAAAGTTGGTTGACAGAATGAAAAAAAGTGATTGAACATCAAGGCGACTATGTAGAAAAATAGCAAAGTGTCCAACCTTTCCAATGATGTATGAAAAGTTGTGATTAAATGTGTTTTTCTATGAAAAAAAATTGGGAGACCTTACTTTTCTACTCACCCTCGTATATTGTCACGAGAGTCAGTTTTGTCCCCAGAACCGAACGTCAGAACGAGCTAGTCGACCTCCATTTCTAAACACCATAACCTTCGATTTCTTTTGGTTCAAAGTTAGGAAATTTTCTTCGAAATATTTTCTGAGTAAATTAATCTTTATCCGAAGATTTATTTTGGTTTCTCCAAAAAGCACAATGTCATCTGAGAACAGAAGGTGTTTCCATAATTCGGTAAATAGATACTGGGCATGTCCACATCATCATATAAAGGCACTAGGTCGTTTAGAAAAATGATTAATAAGTAAGGTGATAATGGTCCACCCTGTAGGACTAAGGATTGTATTTTTATAAATTCCGTAAGTGAGCTGTTCCATCTAACTGTTGCTGACATTTGAGTATAATAGCTCTGTATGAGGCTGATGAAACGGTCAATGAAACCACAAACTGGATGAAACCCAAAGAAGAAGGTGTCGTACAGTATCAAAGACATTATTGATATCCACAATAAGAGTATATAACTTCCTTCTTTTACGGCTCAGCGTCATTTGAATCAGTGAGGTAAGTATGAAAATATGGTCTTGACAAGAATATCCCCTTCTGAAACCCGCTTGAATTTCCGCCAATATTCCCCGAGGGAAACCTGTGGCAGAAATTAAAGATTTTCTGAATGTAGAATTCGCAGGATTCTTTAGTCTTCTGAGTTCTTGACTCAAAAACTTCCTTGCGTCAGGTAGTGTCTTCTTGTAATTCAAACATCCAGCAGAAGCCGTCCTCAAAACTTCTCCATGAGATGAAGGATTCGTCATTATGATCGTGCCATCTTCCAACAGATTCAGTCAGTAGAGGACCACATTGACAAGCTTCAGTGTCTCGTTCCATCTGTTGTACATACTTTGCCACTTCTCTAGCATTCCTTCAACTACTATCCAAGATGTATATTTCCGTCTCCAGAAAAGGCAGTTGGATCTCGTTGGCGTTGACAAGGTAGGTAGGATCCGCTAGCACATGCGTCTCTGGTCGCCTTTCCTTCAATTTATATTTGTTCTGACAAAATAAATCGAAAATTTCGGTTCATGTCATTTAAAGTGGTAATATTTTTGAAGTTTCATCACGCTACCCAGCGACTCCGCAAAAAAGAGGTCGCGGAGAAAAATAATGCAAGTGCGAATTTGAGTAAGGCATTTGAATAGACACAAACGTATGCAATAAAGTTATATATAAAGGTATTTTAGGAAGATATAGAAATATAAACAAGGGGCGGTTGCTTATCGAATGTATCTGTTTCCGCTCGGGCCGATAACATTCAAACTCTCTTCGCACGGATCTCCCGTGGTCGACCCACATTGAGCCTACCTAGCTAGGTGGTGTAGAGATCCTATACAAGATCAAATCACTTCTTTGACTAGTAAAGATATTACAATTTTCTTCAATGAACATTTGAACATCTTGGGACGTTATTCGATAAATTAATCATTT
The DNA here is from genome assembly GCA_030710605.1 of Cordylochernes scorpioides. Lineage (NCBI taxonomy): Eukaryota > Metazoa > Arthropoda > Arachnida > Pseudoscorpiones > Chernetidae > Cordylochernes > Cordylochernes scorpioides. The sequence continues at coordinate 38,499,528 of CP092867.1, read as the reverse complement.
ATATCTATATATATTGTAGCGTAGAAATCAAGTCTTTGTATATCTGGAGATGTGAAAGTATTTATTGATGACGTCACGGCGACCAGTCAACAAATATTAACAAATTAACCCCAACTATCTACAACTAGAGAAAATTGAGCAAGCGAGCTAGGCAACTAAATAAATATATTGAATATTTCATTTATATAAATATATTGAATATTTCATGTTAATATATATTTCTCCTGTGGATGCGCCTCTTCTAACCCGAAACTTAGCGCTATTAAATATAATCACATAAATGGATGATATAATTTTCAATTTGATCTTAGATCATTACTGGTGTGATTTATAGATAATTGGGGCCTGGACAATCGTCAATTCTAACAACGCCACTCTGAGCCCATGTGGTCTTCTAATAACCCACTGCATCCTATTGTATAGTTTGACTATGTTCCATTTTCTCTGTGTAAAGTAATCTTATAACAGATCCTAACTTGTGTTTTAGACATTGTTCATTAAACGAGACATCATTTTGTAAAAAAATGTTTCTTAAATCAAATTAAATGTCTATTTTGTTTTAAATATTAGTGAAAAAGAGGTTAATATGTTATTTTAAACTGGAAAAAACCTTTGGGAATTTTCATCACCGATGAGTAGGCCATCCTAATAAATTATCATTGCAGTAAAGGCAGTAGGAAATCATTTATTGTCTAGAAAGAATCATTCGGGCCAAAATATATTATAGTTCTGAAGGTATCTACATACAATATCAGAATTATAAAAACAACGATAAGAGAGGACAATAATTATTCCTAAAATATTTTTTAAATTTAAATATTACTCTAAAAAGTCATATAAGTATATTTTAGATTAAAAAGTAGAATATAATCATTTCTTTAAGACCTAAGAGATTTATAAGAAAAGAACATTTCCTCGTAAATCCCTGCAATTGGCAAGAGATTGTGATATTAATTGAATTTCAATATTCAGGGTCAAAAATACATTTTATATCCATATCACTCTGAATGAAGTAGATTAAAATTAATAAGAGTGTCTGTCAAAAATGTATTTAATCATATATAAGGTGGTGGTGGTCTGATTTTGTTGCTCCATGGAATGAAGGGTTCCATTGCCCCGTTAGTCAGCCACATTTCAGAGTTCCCCGTTCACGGTCATCGTAGCGGCTCGGGGCTGACTACACCGTACTTCACCCTACAGGGCAGTCCCTTACTTGTGCTGCTTCTCACGCCCGCCAGGGAGAGGAGGGGTTGGACTTCTGGGCAGGGATATATATAAGGTACATGATGTATAAGGTAAAATATTTATAGACAGATAAACAAGCTATTTTTGATAGGATCCTACTAACTGGGGTAACATTTGTAGCCACTGAACAGGTGGCAGGACTTTGTCAATATTCCTATCTCCTCAGCTAGCAGTCCCGTCAACGTTTCTCCTTCAAGGGCTCAATGCCGAAATTGCAGAACAGCTGGCCCTGCACGCTTTTCCCCATCCTGCACATCCGGCCTCTGCTCGAGAGACCTGTATCGCCTGTGGATCTAGTGACCTGATGTTTGTCCATCGGTACTGGCCTTGCAGCGGCCACCAGACCTACATGGCTAGCTCTTCGGCCAAGGGCTGGACGACAACGTCATCCTTGTGTCTGCCATCCATACATAGGCTCTTTATGAGCTTTGAGGTCAGGGGAAGCATGAAAACCTCCTTACTGTCTGTAGGAAGTCTCTTTGTTATTGGGGAGTTTCCTGGAATTCACATCACTGTGTAAACTGTAAATATATTTATATGTATATTTATCAATTGTGAATTTTTGAAATTTATTTATCATATTGTATAATTATATCCTCTTGTTTATTTAAAATTTTCGTTTATCCGTATTTGTGTGAAATCTTATATATATATATATTTTTATGTAATAAAAAGGAATATATTTGATTGAATAAAAATATTTGTCTTTCTATTACCTCAAGATTTAAATATGGATTGCTCATTTTTTTAAACAACAAAAATAAACGATGCTAAGAAGATATACTACATAGAAGGTGTGTGTATTTCACTCTTATAGATTTGAAATAATTGAATGGACAAAACTCAGATTTTGTTTAAATTCAAATAGAAGACTCTATAGTAAAACACCTCATTTTTAATGTTAACATTTGGTGCTGAAAATACTAATTTTGAAAAAATGCTAATAAGGGGGGAATAATTAAGATATCGTTGTATGATAAGGTCCGTCAATATCCATAATACATCTGTAAATATCTCAGTACTTGAATACTTAATATCAAATATTATAACTTTTAAAGGAGAAAAGATTTAAGTCATTGTTACTAAGCAAGTGTACCATTGTTACCTTTGTATCTCGTTGACTGCCTGGAAGTGAATCTGACTAATGATGGAGACGAATTTTATTGACAGAATGGTTCGCAGACTTTGCCTAGCATATCTAGGGTGTGCATTCTTATGTTTTGTATTTGTAGTGGCGTACCCACTCATCTGTTTAGTGTTAACAACAGTTAACAGTGTAGACCGGCTTGTTGCCGCAGTTTGGCCTTATGCCAGCCGATACCTGAGGTACTCAGATGAGATTGGGTTCGCCTGGTTTATTTGTAAATATTCATGGCGTGGGCTAGGCAAAGTGAGAGGTTGGTATAGGACAGAATAGGGATTAGGAGAGATGTTTGGTATTAGGTTTTTTAAGCATTGGTAAATTTATCAAAATTCTTTTTTGCATTGGCGTTTTTCCTCAAAATTCATATTTGATTGATTGGCTTATTTTTGTATTTTTTTTTCAAAATTCATCTCCCTTATTAGCCAACTTCATTTCCTTTCTGATGGCCATGATCCCTCCCTGAAGCTGATGCCAGGCAATCTGCTCTCATGATGCTCCTCGTCATTCTGGGTCCCTTGAAGACAAGCTATTACCACTTCCTCTGATCATCTCGAACTAAAGTTTTATTTTTGCCAGTTGGAAACTCTGAACCCAGCTTTCATATGATCTGCAGTGTATTCTGAACAAGAACCTTCCTAATGATGATGAACACCATCGTGATCTCTTGCCCATTGGTTATGTTGAACCAACCCAGCCAGTCAACCCACTGAGCTTCTTGAATTCAAATTAATCTAGGAATTTTACAAACTATCAATTCAAATACTTGATCTTCTGGATAATTATATAAACGCTTACATCCAACACCTGAGGATGTCCTACAAGAAACAACGTCAATCAAAACTGAATTTCTTGAACCAGCATCCACCTAACTGAGCCATACATCTTGATTATCCTTCTATGATAATCTTGGAAAACAACCCCTATTTCTCTTTAGACATTTGCCTTCAATAGCTGGCAACTTTCTTCCTCAAGCTTGCTTCAAAGGGACCAACCTGCTCATTTCTCACCAAAGACAACTTCTATAAAAGCTGACTTTCTTAAACCAGCACTTCATGCTCCTATTCATCTTTCTATGTCACCTTGGAAAAGAAACTCCAGCATCTCTCTCACCCTAAGTCTTCAATGCCTGGCATCTTTCTCCTACGACCTGTCTTCAAAGGGACCAAGCCGAGACAAGAGAAATGACCTTTCTCCCCTCAATCCTCTTCACTATCTTCCCTTTCTTCAACAAATCATTTGACAGAGAGAGAATAAAATTATTTAATCGAATACGAGTTTTATAAATAGTCCTTTATAATTCATACCCATTCAACAAGAATTAGTTAAATAGTGGTAATAAAATGACAACGATTATATAACGATCAACTTAAATGGGTTCTTCAATCTTACAGAGATAGAGGGAATGAGACGAAGAGGATAATGGCCCAACTTCACCATTTTTGACTTACGTGCTTCTCTGAAATTTAGGATCATGTTCCTATTACATGTGGAACTAATGAAGACCATTCAGCCTAAGGTTGCTATAATTACACAACATCAAGTCTATATCACGTTACACCATCAGTTCTCAATAGAGTAAAAAAAATTGCATAGTACTAAGTCTAACTATATGGGGCGCATGTATATAATAAAATTATTATTCAATGGAAAAAAATTGTGAATAAGCCATTCATATAAGAGTTATTCAAAATAACTTCTTTATTTTAGTAAGTATTCAATCTCTGCATATACAGTTGCCATCTTTTAGGGAGTTATTGTATGCCCCTATTGAAAGAGGATTTTAGGAATCTTTTTTAGTAGATATGTAACGCTACTATGACAATGCTGAACTCTTGAACATATATTTAAGGAATTCAAACAAACAATGAGGGAAAGGAGAATATGTCATAATACTTTAAAATTAATAATATATGAAGTTTGGACGCTTCTCATTTTGCTAAAGCTGTTGTTGTGGCTTTGTTAACGACCCCAGTCAGCTAGTTTGCAGCGACGGTCATTAGATGGTGCTTAGTGTTAACGTCTATTTTGATGAAAATGTCATTAATTTTAATAGATCAATTTTCTTCCGACAAAATATTTATCTATAAAGGATTGTATTAATTTTACGAGGGTATAATGTGAAAATATATCGGCCTGGCAATATGAAAAACTGATTTTCAGTTTTAAAGACTGCGTTTCTCCAATATCAGTATTCCTTCCTGGAAATAAAAGTCTAGAAGTCTGTTAAAATGTTCATCTACAACCCTCTCAACTTCTTCATTGGACGCGAAGCACTTCCCAGAAACAAATTCCTTCAGGTGTGGGAAGAGATGGGAATCTGAGGGTGCCGAATCAGGAGAATAGGGGGGATGTCTGAGTAAATCGTGCCTAAAATCCTGCAGTTTTCCAATTGTCAACACTTTTGTGAGCAGGTGCGTTGTCCTGGAGAAAGATAATTTTTTCTTTCTCAATCCAGGCCTCTTCTCGCGAATTTTGACATCCAGCTGGTCAAGGATATTAGAGTAATATTCATCTGTTATAGTTCTGATTTTTTCAAGGTAATTAATTAACAGGATCTCTTTGGCATCCCAAAACACACTGGCCATGGCCTTCCCTGCATATACAATCGACTTCTTTTTCTTTGGCACTGAACCACCGGCTTCCACTCACTGCTTCGACTGCTGTTTGGTTTCTAGCGTGTAGTGGTGGACCCATGTCTCATCCATGGATGGTGACAAATCCTCGCAAAAAATTGGTCATATCTCTTTTGAATCAGTCCAAACATTGCTGCGAATATCGTTTGCGTATTTGCTTTTGATCTGCATTCAGAAAATGCGGCACCCACCTTACGCAGAGCTTTCGCATCCTTAATTCTTCATGCAAGACGTTCCGCACCCATTATTCCGATATTCCCACGGCCTCAGTTACCTCACACATCTTTACTGGCCTATCGTCCAATACGATATTGAGCCATTTTCGATAGCTTCCGGTGTGGTTGTAGTTTTTGGCCGTCCTTCACGTGGATTATCTTCGAACAACGTGCGACCACGTTTATATTCAGCTGCCCACTTTTTAATGGTTGCAATTGAAGGAGCAGAATTCCCGTAAACCTTTTCAACTTCGGATGAATTGCTTAAAGGGCGAATCCATCCAAAACGAAGAATTTAATAACTGCATGAAATTCAAGCTTATCCCCATTTTAACGAAAAACGCGCAAAACGTGCAAAGACTCGTTTATACAAACTAATTGAGCGTGCAAGTTGAAACTTGTTCTACGGAATAATGATATGCGTGAGCAGGAAGGAAACGTACTTCTCTTTTGCTGATTTGAACGCCATCTATAGGTCAGGCCGAGAACTTTGTACCTTACTCTCGTATTATAAAATTGATACATATACATGTAGTAATGTAGTTTATGCTGTTGGATGACTGTAGTGTGGCATGTTGGGAAGAAGCAGTCGTGGTGGTTGAGTGATGGGTGGTAAGGACACACAGGAGACAGGATCCAGAGGCAAAAACCCGTGAGGAAATAGGTCGGGGAGGAAAGATAGAAGGTCCCAGAACAACCCCTAGAACAACTGGCGTCGAGGCCACCTCGGTGAGAACTGAGACTTGATGATCCCGTCTAGCCGCTTTTAAGACGCTTTAAGTAAGATAAGTCCCCTAGGGGAGAATGAAGTCGTGATACTTGTTTATCAAGGAGGTTGTTTGTTAACCTGGCTATCTTCCCTTGTTCTCCCACACAGGTCATTTTATTTATATACTAGCGGATGTGTACCCGGCTTCGCCTGGGTTTTATCTGAGTGAAAGTTTGCCTAACGAATATTATTGAAAATAATTTTCCGGAACATAGACTATTATGATAATAATGATAATAATATTTATTACATTATATTTTTTATTATATATTTATATAATACGAATGGCCCGGGCAACGCCCGGGTTTTACCCGAGTGCGTATATATTTTAAAAACGTTTTAATTTAAATACTATTCGTTACAATTATAAATTGGCGCCATGGATGTCACTCTTGTGAAACGTCCCGTTCCAAACTGTGTGTTTTAAAATGTTTTGATTAAAATACTATTCGTTACAATTATAAATTTGAACGATAGGCTCATTATTTCTTTATACCGTTATTATACCGTTATCTCTATATATATAAAAGTCAATTCCTGTCTGTCTGTCTGTTTCGCGATAAACTCAAAAACTATTGAACCAATTGGTTCCAAATTTTGCATGTCGCTTTTTATAAACCTGAGGAAAATATTTGGCTACATTTTGCTTATAATTTTTGGCTATTTCTTTTTTTAATTTGAAGAACTAATTTTTTACGCGGAGTAATCCGGAATGGAATGAAAACCCAAATAAGGCCATTTTGTATACGCATCGGTGGCTCAGTGGTAGAATGCTCGCCTGCCACGCGGGCGGCCCGGGTTCGATTCCCGGCCGATGCATTTTTTTTAACAATTTTTAAAACTCATTTATATTATATCTTCTATATATATAAAAATAAATGTTTGTTTGTTTGTTGGTTGGTTTGTATGTCCGGTATACAATTTCGCAGTAGTTCACTAATTCAAACCAAAATTTCCATACATAGGTAAAAAAATATAACACATATAATATAAATATTTATATAATAACTGCTCTAATTTGAAATATTTGTTAGGTTTTATTTATTTATATATTTTCATTTTTAGATATAACTGATCTAATTCGTCGTTTAAAATAACTGCTCTTAAAATATTTGGTATGTTTTATTTATATATATTTTCATTTTTAGATATAACTGATCTAATTCGCCGTTTAAAATAACTGCTCTAATTCGAAATATTTGGTATTTATTTATTTATATATTTTAATTTTTAGATATAACTGATCTAATTCGTCGTTTAAAATAGTTCGCTTAATAACACATATAATATAAATATTTATATAATAACTGCTCTAATTTGAAATATTTGGTAGGTTTTATTTATTTATATATTTTCATTTTTAGATATAACTGATCTAATTCGTCGTTTAAAATAACTGCTCTTGAAATATTTGGTATGTTTTATTTATTTATATATATTTTCATTTTTAGATATAACTGATCTAATTCGCCGTTTAAAATAACTGCTCTAATTCGAAATATTTGGTATGTTTTATTTGTGTTCACTCTATTTCTATTTATTTGAAGTATTATAATTTCCATGTTTCAAAAACCTATTTCAAAAAGGTTGTTAGAAATATGTAAGGCCTGAAATAGCTTTACATGCGAACATTTATGATGCCAAGCGTAGCTTAATAACTGCTCTTGAAATATTTGGTATGTTTTATTTATTTATATATTTTTTCATTTTTAGATATAACTGATCTAATTCGCCGTTTAAAATAACTGCTCTAATTCGAAATATTTGGTATTTGGTATTTATTTATTTATATTCTGCTTAGCTCACGAACAGCGCCCTCTATCAAGGTTATAAATACGTTTAAAATCGATATCTTCTCAAATTTTATTAATAATATTTCGCTTAATAATTAGAATACTTGATCTAAATCGAAATATATATAGACGCTCGCTCGATTTGAAGATTTACACATGTGTATATCGTAACTAATCTGACTGTAAAGTTTGGAGCGGGACATTTCACAAAAGTAACGTCCACGGTGCCAATTTATAATTGTAACGAATAGTATTTGAATAAAAACATTTAATCGGGTAAAACCCGGGCGTTGCCCGGGTCATTCGTCTAGTATTATATATATTATATTTATTATATATATATTACACACACGTTATTTGTTTTCTTGACCGACTGTTTTACATATGGTGTTATCTTAAAATTGCTTGTTTTGAATATTTTTTAGATTGAGATTATTAGCTAGTATGTAAAAAAATTAACTCTGTTGATTTTTTTTTGTATTTAATCGATAACAGCGAAGTTACGCATGTTAATGTTAGGGAAAAATATTTTGATGTTAAGCAAAACCTGCTCCATCTCGTTTTACATAAATGTTGAAAATTTGGTCGAAATTGATGCATTGTAACGAAAGTTTTTAGTGAACAAAACTTATGAAATTTGCATTTTATTAATATAGATTTCCGAATATTATGACATACACATTTTTACACGAAAACTTTATTAGAAGATCTACATACTCTGATCTATAACTGATTAATCGATAAACCCGGGATCACCTCCAGGAGATGCCAGAATTATTCTTTGGCAGTCTTTCATGGGAGTTTGTCTACTGCTAGTTCAATATTTTCAAATTTTGATAAAACACCACACTTCTCCATTCTCCACCATATCTCTGAATATCAATATTGAAACTAGTGAATACTTGGTAGCTACAATAACGATTGAGTTTCTTAAAAGATAAAAAAATAATTTGAAATATCATCAATTAAGCGTCAACTATCGCTTTGAAAAAAAAAGAGAAAAACTTTCCTCTCAAAAAAAACATATATATAATTAAGGGATATTTTTCAGCCTTTATACTCAATGAATAAAAACTGAAGAAAGGAGGTTATGGCTCATCAGTGGTGAACTCTCCCAGTTAAATCTCCAGCTTAATCTCTCGACCTCTCCACTATTGTATTAGACATTTTCTTATAAACCCTACATTTGTTATTGAATATGTGGTAAATGGGTGTTTTAATGAACTATATGGAGATAAGTTTCTAAGAGGGGACTCTAGACATATATATATGAAGATATAGTGCATGTAGGAATATAGATATCAATTATATATATTTAAGAGTATAGATGGAAAATTTGCCGGTAGGAAATTGATCCATAGAAGCATAGGGCGCCTCTCCCGTCAAAATAAACGTCAAAACCTGACGCCATCTATTGACCGTCGCCGCAACTAGCATCCCATGTGGATCTCATTGAATAAAGTCCGCCTTAGACTGACGAGGGCCATTAGTCCGAAACCATGGTCTCTAGGTGGACGCTTCTCAGTTTGCCAAAGCTGGTGTTGTGGCTTTGTCACCGACCCGAGACCGCTAGTTGCGGCGACGGTCAATAGATGGCGTCATTTGGCGTCATTAAGAGTATAGCCTTAAAATTCTTCTAATTTCTAAAAATACTTCTTCACACCCGCATGCACATGTTGCTACTTGCTAACTCGCCACGGTAAATTTTTCAAAAAACTTTCTACTTGATTCCCAACTAAGTTTTAGGATTTGTCACCTATTTGGTGCTAACAGTACATGTAGCGTGTATTCCTGTCTAATGTTGTGTTGTTACAAGTTGGATATATGTCAACTATAACCAGGTATGATGCAAAAATAGAAAAAAATTCTTTAAAAAGATGTAGAGATTTGTAGCTAAAAAATCGGCATTTTCTGGAATATATATAAATATGATAATTTAAACCAACAACCCTATATTATAATACTTATAACAAGATTGTCATGTTGTATATAGAAACACATCTATAAATAATTATACGCATAATTGACATGTGTCCTTGCATCACCATATGTAATGTACTGAGGATGAATAAATAAAACTATATAATAGATTAAAAGCTGAGTTAAAAGCAAGATTTGAGAAGTAAATCACAAAGTAACTTCTAAAAAATAAAGTGGAAGCCGACAGGTAGGCGCCAGTCTCGAGTAACAGCGACACGTGCCGTGTCTCGAGTAACAGCGACACGTGCCGTGATGCAATTCTCTTTGTCCGAGGAGTTATATAAAAAGGCCCGGCTTAGCAACAGACAGTTAGTCTTCCAGTTAGTCGTCACCATCAGCGCGTCGCCGGTTGTCTCCAAGGACCAACTCATCGACCATGTAAAACAGTAAGAAATCTACTCGATCTTTATCTTGCTCTTGGCTCGACTTTTTATCTATTCATGGAATTTTTCTTCTACAACTGTGTCGCTTCGTTTTGTGTGTGTGGACATTCCAAGGCTTTTCCACTCTGCCTCGACCACGACTGCCTGTACTCTGTGAGAACTGTTAAAGGTCCTACAAGGTGCAGAGAGGTACTGGAAAACTCTCCACACCCTGACTGTCCCTCTCGGTTACTACAGGTTTGACCCTCGGTTACCACAGCTTATAGCGAGAGTCGACGAGGTTCTACAAGAGTCAACCAGAACATCAACTTATTACAGAGAGTCGACAGGATAACCACAACGAAGGAGACCACAACGAAGAAGGTAAGAAGACTGTCCAGATAGAAAAAAGAGAAAGAGCCAAGATGGAGGAACAAACCAACCCGTCCAACGATACGGCCGAGCAAACTATCCCCAAACAAGAGACGACATTTGAAGAGGAGGAAACATCGCCGCCCCAAGATAACTCCGCAGACCCGCTGACACAGATCGCCGATGCCCTGAGTAAGCTGCTGGTCGCCCGATCTCCTAGGGAGATAGACGTGAGTCCATACGATGGTACCTTTGAAGCCCAGAGCTTTTTCGACAACTTCGATGCCCAAGCAGACCGAGCTGAGCTGACCTACACGGATCGCCTACGCAAATTACCCTGCTACCTACAAGGTAAGCCACTCCAATATTTCCGAAGCCTACGGTTAGATAGGTTATTTTATATTGAAGCTCGCCAGAGACTGATAGACTTATTCCCAGCAACGACAGAAGCGTCGTTTGCACGCTTTTTGGCTATCAAATTGACACCCCAAATGCCCCTAGAAGACTACTACCAAAACAAAACGGTTATGGGCATGAAACTCGACCTACCCGCCGACATTTTAATTGAGTCTCTGACCGACGGACTGCCCGTCGCAGACCAGCGATTAATCGCAACTGTGCAGCCAAACACCATTAAGGAATGGTTCGACATAGTATCAAGAATAAGAGGAACTCAGTGTACCACCAGTGCCGTGTACCAGCGCCAAGTAGACAAGGCTCCACACCCAACCTACCACAACCCACCACCGCGGTACAACAACCAGCGGCCATCACGTGTAACGTACCAAGTTACACCTCCACCCTCGCCTTGCAAGTATTGCAATGCCATGCACTGGCACTCCCAGTGTGAACAACGGTTCCCACGGGACCGAACACGCCCAGTCTACAGCGCCAGACCACGCACAACCACTGTACCAAAACGTGGTACCCACAACCGGCCCAAGGTCCAATCTCCGAGCCATGTTCCCCAAGTCCAAGCTGCAAGCCAAGACGACTCTACAAGCCCCGCGAGCAGCTCAACGGTAGGAAAACCTGAAACCTTTTTTCGTTGAACAGCTATTAATATGGACTGAATTGTCACCAAATGTAACTTTGCCCTTTTTAATAGACACGGGAGCATCTATAAACCTACTTAACTTAGATATTTTAAGAACCATAGAAAATAGATTACCATATAAAATTATTATCCATCAGTACAGTTTAACTATAAATGCAATAGCCCACAATGTAAATACCCTTGGATATATTTTTTTAAAACTTAAAATCGGTAACCTCACCCAAAAACTAAAATTTTTTATAGTAGAAGCTTCACTACCTTTTGGTATTTTATCTATTAATACCCTTAAAATATTTAAATTAATTATAGATTTTAATAATCTCCAAATTTATCAAAAGAATGATGCTCTCCCAACGAATGTCTATAAGTTCACCAAGTGCAAACAGGATTTATGTCCCACTCAACCGAGGGAAACTGCTATTTTTACCACTTTCCCCTCGAACCAGTCCTGTTTACACGTGGCGGACTCTACCCCAATTATATGTTCACCCACTATATCTCCTACCTATGATATTGAGATTTCTATACCTTCTAATGCGGCACCTCAGTTAGAATATTGTCCACACGAACTCCACCGAATTCTATATGAATTCTCGCAAGTGTTCTCTACTAATAAATACAATGTGCCCAAATTGAACATACCACCGGTAAAAATCAATACCACCACAGATAAAATAATAGCATTACGCCCATATAGAGTGCCACTACACGACCAAAAAGAAATACAAACCCAAATAGAGCAAATGCTCCAATATGGAATCATTGCCCCGTCAGTTTCACCTTATGCCAGTCCCATAACGCTTGTTACCAAACGTGACCAAACGAAACGTTTCTGTATTGATTACAGAAAACTTAATGAAATCATCGCCCCAGACGTACATCCTTTACCTTTAATAGAAACCATTCTTGACAAATTGTCGAAAGCCAAATACTACTCTTCTGTAGATATAGCATCCGCATATTGGCAAGTGGAAATAGAACCTAACTCACGTAATCTACTAGCTTTCGTGACGTTAGATAGTCAGTACGAATTTTGTAGACTTCCTTACGGATTTAAAAATTCGCCACAGATATACCATCGTGCCATAAACCAGGTCATGCAAAAATATAAACTAAATTTTGTTACCCATTACTTCGACGATTTCATTATTTTTTCTGACACCTTAGAGTATCATCTACAACACCTACAACAATTTCTAACGGACTGTCAACACGAAAACATCAAACTCAATTATATTAAATGTTCATTTTTTAAAACAAATATAGATTTCTTAGGATACACTGTTACCGCAGGTACTTATGCACCACAGACGCGCAACCTTGATACCATAAATGCCATCAAACCACCTACCAATCAAAAAACACTACAATCATTTTTATGAGCAGTAAACGTTTATAATAAGTTTATAGCAGATTATGCCCGCTTACGAGCACCTTTAAATAAACTACTTAAAAAGGATGTAAAATGGAATTGGGACCCAGACTGTCAACAAGCTTTCACCACTCTCAAGGAGAGTTTAACCAGTAAACCAGTACTACACTTGTATCAAGTCGGTTTACCATGCCGCCTTTATTGCGACGCATCCACCCAAGGGATTGCCGGCATACTCAAACAGGTACATCCAGACGGACAAGTACATCCTGTACAATATTTCAGCCGCGCCCTTAGAGCACATGAGAGAAACTACACCGTTTCCGAACTCGAGTGCCTCGCCATCGTCGAAAGTGTAGACAAATTCCGAATATACCTCACCGGTATAAAATTCACCATATACACAGATCACCAAGTTTTACAATGGCTTAAAACTATAAAAAATCCGTCAGGCCGACTATTTAGATGGAGCCTGAGACTATCTACCTATAATTACGAAATCCACTACCTCAAAGGCAGTCAACAGTATGAGGCAGATTTACTGTCACGAAACCCCTTTGTAGGATTTATCAGTGCTGATATTATAAAACAGCATCAACCAACAGCATCCACATTTAACATTGATACAAACGGCTTACATACCATTACCCGAAAAGGTGTAACTAAAATAATAATTCCCGAAACCCTGCAACATTCTCTCATGAACAAAGTTCACCAAGAGTATAACCACCCAGGCATCTCTCAGATGACCCGCATAATTACTACCCAGTACTACTGGAAAGGTATCTCTAAATCTATAAAAAAAAATTGTCAGGTCGTGTCACACCTGCCAAATCATTAAAAAGCCCAAAGGTAAACCCTATGGTGCCCTCGGACAAATTCCACCACCTCAACAACCATTCGACTTAATCTCTATAGATACCATAGCTGGATTTTCGAAATATGGACACTCCAAGACATATCTACACGTAATAGTGGATCATTTAACGCGATATGCTTGGACCTTTCCATCGAAGTCCACCAGTATCCTAACGTACATTCAAACCCTCAAAAATGTACTACATCAAGGATCTCCAAAACGTCTGTTATCTGACAGAGCGCCCGCTTTTACCTCAGAAAAAATCCGTAAATTTCTAATAATACATGGTATACAACCCCTACTAACCACAAGCAATAACCCACAAGCAAACGGTTTAATAGAACGCTTAAATGCGACCATTACAGGCAAGCTCAGACTAGCTTATCTAGAAAATTCAAAAGCTTCCTGGACTCAACTAGTTAAGCGCGTCACTCAGACGTACAATAACACACCCCATTCTGTCACAAGTTTTCCACCTACCTACTTAATGTTCAATGTTATCCCCCCAGATCTAAGAACTCATCTTAACCCATACCCCGAAATAAATATAGCTCGAGAGATAGCAAGCTCTCGTACTCAAAATAAGCATAAAAAAGATAAAGAAACATTTGATAAGCAGCACAGAACACCACATTTCGAAGTGAATGATCTTGTTTTGGTAAAAAATTACAGACATCCTGACACAGGTAAATTAGCACCATATTTTACTGGACCATACAAAATAATTGAAATAATTTCACCCAATGTCGTTCGAATAGATCGCCCCAATAAACCTCTCAATAGAGACAGTGACACCATACATGTCAATAATTAAAATATTACACAGAGAATGTTTTGTACATAACACCTCCACAGCCCCGATTCGTTCAAAACCCACAGCGATTGCCTCAAGATGTATATTTCATTGAATTCAATCATTTGACTCCAGATATCTTCGAGACGCAACTATTCCGAATTATACCGCCTACCAGCTCACAGCCCTTTTTACATTTAAGTCCCGGTATTTTCAAATAGGCAACAAAGGGCCGGCAACAAAGGACATGACACATGTTGACATTGACACCAGTTTTAGCCGCCATGTTGACATCTCCAGTTTCAGTTTACCATCACAGTGTCGAGGTGTCTCTATTACCACAAATTGGCACACTGATATACTAGATTTTCGTGTCCACCAAATAACCTACCAGATTAAAACGGATAGGAAAGTTATATAAAATCCCTTTTATAGCAAATCTTATTTTCATAAGGTTATCGATCCTGTAAATGACACCATATGAGACGCCATCTTGGCCTCGTAAAAGGACAATTAAATCCTCAAAATGGCGCCCATCGCCACGACACTATTCCAATCTTCAACACTCTTGTCTGTCAATCATTCAATTATAGGGCTTTTGGGTACATTTTAATACGAACATACACTACATTACCGGCTCCCTTGTTAGGAATCAAAAAGGTTTTAACTTTTCTTTTTTTTTTGTCAAATTTGTTGTCTCTCATTTCCCCATATGTAACGTAATGTTACATAGAGAAAAGATTTGTTAAGTTAATATTTTAAATGATATTCCCCAAACGTAACAAGCCGGCGTTTGGGTAGGCTCACCTAAAAATTTTGCAGACCAACTGCATAAAACGCTCTGCAATCTTTTTAGCGCCTAAGACATGCACTACATACTACATGTACCTAAAGTCCCATCTTCCACTACAATGACATCATTTTAGGGATCAAGATCGCTCCCCGTCTGGTCTCACATAATATAATCGGGAAGATCTGGCAAAGACCAACTTCTCAGACCGGACCAAAGCGACATAGGGCCACATTGCCTCCCCGTAGGCCAAACTAAAGACATCAATAATCTTGCACCTACACCTAGACATTGTGTGTAAATATGTTCCCTTTTTTCAGGAACGAATATTTTTGTTTTCTTTTAACTTTTCTCTCATTTATTGTAAATAGACTTACAGTTTTACTAATTTTGTGGTGTTGGACTTTGTTTTTTTTAACTTACAGATGTAGATAAAACATTTCACTATTAATCGATAATATCATTTTGTTTATTAATGCCTTCAATTACCAATCAACCCTTTATATATTATTACCTTTAAAAAATTTTTTTTTCTTTTCTTTTTCTCATCATGTTTAGACTTAGAATTTTACAACTTCAACTATTTTAGGCACCAATTTTAAAAACCTACACCTAACAATATTTATAATATTTCTTAAACAGATAAAACATTTATCATTTTATTTTTCTTAATAGATTTTCAAAATGTTATTTTTGACACTTCCCTATACTTTTTCATCACTATCTATTTCAGCCATTGCTTCAAACCATCATAGAAAGGACAGTACTGCTTGACAATTTTTCTTTTTGATTTCGTAATTCAACAAACTCTTTGAACACAGTTCCCCAGATTTACAAATCTCAACTTCTGGTCTGAACACGTTTCAAAAGTTTATTTCATTTCATCCGCAGAGCACATCACCAACGCATGCACAAAGCGTTCACATTTTTCAATTTTCAATTTTTTGTCAGCTCTAGCGGACCACAATCAACCTTTGATTTCAAGTCAAGTCAGACCACCTACTGTCGCTACAACAATTCTACTTATCGCATGGCTCTACCACCCCTTTCAATCATATTAATTCTTTTCTTCAACAACTTTTCAACCCAATAACCCTACAATTGTGACAAAGCACTGTAACCTTATACAGGATCACAGGTGAAACATTGCCAAGGAAGACGCACAAGTCTATATCCTCGCTTTGCACCTGGATCTCAGTATTTGATTGTCTGTGCAATACTCACAATTGCTTATTCTTTAACCCCTAACCCTTTCCAACGCCCGCCAACAATCTCTTAGAACATCATCATTATTTTTTAGCAAACAAAGGTTTTATCTACATTTCTCTTTTATAATGAATATCATAACTTTTCAATTAAACATAAGTTTTATTTTTATAATTTTCAGATATATCCAAATAAACATCTTGTTATAGCCCTTTACCCTCACAGTTTTAATTAATTAAAAGAAATTTTAATTACTTACCTGTGTTAGAGAGGCTTTACCCGCTTAAACCCGGATAAACCCTTTCACTCCCGGGGCCCATCTATGATAATTTAAACCAACAACCCTATATTATAATACTTATAACAAGATTGTCATGTTGTATATAGAAACACATCTATAAATAATTATACGCATAATTGACATGTGTCCTTGCATCACCATATGTAATGTACTGAGGATGAATAAATAAAACTATATAATAGATTAAAAGCTGAGTTAAAAGCAAGATTTGAGAAGTAAATCACAAAGTAACTTCTAAAAAATAAAGTGGAAGCCGACAGGTAGGCGCCAGTCTCGAGTAACAGCGACACGTGCCGTGTCTCGAGTAACAGCGACACGTGCCGTGATGCAATTCTCTTTGTCCGAGGAGTTATATAAAAAGGCCCGGCTTAGCAACAGACAGTTAGTCTTCCAGTTAGTCGTCACCATCAGCGCGTCGCCGGTTGTCTCCAAGGACCAACTCATCGACCATGTAAAACAGTAAGAAATCTACTCGATCTCCATCTTGCTCTTGGCTCGACTTTTTATCTATTCATGGAATTTTCCTTCTACAACTGTGTCGCTTCGTTTTGTGTGTGTGGACATTCCCAAGCTTTTCCACTCTGCCTCGACCACGACTGCCTGTACTCTGTGAGAACTGTTAAAGGTCCTACAAGGTGCAGAGAGGTACTGGAAAACTCTCCACACCCTGACTGTCCCTCTCGGTTACTACAGGTTTGACCCTCGGTTACCACAGCTTATAGCGAGAGTCGACGAGGTTCTACAAGAGTCAACCAGAACATCAACTTATTACATATATATTATTTTTTGGTGAAAGAATAGTACAAATGTAATATTGTACTGGGATAAAGTTCAATAAATTGAAAAAAAAAGAAAGAAAAATGGCATCTCCTTATCGTGCAACTGAAAGTTGCTGATGGCTTGCGCCATCTATCGGAAAAATATCAAGATTTACAGAATTGGCCAAATACTCATTCTTGATTAATCAAGAAAAGCTAACCACGTACGCGTTTCGGGCTGTTGGCCCTCGTCAGTGTAGTGCAAGCTTTTCTTTACTTTTTTACTTAGAAAGGTATAGCTGCGGCATGTCATTTGCATAAGGAGGCCTGTGAAGAACGCGCATCATCGAAACCTACATATGAATATTAGCTGAGATGCTTCCGAAGTGGCGATTTCAAGAGAAGGTGTGTTTCGGAAGAACCAAACTAATTGAGAACCTCGAGATGCAAGCGTTATTGGATTAGAGCGATATATAGGCAAATACACAAGATCAACTTGTAAACATGACTTGCCAAGGTGTTTACAAACGTTTATACATGCCATGGGACACACAAAACGAAGTAAAACGGACCACGCATGAGTTAGCTGAGAAATAGGTGGAAAAAATTAAGAGAAACCTTTGAAATTTTGCCTTTTCAGAAAAAAGAAATATTTTCTGCATCGACTTGTTATTGAAGATAAGAGAAGTGGGCATATTAAAAGAATCTTAAATATGAAAAAATTGGATTTTTAACTTGCAAAGCATTATCATTAGAAGTCACGGCCAAAGCGTTTCGGAAATAAGATATGCTCTGTGTTTGGTAGGATCAGAAAGGAATCATGTACTCTAAGCGGCTGAAACTGGGAGAAACTGTCAATGGGCATCTCGCTACCGACAACTGATTAATTTTGAGCATGTGAACGAGTAATAATACAACACGATAATGTTCCGTGCTGTCGTCCATCAGAACACTGAACTAAAATCTGTCACAGAACGGTCGATTTCACCAGACCTGGCTCCTTAGGATTATCACTTGTTACGATAGATTGCATGTCTTGGCTGGACTTTATTTGGTCGATTTGGAAAAGGTCAAAATTGGTTGTGGTGGCTGGCTCCATATAAAATACGCGATGTGTAATGTTATTTGAATCATGTATTGACATAAATTTGGAGAAAAAAGTGAATATACTTGTATGTTTTGAAAATAGAGAAATCCATAAATAAATCTTTAATTAAAAAGGCATAATATATTGGATCAAAATTTGGTAAAATAAATTATATTTTGATCCAATATATGCCTTTTTAATTAAAAATACTTGTATGTATAATGAACAATTCATATTATTATGCACATTTTCTCGTATAGAAGAGGAGAAATGCTTGAAAGATCGGCAAAATAAAAACATCTTCAGAGAAACTTTAAAAACCATGATTTCGTGCTTTTATTATATTTTTTCTCCTTGGAAATGTTCATTTCATTCACCTAACCACTTCCCCTAACAAAAACTTAGATATTCACCTGTTATATATATCCGATGTTTGAACATTTGAATTTCTTTTTAAAAATTGAATTCTTTTAGAGAAGAATTTCGAAATTGATATTCATGTTGTATTTGTTTATATTGTCAGGAGGACAGAATTTCCTGGTATTCCCTCTTATCTTGACTGGACTTATTCGGTTAGGGAAAACAGTGGCGCCACGTGGAAGGGAAAAAAACTCAGTTCTTCCCTCTTGCTGTAACTGTTGGGTCGATTTGACTCATGTACATAGTAACCTTTATTTTATATTTATAATCTCTCATATAAATAACTGAATAAATATTTAAAGTAATTCGGAAGCCCATTTGATTATTTTTCTTCGCGACAATTTTTTATAAACTTGTGAAACATTGAAATGAATTTCATAATGTTTAATTTTATGTGTGTGAGCCTTTAATTTGACGAACAAAACCTAAAATTTTCAAATTCAAATAGATATATAAATAGATACAAGCTTTATTTTTGCCTGGTAAGTTTTGGTGCTCTGTGAAAAGATTATAATTCTGAAATAATACTACAAGATAATGTCTGTGAAATTCAAATGGATAAAAAAAGATTCCCCATACCTATTGTATTTTGTAATTTATTAGTATTCTATTTTATCAAATTCAAATATAATTATTTTTTCAAAAAGAAAAGAATTAAGGAAAGTGTAACCAAGCAAGTGTACCATTGTTACAGTTGACTACCGCTGTTTGAAAGTGACATTGACGAATGACTGAGATGGATATTATCAAGAGAGTGTTTAGCAGACTTTGCCTAGCGTATCTAGGGAGTGCATTTTTATGTTTTGTCTTTATAGTGGTGTACCCACTCGTCTGTTTGTTGTCAACAGCAGTTGACGTGGTTAGCCGGCTGATCGCCACCATTTGGCCTTATGCCTTCCGGTACTTTAGGTACTCAGACGAGATTGGGTTCGCCTGGTTCTGTTGTAAGTTATTATGGCGTGGGCTAGGCAAAGTGAGAGGATGGAATAAGGCAGAATAGGGAATAGGTGAGATGTGTTGTTAGGTTTTAAGGATTGGCAATATTAATCAAAATTCTGTTTGCATTGGCATTTATGTTTCAAAATTCAATTTTATTTAAAGATTGGCTAATGTTTTTTTTTTTTTCAAAATTCATCTCCCTTATTAGTCAACCTCACTTCCTTTCTGATGGCCATGATCCCTCCCTTAAGCTGATGCCAGGCAGTCTGCTCTCATGATGCTCCTTAGAATTCTGGGTCCTTTGAAGACAAGCTCTTGCCTCGTTCTATCCCTGCATTCTGGAAACTCTGAACCAGACTTTGAGATGATCTTCGGGGCTTTCTGGACAAGAAAATTTCTAATGATGAAGAAAATCACGCGGATCTCTTGCCTTTTGGTCATTCTTTAATCAACGCAGCCTCTTTGCCCACTGAGCCTCTTCAATCCACGTTCACCTCCCTCTTTTTGGAAATCATGAATTCGATTACTTTATCCCCTGGATGAAGTCCACTTTAACGCTTAAATCCAACTTGCTGAAGTTCCGCAAAGAAAACTTTGGATTAATTTGGACTTTCTTCAACCAGAATCCAACTATCTCAACCCCACATCTTGCTCATTTTTTTAATCATCATCTTGGAATAGTAACTTCCGATTCTACTTCAGCACGTGCCTTCAATACCTTAAAACCCTTTCCTCAAAAGCTATCTTCAAAGGGACCAATCTTTTAATTTCTCACCAAATACAACTTATATCAAAGCTGACTCTCTTGAACCAACGCTCAACTATCTGAACAGCACAACTTGCCCATGCCCAACCTCATCTCTCTCTGTCATCTTGAAATCGAAACTCGCTCTCAACATGTTCCTTCACTGCCTGGCATCTTTCTCTTACGATCTCCTTTAAAGGGACCAAGCCGAGATATAATGGAAATGGACATTATCACTTCTCTCTTTAATATCTTCTTTTTCATTGACTCATCATTTGGTAGAAGAAAAATAAAATCATTTATTATAAAAAGAGTTTTTTAATAATTTTTCATTTTAACTCACCTAAATTTACCTATAATTAGTTAAGTATGAGTAATAATAAATTCACATTGTGGTTATACACAAATACATAAAGTTAAATTGGACCTTCATTCTCCTATCGAGATATAGGAGGTAGAAAAAGAGGACCTGTGGGCAGGCCACCATGTTCATCAGATCTCAACTCCCTAAACTTATAATATTATCTGAAGTAGAAGATGTAAGCTTCAAACCCTAAAATGTTAAGGAACAAAGACAGGATATCCTGAGAGATATCAGTAATTCCATAATTTCTCCATTCTTCATTGCACATTAATTCTTATCTAAGTAAACTTCTGTATACTATACTAAATATAAGTTTGTGCACTTTATACGAAAGTCTTTCAAAAGAAAATAATACTTTTGTAAATTCTCCATATATCAAAGCGTAATTTTAAAATACCTTCTAGGAAATATTCACCCTTTGCATTCATACATATTTGCCATCTCTTTAAAAGATTTAATATATTTTCCTATTGAAAGTTGACTTTGAAGCCTCTTCTAATAGATATTCATCCTTATTTCTTTTGAGTATTTCTGAAATCAAATGATGATTGAAATAATTTTAAGGAGTCCAATGATCTAATGATGACTTGGTAAAAGTTCGGGGAGTATAGAGAAGGTGATAATACTTTAAAGTCCTTTGAAGTGTGGACCTTTTTGATCCAAATTATGTTGAGCGTTATCATGGAGTAGAATTACTCTTTTTTTGGAGGGCAAACCTTTTATTTTCGAACTATATTTCTGGTTCAAAATAGCTTCAATAAAGGAGAATTTGAATAAACGTTTATTGTGATCCCTGGTTTAGTATCATCCCAAGAAAACTCCATTTTGCTTTCAAATCGAGTTAACATGTTCAAGGGCTGCCCCTGGGCTTACTTCATTCTATTGTTTAGTTTGAGAGTAGATTTAACTTTCAGGACGTGAAACAATCTGATGTTGACAGATCCCCTTTCGTATTTAGTGCAATATTCTCTCTTGAGACTACGTCATCTTATAAACAATCTAAATTGTCCACATACAATATTAGAGCCATGTAAGCGCTAATTGGCGAAAACACTGGGATCGTTGACCACTATTGAGCTAAACACTTTGATTATTTTCCATCGCAATAAGAACAGTTGGTATTATATTTTGAAGAACAATATTTTATTTATGCCTACTGTGCTTGTCTGAATTATTTGCAGAAGAGCATTGTGCGATGCGAATATTTATATGTGATTCTACAGTCCTAGAAGCTCATTTCATTAATTAAATACCATAACAAGATTAAACTCTGTCACATATATGAGCAGAATTGTTCGATACAATACAATAGCTATATGAGAAGTAGTAATTGACGAAGCCGCTGGAAAAGTTTGACACTGGTTGGGCAAGACCACTCAAGATCCAATCGCAATAAGGACAATTTAAAGTTTGTTTTATTTGAACAAGATACATTCTGATCTCAATAGTTTTAGTTCTTATATTTGGATTGTTTTAAGTATTTCCTTACTTTTCTTCTCAGTAAAAATGACTGACTCAGTGACACAAACTAAACATGCTCTCTTTTCATTTACATAGAAAAAACATTAATTTAAGTATTTACAGAAGGGTGAAAATAAAACATAAAAAACATATGGAGAGACTTAACACACTGAAGCAATAACTATTATATATTAATACTCAAGTTGTTGCAGGACCAATCAGCGCTAGGGGTGCATTGAACGCCATATTCACGCCATCAATCTCCCCCTTGAAGCGATCTCTAGCTTATTCGAGGAGCACTTCGGAACTTAGAATCTCGAGCGAGGAACTTCGCGAAAATATCTTACACTTCTAGCATAGCACATTTAGTCGAGCTGTAGGCTTTTTCGTGGCTTCTCAATGTCATAGGATGAGACTGGACCAAGTATAGGAGCTTTACTTTCCTGATCTTTGATATCAATAATGTGTTCCTCAGTATGTTTGTTCTTTTCTATTAGCCTCTTATTGACCCGGGATCATTTCCAGTGTCTTGATGATTCTTATGACTGTACTGCTCAACTGTTGGAAGCAGCTTTCGACTGCTGTCTTCCCTTGATAGACTGTCCTCTTTGAAGACACAGTCCCGAGATTCTATCTCCTTTCTTAACTCGGTTTTCCATACTCGGTACCCACGTCCCCTGAGGGCATATCAGCAAGGTTGCCTCAGTATACGCTTCCATTCAATTAGGAATGTCTTAATAGTGTTAGAGTATTTACCTACATTACGGCCAATAGCCTTTAGATGTTAAACGCTTGGCTTTTCCCAATCCATAGCTCACATGGCGTATTGTGGCCATTATGGCTGTTAAGCATCCTATTCATTACATAGGCAGTGGTGTATGTTAGTTTTGCCCATGATGCTTCTGGCAGACCACTAAGCATATCGTGCTCCTGACTAGATCTAAAAGAGTCCTATTCATTATTTCTACCAAGCCATTTTGTTGGAGTGTATATGTCATGGTGTGCTAAAAACAACTCCAATGTTTTTGCCGAAAGCGTTTTCCTCTTTTTAGAAATCTCCAAATAATTATCTCTCTGCTATTATTTTAAGATTCCTAATGGTTTGTTTTTCGGATTCCTGAATCTACTCTTTGAATTTTTTCAGAGTTCCAGATTTGTTTCTCTCAGGATAAATGCGCTCACATATCTTGTGGCCTTATCAAGAATAGTCAATGTATACTTGGCTCCTCCCCAGATCGCTACATCAAGTGGTCCCATTAAATCTGCCTGCATCAAGTCCAAAGGCATGGTTTCCTCATCCTTCCTGTGCAAGTACCAAGGGAACGATAGGCGACAGTATTTGCATTCTTCGTACTTTTCTGACTTTATCACGTTGCACATGCACAAATCTTTTGTGCCAAAGGTCTAGTGAAGGTAACTTCTTGTATTCAGATGCAATAAATACTCGATAATCTTGATCAGGTTGTGAAGATGGAGTAGTTTGTATATGTAGAAGAGTATGCAGAGTTTCCCTTCTTCTATCAAGAGCTTGCCCTTCATGTCTCTAATGTGGCAAACACTCTTTTTAAAAACAACTTTCCTCTTTCTGTCATTTGGAACACGTAAAGCATACTGTGTCGTATTAATGAAACATATGTCGCGTTCTGGACAACAAAATTAACATCACCTTGATGTCCTACAATCTTGGCCTTGATAGAACCAACTTCACAAGCTTTTGTTGAAGAGCCATTTGTAACAGTGGCGGTACTCAAATTTCTATTACATTATGGTAGACTCATGAAATAGTCTCTGCTGGGGGATTCATTTGGTGTTTGGTACTGGAATCTATGATCTAAGTCTCAGAAGTGGCTCCAAGCAACGTTCTACATGTTGCTGACATGCTTACGCATTTATTCTGTACAGAAACAAAGCTCGCCTCTTCTGTCAAAATAAACGCCAAAGTTAGACGCCATCTATTTTGACGGGAGTGTCTACCTTTATCTTTATAGATTGATATCCCCTCCCGGCAAAATTTCCATCTGAATTTATTCTAGTTAAACCACTCTGGTTTTTGTTATTTTCCCTCCATTTATTTCTGCACTTATTTGCATAATGTCCTTTACTACCACATTTGAAGCATACAATCATTACATACCTTTCTATTATAAATATATTTTGATTATGCATTATTAGCAGCCATGGCATTCATATATTCAGGTAAGTTAGAATACCTTCTTTTTTGTCTTCTGCGAGTAGTCATCTTTTAACTGTAGCGGCTGTTCAGTTCGTTTCTGACAAGTTACATATTGAAAAAATAGCACAAATGTGATATTGTACTTGGATAAGGTGCATAAATTATGAAAAACAAAAAGGTATCTCCTTATCGTGCAACTGAAAGTTGCTGATGGCTTGCGCCATCTTTCGGAATAAATAAACGAGAATTAAAAATCAACGAAAATAGTTGATATTTATTCCGATAGACGGCGCAAGCCATCAGAAACTTTCAGTTGCACGATAAGGAGATGTATTTTTGTTTTTCATAAGTTACATATTGTCTAAACAAATGCATCTCAGTCTTCTGGTAATTCACACAGAATCATTTCCAGGTCTTCGTCTACTATGATGCTGCCAATTAAGGCTAATTCATTCACTATATAGTTGTTCATTTTCCCCGTATATATTTCTAAATTATTGTTATGCTGAGTCAGTCTTTCTCAGTAACACTGCCTTCTTAGTTGTAAGATACGATACTTCTATCTTTAGGTTCGTATATTTTTTCAGCTCAAGCCAAACAGCTTTAGACCTATTCAGCTGTTGAACATGTAGTTGTTGTTAGTTATCGATTCCGAAGTAAATATTTGCATAAGCTTTTCCTAGCCGAGATAAGTTAATCCCAGTTGCTTGGACTTCATTTGGGTCAGGCTTAGCCTCTCTGGGATTAAAAAAAAAATCTTAAAAATCATATTCTATTAAAATAAGTTTGACCTGAAAACTCCAGCTTGTATAATTGGCACCGTATAGCTTAGTAATAAGCATATTCTCTATTTTCATTTATTTCAGAGACAGTGAGAGAGAAAATGACAAGAAAAATGTTCTGGTTAAATACGTTTTAGAACTTAGTTGATTTAAATAAAAACAGCATCAGTTTCATAGTCTTTTGTTTGAAGTCTTCTTTTACTTTCCTTCTTAGTAAAACGACAGGCTCAGCAACACAGAATAAATATGCTTCATTTAGTTTTACATATAGGGGAAAATATAAATTAATTTATTTATCTACAGAAAACATAAAATATTTTAAAAACGTATGCGAGATGGAACACCATCAAAATTTATTTATACCGCGTGCACCTTCATTTTATGCGAACTCTACACGCCATTACAACTCGCCATTATACAGCAAAGCAACAGCTATCATATAGTGATGCCTACGTTGTTGTGTGAACCAATCAGCGCCAAGGTTGGGCCATCTTCATGATATCATAGAGATGACGCGTTATTGTCTTAGAATTAAAATTAGATGATTAATTGTTTAAAATATTGAGTGAGAGAGAGAGAGAGAGATGTGTGTGTGAATTAAGAAGATAAATATTTATATTTAAATGGAGAATCAGATGGGAAAGTTCACCACTGAAGAGCCAGTCCCTGATAATATTTTATCATTGTAGTAGTAGAGGGGTTTAAGCATTTTTTAGGTTTGTAGATAAAACATTCGCACATAATTTGTTCTTAGTTTTAAGTGAACTTTTATGTAATACCATCAATTAACTATAATGAAAATAGAAAAAAAAATTTCCAAATAATATTATTCGAATTTGAATGAATATCATAAAAGTTGCTTCAGCTTAATATAGAAGGAAGCCGTCACTCTACTACTTAGATTTTTGCAAAGGAATGATTTTCCTTTAATTCTTGCAATTGACCAGATAGCGTTTAAAATTTGAATTTCAAAATCAAGGGTCAAGAGAATCGAATTTTATTCCTCAATCACTTCGAAAAAATGAATGAATTGTATATTTGGATTAACAACCGTTTGTGTTTTAAAATCCTGAAAAATGACATATATGGTACACGATTTTATAAGTGAAGGGAATAAATACAGATAAACACGTGAGATTTCTAATTGGATTCTACTCTAACTGGGGTGGATAAGATTGGTAGATTAATTTAGTTGAGGCTTGATTAAAGTTAGCTTTTTTTATTTCAATTCTAGGAGTTAACCTGTTTGAAGACTCTTACATAAACAGGATAGTTTTTTATTGCTATAGAATATGTCATATTTACTGTAGAGAG
The DNA here is from genome assembly GCA_030710605.1 of Cordylochernes scorpioides. NCBI lineage: Eukaryota > Metazoa > Arthropoda > Arachnida > Pseudoscorpiones > Chernetidae > Cordylochernes > Cordylochernes scorpioides. Next base: position 38,472,594 of record CP092867.1, on the reverse strand, counting down.
AGATAGAAAATATGCTTTATTAACAGAATCATTTTAAGATATAGTATGATTTTGAATTCACTTGGGTCTTTATAGATTCAGATATTTTATACTATTTTGATGTAAAAAAAAATTAGATTTTCAAAGTGAAGCCTGTAGAGAGAGGTAATTTATCCTTTCCTGGACAATATTGGTACTGAAGATTTAATCAGAAATAATACTAACAAGGTACACAACATTTTATATAAGGTTGATAATATGTCTACAAAAATATGTATTCTATTTAGCTAATATATTTTATTTTTAATTTTATAAAAAAATACTTTTATTCCATTGAGTTAAGAAATTGTAACTAAGCAAGTGTCCCATTGTTAGATTTGACTATCGCTACGTGAACTGAGATTGACTAATGGCAGAGATGACTTTTATCGAGAGAATGGTTCGCAGACTTTGCCTAGCATATCTAGGGTGTGCATTCTTATGTTTTGTCTTTGTAGTGGCGTACCCACTCATCTGTTTGGTGTTAACAACAGTTAACAGTGTAGACCGGCTTGTTGCCGCAGTTTGGCCTTATGCCAGCCGATACCTGAGGTACTCAGATGAGATTGGGTTCGCCTGGTTCATTTGTAAATATTCATGGCGTGGGCTAGGCAAAGTGAGAGGTTGGTGGTAGACAGAATAGGGAGTAGGTGAGATTTGTTATGTTAAGTTTTTAAAGATTGGTAAATTAATCAAAATTCTTCTTCATTGGAATTTTTATCAAAATTCTTTTTATTTTAATATATATATAAAGATTGGCTAGTGTTTTTCTTTTTTTTTCAAAATTCATCTCCCTTATTAGCCAACCTCATTTCCTTTCTGATGGCCATGATCCCTCCCTGAAGCTGATGCCAGGCAATCTACTCGATGATGCTTTCCCGAACTCTGGGTCCCTTGAAGACAAGCTATTTACGCGTCCTATAATTATCTTGAACTGATTGGTACCTTCTGGAAACTCTTTACTCAACCTCATACGAACTACGGGATAGTCTGGACAAGAATTATTTTAATGAATCAAGAACTTGTGGAGATCTCTTGCCCATTGGTAACTTGGAACCAACGGAGCCCCTCTGACCACTGAGCTTTATGAATCAAAATTTATCTATCGATGTTTGAAAACTATGATTTCAAACACCTGATCCTCTGGATAAGTCTATTCCAACAGTTATCTCGAACCTACTGATGTACCATATAAAACCATTTCAATCAAAGCTGATTATCTTAAAACAATTCTTAAATATCTGATCCCCCACATCTTGCTCATTTTTCTATCAAATTCTTGGAATAGCAACCCCTGCTCCTCTTTCAGCATGTGCCTTCATTACCTGGAATCTTTTCCTTACAAGCCAATTTTAAAGGAACCAATTTACTAATTTCTATTAAAGACAAAACCTTGATAATATTTGACCTTTTAAACCATCATCCTACTATTCGAGCCCCACAACCTGCTCCTGCTAACCATCTTTCTCTGTCATCTTGAAATAGAAACTCCCGCGTCTCTCTCAGTATGTACCGTCAATGCCTGGCATCTTTCTCTTACAAGCTCGCTTCAAATGGACCAATGGAAATGACCATTTCTCTCCAATCCTATTCAATATCCTCCTTCTCTCGACATATCATTTTGCAGTTGAAGAATAAAATCCTTTGTTGCAATGCGAGTTTTCTATAAAATTTAACACACACACAAATACATTTGCCTATATTAAATTCATTAGAGGCATTGGAATTACTAGATTATATTTAAATAAACTAGTAAACGGGTTCTTAAATCTCACAAAGATAGAGGAGATAGGGGACGAAGAAGACCTGCGGATCGGTCACCACTTTTATCTGAAGTAGAGGATGTTAAGATCCCTATTGTGTATTGAAAAACCTAAATACGCCATTTAGAGAGCTATCCTTATAATTCTACAATTCAATTCTACATCACGTTAAACAATCAAGTCTCATAAATATAAAATTCGCATTGTCTTAAGTTTCAAATTTACGAAATTTCGCGAATTTCCAGTCTCTTTTCCCGTAGGAATGGGCAATGGAATATATAATGGGCCAAATTGTCTTAGATGCCAGCTTTGCAGAAGTACCAGTTTAAAAGGTCACTGTTCCAAAATCCCATGGTATCCTCGGGGAAAAATAGCGGTCTCATAAATAAAAATTCGTAAAGTTTTTATTTTTTTACAATAACATATTATATTAAAATTCAAAATCATTCAGTACGAAATTTTATAGTTTCATATAAAACAAACTTCATAATATTCTTACTTAAATGAATGAATATTAAGAGGGACCTGGCTCATCAATGGACTCTTTCAGAAGTTTCACCCGTTTAATATGTTCTAGTATTGTAATAGAATATTCCCTTATATATCGGGTAGGACTCCTACATCCAACACAAAATACATATGTTCATAAATGGACACAAACAAACACCATACGAACATGTTGCCTGTTAACTCTCACCTCGTCACCAGGCTGCATGTATCACATAGATTGGCGTTGTCCATTTAAACACTTTATCTTATTGTGAAAAATAGCCGGGGATATGAAGGGGATGTGATAATACTTTAAAGCCTATATCCTGTGGATTTTGAGGCGTTTTGATCTGATCGTTATCATGGTGCGTGTACCACAAGAGAAAATTTTATCAATTCGGACCTTCTTCAATCAGCATCCAACTATCTGAGCTCCACATCTTGCTTATCATTCTATCATTATTTTGGAATAGTAATTCCTGAATTTCTTTCAGCATGTGCCTTCAATGCCTCTAAGCTTTACCCCGCACTTTAGATTGAAGGGAACCAATCTGCTCATTTTACACCAAAGACAACCTTTAAAAATTGGCTTTATTGTACCACCCTCAACTATCTGAGCAGCACAACTTGCTCATGCACACCTTCATCCTTTTTTCATACTCATGAATTAGAAACTCTTACATCGCTTTCAACATGTTCCTTCAATACCTGGCATCTTTTACTTATGATCTCGTTCGAAGGGACCATGCCGCGATAATGAAAATGGACATTATTAATTCTCTCTTCAATATATTCCCTTTTTTATCATTTAGTAGAAGTAGAACAAAATCATTTATTGTAATAAAAGTTTTCTACAGAATTCAATTTTTTAACTCATCTAAATTTACCTAAAGTAGGGGTAATATTTTCACATTGATTACATATAATTTAATTTAAATGGGGCTCTCTTATTCTCTTATTGAGATAGAGGAGGTAGGAACTAGAGAACCCGTTGATTGACCAATATGTTGTCGGACTTCAACCCCCTTGACTGATCTGAATTAGAATATGTAATCTCTCCAAACCTTTAACGCTTAGAAACAAAGGCAGGCCATTCTGTGATTATATATCAGTAATTATCCGACATCCATTCTTCAATATATACACACAGTCTTTACTAAGACACAAGTCGTATACAGATTCTCCTCTCTCATCGCCGGCTTTTAACGATATCCCCTGATGATCAATCACCATCATGTAGTGGAGGAGAAAACGATGTGACTCTAACTTCTTTTTCCTGCTTACTGTTTGTGAAATTAGTATAGGGACAGAGCAACTATTCGACTTGATAGAGCGCTGGCTGAAATAAATACTTTGCATTGAGTTAATTTGGTTGTCGTTTACTTTTGAGAAGAAAGTCTCTCTTGCTTTGATAATATATACTGGGATTCAAAGATGTATTGAGATTTTTAAATTTCTATTTTTTCTCTGCAAAGACCGAATAATGTACTCCCCTAACTAAAGATTTTCATGAAAAAAACGGGTGTATAATTCTCTGTTGTGCAATATAGCGTTTACTGGAATTGGAAGATCACCTCCTCCAAACTTTCCGCAAACCCGATACAGATATTTCTTATTCTCAATATATCTCCAGTAGTTGTTAGATATTTTTGAGAAAGTCGGCTATTGTCCATTTTCAGAATTATAAGCCAGAACCTGAGTGTTAATTTCAACACTATAACTCCCAGTGACGTTCGTCCACATTCCATGCACAGAATATAACCGGGAATATATCTAGGTAAATTTAAGTGCCGCCGGAGAAAATTGTCCTGAACACCGTCCACCAAGCTCTTCTGGTTATTGGCCCAAATCAGAGCTGCATATAGCAAGGTTGAGAGCACCATTGAATCCAAGAACCTGAGTGATGATTTGATAGAGTTGATTTTTGATCAGGTAAATATTGTCCAAACCGCATTAATAGCATTTAGCGACTTGTTTTTAAAATGTTGCGCCGCCTGTTGAGTTTGAAGTTGTCAGCTGGTAACCCAAATACGTGTATTTAGATGTTGTAATGAATTGTCCCCAGAAACAAACGTCAGAACGAGATAGTCGACCTCCATTTCTAAACACCATAACCTTTGATTTCTTTTAGTTCAAAGTTAGAAAAATTTCTTCGAAATATTTTCTGAGTAAATTAATCTCTATCTGAAGATTTATTTTGGTTTCTCCAAAAAGAACAATGTCATCTGAGAACAGAAGGTGTTTCCATAATTCGGTAAATAGATACTGGACATGTCCACATCATCATATAAATACACTAGGTCGTTTAGAAAAATGGTAAATAAGTGAGGTGATAGCTGTTCATCCTGTAGAACTCCGTATTCTATTTTTATAAATATCGTAAGTAAGCCATTCAATATATCTGGTGCTGACATTTGAATATAATAGTTATGTATAAGGCTGATAAAACGGTCGTTCAAACCATGAGGTGCCAACTTTTCCCAAAGAAGGAGTCGTACAGTTTAAAAGATTTTTGATATCCACAAAAAATCGTATAAATTTCTCCTTTTGAGGCTCAGCGTCATTTGAATCAGTGAGGTAAGTGTGAAGATATGGTCTTGACAAGAATATCACCTTCTGAAACCCGCTTGATTTTCCGCCAATATTCCCCGAGGGAAACCTGGTGGCAGAGATTAAAGATTTTCTGGATGTAGGATTCACAGGATTCTTTAGTCTTCTGAGTTCTTGACTTAAAAACTTCCGTGCGTCAGGCAGTGTCCTCTTGTAGTCCAAACATCCCACAGAAGCCATCCTCAAAACTTCTCCATGATATGAAGGATTCGTCATTATGATCGTGCCATCTTCCAACAGATTCAGTCAGTAGAACATCACATTGACAAGCTTCATTGTCTCGTCCCATCTGTTGTACATACTTTGCCACTTCTCTAGCATTCCTTCAACCACTGTCCTGGATGTATATTTCCGTTTCCTGAAAAGTCAATTGGATTTCGTTGGCGTTGACAAGGTAGGTAGGATCCGCTAGCACATGCGTCTCTGGTCGCCTTTCCTTCAATTTATCTTTGTTCTGGCAAAATTAAATCGAAAATTTTGGTTCATGCCATTTAAAGTGTTAATCTTTTTGAAACTTCATTACGCTACCCAGCGACTCCGCAAAAAAAAAAAGAGACCGCGGAGATAAACAATGCAAGTGCAAATTTGAGTATGGCACTTCACTAGAAACAAATATATCCAATAAAATTATATATGAAATTATTTATAGGAATAGATAGAAATATAAACAAGGAACGGTTGCTCATCAAATGTATCTGTTTCCGCTCGGGTCGATAACAGCATTCAAACTCTCTTGTTCTTCGCGTGGATTCCCCGTGGACGTCCCACGTTTATGCTCCCTAGCTAGGTGTTGTAGAGATTCTATACAAGATCAAATCACTTCTTTGCTTAATAAAGATATTCCAATTTTCTTCAACGAATATTTGAACATCTTGGGTCGTTATTCGATAAATTAATCATTTATATCTATATATATTGTAGCGTAGAAATCAAGTCTTTGTATATCTGGAGATGTGAAAGTATTTATTGATGACGTCACCACGACCAGTCAACAAATATTAACAAATTAACCCCAACTATCTACAGCTAGAGAATATCGAGCAAGCGAGCTAGGCAACTAAATAAAAAAAAAATTGAATATTTCATTTAAATAAATAAATTTAAGATTTTATGTTAATATATATTTATCCTGTCGATGCGCCTCTTCTAACTCGAAAGTTAGCGAATAGTTGAATATAATTCTACTGTCCTATAAGCTTATGTCCATATTCTTCTTGAAAACCATTTCTGAGATTCCACCCGTTAGTGCTGCGTATATAAACAGAATCGTCCAATACAGTATTAGAGCTCTGAGAAGCGGTCTGGTGGATTAAATTGGCGAACCGCTGGGAGGGTTCACCACTGATGAGCCAAGCCCTCTCAATATATTTTTTCATCGAAGTAAGGACAGTAGAGGTTTGAATTATGTATAAATGAAACATTCGTGCTTTTAAATCCTTTCATTTTATATAGATATTGAATATAATCACATAAAGGGATGGTTTAATTTTCAATTTGATCATAGATCATGATAGAAATGATTTCTCGATAATTGGGGCGTGGACAATCGTCAATTCTAACAACGCCACTTTGAGCCCTTTTAAAAATGTGGTCTCCTAATAACCCACTACATCCTATTATATAGTTTAAATAAGTTTCCTTTTCTCTGCGTGAAGTAATCTGATGACAGATCCTACTTGTGTTTTATACATTGTTCATTAGACGAGACATCATTTTGTAAATTTTAATGTTTCTTAATTCAAATTAAATGTCTTTTTTGTTTTAAATATCGGTGAAAAAGTGGTTAATATGTTATTTTTAACTGGAAAAACCTTTGGGAATTTTCATCACCGATGAGGCAGGCCATCCTAATATTTTACCATTGCAGTAAAGGCAGTAGGGAATCATTTATTGTCTAAAAAGAAACATTCGAGTCAAAATAGCTTATAATATCAAAGTATCTACACACAATACCAGGATTGTGAATAAAACTAAATGGAGAGGGCAAGAATTATTCCTACACATTTGGTTTAATTTAAATATGCCTTCTACGAGGGCCATCCAATAAATAAGTTTCCCTATTTTTTAACAAATAAACCACATTATTTACAATTATGCAGTTATTTTATTTTCATTATACAACTCATAGACTACTTCTCTAAATAATCACCATTTCTGTCCAAACATTTTTGGTACCGTTGTAGCAATTTTTTGATACCACTGTTGTACCAAGCCGTTTCCTGTCTTCGTAGCCAGTAGTTCTTCTCCGCCTTCACTTCGTCATCATTCGCAAAGTGCTTGCCTCCAAGGTGCCACTTGAGTGCTGGAAAAAGTTGGAAGTCGCTTGGGGCAAGTTCCGGAGAATAAGGTGGATGCGTGAAAATTTCCCATTTGAAGTTTTTCATAGCCATAACTTTGCCTGCAGAGATTGTGACCTTCGCCTTTTTTGGTGCACTTTCCTCAGGCTTCTTCCACACCATGCTTTGTCGTTTTGTTTCTGGAGTTGAATGATGCACCCAGCTTTCATCTCCAGTGAAAATACGGGAAAACAGTTGATCTCCATCTCTTTGATGCATTTCCAGGAAAGCTCGGGCTGCCTCCATCCGTTGTTGCTTGTGTTTTTCCAAGAGCAAACGTGGGACCCATCTTGCGCAGACTTTGCGAAAATTCAAACTATCTGACATGATTGTTCCAATCGAAGAGCGTCCAATTTCGATTCCAGGAGGCAGTCGAATCATTATTTCGTCAATGGTGACGCGGCGATCTGCTACCACCACATTCCGAACAGCAGCAAGGGCTGCATTGTCCGTAGCAGTAACGGGCCTGCCGCTTCGCTCGTCATCATGCACGTTTTGCCGTCCTTCTAAGAACCATGAACGCCATCGGCGAACCATTTGGATGCTCATACATTCTTTACCATACACTGGCACTAAATTGCGATGAATATTGACCGCAGTTTCATTTTTCGCCGTGAAAAAACGAATTACAGAACGGAGTTCGCAAGTGGACACGTTCACCAGTGGTAGCTCCATGGAAACTGAAGCGCTACGGACTTGCGCGTACGAGTAACGTGATTTTGAAGGTCACCAGCTTCCAACGCATCCTAGTGACCATTTATTCAATACTAACTAATTTTTACAACGTTTCGTTTGCAGAAAAAAAATAGGGAAACTTATTTATTGGATGGCCCTCGTATATTAAAAATAAAATATAAGCTTTTTTAAACTTAATAAATTTATTTTAAAAAAACATTATTTGTAAATCTCTATATATATATAGGCAGGTATGTTACTTTAATTTCAATATTCAGGGTCTAAACTAAATTTTACCTCTATCTCATTACAATGAAGTATTTGCAAATATCTTTAGATTAACAAGATTGTATGTCAGAATAAGATATTATAAGGTACATGGTGTATATGGTAAAAGATTTATAAACAGATAAACATGATATTTTTATAGAATCCTACTAACTGGGATAACATTTGTAGCTACTGAAAAGGTGGCAGGACTTTGTCAGCATTCCTATCTCCTCAGCTAGCCGTCCCTCCAACGTTGCGCCGTTTCATGGCACAATACCGACATTTCAGTACACCTGGCATCGCATGCTTTTCCCCATCCTGCACATCCGGCCTCTGCTCGAGAGACCTGCATCGCCTGTGGATTTAGTGACCTGATGTTTGTCCACCTGTACTGGTCCTGCAGCGGTCACCAGACCTACATGGCTAGCTCTTCGGCCAAGGGCTGGATGACAACGCCATCCTCGTGTCTGTCATCCATACATAGGCTCTTTCTGGGCATTGAGGTGATGTGAGGGGGTGAAAACCCTCTTACTGTCTGTAGGAGGACTCTTTGTTGTTGGGGGAGTTTCCTGGACTTTACCTCACTGTGTAAATAGTATTTTTTTTATATATATAGGTATATTCATCAATTGTATATATTTATGATATTGTATAATTATATCCTCTTGTTTATTTAAATTTTTCGTTTATATGTATTTGTGTGAGAAATTATATATTGTAGCGTAGAAATCAAGCCTTGAAATATCCTAAGATGTAAAAGTATTTATTGATGACGTCACAGCGACAAGTCGACAATTATTAACAGGTCAGCCCCCAAAAACTATCTACAGCTAGGGAATCTTAAGCAAGCAAGCAAAGAAATATTTTAAAGATGATTTCACAAATACAGAGTGATATATATTTTTATAATCTGTTGAATATATTTTCTCATTGAATAATATTAAATTAAATAATAAAATATTTCTTCGCCACATAGCCTCCTCCTATAAAGAGCATCGACCCGATGCTCAGCAGGAGACTTACGTCGTCAGTCTTAAGATCTAGTACTATGGCCAGGGATATTTTCAGGTGACTGCGGTGGATGTCTTCTTTCAGTTGAGATATCTTCTTCATGAGGACTTGGTAGGTCTATGTTTACGTCAAGGTAGCTTTTTCTAATTTCTACGTGGTCGGCAAGGGGGGATTTTATAACTTTACGGCCTCACCTCCAATGTGGTCTATCATCTAGTTTTAATGGCGGGGCGTCCAGCTAGATCTTCTAGCAGGTGAGAAATGTCTGTTTCGACCGCGATATGAAGTAGGGCTTCGGTAGCGAGTGAAAGTTTTCCTCGATGATTCGTCATTGGGGTCCTGAGATTCAGCTCGAGAGTTGTAGAATTCCTTTGCGTCTTGCTTTCTTCGGAAATATTCATTTCTCCTCTCACCATTGTGTCTCTTCCTGTCGCGGCAATAGCGGACGACGTGACCTGGGCGTCCGCAGTAGAAACAGATTGGCTTTCCCTCAGTTGTCCGCCATTCATTGGTGTCACATCTTCTTCCTTGCTTTCGGTAATGAGGTTCAGGATGCGGTCGTATCGTTCCGGCCTCGTATCTAGTATTTGGTTCCGGCCTGGTTGCTTGAGGGGGACTTATTGTAGGTTTTGATATAGGTGCCAAGGTCTTTACAATCTCTTCCCTCACTAAATCTTCAATGACAGCGATTTTAGGCTCCTCATGAGGAGAGTCCAATACTTGCTTTATCTCTTCACGAACAATTTTTCGGATCAGCGATGACAGATCTTCTCCGTCATCCTGGTCACAGAGAGAGGCTACATTTGGTAGGCGCTCGTACTTGGTTGGGGTAACTCGCCTACAACGGAGCGCTTCGATACGGCGACATTCTGTAATGAATTGCTCGGTGCTCTGTACATCCCTCGGTAGGAGTGCTTGATAAAGCTCCTCAGCTATCCCCTTCATGAGGTGCGAGATTTTATCTTCCTCGCTCATTTGAAGATCAGCCTCTTTGCACAAGCACAGGACATCCTGGATGTAAAATTCGGTACTTTCGCCTTTTAATTGTGCCCGTGTTTTAAGTTTCTTCTCCGCTTGCAATTTTGAATTTTCTTTTTTTCCGAACACATTCTCTAATTGAGATGTGAATTCCTTCCAAGTCTGGATGCTTTCTTCGTTGTTCTCAAACCATTTGAGAGCAGTTCCAGACAGATAAAAATAAACTTTAGTAAGACAAAGGGTTTCGCCCCAATGGTTGTACCTTGCCACACGTGCATACCCTTTTAACCATTTTTGGAGATCTTCACCATCCTCCCCGGAGAAAATGGAAGGGTTCCTTGGCAGATGTTGAACAACGTAGTTGCTTACCTGGGTACCTGCTTCCGTCTTTACATTCATAGAAGTTTCTTCTGGTTCAACAGAACCAATTTTTCTTTTATTTCTTAATGGGTATCGGTCCAGCTTCTACACCAGTTGTAGCGTAGAAATCAAGCCTTGAAATATCCTAAGATGTAAAAGTATTTATTGATGACGTCACAGCGACAAGTCGACAATTATTAACAGGTCAGCCCCCAAAAACTATCTACAGCTAGGGAATCTTAAGCAAGCAAGCAAAGAAATATTTTAAAGATGATTTCACAAATACAGAGTGATATATATTTTTATAATCTGTTGAATATATTTTCTCATTGAATAATATTAAATTAAATAATAAAATATTTCTTCGCCACAATATATATATATTTATGTAATAAAAATGAATATTTTGAGTCAAAAGGCGATCCATTAATTAGGATTATATAAAAGGGCGTACCTGGATCGTAAAGAAAAAAAAGAACAATTTTTTCTTAAAATATTTCGAGAGATTGCTTCCTCTTTATCAATTTATTGCACAGTGAATTTAATTTACAAATTATTGTAGATCACATGAAAACAAATTTGTCATTGGTCAAAAATAATTATTGATAATAATACATTAAAAAAATTAATAATAATAATAATATAATAAAATATTTTGAAAATTAAAGGCTTTTAAATAATGCAGTATTTTATAATGTTTTTTAAACAAAATGTAAGGAAATAAAAATAAGAAACAAATGAAGTTGACTGCGATTATTAGAAAAAAAAGTTAAAAGAGACACATAAGGTTCGGGATTTCTTCATATCTATATACACTAGCAGGGTCCTTCATTGATGCTATGGCCTCCAGGAACTTCCTCTGGTGTGAGTTCTGGATGCCCCTGTAAATAGTGGAAGTATTTTCCCAATCTGGTTGATGTCCCGATCGGAGACCATGCTCCACCATGGCAAACCTTTCCTTTGCATACTTCCAGGACGTTGTGTATAGGATCCCATGTAAAAGCTGCAATGTATCCTACATTGGAGAGACAGGCCGTTTCCTTGGGACCAGACTCCAAGAACACAAATCTTCTTGGAAGTATGCAAAGGAAAGGTTTGCCATGGTGGAGCATGGTCTCCGATAGGGACATCAACCAGATTGGGAAAATACTTCACTATTTACAGGGGCATCCAGAACTCACACCAGAGGAAGTTCCTGGCGGCCATAGCATCAATGAAGGACCCTGCTAGTGTAAACAGATATGAAAAGATCCCCGAACCTTATGTGTCTCTTTTAATTTTTTTTTTCTAATAATCGCAGTCAACTTCATTTGTTTCTTATTTTTATTTCCTTACATTTTGTTTCAAAACATTATAAAATACTGCATTATTTAAAAGCTTTTAATTTTCAAAATATTTTATATATTATTATTATTATTATTAAAAAATTTTATGTGTTATTATCAATAATTATTTTTGACCAATGACAAATTTGTTTTTATGTGATCTACAATAATTTGTAAATTAAATTCACTGTGCAACAAATTGATAAAGAGGAAGCAATATCTCGAAATATTTTAAGAAAAAATTGTTTTTTTTTTCTTTACAGATACAGGTACGCCCTTTTATATAAAAATAAATATATATTTGATCGAGTAAAAATATTTGTATTTTTATTACCTAAAGATTTAAATATGGATTGTTCTATTTAATTTGCAAAAAAAAAATAAACGAAGCTAAGAAGTTATTCTACATAGAAGGTGTGTGTATTTCATTCTTAAATATGAAAAATATTGGCTTTTTGCCTTGCAAAGCCTCATCATTAGAAGTCACGGCCAAAGCGTTTCGGAAATAAGATATTCTCTGTGTTTGGTAGGATCAGAAAGGAATCATGTACTCTAAGCGACTGAAACTAAGAAACTGTCAATGAGCATCGCTACTTACAACTGATTAATTTGAATCATGTCAACGAGTAATAATACAACACGATAATGTTCCGTGCTGTCGTCCATCAAAACACTGAACTAGGATCTGACACAGTAACCGCCAATTTCACCAGACCTGGCTCCTTCGGATTTTCACTTGTTACGATAGATAGCGTATGTCTTGGCTGGGCTTTATTTGGCTGTTTTGGAAAAGGTCAAAATTGGTTGTGGTGGCTGGTTCCTTATAAAATACGCGACGTGTAATGCCATTGGAATCATGTATTGACATAAAGTTGGGGAAAAATGTGAATATACTTGTATGTTTTGAAAATTGAGCAATCCATAAATAAATATTTAATTAAAAAGGCATATATTGGATCAAAATTTGGTAAAATAAATTATATTTTGATCCAATATATGCCTTTTTAAATAAAAATACTTTTATGTATAATGAACAATTCATATTCTTATGCATTTTCAATTTTTCTCGTCTAGAAGAGCAGAAATGCTTCAAAGCTCGGCAAAATAATAACATCCTGAGAGAAACCTTGAAGACCATGAGTTCGTTCTTTATATATATATTTTTCTCCTTGAAAATGTTCATTTCATTCACACATAACCACCGCCCCTAACAGAAACTTAGATATTCACTTGTTATATATATCCAGTGTTTGAACATTTGAATTTCTTTTTAAAAATTGAATTCTTTTAGAGAAGAATTTAGAAATTGATATTTATGTTGTATTTGTTTATAGTGTCAGGAGGACAGAGTTCCCTGGTATTCCCTATTATCTGGACTGGACTTATTCGGTTGGGGTAAACAGTGGCGCCATGTGGAAGGGAAAAAAACTCAGTTCTCCCCTTTTGCTGTAACTGCTGGGTCGATTTGGCTCATGTACATAGTAACCTTTATTTTATATTTATAATATCTCATATAACTAATTAAATAAATATTTAAAGTAATTCGTAAGCCTATTTGATTATTTTTCTTCGCGACAATTTTTTATAAACTTGTGAAACATTGAAATGAATTTTATAATGTTAAATTTTATGTGTGAGCCTTTAATTTGATGAACAAAGCCTAAAATTTTCAAATTCAAATAGACATATAAATAGATACAAGCTTTATTTTTGCCTGGTAAGTTTTGGTGCTGTGTGAAAATATTAATTCTGAAATGATACTACAAGATAATTTCTGTGAAATTCAAATGGATAAAAAAAGATTCCCTATACCTATTGTATTTTGTAAATTATTAGTATTCTATTTTATCAAGTTCAAATATAATTCTTTTCAAAAAGAAAAGGAGTTAAGGTAGGTGTAACCAAGCAAGTGTTCCATTGTTAGATTTGAATATCGCTGTCTGGAAGTGACATTGACGAATGACCGAGATGGATATTATCAAGAGAGTGTTTAGCAGACTTTGCCTAGCGTATCTAGGGAGTGCATTTCTATGTTTTGTCTTTATAGTGGTGTACCCACTCGTCTGTTTGTTGTCAACAGCAGTTGACGTGGTTAGCCGGCTGATCGCCACCATTTGGCCTTATGCCTTCCGGTACTTTAGGTACTCAGACGAGATTGGGTTCGCCTGGTTCTGTTGTAAATTATTATGGCGTGGGCTAGGCAAAGTGAGAGGTTGGAATAAGACTGAATAGGGAATAGGTGAGATGTGTTGTTAGGGTGTAAGGATTGGCAATATTAATCAAAATTCTGTTTGCATTGGCATTTATGTTTCAAAATTCTATTTTATTTAAAAAAAGATTGGCTAGTGTTTTTTTTTTCAAAATTCATCTCCCTTATTAGTCAACCTCACTTCCTTTCTGATGGCCATGATCCCTCCCTTAAGCTGATGCCAGGCAGTCTGCTCTCATGATGCTCCTTAGAATTCTGGGTCCTTTGAAGACAAGCTCTTGCCTCGTTCTATCCCTGCATTCTGGAAACTCTGAACCAGACTTTGAGATGATCTTCGGGGCTTTATGGACATGAAACTTTATAATGATGTAGAAAATCACGCTGATCTCTTGCCTTTTGGTCGTTCTTTAATCAACGCAGCCTCTTTGACCACTGAGCCTCTTCAATCCAAGTTCATCTCCCACTATTTGGAAATCATGAATTCGATTACTTGATCCCCTGGATGAAGTCTACTTCAACGCTTATATCCAAATTACTGAAGTTCTGCAAGAGAAACTTGGATTAATTTGGACTTCCTTCAACCAGCATCCAACTATCTGAATCCCACATCTTGCTCATTTTTCTATCATCATCTTAGAATAGTAACTTCCGATTCTCCTTCAGCACGTGCCTTAAATACCTTTCAACCTTTTCCCACAAGCTATCTTCAAATGGACCAATATTAAAATTTCTCACCATAGACAACTTATATAAAAGCTGACTCTCTTGAACCAACGCTCAACTATCTGAACAGCACAACTTTCCCATGCCACATCTCATCTTTCTATGTCATCTTGAAATCGAAACTCGATCTAAACATGTTCCTTCACTGCCTGGCATCTTTCTCTTACGATCTCACTTAAAGGGACCAAGCCGAGATATAATGGAAATGGACATTATCACTTCTCTTTTCAATATCTTCCTTATCTACAACTCATCATTTGGTAGAAGAAGAATAAAAACAGTTATTATAAAATTAATATTTTTACAATTTTCCATTTGAACTCACCTAAATTTACCTATATTTAGTTAAGTATGAATAATAATAAATTCACATTGTGGTTATACACATATAAATTAAGCTAAATGGGACCTTCATTCTCCTATCGAGATATAGGAGGTAGGAAAAGAGGAACTGTAGACAGGCCACCACCATGTTGACCAGATCTCGACCCCCTAAACTTATAATATTATCTGAAGTAGAAGATGTAAGCTTCAAACCCTATAATGTTAAGGAACAAAGACAGGCTTTTCTGAGAGATATCAGTGATTCCACAAATTCTTCAATATTCATTGCACAATAAATTCTTATCTAAGTAAACTTTTGTATAGGAATAAATTTTAATATAAGTTTGTGCACTCTATACGAAGGTCATTCAAAAGAAAATAATAATTTTGTAAATAATCCATAATTGCAAGCGAAATTTTAAAAACCTTTCTAGTAAGTATTCACTTTCTGCATTCATACACATTTGCCATATTTAAGGGATTAAATATATTTCCCCATTGATAGATGACTTTGAAGCCTCTTCTAATAGATACGCACCGCTATTTATTTTGAGTATTTCTGAAATCAAATGATGATTGAAATTAATTCAAGAAGTCCAATGATCTAATGACGACTTAATAAAAGTTCAGGAGAGTATGGAGGAGGTGATAATACCTTAAAGTCCTGTAAAGCTCGGATATTTTTGATCCATATCATGTCGAGCGTTATCATGGAGCAGAATTACTATTTTTGGAGAGCAAACCTTTTATTTCGAACTATTTTTCTGGTTCAAAATAGCTTCAATAAAGGAGAATTTGAATAAACGTTTATTGTGATCCCTGGTTTAGTATCATCCCAAGAAAACTCCATTTTGCTTTCAAATCGAGTTAATAAATTCAAGGGCTGCCCCTGGGCTTACTTCATTCTATTGTTTAGTTTGAGAGTAGATTTAACTTTCAGGACGTGAAACAATCTGATATTGACAGATCCCCTTTCGTATTTAGTGCAATATTCTCTTGAGACTACGTCATCTTATAAAATATCTAAATTGTCCACATACAATATTAGAGCCACGTAAGCGCTAATTGGCGAAAACACTGGGATCGTTGACCACTATTGAGCTAAACACTTTGATTATTTTCCATCGCAATAAGGACAGTTGGTATTAAATTTTGAAGAACAATATTTTATTTATGCCTACTGTACTTGTCTGAATTATTTGCAGAAGAGCATTGTGCGATGCGAATATTTATGTGTGATTCTACAGTCCTAGAAGCTCATTTTATTAATTAAATACGATAACAAGATTCAACTCTGTCACATATATGAGCAGAATTGTTCGATACAATACAATAGCTATATGAGAAGCAGTAATTGACAAAGCCGCTGGAAAAGTTTGACACTGGTTGGGCAAGACCACTCAAGATCCAATCGCAATAAGGACAATTTAAAGTTTGTTTTATTTGAACAAGATACATTCTGATCTCAATAGTTTTAGTTCTTATATTTGGATTGTTTTAAGTATTTCCTTACTTTTCTTCTCAGTAAAAATGACTGACTCAGTGACACAAACTAAACATGCTCTCTTTTCATTTACATAGAAAAAACATTAATTTAAGCATTTACAGAAGGGTGAAAATAAAAAATAAAAAACATATGGCGAGACTTAACACACTGAAGCAATAACTATTATATTGTCGCGGAGATAAATAAAGCAAGGGGAAGTTTGGGGATAATTAGTTTATTAAAAGGGAGAGATAGAGTATACGACTTACCCCAAGACAGAGTTAATCCTAATGAGCAATGTCAGCTCCCACCGCCGGCCAGATTCCGCGAACCCCTCACCCCCCTGGTGTCCAGGGATGATTGACAGGCGTCCCATGGGGCCTCTCGTAGTTGGAACCGCTGTGCCGCTTGACATTACTTCCTCCTTAGAGAAACAGCGACCCGCTGATTAGCTTGTCTCAGCCCTTGTTCTGGAAGGAAATCTATCACGGCTGGTGTTCCCCTGTAGAATAGAATGTTGTTCTTCAGGGTCCAGGTAGGGCTTCATCCGAATGACATGGACGATATCCTTGGCTTTCCGTGATCGGGGAGAGGGGTCCACGGGCTCTACTTCATAGGTAACTTCTGAAAGCTTCTTGGTCACCCTGTAGGGACCGAAGTATCTCTTCAGTAGCTTTTCTGATAGTCCTACTTTTCGGATGGGAGTAAAAACCCACACAAGATCATCCTTCTGGTAATAGACTGGAGTATGTTTCTGGTCGTAAAGTCTACGGTCTTTCGCCTGTGATTGTAAAAGGCGTGATCGGGAGAGTTGACGCGCTTCCTCAGCTCTGGTCACAAGTTCTCCAACATAGTCGTCAGAGATCTCATCTGGTAGGTAGGGTAGTACGGCATCGATGTAGGTCTCGGCCTCGCGGGCGTGGACAAGAAAGAACGGGGTGTAGCCGGTCGCCTCCTGTTTAGCAGTGTTGTAAGCAAAAGTTACATAGGGCAAAACTTGGTCCCAATCCTTCTGCTCAACACCTGTGTACATGGACAACATGTCTCCCAGAGTTTTGTTGAACCTTTCAGTCAGGCCGTTGGTCTGGGGATGGTAGGCCGTTGTAAATCTGTGCACAATTCCGCACAGAGCATTGATCTCTTTTATTACTTGAGAAATGAAATTTCTGCCGCGATCTGTTATCATTTCTCTAGGAGCTCCATGCTTCAAGATGACGTCTTCAACCAGGAACTTAGCTGTTTCGATTGCTCCTCCGTCTGGGATCGCTTTCGTTATGGCATACCTTGTCATATAATCGGTGCACACAATGATCCAACGGTTTCCATCTTTAGAAACTGGAAATCTTCCAAGGAGATCAACCCCGATCTTATAGAATGGTTTTTCTACGGGCGGTATGGATACAAGTTGTCCAGCCGGACGTCGAGGCAATTTCTTCCTTCGTTGACACTCCCGACAATGGCTTACATATTGGCGAACAGTTCTGTAAAGGCCAGGCCAATAGAATCGCTTCTTGACTTTGTCATACGTTCGGGCGAAACCCAAATGCCCAGCTGTAGGAGCATCATGTAAATCTGCCATAACTTCCGATCTTAAGTGTTTAGGGATCATCATAAGCCAGGGTCTTCCAGTTGTGCTATAGTTTTTCTTGTATAAGATGCCGTCGATAATGCTGAATTCCTTTCTGGTGTAGCCCGAGTTTAAATTATCGATTATTTTAGCTAAATCCGGGTCTTTAGTCTGCTCTATATCGGCGTTGGTTAGTGACATCACAGCACTTGATTGATCGTTCTCAAGCGGGCTCCTTGACAGACAATCGGCATCCTTATGTTTGCGTCCGCTCTTGTAGATAACGGTCACGTCAAATTCTTGCAACTTCAGCGCCCATCTTGCCAAGCGGCCAGAAGGATCTTTCTGCCCTACCAACCAACATAGAGAATGATGATCAGTGACAACCGTGAATGGTCGACCAAACAAATATGGGCGGAATTTGCTAATAGACCAGACTACAGCAAGGCATTCTTTTTCCGTTGTAGAATAGTTATTTTCAGCCTTTGTCAAGCTTCTAGATGCATAAGCTATAGGCCGCTCCTTCCCACCTTGTATTTGTAGAAGAACAGCTCCAATACCATGTCCGCTTGCATCCGTGTGTAGATGGGTATCAGCGGATTCATCAAAGTGTCCCAAGACAGGCTCTGAAATTAGAGCTGTTTTAAGGACTTCAAACGCTTTCTCTTGAGCTGCATCCCAATAGAATTGCTTTTCAGTCTTCAGTAGGTCATGCAAAGATCTAGCTTTGTCGGCAAAGTTCTCAATAAATCTTCGGTAATAGGAACATAATCCAAGAAAGCTCCTCAGTTCAGAGATATTCCTTGGCCTCGGAAATTTAGAGACGGCTTCAACTTTATCTGGATCTGGATGAATTCCATTGGCGTCAACAAGGTGTCCCAAAATCTTTATCCTCCTTGATCCAAAAAGACACTTTTTGTGGTTCAAGCTTAGTCCAGCTTTCTGGATGCAGCTTAATACAAGTTGTAGACGACGTAGATGTTCCTCAAAGGTAGGTGCGTAAACTACGATGTCGTCCAGGTAGCAAAGGCACATGTTCCATTTAAGACTGCCCAGAACACTATCTATCATCCTTTCAAACGTTGCTGGAGCGTTGCAAAGACCGAAAGGCATTACTTGGAATTCATACAGCCCATCTGGAGTGATGAAAGCAGTTTTCTCCCTGTCTTTTTCGTCCACTTCAATCTGCCAATACCCGGACCGAAGATCCATCGTGGAGAAGTAACTAGAGCCAGCTAAACTGTCCAAGGCATCGTCAATGCGTGGCAGCGGGTAAACATCTTTTTTTGTTGTCTTATTTAATCGACGGTAATCAACGCAGAATCTCCAGGTCCCATCTTTCTTTCGAACTAGAATAACTGGAGATGACCAAGGACTTTCAGAGGGCTTCACGATGTGATTTTCAATCATCTTGTTCACTTCATCTTGAATTAGTCGTCGTTCACTTGGTGCTACTCTATA
Organism: Cordylochernes scorpioides; assembly: GCA_030710605.1. Lineage (NCBI taxonomy): Eukaryota > Metazoa > Arthropoda > Arachnida > Pseudoscorpiones > Chernetidae > Cordylochernes > Cordylochernes scorpioides. The sequence continues at coordinate 38,452,989 of CP092867.1, read as the reverse complement.
GGGCCGCTGTTTGATAGGAGACTGGTCGCCTGTGTTTATCTTGTGCTTCACAGTACTGGTGGGCTTAATAGGAGTACTCCCAAAGTCAAATATGCCAATAAACTCGTCAAGGCATGAAACAAGCTGTAACCTTTGAATTTCAGACAGCCCTGGATCTAGAGTAAGGTTTATCTTCTGTGACCATTCACGTGACTTTAGCTGCGTTTCTTGTAACTTATCGCTGGATTCAATAAGACTGCAGATATTCCCATTATCATAACTTTCCATGGTGCACATATTCATTCCTGATGGAATCAGTTGCGGCCAAGACGCTCCATTCGCCACCCAAATGCTACCTCGGCCGTGTCGAAATGTAACCAATGAGTTTGGTATAAGAACTTCCTTTCTTAATAATAAGTCCTTAGAAGTTGAGACTAAAACATCTCTAACACCACATATTTCTTCGTTTATCACGCTGATCTTCTTTATTGATTTAGGCGGGATGACAAAGTCGTCGGAAGCAAACAATCTCTGGTTTTCCTCCTCTCGAGATTCCAGGACGGAGGTTTCCCCGAGATGGAGTTCATTTCTGCCACAATCAATGACGGCCTCGGTGGCCTTGAAGAAGTCCCATCCAAATATGATGTCATGGCTGCATTCCACCATAACAACGAATTCAAATGAGATATTCAGACCATTAACTTCTATGTTCAGGACACATTTTCCTAGGGTCTCTATTAAATTTTTGTTTGCGGCTTTAAGAATGGGACCTGGTTCTTTGAAGAGAGGTGTCTTTAGTTCGCGTCGAAATTTGTCTGAAATAACAGAAAAGTCGGCTCCCGAATCCACCAATGCTTTAATTTTGCGTCCATTTATTTCGACCATAACAAAATTTTCTTTTAATTTAGCGGCGATGTACCCTGGAGGATTTTCCTCAATGGCGACCTCACCCCCGTTAGAAGCCGCTCCACTTAGTTTTTCACATTCTGAGGCATGGGAGAACGGCTGAAACGACGGGCTGGCGACTGGGATTGTCTTCGGGCTGGCGACCTTGCGCGGCTTGGATGTGGGGAAGAGCTCCGGTAGAAGTACGTCGAGGTTTGGGGCGTTACATAGTCGTCGTCGGCGTCATATCTCGGGGGTCGACTCGAAAATCCAACATTTCTTCCTTCTCCGCCATTCCTTGTCCTGGCTTCAGCAAAGACCTGCCGTCGTTCCCTACAATAACGGACGACATGTCCGGGTCGTCCGCAGTGGAAGCAGATAGGTTTGTCGTCGTAGGTTCTCCAATGTTCCGTCTTTCTGGGTTGGGTTGGTCGGTCGATATTATAATAGGGCGTTCGTGGTTGTTGTTGTACCACGTTGACTTGTGGTCTGGTAGGTTGTAGAGCACGGCTGACCTCTTCCCTCACAGTCTGTTCCAGGGCGTTCACCTCTCGGAGCGGATTGATCACTTCAGGTGCTGAGAAAACCTTTTGTATCTCTTCTCTAACGATGCGGCGAATTAAGCCGGCCAAGTCGTCTGAGTCGTCAACACACGAAATGGGCATTACGTTTGACAACCTGGCGAATTTCGTACGGCCGATCCGGCGCTGCTTGACGGTTGTCAGATGACGGCAGAACTTCAGGATCTCATCTACCGTCTGTATGTCTTTCGCCACCAATACCTGGTATGTGTCCTCCGAAATTCCCTTTATAATGTGAGCAACTATCTCACCTTCTTCCATGCGAGGGTTCACCTGGTGGCAGAGACTAAGAATCTCCTGGATGTATGACTCGCTGGATTCCTCGGCCTTCTGTGCTCTTGACTTCAGAACTTCCTCGGCGCGTCGAGCAGAATCCTCTTGCAGTCCGAACACACCGTGGAATGCGTCTTCAAAGCTTCTCCACGAGTTGAGTGATTCTTCGTTATTATCAAACCACCTTCCAGCAGTTCCGTTCAAGTAAAATACGACGTTGGCAAGCTTCATGGTCTCGTCCCATCTGTTGTACTTTGACACTCTCTCGTACTCTTTCAACCACTGTCCAGGGTTTATATTTCCATCTCCAGAAAAGGTAGAAGGATCTCGTTGGCGCTGACAAGGGAGGTAGGATCCGCTAACAGTAGGTCTGTGGTCGTCTTCCATTTCTATTCGTTGTGGCAAAGGTTGAAGAATTGGTTCACGTCCCTGTAGACGTCGACTTCTTCGAAGTTCCGTCACGCTACCCAGCGTCTCCACCAAAATATGTCGCGGAGATAAATAAAGCAAGGGGAAGTTTGGGGATAATTAGTTTATTAAAAGGGAGAGATAGAGTATACAACTTACCCCAAGACAGAGTTAATCCTAATGAGCAATGTCAGCTCCCCCCGCCGGCCAGATTCCGCGAACCCCTCACCCCCCTGGTGTCCAGGGATGATTGACAGGCGTCCCATGGGGCCTCTCGTAGTTGGAACCGCTGTGCCGCTTGACAATATATTAATACTCAAGTTGTTGCAGGACCAATCAGCGCTAGGGGTGCATTGAACGCCATATTCATGCCATCTATCTCCCCCTTGAAGCGATCTATAGCTTATTCGAGGAGCACTTCGGAACTTAGAATCTCGAGCGAGGAACTTCGCGAAAATATCTTACACTTCTAGCATAGCACATTCAGTCGAGCTGTAGGCTTTTTCGTGGCTTCTCAATGTCATAGGATGAGACTGGACCAAGTATAGGAACTTTACTTTCCTGATCTTTGATATCAATAATGTGTTCCTCAGTATGTTTGTTCTTTTCTATTAGCCTCTTATTGACCCGGGATCATTTCCGGTGTCTTGATAATTCTTATGACTGTACTGCTCAACTGTTGGAAGCAGCTTTCGACTGCTGTCTTCCCTTGATAGACTGTCCTCTTTGAAGACACAGTCCCGAGATTCTATCTCCTTTCTTAACTCGGTTTTCCATACTCGGTACCCACGTCCCCTGAGGGCATATCAGCAAGGTTGCCTCAGTATACGCTTCCATTCAATTAGGAATGTCTTAATAGTGTTAGAGTATTTACCTACATTACGGCCAATAGCTTTCAGATGTTAAACGCTTGGCTTTTCCCAATCCATAGCTCACATGGCGTATTGTGGTCATTATGGCTGTTAAGCATCCTATTCATTACATAGGCAGTGGTGTATGTTAGTTTTGCCCATGATGCTTCTGGCAGACCACTAAGCATATCGTGCTCCTGACTAGATCTAAAAGAGTCCTATTCATTATTTCTACCAAGCCATTTTGTTGGAGTGTATATGTCATGGTGTGCTAAAAACAACTCCAATGTTTTTGCCGAAAGTGTTTTCCTCTTTTTAGAAAATCTCCAAATAATTATCTCTCTGCTATTATTTTAAGATTCCTAATGGTTTGTTTTTCGGATTACTGAATCTACTCTTTGAATTTTTTCAGAGTTCCAGATTTGTTTCTCTCAGGATAAATGCGCTCACATATCTTGTGGCCTTATCAAGAATATTCAAAACTATAAGTCTAAGGGATAAGTGTCTTATGCGAAAAATTTTTATTTCAAGCTTTCGGGCACAACCGCCCTTCGACAGGAAAATCCCTCAGACTTATAGTTTTGAACATTCTATTAGGGGATTAGCCGATTAATTGTAAGCCAAAGTTTCAGCTTATCAAGAATAGTTAATGTATACTTGGCTCCTCCCCAGATCGCTATATCAAGTGGTCCCATTAAATCTGTCTGCATCAAGTCCAAAGGCATGGTTTCCTCATCCTTCCTGTGCAAGTACCAAGGGAACGGTAGGCAGAAGGATTTTTACTCCTCGTACTTTTCTGACTTTATCACGTTGCAATCAAGTTCTTTTACACTCTGATTTTGACTTTTGTATCCATATTTACATGCACCAATCTTTTGTGCCAAAGGTCTAGTGAAGGTAACTTTTGTATTCAGATGCAATAAATACTCGATAATCTTGACCAGGTTGTGAAGATGGAGTAGTTTGTAGGTAGAAGAGTATACAAAGTTTCCTTCCTTTTTCTATCAAGGGCTTCCCCTTCATGTCTATAATGTGGGGGAAAACTCTTTTTTTTTAAACAACTTTAAATGATCTGCCATTTGAAGCACTTAAAGACTATTGTGTCTTATTTATGAAACATATGTCGCGTTCTGGGAAACAAAATTAACATCACCTTGATGTCCTACAATCTTGGCCTTGATAGTACCAACTTCACAAGATTTTGTTGAAGAGCCATTTGTAACAGTGACGGTACTCAAATTTCTATTACATTATGGTAGACTCATGAAATAGTCTCTGCTTGGAGTGATATGCTTTTTGGTACTGGAATCTATGACCTAAATCTCAGAAGTGGCTCCAAGAAACGTTCTACATGTTATTGACATGCTTACGCATTTATTATTTACAAATGTCGCCTTTCATGACAAAATAAACGTCAAAGCTAGACGCCATCTATTTTGACGGGAGTGTCTACCTTTATCTTTGTAGATCAATATCTTCCCGAAAATATACCCATCTGAATTTATTCTAGTTAAACCACATTGGTATTTGTTCTTTTTCCCTCCATTTATTGCTGCACTTATTTGCATAATGTCTTTACTACCACATTTGAAGTATACCATCATTACTTTGCATACCTTTCGAGTATCAATAGATTTTTATTATGCATTATTAGCAGCCATGTCATTCATACCTTCAGGTAAGTTAGAATACCTCCATTTTTGTATTCTGCGAGCAACTATCTTTTAACTGTAGCGGCTGTTCAGTTTGTTTCTGACAAGTTACATATTGAAAAAATAGCACAAATGTGATATTGTACTTGGATAAGGTGCATAAATTATGAAAAACAAAAAGCATCTCCTTATCGTGCAAATGAAAGTTGCTGATGGCTTGCGCCATCTATCGGAATAAATAAACGAGAATTAAAAATCAACGAAAATAGTTGATATTTATTCCGATAGATGGCGCAAGCCATCAGAAACTTTCAGCTGCACGATAAGGAGATGTCTTTTTGTTTTCATAAGTTACATATTGTCTAAACAAATGCATCTCAGTCTTCTGGTAATTCACACAGAATCATTTCCAGGTCTTCGTCTACTATGATGCTGCCAATTAAGGCTAATTCATTCACTATATAGTTGTTCATTTTCCCCGTATATATTTCTAAATTATTGTTATGCTGAGTCAGTCTTTCTCAGTAACACTGCCTTATTAGTTGTAAGATACGATACTTCTATCTTTAGGTTCGTATATTTTTTCAGCTCAAGCCAAACAGCTTTAGACCTATTCAGCTGTTGAACATGTAGTTGTTGTTAGTTATCGATTCCGAAGTAAATATTTGCATAAACTTTTCCTAGCCGAGATAAGTTAATCCTAGTTGCTTGGACATCATTTGGGTCAGGCTTAGCCTCTCCGGGATTAAAAAACTCTGAAAATCATATTCTATTAAAATGAGTTTCACCTGAAAACTCCAGCTTGCTTAATATGTACCGGACAGCTTGGTAATGACCATAATCTCTATTTTCATTTATTTCAGAGACAGAGAGAGAGAGAAAATGACAAGAAAAATATTTTCTGGTTAATACAGGGTGATCCAAAAGTCCCGCACTATTTTAAAAATTAATAACTCCGCGAATATTTGCGCTAGAGCAATGCGGTAAACACCATTGTGTTCAGGATGCAACGGGATTTTTTATGGCAAATAATGCAAAATTCGAAATTGATTTTAGTTACAATTTTATTCGCCAGATGGCGCACTACCAAAATCAGAGATTCAGCGGCCAAATTGTTTGATAAATTGAAAAATATAACTGATCGACACGTATTTTTCCTTTTTGAATACCAGGAAAGAACCCTAATAACATCAAATAACAAATTAATAAAACACCTCTTCGCCAAAAGTATGAAGAATTGGTTAACAATTTTTAAATACAATCAGTGATATGTAAAATAGGTAAATGCAAATTAAAACATGTAGCAAAAAAGAAAAATGATATTTTAGATACGGTTTGTGTTTCCAAAGATAATAAATTTCTAATATTTTTTAAATTCAACTCTCTCTCAGTATCGATTATATTTATTTTAATTCATTTGAAAAATATGTATCTATCTCTGATAATTTATTTTACTCTGGAATGCCGTTGTTGTTGTCGTGTCCAATAAAGAGCCTCAGATGTATCCATGCATCTCCATCACAGCAGAAGCAATGTCCACTATCTTGGGTGTGTAAAGCTGCTGCTCTGGGTCTATGTCAAATTCCTGCAAGGCTGCGGCCATTGCTGGCTATGAGAATATGTGGGTAGTTGTAAGTTCCACACCAGGACAATTGTTGCATGCCCTATAGGTTATTGTGCCATCTGGATGTATTGTCATTCCTTTATAGTGTTTTGTTCTAAGTCTTGTTATAGTTTTTGTCATTTTTCTCTCAGTGTTTATTTCGCATTTTGATTTTTTTTCTTATTTTTGTTCAATTATATTGTATTTTTCCAAAGCATCAGCGTCAAATAATGGCATTTGTTCTTTCCTTTGGCTCAACTTTCTGGCTTTCTTTGCCAAATCAGATTCCATTTTATTACCCCCGATCCCAGCATGGGCAGGGATCCATTGTAGAATGCAGTTATTCTCCAATGGTTCCAGTTGGGTAAGTAACGAGTGTATTTTCCGTGTGATTTTAGTATTGCCCTTCTGAATTGCTTCTAGAGCGGATATGGAGTCGCTGTATATTAAATTTCCTTCTGCTTGATGCAGGGATGGTTGGTTAAGGCATACATCAAGGGCTTTCCAGATAGCCGTCAGTTCACAAGTGAAGTTTGACGAAATCTGTCCTGCTCCTTCTTTGATTTTGATGTGCGTTCCATCTTGCAGTATTATGTTAATTCCGGCCCCTCCATAACTCAGGGTAAGGTCTGAAGATCCATCTGTATATGCTGTTAAAGGGGGTGGCCTAGCATTTTTAATCAATAATTTGTACTATGAGGACATAGCCGTTAATATTTCAAACACATTAGACCTCGAAGCCCAAGATATCAAAGTCTACCTCAATCAAAACAGAGCCATCAACATATACAATATGTATCACCCTCCAAACAATACACTTATTGACGATGGAACAATGGCTCAATTTCTTACAGACAACTCTTATTGTATGTGACCTTAATGCCAAACATCAACTATGGGGATGTTCCACGCCAAACCCAAGAGGCAAAATACTTTCAAATATATTTGACGACAATGCCATCATGTGCTTAAATGATGGGAATCCTACCCATCATTCATACAGCTATAATACTGCACAAGCCCTTGATATAAGTTTTTACTATCCTGACATTTTCCACAAATGCAAATAGCAAATATTAAAAAGTATTGTAAGTGATCATTTGCCTAATTTGATAGAAATTAGCACCAAGATCAAAACCAGCTCAATTAAGAAAAATTCTGGAACTTCAAAAAGGCTAATTGGATATCTTTCGAAAACACCATTATTAAAGCAGCCACAGTTTCAATACAAAGAGGTAATATTAAGAAATGGATTCCAAATTATACACACCAGGCAAAAAATATTCAAACACTTATAACTAAAAGAAATGAACTACAAAAAAGAGCACCCAAAACCAAACAAATTGTAGAACTGAACTGAACATTGTGAATGCAAAAATAAAAAGATTATACGTAAATGTGAAAAGGGAAAAATGGAAACAAACTTGTGAAAACCTGAACCCAAGAAACCCAAATACAAAACTTTGGAATTTGGCAAAACAAATTGACAGATCCCAGTCACAAACTAATGACAAAATTGCTGCCAATCTTTTAGGTAATTCATATCAAATAAGTAGTAAATTCAAGGTTGAAACAAAGGCCCGAAGGATTATTCATGACTGTAAAAATGTCACCAGCACTCATAATATTTTCCATGAAAAAAATCAATATGAAAGAGCTAGCTTATGCATTAGAAAACACTGACCTAAACAAGACTCCTGGGCCAGATGGAATCCATGGACGAATGATATCAAACTTGGGCAAAATTGGCAAAGAAAGACTTCTTAATATTTTCAATAACTCCTGGAAAACTGGAAAATTGCCTCAAGACTGTAAAATGCAAAAATAATTCCCATTTAAAAACTTGACAAATCTGCTGATGACCCAAAAAACTACCGACCTATCTCCCTCACAAGTATTTGCTGAAAATTAATGGAAAAAAATTATACTCAGACGACTCACCTACCACCCCGACACAAGAAATCTCTTACCAGAGGAACAATATGGATATAGGAAAGGACATGGGACAATAGACCAACTCTTATTTTTCACACAAAAGGTAAAAGATGCACAAAACAGAAAACCAACTAACCACACAATAGCTGCTTTTTTAGACCTTACACAAGCTTTTGATGAGGGGTATGGAAAAACAAGTTAATTACAAAATTATACAAACATTTCAAAATTGATGGAAAAGCTATCACTTGGATAAATGATTCCCTTAAAAATAGATACATCAGGGTCAAATATAATGGCACTCTATCTAAAACCTTCAAATTGTATCAAGGATTACCACAAGGATCAGTCCTTAGCCCAAATCTCTTCACCCTATTTATTGCAGGCATAGAAAAATATTTTTCACATAAAACCAATATTGGACTTTTCGCTGATGACATTATTCTATGGAGCAGCAACACTAACTGGAAAAAAGCTGAAAGAGATTTGAACAAGACTCTTCTCCACCTAGAAAAATTTGCAAATAAACATAAATTAGAATTTAACCCCCAAAAATCTGAAACCTGTCTTTTTACTACCGATAAGAAACTATACAACATAAGACCAAATATTATTCTGAAAGAACAACAATTACAATCTAATAAATATCCTAAATATCTCGGCTACACCCTGGATCCAGACATTAACTCCAGTAAACATATTGAAGGAATTGTTAGAAAAGGAAGAGACCGACTAAAATCTTGAAATGTATTTCAGGAAGAGTGGGGAGCTGAAGCAACAACACAAAATTAAATTACACATCTCTAATGAGATCTATCTTGGAATATGGATATCAAATCTATGGTACAGCATCTGAAACAAATCTAAAATCACTGGAAAAGATACAACTAAATGCAGCTAGAATTATTACAGGTCTTCGAAATACCTGCCCTAATAATATTGTACTTTACGAGGCAGACATTATGCCCTTAAAGGATAGAAGAAGCTACTATCTGCCAAAATATATAAACAAAATCAAGAGTTATGAAAACAAACACAGAACTTTCAATTACATACTTAATTGGGAATCCAATATAAGACTCAAAAAAGAAGGCCCTCTCCACCTGGCCAAAAGAAATTGATTTTTAAAATATAAAGTGGAAAAATATTATTTAGCAGAAAAAATATCTCCATGCGAATCAATAACAAAATGTTATTTTAATGCCACTTTAAATGAACCCACCAACAAACAATACCAAAATCCAGAATACTTAAAACAATTATCATTAGAAATAATTAATAAAATTCCTAAAAATGTAATAACTATCTATACCGATGGTAGCAGAGACAAGTTGGGACACACTGAGAGTGACTCTCTCATTAAAACCATAAATGGCAATGAGAAAATAAACAGAAGAAACCCAGATTTTTGCTCAGTCTTCAGATCCGAACTTATAGCTATCTATGAAGCCTTAAAATCCATCAGAAACACTAAACATCACGATATATGGATTCTTACTGATAGTAGAAGTGCCATACAACACTTGAGTCACACAAGGGAACTTAGAGACAAAGTAAGCAGGAACATAATTGGTTATCTCCAAAAACTCTCAATACCTCAAAATTTCACCTTCGATGGATACCCTTACATGTTAGCATTGAAGGCAATGAAGCTGCTGTTGCGCTAGCGAAAAAAAGCACAAAAGAACCCTTACTACAGAAAAATAAACTTACTTTTAAAGAAATAGAAACAGTAGCCAAAACAAAAATAAACAAGAACTGGAGGATCACACCTAAGCACAGTTGGTACACCCTAGAAGCAGATGGCCACCCAGACCTTTCGGTCCACAAGCCGGCATCCGAAGCATGCCCTTCGCTGCTATTCTGTTCAACTCATAAGCCAAGTAACGGTATCCAAGCTAGAGCTTGGACATTGTACCTGGAAACACCACCTCCCAGACAACGTGTCTGGAAGGATTTCTATACCGGTGACCTATAAACACAGCAAAAAAGGAAACTATTTACTGTGTCCAGCAGGGACCGCGGGGAGGCGGCCCCCGGTCGACTCTGTTCACTCACAGTTGAGGAAAAGCTCAGATGCCACTTCGTGGGCTTTCTCAAGAAGCTTGCTGTGGTTTCTCAGCAGCTTACTCTCGATCGCGCCCCTCGCCCTCCTTCTTTCTTCCTGCACACCCCCTACCCTTGGACAATCCAAGACGTAGTGGCGTGCATCCACATCCCTTTCTTCATAGACGCAATCAGGGTTTCTCTTAATTTTAAATCTGTGGAGACTTGGGGAAGAGCCCATGTCCCGAACTACCCTAATGAATTTGTGGGACATTACCTTACAGAGGTACTTGGGTGTTGTTACCCAATTGAATACCTCTCTCCCTTCATACTTTTCCTCCATCTGTCCAACCATAAGTCCTGGACGTGCCCCCTGATCCTCCTATAAACTTCTTTCTTGGTCACTGGGGTCCTCAGTGATCTACCTCTAAAGCATCCTGCCTTAGCGAGCCTGACTGCGAACTCATTACCTTCGATGAGGCTGTGTCCCCTAACCCTCCGGAGCCCGCGTTATCATCTCCAGCTCCTGGATTATTTGATGCGCGAGTTGCCCTTTCACCAGATTGTTGGCGACGAGGGCCGACATACAATCTGAATAGAGGCGGTCCGGGCTGAAGTTCTTCTCGGCACACACTCTGAGGGCTACCCTGATCGCAACCAGCTCGGCTGAAAAGACCAATTCGTCCACTCTGAGTGTTAAGCTTTCTTGGAAGATCAGCTCTCCATTAGTGAAAATCACTACTCCAGCTCCAGTATTGTTTCCATACTTACTATAATCAGTGAAAACCTCCGTGTCAATCCCTGTCGGCCCTCAAGGACTCCAATTCCACTTTGGCAACCACTGCGTAGGCTTCCTTGGGTCCCTCTTCCATTCGAGGGCACTCGCTTTAAGTCCCAGGGCATCTTCCCTGTTCTCCCAGATCTTCTGCCTGATGGTCTCCTCCTCTAGTTTCAATCCCAGGGGAATAAGCCCAGCGAGGACCAAAAAGGCCTCACTGCTGGTAGTGCGATATCCCCCTGTGATTCTGAGTGCCGCTGTCCTCTGCACGCTCTCTAGAGTTTTTGCCACCTTCTGATCCCTGTTATAGCAGGATTGGCTCGACACAGGAGAGGCAGAGGTTCCTAAAAATAGTACCCTCCTTCTCCCCCCCCCCTATTGAGAGCCAACCAGGACAGGCCTGCACAACGCCTCCCTGCCTCTCGTCACCATCTCCTCCACCTGGTATTGCCAACCCATCTTGTCATCAATGACCACCCCCAGGATGGTCATCCTATTGACCAACGCTACCCTCCGTCCTTTCATCCGGATAGCCGGCTTGTGCTCTCATTTGATCCCTTTCCTTTTAGTTCTTATGTCCCTAGGCTTAAAGCTGAGGGCTTTAGTTTTGGAGACATTGAACTTAAGGCCAGAGTCATGGGCCCAGTTCGAGAGGATTTGGAGAGAAGTTTCAACACACTTCTCAGCCTTCGCTCTCGAAGCAGCCTCAATGATGAGGAAGTGGTCGTCAGCATAGAGAACCAGCCAGGCTCCCTCAGGTAGCTCCTCCTGGAAAACGGTGTTTACCAGGATATTCCACATAATAGGTCCGCAGCAAAAGCCCTGGGGGCAACCCCTAGCACAGTTTCTTTCCAACTTCCGCCCACCAAAACTGAAGCTAATCCGTCTATCCCTCAGGAAGTCACGAACCAAGCTGCACAAATTATCAGGACAACCCATGTCCATCAAATTTCATCAGCTTTTTCCAGCTCATGGAGTTGAACGCGCCATCAATGTCCAGGGCCACGAGAAGAACCCAAGCACCCTTATTTAAGCCCATCTCATTCCCCTCTAACACCTCGTTCAGAGCCGTGGTTGTGGAGTTCCCTTCCCTAAAACCATGTTGGAAAGAGGAAAGGAGCTCATTACTCTCTAGCCAGTGCTTCAGTCGCTGAGCTAGTAGGCTATCCAGGACCATACGTAGACACACTAGTAAAGAAAGCGGACGATAATCATTAGGAGAAATACCCTTTCTACCAGACTTTTCGAGAAGCACTACTCGGGCAACCTTCCATGCCTCAGGAAAAGTACCAGTGTCCAGGCACCTATTGAAAAACCTGGCATGAAGTGATGGGTGCATTCTTAACAGGGCTTTCACGACCGTGTTATCGATCCCTTCGGGACCAGGAGATTTCCTTCTCCCGAACTTGAAAGCCGTCAGTTTCACCTCATTCTCAGAAAAGGGCGGATCCACCAAACCACAAGTGGTCAGAGAGATCTCGTCCTCTGGTTCCTCGTTTCCGAAGTGCCGATCCAAGTTGTTTTTATTTTATCTTCTGCTTTCGAGCGAGTAGGTCTAGAACAGATTCTCTCTGAATTTTCTCATTGTTGGTGGATGAAACAGCACCAGTGATTATTTTGGCCGCTTTTGCTTGAACACTGTCTAGTCTTACTTTTAGTGATGAGCTTGAGGGAGCCCAGACCGGTGTTGCATATTCCATTATCGGCCTTATTAAGGTGATATATGTTGTTCTGAGAATTCTGGGTTTTTCTCCCCAATTTGTTCCACATAGCCATCTCAGAATGTTTAGTTTTCTGGTAGCTCTATTTGAGGAGCTAATTATGTGTTTTGAAAATTCCAATTCCTCATCAATGACAGTTAAAATAATTTTATTGACATCTTGTCAAAACATACAAAGAGCACAGTCTGCACTATTAAAAAAAAAAGATAATATGCATTATATACATGTGATATCTTGGGACCTCTGGGACCAGTGTTACCTGATGCTAGACGAACCTCGATGTCAACTCTACCGTGCAGTCGTGGTGGAAGGCGACACAGCTGGGCCAAAGGTGAAATAAGCAAATAGAGAAACACTTAGAAGCGTCTGAACGTCAAGAAGGGATGGGACGAGGAGATTTCTGGCAGGAAAGGGTTTACCTTTTATCGGAGCGTCCGGTGGACAGGGACTGGAACGAAGACTAACTAAGGACTGACTAACTGAGGATCGGGGCCTCCTTTTATAGCTGAGCTGGGTCCGAACAGGTCACTGCTCTTTTCTGACGTAAACAGGGGGGGGGGAAGTTTTATTATCCAGGAGGGCCACGACTTCGTAAAAGTTGGACTGGGTTTGCTAGGCCTTCTCTCCTATTTTCACCTAAGCCTGATTAGTTTTAACCTTGATTTCCTCCTGTTAGTCTCCATTCTTTCTATCTGTACAGTTGCTATACTTTATTAGATTCTTACCTGGTACAGATTGATGTTAATTGAGGCTTTTTATTTGCAGTAAATAAGAAGTTATATACATTTACGTGGTGGAACATGTGGTAGTAGATATCTGGACTATTCAAAAACAATTCCATGGTCTTAAATCATCACATACACTATGTACAATGAATATGGCGCCTCTGCCAGCGCTGCAGAGTTTGGTGGAGAATCGCCAGTGGGTCTCCAGCGACACCACGCATTTTGAGATCTACGATGAATACCTAGATCGCGTACTTCGCCGCTTAGGAGATGTTGGTGGAGCGGTCCTCGAGACCAACTGGAAAGATCCAGGACTGCAGTATCACACGTTCTTTCTTCCTTGGAAAATTCTCCACATTGACCCAAACCTTTAACCTTCTTCCCCTTAAGAAGTCTGCAATCCAGGTTAAGGTTTCTCCTCTTACTCCGATGTTGTGCAGCTTTTCACGTAATTTCTCCCTCCACACTCGATCAAAAGCTGAGGTCATATCAAGGAATATAGCCGTGGTCTTCTTTGTAAAACGAAAATTAAAATTATACCGCGAATGCTTCTTTTAAAAATCGAAATCCATCTTCAAAGAGAAATAGCGACATTTCTAACTTTGAGATGAGGTATGGAAAGGTGAAACATGAAGAGTAATGGAGAACGGAAAAATAAAAAGTGTCCAGGGGCGGGAATCGAACCCACACCCTTCTGCTTACCGGGCAGGTGCCTTGTCCACTCGGCTACCCTGGACGTATTTTTCCGTTCATAACTTATATTTAAAGTAACATTTAAAATACAATATAACGCGGCTGATGATTGTAAAACTAAAATTAAAATTATACCGCGAATGCTTCTTTTAAAAATCGAAATCTATCTTCAAAGAGAAATAGCGGCCTTTCTAACTTTGAGATGAGGTATGGAAAGGTGAAACATGAAGAGTAATGGAGAACGGAAAAATAAAAAGTGTCCAGGGGCGGGAATCGAACCCACACCCTTCTGCTTACCGGGCAGGTGCCTTGTCCACTCGGCTACCCTGGACGTATTTTTCCTTTCATAACTTATATTTAAAGTAACATTTAAAATACAATATAACGCGGCTGATGATTGTAAATCGAAAATTAAAATTATACCGCGAATGCTTCTTTTAAAAATCGAAATCCATCTTCAAAGAGAAATAGCGACATTTCTAACTTTGAGATGAGGTATGGAAAGGTGGAACATGAAGAGTAATGGAGAACGGAAAAATAAAAAGTGTGGACAGTGGAAAGTGCCGAGTGGACAAGGCACCTGCCCGGTAAGCAGAAGGGTGTGGGTTCGATTCCCGCCCCTGGACACTTTTTATTTTTCCGTTCTCTATTACTCTTCATGTTTCACCTTTCCATACCTCATCTCAAAGTTAGAAATGTCGCTATTTCTCTTTGAAGATGGATTTCGATTTTTAAAAGAAGCATTCGCGGTATAATTTTAATTTTCGTTTTACAATCATCAGCCGCGTTATATTGTATTTTAAATGTTACTTTAAATATAAGTTATGAACGGAAAAATACGTCCAGGGTAGCCGAGTGGACAAGGCACCTGCCCGGTAAGCAGAAGGGTGTGGGTTCGATTCCCGCCCCTGGACACTTTTTATTTTTCCGTTCTCCATTACTCTTCATGTTTCACCTTTCCATACCTCATCTCAAAGTTAGAAATGTCGCTATTTCTCTTTGAAGATGGATTTCGATTTTTAAAAGAAGCATTCGCGGTATAATTTTAATTTTCGTTTTACAATCATCAGCCGCGTTATATTGTATTTTAAATGTTACTTTAAATATAAGTTATGAACGGAAAAATACGTCCAGGGTAGCCGAGTGGACAAGGCACCTGCCCGGTAAGCAGAAGGGTGTGGGTTCGATTCCCGCCCCTGGACACTTTTTATTTTTCCGTTCTCCATTACTCTTCATGCTTCACCTTTCCATACCTCATCTCAAAGTTAGAAATGTCGCTATTTCTCTTTGAAGATGGATTTCGATTTTTAAAAGAAGCATTCGCGGTATAATTTTAATTTTCGTTTTACAATCATCAGCCGCGTTATATTGTATTTTAAGTGGTCTTCTTTGGCGGTTTTTCCTGGAAAGAATCAATTATTGATTGACAGAAGTAGAACAGTTTATCAGTCGTACAGTGCTGGGATCTATAGGCAGTTTGGTAGAAGTTTATTTTATTATTGTTAGTGAGCCAGACTATGAGCCTAGAGTGGATAATTCGTTCTGTTATTTCACAAAGTATGCTGGTGAGATCAATTGGCCGATAGTTCTTGGATTCCTTGGCATCTTTGTTTGGTTTCAGTATTGACACAGTAATTGATATCTTCCAATTCTTTGGTAGTTCACCAGTTTACCATGAAATGTTCAGTATTCGTAGGAGTTGTTTATTAGCTTTGTCTTCAAAGTGTTTAATCGTTTGACCAAAGATTAGATTATCTCTTGGTGACCTCTTAGATTTTTTTTATTGATGAGTTTAGCTCATTCAGTGTGAAGTCTCTCGAGAAAATATCTTGTTGATGGAAGTTTCTTGCTTGTTTAACTAACTGGTTTATATTATTTTTAGAGTCCTGTCTTCAATCGTATATTTGAGTATGGAAGTGCTTGAAAGATATTCAGCAATTATGTTAGTAATCTGTTTGTTCTCGTTCTCGCTGTTCTATTCATATCGGTTAGAGTATTGGAGGATTGGTGTTGGTTTTGATTCTTTTCTAACACTCTAATCATATTCCAGTGTTGGCTGTCCTTTCTTGGATCCATTTTCTCGCAGAACTCTGCCATTCTTCTCTTGTTTGCATATCCAAATTTCTTGTTCTATTTTGTGACTAATTTCAATGTGTTACTTTCTCTTTTCTTCTGTTTTATTCTTTTAAAGAAGTTCATTGATATTGTCTCTCTCTGCAATCATTGCCTCGATGTTGTGGTCCTTCCAGTAAGGTATCCACAGGTCTAACGTCTCCTTCTAGATATCGATGCTTTTGCAGCTTTTGATATATTCGAAGAGAAGTTTTCCAAGTTTTTGTCAAGCGTTCTGTAATTCAATTTTTCGTTGCACAGTTCTTCAAGCTTTTCTGTGAATTTTTTTCAAGTCGGCTTTCCTAAAGTTCCATGTTCTTTCATTCTGTTGGACATTCTCAATTTTGAAGTTTAGGGTTGTTAAAATTGGTCTGTGGTCACTGATTGCACTTCTCAGGATTTTCCATTGTGTTGTGGGTGCGATGTTGAAATGTATCGCTGTGATGTCTATTGCGGATTCTGTGCCTGTCGACTTGGATAGATAGGTGTTCTCTCCCTTATTTAATGGTGTAAGGTCGAGGTCGGTTAGCATGTCCTCAACCTGTTGACCTTTGTTATCCTGGACAGGTGATCCCCAAGTTGAACTTTTGGCGTTAAAATCGCCGAGTATGATTGTGATATCCGAAGAGGCTTCACTTAATGTCTCTATTGTGTGTACCCATACAAAATTCAAAGATTTCACGAGCTGAAAGTTGGCGATTTTGAAATGCGTCAAGAATTCGCTGCATGGGTTTTCCGGAAAATTGATATTGATGAAAACTGGCTGTCGAATGTTCTGTGGACAGATGATGCTCACTTTTCTCTAAACGGAGAATCTAACATTCAAAACAGCCGCTTTTGGGCAACAGAAAACCCTAGGAATTTTACAGAAATGCCACTTTATGAGCCTATAGTTACAGTTTTGTGTGGGTTCACTTCTTCTTTTATTATTGGGCCATTTTTCTTTGAAAAATCAAGGGAAGAACTTTTAAAACCGTTTTTGTAACTGGTGAACGTTATGTTCATATGGGGTATTCCCATATTGCAGGGAAAAGCACTAAGCGAAATAACATTCATGAAAGTTGGAGGACCTCCTCAAATCTCCGGCGGTGCCAAACAATTGCTGAAGAATACGTTCGTTGAAAATCGTGTGATAAGTCGCCACTTTATATACCAGTGGCCTCCAAGATCACCAGACCTGACGCCTTGCGATTTTTGTTTATGGGGGTACATTAAATCGTGTGTTTATCGATGCTTGCCTACCACATTGGCCATGTTAAAGGATTCTATCAGGTGGCACGTTTTATCAATTTCAACAGATATGTTATTTAATGCTGTCCATTCTGTCATTTATCGTCTGCAGGCGGTGATTGAGAATGAAGGGTGCCACATTGAGCAAGGATTGTGACCTAATACAAGAGAGAAGGCAGTTACCTCATGTGTTATATAAGCTGCCATGTATTATATTATCTACCAATATTTTGCAGCTCTTTGTGTTGGGATATGGGGATAATAAATGCTGTCCTCACATCTTGACTCTTTTTTTTTATGAACAGTAATATTTTGTTTGTCATTTGCTCACATATTATTTCGTGCAAACCAGAGTGTTATAACTTCTCGAATAACACTGGTGCACATAATTTTTCCCCTAATGTTTAGTTTTTCGCTTTTCGCTCATTAGAAGAAATAGCATAAGGAATATTTTCTGTACACCAATAACTTTAGAAATTTTGTGCAAAAAATAATACAAAATGATTTTACTACCACGATTTTCAACGCAAAAGGTCGATTTAAAAAATATTTTTATTTGAGGGGACACATTTTTTAAAATTGGGTACAGTATGAGAGAGAGTTGAATTAAAAATATTAGAAATTTATTATCTTCGGAAACACAAACCGAGTCTAAAATATCATTTTTTTGCTACATGTTTTAATTTGCATTTACCTATTTTACATATCTCTGATTTTATTTAAAAATTGTTAACAAATTCTTCATACTTTTGGCGAAGTGGTGTTTTATTAATTTGTTATTTGATGTTATTAGGGTTCTTTCCTGGTATTCAAAAAGGAAAAATACGTGTCGATCAGTTATATTTTTCAATTTATCAAACAATTTGGCCGCTGAATCTCTGATTTTGGTAGTGCGCCATCTGGCGAATAAAATTGTAACTAAAATCAATTTCGAATTTTTCATTATTTGCCATAAAAAATCCCATTGCATCCTGAACACAATGGTGTTTACCGCGTTGCTCTAGCGCAAATATTCGCGGAGTTATCAATTTTTAAAATAGTGCGGGACTTTTGGATCACCCTGTACTTAATACTTAATACTTTAATACTTCGTTGATTCAAATCAAAAACGGCATCAGTTTCATAGTCTTTTGTTTGAAGTCTTCTTTTACTTTATTCTTAGTCAAAACGACTGGCTCAGCAATGCAAAATAAATATGCTTATATATACAAATAGGGGAAATATAGATTAGTTATCTACAGAAAAAATAAAATATTTTAAAAACATATGCGAGATGGAACACAATCAAAATTTAATTTGCGCGTGTGCATCATTCGTTTCATGCGAACTCTACACGCGATTACAACTCGCCATTACACACCAAAGCAACAACTATCATATAGTGATGCGCACGTTGTTGTGCGGACCAATCAGCGCCAAGATTGGGCCATTTTCATGCCATCATAGAGATGACGTGTTATTGTCTTAGAATTAAAAATAGATATTTTGATTTATATGATTTATATATATAAAGAATGATTTTCCTTTAATTCTTGCAATTGACCAGATAGCGTTAAAAATTTGAATTTCAAAATCAAGGGTCAAGAGAATCGAATTTTATCCCTCAATTACCTCGAAAAAATGAATAAATTGTATATTTAGATTAACAATCGTTTGTGTCTCAAAATCCTGAGTAATGACATATATGGTACACGATTTTATAAGTGAAGGGAGAATGACTGCAGATAAACACGTGAGATTTATAATTGGATTCTTCTATTCTAACATGGATAAGATTGGTAGATTAATTTAGTTGAAGCTTGATTAAAATTAGCTTTTTTATTCTAATTCTAGGAGTTAACCTGTTTGAAGACTCTTTCAAAAAACAGGATCGTTTTTATTGTGCTATAGAAAATGTCATATTTACTGTAGAGAGAGATAGAAAATATGCTTTATTACTAGAATAATTTTCGAAATAGTATGATTCTGTATTCACCTAGGTGTCTTTATAGATTCAGATATTTTATACTGTTTTAATGAAAAAAAAAATTGAAAATTTTCAAAGTGAAGCCTGTAGAGAGAGGTAATTTATCCTTTCCTCGACAATATTGGTACTGAAGATTTAATCAGAAATAATACGAGTAAGGTATACAACATTTTATATAAGGTTGATAATATGTCTACAAAAATATGTATTCTATTTAGCTAATATATGTTATATTTAATTTTATTAAAAAATACTTTTATTCCATTGAGTTAAGAAATTGTAACTAAGCAAGTGTTCCATTGTTAGATTTGACTATCTATTTGACTGTACTGTGTTGAACTGAGATTGACTAATGGCAGAGATGACTTTTATCGACAGAATGGTTCGCAGACTTTGCCTAGCATATCTAGGGTGTGCATTCTTATGTTTTGTTTTTGTAGTGGCGTACCCACTCATCTGTTTGGTGTTAACAACAGTTAACAGCGTAGACCGGCTTGTTGCCGCAGTTTGGCCTTATGCCTGCCGATACCTGAGGTACTCAGATGAGATTGGGTTCGCCTGGTTTATTTGTAAATATTCATGGCGTGGGCTAGGCAAAGTGAGAGGTTGGTATAAGACAGAATAGGGAGTAGGTGAGATTTGTTATGTTAAGTTTTTAAAGATTGGTAAATTAATCAAAATTCTTCTTCAATGGCATTTTTATCAAAATTCTTTTTTTTTTTAATAAATATATAAAGATTGGCTAGTGTTTTTCTTTTCAAAATTCATCTCCCTTATTAGCCAACCTCATTTCCTTTCTGATAGCAATGATCCCTTCCTGAAGCTGATGCCAGGCAATCTACTCGATGATGCTTCCCCGAACTTTGGGTCCCTTGAAGACAAGCTATTTACGCTTCCTATGATTATCTTGAACTGATTGGTACCTTCTGGAAACTCTTTATTCAACCTCATACGAACTACGGGGTAGTCTGGACAAGAATTATTTTAATGAATCAAGAACATTGTATATATCTCTTGCCCATTGGTAACCTGGAACCAACGGAGCCGCTCTGACCACTGAGCTTTATGAATTAAAATTCATCTATTGAGGACTGAAAACCATGATATCAATCACCTGATCCTCTGGATAAGTCTATTCCAACAGTTATCTCCAACCTACTGATGTACCATATGAAACCATTTCAATCAAAGCTGACTATCTTAAACCAATTATTTAATATCCAATCCCCCACATCTTGCCCATATTTATATTATCTTGGAATAGCAACCCCTGCTAATCCTTCAGCATGTGTCTTCATTACCTGGAATCTTTTCCTTACAAACCAATTTCAAAGGGACCAATTTACCCAATTATATTAAAAACGAAACCTTGATAATTTCTGACCTTTTGAACCAGAATTCTGCTATTTGAGCCCCACAACCTGCTCATGCTAACCATCTTCCTCTGTCATCCTGGAATATAAACTCCTGCTTCTCTCTCAGTATGTACCGTCAATGCCTGGCATCTTTCTCCTACAAGCTCGCTTCAAAGGGACCAACCCGAGACAATGGAAATGATCCTTCTCCCTCCAATCCTATTCAATATTTTTCCACTTTTGACTGATAATATTGCAGTTGAAGAATAAAATTATTTGTTTCAATGCGAGTTTTCTATAAAAAATATATTTTATTTATGATTATATGTAATTCTTATGTCCTCAAAGCTTACGTCCATATTTTATCTAAAATACCCATTCCAAGAGTCTAGCATCAGTATCACTATAAAAAGAAGTTCCAAAAATGCAATATAACAGCGGTATGGTAGATTAAACTGGCGAAACCGCTGGGAGATTCACCACTGATGAGTCAGGCCCTCCCATTAATTTTTCCTTTGCAGTAAGGGCAGTAGAAATTGTTTTATTTTAAAAAGAATCATACGAGTCTAAAATAGTTTCGAATTTTAAAAATTATATTAACACTCAAACACATACATTTGCCTATAGTAAGTTTGGTAGGGGCATTGGAATTACTAGATTATATTGAAATAAACTATAGTAAACGGGTTCTTAAATCTCACAAAGATAGAGGAGATAGGGGACGAAGAGAACCTGCGGATCGGTCACCACTTTTATCTGAAGTAGAGGATGTTAAGATCCCTATTGTGTATTGAAAAACCTAAGTAGGTCATTTATAGAGAGATCCCTTATACCACAATATCAGTCGCGATTGGCCCGTTGGCCGAGATGCACTTCAGTTAATCCAGTCGGCAAAACACCTCTGGTAGTCTGTTTTCGGGATCGCCTTCATGGCCTTCTGCGATTCCACTTTGATCCCTTCTATGCTATGAAATTTCCGACCCTCTAACTTTTTTTGAGCTTTCCAAAAAGGAAAAAGTCGCAGGGAGCCAAATCGGGACTGTATGGGGGGTTGGGGGATCACAGAGGTTGAGTGGTCCTGCAGGAACTTCAAGCTTTTAAGGGCTGTGTGCGCTGGCGCGTTATCGTGGTGGAGGATCCACGACTTGCTCCTCGACAGCTCCGGCCGTTTCTGCCTGATCGCTTCCCTCAATCGCCCCAAAACTCCCAGGTAGGAGTCAGCAGTTATTGTAGAGCCTTGTTGTTGATATTCATGATGAACGATGCCCTGGTAGTCGAAGAACACAGTCAACATGACCTTGACTTTGCTGGGAGCCTTCCTCGCTTTCTTTGGTCTCGGCTCATTTTTGAAGCGCCACTCCGATGCCTGATGGGTAGTTTCCGAATCAAAGCCGTAAATTCATGTTTCGTCTCCAGTAATGACCCTCTTCAGCAGTTCGGGGTCGTCGGTTGTCGCTTCGAGATTGAGACTGGCCGTTTCTTTCTGGGCGTTCTTTTGATCAAAAGTCAAATCTTTAGGAACGAGAACGGCGTTGTGAGTCTTCTCACTCCCAAAATGTCCTTCATTATCGATTGAGTCGACCCGAATGATATCCCTGCTTCTTCGGCGACCTCCCTGACAGTTATTCGTCGGTCTTCACGCACTAGTTCCAACACCATGTCCACCTTTTCAGGCGTGGTTGATGTGGACGGTGTCTCGGAACGCTCGTTGTCGGCGGTCTCTTCCCGACCCTCCTTGAGGCGCTTGTACCACTCGAAAACTCGTCTTTGGCTCATGACGGCATCCCCGTAGGCTGTTTGCAACATCCAAGAAATTTCGGCACCCTTGAATCCGTTTTTCACACAGAACTTGATGCAAATTCGTTGATCCTTCATTTTGGTGACTAACGAAATCGAAGCACGGGCAAAATGGCTTCACTTCGAACAGCCGCTGCTCGCGCTGTTGTGGCGCGTGATTTTTGAAAATTGGCAGGTCTCCAAGCCAAGGGCGACGCTTGCGTTTGCCACAAACCGGGAGAAAATATATTAAGTTTTCAGGAATAATGAGCAAAGTGTCGAAACCTTTTGATCAGAGTAGTATAACAGCGGTATGGTAGATTAAACTGGCGAAACCGCTGGGAGGGCTCACCACTGATAAGCCAGGCCCTCCCATTAATTTTTTCATTGCAGTAAGGGCAGAATAAATTGTTTTATTTTGAAAAGGATCATACGCCTCTATAATAGTGTTGAATTTTCATAACAGATGGCGCGCTAATGCATCATAACACAACTATTATATATAATTATAACACGCGAAAGGTCCCTGGTTCGATCCCATGCGGATCAACTTTTTTTTAACATTTTGGTTAGTAGCCCGTAAAACCATATCCTCTCTATAATTATAAAGCAATAACATGCCATCTATATATAAGAAATGAAAGTATTCTAGCACGAATGTTTCTCTTACGTATTAAAAATTATTAGACTATATTTGCTGCGATGAAAAAAACTACTACTAGTAGTGAAACAAACGTCGCCTTTGCCGGTCCCAAGCCCGGGTGAAAAAGGAGGAAGGGGAGCAGTAACAAGCTCACTGAAAAACCTGGGCTTAGCTGGCCGGGCTGATAGTACCCTGTAAGGGTTCCTAATCCAGGGATACAGGATGAGCAGCGTTTGTACTACATGTTAGGAGCGACTGCACATGGTGTCTGTTCCTCATGTCAGAGGCGGCCATTTCTTTCGGAGCTAAGTCGGCCTGTCACTGAGTAGTGCTCCCAGTCATAATGACAGACGCATTCTACTTCATCCAGTGTGGAGATAAGAAAGAAGAATACTAATGAACCAAGTCTTCACACAATATTTTTCATCGCAGTAAGGACAAAAGTTTGTATTATATGGAAAAAGAAACAATCGTGCTATATTACTTCCATTTTTAATATATAGACAACTTTTATTTTGTGGTACATACAACCTCTGATAAAGTGCTTAAATAGACAACTACATTTTTATTATAAAGCAATAACGTGTTATCTATATATAATAAAAGAAAGCATTAGAGCATGAATGTTTCTTGTACACGTAAAATAAACTTCTACTGTCCTTTCTGCGATGGAAGCAATTTTGGGAGGGTTTACCACTAATGAGCCAAGCCCTTCCAATATTTTTTCATCGCAGTATGGACAGTAGAAGTTTGTTTTATGTGGAAAAGAAGCATCCGTTCTAGAATTCTTTATTTTTTTTATATAAACAACTTTTATTTTGTAGTACGTACAGCCTCCTATAAAGTGTTTGGATATACAACGTATATATTTTATTATTAGACAATAATAACGTGCCGTCTCTATAGATAGGAAAAGAATGCATTACAGCACGAATGTTTCTTTTGCATATAAAATAAACTTCTACTGTACTTTCTGCGATGGAAACAATTTTGGGAGGGAATACTACTGATGAGTCAAGCCCTCAAATAACCAAATCTCTTGTTCATATATCAGTAAATATAGTAGAAGTTTTTTTTGTGTAAAAGAAACATTCAGGATATGATACTTTCATTTCTTATATATCGACAACTTTTATCCTTGAGGTACATACAGCCTGGTGGCAAGGAGAGGACTAAAAGAAATCACGTTTGTATGGTGTTTGTGAGTCCATTTGTGTACATATGAATATGGTACAGCCTACTCCACTCTGACGAGCGCCAACAGCGCGAAATGCGTTCGTGGATGGCTTTTCTTGATTTAGCAAGAAATTGGGTTGGCTAAATATCAGGGAACATGCTAATCAACGTTTAGTTGATTTCTGTTCCACCAGATGGCGCTCTGCCTTCTGAAAAGCACATGTGCTCCTGATCAGGATATGCTTACTTTATTTTTAATATCAACACCTGATCTTTTTATTTTTTTCTATTGTTTTTTCATGAATGTATGTGTCCTGCTAGATAAATACAAGGAAATGATCTAATACAATATTAGAACAGTATGGTTGATTAAATGGGTGAAAACTTCTAAAGTTCATTGATGAGCCATATGTTATTCTTAATATTATTTCATCGCAGTAAGGACATTAGGAAGCTTATTTTTTTTTGAAACAAGAAAATTCTGTACTAAATGTTATGTGATTTCGCAATTCTAATATAAATTTAGTCCTATACAAATGTTTACACTTATTAGAATTGATTGTGTAACATGATATGTAGAATTGATATTGTGGAATTTAGACATCTCTCTCTGAATGTTCTGCTGTAGTTCCTCAATACACAATAGAGATATTACATCTACTTCAGATGGAGGTGGTAGCCAGTGTCCACAGGTCCTTTTCTTCCTATCCCATTAACTTTGTGAGATTTAAGAACCGATTTAAGATTATCTGTATATAATCTATTAAATTTATTACTCCTCCTGATGAACTTACAATAGGCAAAATGTATTTGTGTGAGTGGTAATGGAATTTTATAGAAAACTCGCATTCCAACAAAGGATTTTATTCTTCCACTGCAAAATGATCTTTCAAGAGAGGTAAGATATTGAATAGGATTGTAGGGAGAATGGTTATTTTCATTGTCTCGGGTTGGTTCCTTTGAAGCGAGCTTGTAGGAAAAAGATGCCAGGCATTGACGGTACAAGCTGAGAGAGAAGCGAGAGTTTCTATTCCAGAATGACAGAGGAAGATGGTTAGCATGAGCAGGTTGTGGGGGTTCAAATAGTAGAATGATGGTTCATGAATGTCAATTTTTTTTCAAAGTTATCTTCAGAAGAAATGAGTAAATTGGTCCCTGTGACTTGTAGGAGAAAGTTGCCTTTAATTGAAGGACATGCTGATAAAATAAGCAGGGGTTGTTATTTTCCAAGAATATAGAAGAATGAGAAAGATGTGGGGATCAGATAGTAGCGTGCTGGTTAAAAAAAAGTCGGCTTTGTTTGAAATTGCTTCTTGTGGGTAATCAGCAGGTTGGAATAGACTTTTCCAGAGTTTAGGTAATTGAATTCATGGTAACTAAAATTGATAGGTGAACTTTGTAAATAAAACCAATATCCAGAGAGGCTGCGTTGGTTCAAGAATACCAATGGGCAAGATATCGATATGATGTTCCTGATATGATCATCCAGAATACCCGGTAGTTCGTATGAGGTTGGGTGGAGTTTCCAGAAGGTAGGAAAAACGATTTGACGAGGCAATAACTTGTCTTCAAGGACCCAGAGTTCCGAGGAGCATCATGAGAACAGACTGCCTGGCATCAGCTTCAGGGAGGGATCATGGCCATCAGAAAGGAAATGAGGTTGGCTAATAAGGGAGATGAATTTAGAAAGAAAAAAAATACTAGCCGATCTTTAAAAAACAAGAATTTTGAATAAAGAAAAGCCAATGAGAAAAGAGAATTTTGATTAATTAGCCAATCCTTAAAACCTAACATAACACATCTCACCTAATTCCTATTCTGTCTCTTATACCAACCTCTCACTTTGCCTAGCCCACGCCATGAATATTTACAAATAAACCAGGCGAACCCAATCTCATCTGAGTACCTCAGGTATCGGCAGGCATAAGGCCAAACTACGGCAACAAGCCGGTCTACGCTGTTAACTGTTGTTAACACCAAACAGATGAGTGGGTACGCCACTACAAATACAAAACATAAGAATGCACACCCTAGATATGCTAGGCAAAGTCTGCGA
This sequence comes from Cordylochernes scorpioides, assembly GCA_030710605.1. Taxonomy (NCBI): domain Eukaryota; kingdom Metazoa; phylum Arthropoda; class Arachnida; order Pseudoscorpiones; family Chernetidae; genus Cordylochernes; species Cordylochernes scorpioides. Next base: position 38,426,545 of record CP092867.1, on the reverse strand, counting down.
ACCATTCTCTCGATAAACGTCATCTCGGTCATTAGTCAATATCACTTCCACAAAGCTATAGTCAGGTCTGATAGTTAAATGTAAGCTTCCAATCAACACTGTTCTCGAAATTCCTCCCCCAACTCGACTAATATCAAGGAATCCTGCATGGGTGGCCGATGAAAATGTAGATCTTAAAGAAGAGTGGAGAAACCGATGGAGCAATCTTGCCATCGCCAACAAAGACCTGGTGGAGGACCCTAACACCAAACCTCCCGGCTACAACCTACCTAGGAGGACCTGGTCAACCCTCAATAGAATCAGGACCTCTACTGGTAGATGCAACTACCTACTAAATAAGTGGAACATGAGTCCAGACCAGAACTGCGACTGTGGACAAATACAAACAATGCACCATATCCTAAGGGACTGTCCTCGAAGATTCTTCCAGGGAACACTTGGGGATATCCACCGGTGCACAGAGGAGGCCCTGGAGTGGATTCGTCACCTCGACATTCCACTCTAGAGAAACTTGCCAACATTGTTGTATTGTGCTGTAAAAAACAATATCATACGCAATATATATATAGTTAAATGTAACAATGGGACACTTGCTTGGTTACAATTTCCTAACTCTTTTTACTTAAAAATATATATTTTATAATATATATAATTAATTTTATAAAATTAATTATATCTCTCTATATATAAAAATGAATGTTTGTATGTCTGTCTGTTTGTATGTCCGGTATACAAATTCGCAGTAGTTCACTAATTCAAACCAAAATTTCCATACATAGGTAAAAAAATACGGGGAAGTCGATAGGCTATTTTAAAAAATATATAAATCAATTATTAAAACTATATATTTTTAGTCTGAAAATGATGATGACGATATTGCTGTATCATGTTTGATTATCAGATACAAAATTATATCGGGAAAAATTCCAAAAAGCAGAGACCACGGGTGAAACCAGTTCATTATTTTGTACGCAGGAACAAAATTAAAACAGAAAAACATTCATTCGAGCAGAAAACAAAAGCCAGATCATCTTTCTATAAAAAATATCGCTTCTCAGACACAAAGTTTGGAGCGGGACGTTTCACAAGAGTGACATCCACGGCGCCAATTTATAATTGTAACGAATAGTATTTGAATAAAAACATTTAATCGGGTAAAACCCGGGCGTTGCCCGTGTCATTCGGCTAGTTAATTATAAAATATACTAGCCGATTGACCTGGAAAACGCCCCAGGTTTACCCAAAGGGCCTGTGAAAACACATTAAGAGTATAGATAGAGGCTTAAAAATTGCAATGAGTAGATATGATTTTCTAGAAGCAACATTCCAAGTAAGGTTAAGCAAAAATACTTTCTAAGTAATACATTCCAGCAGATACGCACACAGATAAATGCTAGGCATCCATAATAGATTCTTAAATACAATTTTCACAAAGAAGAAATTCTGATAATAAGCATTTTTCAGAAAGTAATCAGATTTGTTACATTTCTATATCAAAATGAGACTGTGATCAAAGCATTCACAACAAACCAACATTAACAACATATGAGATAGCACAGTGAAAATGTGAAATATCAAAATCAAATAATAAAATGAAAACCAAATTAGAAAATAAAATAGCAAACAATACAAAATATTTATTGCAGATTATACTACATATTAGAGTCATAATTTTTTATTAATAAAGGACCTCATGAGAAACTACATTTCTAGTTATATATATACGTGGCTTCAAATTTAAACGTATGATATCCAAAGTTCGCAGACGTGAAAAGCTACATAGATCTGTCTATGCGTAAACACAGGCTTTTGTAGCAAAAGAGCTTCTCTAGCAAAGGTTTGGCCCTGAGCCTTTATATTCATAGCAAAAGCCAACCTTAATGGAAACTGACGCCTCTTCAGAATGAAGGGATGATTGATATCTGAAGGAGCCAAAGATATTTTTGGTACCGATACAGTGTGTCCAAACTTTGGTTCATGTCAGTATTTGTGCTTCAAGGACATGAGAACGCATGCGCTGAATCACCTAACGTGTGCCATTAGCAATTAGCGATTTTCAGAACTCCAATATATTGCATGGACGATTCTGTTTGTATTGTTTACAGAACATGCAATCTCATGAAAATTGAACCAAGAACAAGAAGCGATATGTGAAAGGGATTTTGGCGTTGTGAAAAAAAAAACCATCAACTCTCAAACTATATAAAAAAATAAAGCAGAGATATCGATTCTAATATTTATACAGTGGCGGAAATTTAAAATTTTATGTTCAAATTGGGCTTACGTAAATTAGCTTGACTATGGATAAATTAAATTTTGAATCACAAGTACTCGCGTGAAATATCATTAGAGATAACAAACAGTAACTATATGATAAAGGATAGTCAGAGTTGATGAAATCTGAAGTCACATTTTCAGCTCGGGAGCGAGAAAAAGAAGCATATGTTGATTACCGTGCTGAATGAAATCATAAAAACACCTCAATCCTTTTAAATAACAATAGATAAAGAAGGCATTCACGGGCTTGTAGACAAATTATATAGCGAGTGTAACTGAAGGCCTGCTCCCTACGGACGTCCCCTCTTCATGGCGGCCTATGACAGTTTCCAGGTCAACGCCTAGGAACAGACTTTGAACTTGTTAACTCGAGGTGATAGCAGAATGGAGTTATTCTTTGGATGATACTAAACGAGGATCACAATAAAGGTTGATTCATATTCTCGTTAATTTAAAATGCTTTGAAAATGAAATATAGTATAAAAGAATAGGATTGCTTTCCACCCCTCCCCCCCCCAAAAAAGAGTAATATTCTTCCACTACTATTGGCTTTAAAGTATTATTCCAACTCCTTTATACCGCTGCTATTTTTTACTCTAATGAAGTGTTTAAATAGACAACATCAATATATATATGGTACATACAGGCTGGTGACGGTGTGATGGCTAACAGGCATCATGTTTATATAGTATTTGTGTGTGTCCATTTATGTACATGTGTGTTTTATGTTAAATAGGTATGTCCTTACTAGATATAAAGGAATAACCAAATGCTAATTTACAACGGTATGGTTGATTAAACGGGCGAAACGTCCGAGAGAGTTCATTGATGAGCCAGGTCTCTCTTAATATTTATTTATCGCAAGAAGGACATTAGAACTTTTTTTAAAACAAGAAAACTTGGTGTTAAAAGTGATTTTACATTTTCAATATAAAATTATTGTGAAATAAAACTTGCTACTATGCAAAAGTTTAACAATAAGAGAATTAGATTGTGTAACGTGATGTAGAATTGCTATTGTGGAATTACAGAGATCTCTGTCAGAATGGTCTGCTGTAGTTCCTCAATATACAATAGAGATATTACATCTTCTACTTCAGATAAAAGTGGTGGCCAGTCCACAGGTTCTCTTCTTTTATTTCCTCCCTTTCTTTGTGAGAATAAAGGTCTTATTTAAGTTGATCTATATATTGTTACGACGCTTCTCAGCCGTCGATGTTTGCGTGCAAGGTTTACTGAGAAGACAATGTGGGTTCGCTAGGATACAGCGTAGTACTATAGATTTATTTAAACACAACTTTAAAAAGGGATATTAATAACTATAAAATGGGAGATAAACACTTGCCTTCCAAAGCCGTTCCAACTGTTTACCGTTCTTTTCGAACACCCCGCGCCGGCGTGCTCGCGCGGGCGTGCCTTGCCTCCCTTGGCTTTCCCACTTCTTCTCTTCTACTTTTCTGCATCGCTTCACTGCCCCCTTCTCAATCCTTTTCGTCCCGAAAAGGACTGACTTCCCCAGCAGCGCTGATCAATGGCTCTTTGAACGGGGCTAGTCTGTTGAAATGAACAACCTTTGGTTTAGAGTGGGATGAGCGTTGTATCCTAAATACGACATCGTTTAACTTCTTCACAATTCGAAAGGGGCCTTCCCAAGATTTTTGTAGCTTAGGCGAGAGACCTTTCTTCCTTTTCGGGTTGTACAACCAGACTAGTCCTCCCTCTTGAAGGTCGTTCCCGCACGCGTGGGTGTCATACCTCACTTTCATTGCTTCGCTTGCAATCTCTAATTTCTCTCTGGCCCATCGATGCACTTTTTCAAGTCTTGAATGGAGTCGGTCAACAAATTCATTCGAGCCTTCCCCAATACTATTGGGGCATCCAAAGATCAGATCACAGGGAAGCTTTAATTCCCTTTCAAAGAGCATCTTGGCCGGCGAGTAACCCGTGGTTTCATGGACTGAGGATCGGTAGGCCATCAGAAGAATAGGCAGTTGACTGTCCCAGTCTCTTTGGTTCTGGGCGACGAAGAGACTAAGTTGACTGGCTAAGGTTCTATTAAATCTTTCGACCATGCCGTCGGACTGGGGGTGTAAGGGAGTAGTCCTTGTTTTATGGCTTCCGAGAAGTTTACACATTTGGGCAAAAAGTCTCGACTCGAAATTTCTCCCTTGGTCAGTGTGGATCTGCATGGGGACACCGAACCTACTGAAGAACTGGCTGATTAAGGTTTCAGCAACTGTTTCAGCTTCTTGATCAGCAAGCGGAAAGGCTTCAGGCCATTTGGTGAAATAATCCATTGCAACTAGGATATAGCGGTTCCCCTTGTCACTTCGCGGCAATGGTCCCATGATGTCGATAGCGATCCTCTCGAACGGGGCTCCCACATTGTAAGTCTTGAGTTTGGCTCTCGATCTTGTCTTTGGTCCTTTTCTGGAAGCACATTCCGTACACTGTCGTACCCATTTTTCAACACTGGCACGGCATCCAGCCCAGTAAAAGCGTTCTTTCACTTTCCCCAATGTCTTTGCAATCCCAAAATGTCCTCCGCTGGGGCTATTGTGCAGCTCCTTGAGGACGGAAGGTACTCGTGATTGGGGAAGGATCATCTTCCATTCAATGTGTTGACCATCATCACTCTCCCATTTCCGGTAGAGAACACCACCTCGAAATTCCAGCGAGTCCCATAAGGACCAATAGCTCTTGGTGATTGGGCTGCAGGATGCAACATCTTCCCACGCTGGCCTGTTGGTCCCGGCATTGAGCCAATTCATGACAGGCCGAAGATCAGCCTCTTCAAACTGAGATTTTCTCATTTCCGCGGGGCTCCATTCGTCTAACTTGAGTTCTTCCGCGAGGGAAAGCTGACGAATGTTGAGCTCAGCTTGTGTCTCTGCCTTGGAACAATGCTTGCAGTTCACTGGGCATGGTCGCCTCGAGAGAGCATCTGCGTTCCCGTGAGATTTCCCTTTCCGGTGTTGAATCTCCATGTCATACTCTTGAAGTCGCTGAATCCATCTAGCTAGCTGTCCCTCTGGGCTCTTGAAGTTCAACAGCCATCGTAGAGCTGCATGGTCTGTTCTAAGAAGAAACTTCTGCCCGTATAAATAATGGTGGAAATGCTCAGTCGATTTGACGATTGCCAGCAACTCTCTGCGGGTTACACAGTAGTTTCTCTCAGGTTTGGACAGAGTCTTACTGAAGTAAGCGATGACACGTTCGACTCCATCTTGGGTTTGAGATAGAACGGCTCCAATCCCAGTGTTGCTGGCATCTGTGTCCAAAATAAATGGCTCGCCTGGATCAGGGTAGGCTAGCATCGGCGGAGAAGACAGGGCCTGCTTCAGTTTATCCATCGCCCTTTCGCAGTCAATAGTCCAACTGAAGGGGCGGCCAGACTCCGTTAGTCGGTGCAAAGGTCTCGCGATGTTTGAAAACCCCGGAACAAATCTTCTATAATAGCTGTACAAGCCTAGAAAACTTCTCAATTGGTGTACATCCCTTGGTACAGGCCATTGCCGAACAGTCTCAGTTCGGTCTGGATCAGTCTGTATTCCTTGGCGCGAAATCACATGGCCCAGGTAACGAACTTTCTCTTTGAAGGGTTTGCACTTTCTCGGATTCAACTTCAATCTTGCCCCTCGAATCTTTTGTAGGACTCTTTCAAGATTAATTAGATGATCTTCAAAACTCTTTCCCATCACAATAATGTCATCAAGATAGACTAGGCATGTCTCCAAAGGAATCCCTTGCAGCACTGTTTCCATCAGACGCTCGAAGGTGGCAGGGGCGTTGCATAACCCAAAGGGCATTACCTTGAACTGCCAAAGCCCGTTTCCTGTCGTGAAGGCTGTCTTTTCTCTGTCTTCTGGGTGAATGCTGACTTGCCAGTAGCCGCTTTTGAGATCCAAAGTGCTGAACCACTGCGATCCGGAAAGGGTGTCGAGCGTAGCATCAATTCGGGGCAGAGGGTAGGAATCCTTTTTGGTCAGATCATTTAGACGTCGGTAATCCACACAGAATCGTGTGGAGCCATCCTTTTTCTTTACAAGCACAACGGGAGATGCCCAAGGACTAGATGAGGGCTCGATGACATCTTCTTCTGCCATTTCCTCAATCAGTTTGGCAACCTCGTCTCTCCTCGTCATGGGCAATCTTCTTGGGAGCTGCTTGACAGGAGTAGCTCCTCCTGTATCAATCCGATGCTGCGTCACATTCGTCCGCCCAACATCTTTGGGGCTGGTAGCGAATACGTCTTCATATTGGCAGAGTAGATGTTCAAGCTTCTTTTGTTGTATCCAGTTCAGCCCCTCTCGCGTTCCTTCTAATAGCTCCTGCAGATGGCCTGGAATCAAACTGGAACAAGGGCTTTTATCCAAGTTTTCGACAGTTGTGCAATGGGCCACATTTGTAACAGGCTCAGCTATAGCTATTTCAGTCCCTTTTCCGAGGGTCTTTGCAGAGTCGAGGAGATTGACCACTCTAATCGGGATGTTACTCTGATCAGATTTACACAGAGTCCGAGCTAACAAGAGTCCTTTTTGACCAAACTCCTGGCCATTCTCTTCCACAATCAGCAGCTGGGGTACCCCGAGAGAAGCAGTCAGACGTCCCTCAAGAATGCATTCACTCCTCGGAGGAATTTTAACGTCAGATTTGAGTATTACCTTCAGGACTTTATTGGTCACCGAACTCCTCGAACACACTAAGGGAATCTCTTCTCCCGCAATCTTGAGTACATTCTCTTGGAAGTCAATGCTGAATCCAAATTTGCGAAGCACGTCCAAGCCGATGAGGCAGTCGTCTTTGATGTCAGCGAGGTACCCAAGGTGGCTGAACAAGTTGTTTCCGATCTGAAATTTCAGCACTACTTGACCATAGACTTTTGCTTGTTCTCCAGTGGCTGTTTGCAACACCAGCTCGTTCGACACAGGAATCCTCCTTGATATTGACTCCATTCTCTGAGCTAAATCGACACGGAGCAAGGTGACGTTGGCGCCAGAATCAATCACCATTCGACAAGGCAACCCGTTGACAAGTCCTTCTGTGGCCAGCTCATTGGAGCCTCCCTGGAGACTCGAGACTCTGATAATTTTTTCTGATGCATCGTCACATCGCATAGCCAGCCCAGGCCCCGTAAGGCTGGCTAATTTTCGTTTCCCGAATATTTCGGAATGGTATTGCCCCTCTCCGAAGGTGCCTGCCGTACTCTGCAATTAGCCCTAATGTGTCCGGGTTTACCACAGTTCCAGCAGATAGTTTTGGCATTGGGTCTGTAGGTGCGCTGGCGATAGGTCCCCGGGGCTGATTCTGAGAAAGACATACCTTTTTTCATTTCTTCTACTGTCCTCTGTAACTGAGAAATTGCTTCTTTAATGTCGCCGTCTTTTTGAGATTCGTCGGTCTTCACGACGCGCACTATCTTCTGATAGCCTCTTGTCGCATCACGGGCTGCCTCGAATTTCAGTGCGTGGATCAACGCCTCCTGCAACGTCTTGGCTTCAGACATTCGCACTGATTGTTGACACTCAGGGTCCTCGATGGCATCCACGAAATTTTGATGTGCCAGCAGATCTTGAACATGGCGGGGGCAATCAGGGAAGGCTAACCTCGCTAGCCTTTCGACATCTGCTGCCAACTCCTGCAGCGTCTCGTCGCGCTTCTGGCGGCGATTCTTTAATTTCACGACATGGTAGGGCTGCAAAATGTCATCTCCGAAGCGTAGAGTCAGGGCATGGATCAGGCATTCATAGTCCAATGATTGTTCTAGTGGCAGGGATTGTAGAACCTCAGTGGCTGAACCTCGGAGCGATGCGGCCAGGTTTATTGCCTTCTCACTGGAGTTCCAGCGATTGCCCAAGGCCACCACTTCGAACTGGGTCTTAAAGCACTTCCACGAAGTCTGTCCGTCTTAGGTAGGAGGCTTTATTCTTGAAAAGCATTCAGTAGTTTCTAACGGAGGAGAATTGTCCGCTATTCTAAAAGACACGGGTGTGGCTACAGGTACATCAGCTACATTATTCTCGAGCCTTCTCAATCGGGACTCCAAATCACTCTGCATAGAGCCTATTTTCTTATTAATCTCTTTGAGTACTTTATTTAAATCTTCCATTTTCTTCCGGGTTAGCATAGGCCAATATTTTCAGAAATTGAAAAGATAACTAAGCTGTATCCCACTTCTGACACCAGTTGTTACGACGCTTCTAAGCCGTCGATGTTTGCGTGCAAGGTTTACTGAGAAGACAATGTGGGTTCGCTAGGATACAGCGTAGTACTATAGATTTATTTAAACACAACTTTAAAAAGGGATATTAATAACTATAAAATGGGAGATAAACTCTTGCCTTCCAAAGCCGTTCCAACTGTTTACCGTTCTTTTCGAACACCCCGCGCCGGCGTGCTCGCGCGGGCGTGCCTTGCCTCCCTTGGCTTTCCCACTTCTTCTCTTCTACTTTTCTGCATCGCTTCAATATAATCTAGTAATTATAGTACCCATTACTGACCTTACTCTAGGAAAATGTATTTGTGTGTGAGTGGTAATATAATTTTATGGAAAACTCGCATTGCAACAAAATATTTTATTCTTTCACTGCAAAATGATCTGTCGAGAGAGGGAAGATATTGAATAGGATTGGAGGGAGAAAGGTGATTTCCATTGTCTCGGGTTGGTCCCTTTGAAGCGAGCTTGTAGGAGAAAGATGCCAGGCATTAACGGTACATGCTGAGAGAGAAGCAGGAGTTTATATTCCAAAATGACAGAGGAAGATGGTTAGGATGAGCAGGTTGTGGGGCTCAGATAGTAGAATTCTGGTTCAAAAAGTAAGATTTTATCAAAGTTGTCTTTCAGGGGGAATGAGTAAATTGGTCCCTTTGAAGCTATAGCCTGTAGGAGAAAATTGCCAGGTAATGAAGGTACATGCTGAGAGATGAGAAGGGGGTTCTTAGTCCAAGAAGATGATAAAAAAAATGAACAAGATGTGGGGAATAGATAGTAGAGTACTGGTTCAAGAAAGTCAGCTTTGATTGAAATGGTTTCAAATGGTAGATTAGCAGGTTGGAGGTAAGAGTTGGAAAAGACTTATCCAGAGGATCAGGTAATTGAATTCGTGGTTTCTAAAATTGATAGGTGAACTTTACTTCATGAAGCCAGTGGTCAGAGCGGCTTCTCTGGTTCAAGATTATCATTTTGAGCAAGAAATCGGTATGATGATATTCATCATTAAAAAATAATCATATAAGGTTGGTTAAAGAGTTCTCAGAAGGTACGAATCAATTCACGAAAGTCGTAGATCGGGGCAATAGCTTGTCTTCAAGGGACCCAGAATTTCGATGAGCATCACGAGAGCAGATTGCCTGGCATCAGCTTCAGGGAGGGATCATGGCTATCAGAAAGGAAATGAGGTTGGCTAATAAGGGAGATGAATTTTGAAAAAAAAAAAAACACTAGCCAATCTTTAAGGAAAAAAGAATTTTGAGTAAAAACGCCAATGCAATGAGAATTTTGATAAATTTACCAATGCTTAAAACCTAACATAACAAATCTAACCTAATTCCTCTCTGTCTACCACCAACCTCTCACTTTGCCTAGCCCACGCCATGAATATTTACAAATAAACCAGGCGAACCCAATCTCATCTGAGTACCTCAGGTATCGGCAGGCATAAGGCCAAACTGCGGCAACAAGCCGGTCTACACTGTTAACTGTTGTTAACACTAAACAGATGAGTGGGTACGCCACTACAAATACAAAACATAAGAATGCACACCCTAGATATGCTAGGCAAAGTCTGCGAACCATTCTGTCGATAAAATTCATCTCGGTCATTAGTCAGCATCAATTCCACACAGAGCGATAGTCAAGTCTAACAATAGGATACTTGCTTGGTAACAATTACCTAAATTTATTTTGCTCTAAAATTATATAGAGATTATCGATATAATCAAATTATAAATATATATTAAATAATATGAACAATTTAGCAGACTTATTATCCAACTGTATATCAAATGTTGTGTGCGTAGCTAGTATTATTTCAGATTTAATCTTCAGTACCAATGTTGACCAGACAAAATAAATTATTTCCCTCTACAGGCTTCTTTCTGAAAATATCAGAGTTTATATTAATCAAATTAGGATCATAAAATATCTAAAGGTATAAGAACCTGAGCGAACACAGAACCTCACTATCTTCCCTAGTGATAACATCTTCCAGTCAATATTATAGATTCTAGAACAATAAAAATCTTCTCTGGAATTTTAAGAGAAATCAAACAGGCTAACTACTACTATAAGGATAAAAAACAACTAATTTCAATAAAGCCTAAACCAAATTAAGCTACAAATCTTATCAGAGATCAGAATATGTTTTGTTTGATATCATTATCGAAAAAGGAATTCAAAGAATAACAATAAAAACTTGAAATATTTTCAAAAACTTCTAAATATTCAAAAAAAATCATCAAGAACTTTCAAAAGTGCATGAAATTAAGGGAAATTGGAAATTTTCAAATATTACTATGTTACTTACACGAAGTTTAATTACCTATTCAATATTACTAATCTTATCCCATTCAGAAAAAAAAACCGCCTCATCAATCAATGATTTATTTAACTCTCGACGTTTCAGTGACTTGATGTTACTCTCTTCAGAAGAATGAATAGTGTGTTAAATAAATCATTGGTTGATATGGCTATATTTTCTCTGAATCAACTTCCAACTAACAAAATATCTTTGGAACCAATATTATCCCAGTTAGTAAACTCCTACTACACAAGAAATATTTCTGATGGAAATTTTTGCCGAGAGAGGAAATTGACTATAAAAATAAAGGTCAACTCTTCCGGCAAATTGACGCTAAAACTAAACCCCATCTATTGACCCTCTCTGCAAAAACTAGGAGAGGACTGAGAAGTGCCTACCTGGAGACCATGGTGTTGGGCAATGGCCCTTGTTAATAAAGAGCTGTCTTTGTTTCATGAGAGCTACAAGAGATCGAATGAAATCTCCACAATCTACCAAAGAGTTATCTAGCTGGTAGCATGTCTAGGACATATCTATGGCCAAAATATAGATGGAAATTTAAAAATTCCGGAAGGAAATTGGCCTATAATAATTTTAATAAATAAAAAAACCTTTTTATAAAAATATTTCACTAAAATGCGCCAAAAAGAAAATGGATGAAGAATAAAATTATTTTCTGTAATGCGAGTTTTCTATATAATTCTATTAAAACTCATACATTATACTATATTTAGTTCAGTAAGGGATAATAAAATTATATTGATTATATATAGAGAGAGATGGATTTAAACGGGATCTAAAGGACAAAGATAGGATAGATAGAGACTGGCCACCGCGTTCACCAGACCTCACCCCCTCCTTGAATTATGGGTTTAGCTGAAGTAGAGGATGTGTAAGCTACAATTCCTATAACATTGAGGGGATCTAAAGTTGACACCATTTAGAGAGAATTTTCTGATTCCATAATACATATTATTTATTATGTTGCACAATCATCAAATCTCAAAATAGTAAAATATTGTATATTATAACGTAGAAAATCAGGAAACATAAATTTTAGGATGACACAGCAATTTATTTGAGGCAAAAACAAAATCAACCTTTACAAGATACATGTTAAGCAATAAGAGAAGTTTCCAGAGTAGCAAAATATAAATATAAAAAATTGTATATGTAATAAATACTTTGCTACAATATTATTAAGTCTAAGGTGATCACCTGATACAAGAATAAGCACCTGATTCAAATAAAAACAAAATACTTCAGTAAATATTTCATTCATTCAATAAGATACTTTTTTTTCAAAGCATCTTGTATGTATACAGAATTGACACTTTCTCTATAGAAAGATGATTTTATGAGTTCTTTCAAGTAGGTATGCGCCGCTATTTCTTAAACATTGATGAACTATAGACATTTAAAATAGTTTTAAGTACTTCAAAAAATATTTATAATAACTACCTGGGGTAATATCGGGGGAATAAGAAGAATGTGATAATACTCTAAAGCAAATATCTAGTGAAAGTTTGGACCGTATTTGAGCTACATGATATCGAGCTTCATCATGGAGCAAATAACTCATTTGGACAACATTCCTCTTCTTTCAGAACTATATTTGGGGCTTCAGAGTATTATTCCATTAACAAGAATGTGACTCGAAGTTTATTGTGGTCCTTGATTTATTATCATCTCTGGAATAAATTAATTTGACTTTCAAATTGAGTTAATATGTGTAAGGGCTGTCGCTAGACTTCGACAAGGAACTCTGTCAACTGCCTCCATGAACAGGGGATGCCGGCCGTGGGGACACCTCCAGTTACACTCGCCATGTAGTTTTTTTACTGACCCAATATATGTGAATTCTCTATAACTTTTTGGTAAATATGTTTAGTGGATTTTAGAGACTCTCACTTATAAAGGTAGTAACACACGTCTCTTCTTTCTTGCTGGAACAGATTGTTCTGGTCTCATATATATTCTGGTGGGCCTTTGGTTTCTCTATGTTTCTCATATATTCTGGTAGGTCTTTGGTTTGTTCTTAATATTTCTCATATATTCTGATAGGTCTTGGGTTTGTTCTTAATATTTCCCATATATTCTGATAGGTCTTGGGTTTGTTCTTAATATTTCTCATATATTCTGGTAGGTCTTGGGTTTGTTCTTAATATTTCTCATATATTCTGGTAGGTCTTTGGTTTGTTCTTAATATTTCTCATATATTCTGATAGGTCTTGGGTTTGTTCTTAATATTTATCATATATTCTGATAGGTCTTGGGTTTGTTCTTAATATTTCTCATATATTCTGGTAGGTCTTTGGTTTGTTCTTAATATTTCTCATATATTCTGATAGGTCTTGGGTTTTTTCTTAATATTTATCATATATTCTGATTGGTCTTTGGTTTGTTCTTAATATTTCTCATATATTCTGATAGGTCTTGGGTTTGTTCTTAATATTTCTCATATATTCTGGTAGGTCTTGGGTTTATTTATAATGTTTCTCATATATTTAGGTAGGTCTTGGAGTTGTGTGTGTGTTCTTAATGCTCTTCATATATTCTGAGGGGTCCTTGGTTTGTTTCTAATATATTCTGGTAGGTCTTGGGTTTGTTCTTAATGTTTCTCATATATTCTGGTAGGTATTCTATTTATAATTATATTCTAATACACACATATATTTGCTATGTAATATATAAAAATATAATTTCAATAGAGTTCCATTCAGTTTAAAAAACATTTTATTTTGTATATAATCTCTCTTGACTACACACCCTTGGCCCAGCATTTCTCCAATATCAGTATTGATTCCCGGAAACGAGTGCTTTAAAGGCTGTTAAATTTTTATCTACAGCCCTCTCAAATTCTTCATTGGATGCTAAGCGCTTTCCAGAAACAAATTTCTTTAGGTGAGGGAGGAGATGGAAATCTGTGAGAGTATCAAATCAAGAAAATAGGTGGATGGCCGAGAAAATAATGCTCAAATTTCGCATTTTCCCATTGCCAACACACTTTTGTGAGCAGATGCGTTGCTCTGGTGAGAGACGATTTTTTATCTTCCTCAAGCCAGGCCCCTTCTTGCAAATTTTGACATCCAGCTGGTCACAAAAAGGTTAGAGTAATATTTACCTGTAATAGTTCTGCTTTTTTAAGGTAATCAATTAACAGGATCTCTTTGGCATCCCAAAAAACACTGGTCATGATCTTTCCGGTAGATGCGATCGACTTCGCTTTCTTTGGCGCTAAACCACTGGCTTCCATCCACTGCTGTCTAGTTTCTGGCGTGTAGTGGTGGACCCATGTCTCATCTATGGTGACAAATCGCCGCACAAAATTGATCGGATCCCACTTCGAATCACTCAAAACATTTCTGCGAATGTCGTTTGCGCATTTGATTTTGATCTGCATTCAGAAAATGCGGCATCCACCTTGCGCAGAGCTTTCGCATCCATTATTATTCGTGCAAGATGTTCCGCACCCTTTCTTCCGATATTCCTATGGCCTCAGTTACCCCACACATCTTTACTCGCCTATCGTCCAACACGATATTGTGCACCTTTTCGATATCTTCCAGTGAATTTGCAGTTTTTGGGCGTCCTTCACGTGGGTCATCTTCAAGCAAGGTGCGAACACGTTTAAATTCAGCTTCCCACTTTTTAAGAGTTGAAATTGAAGAAGCAAAGTTCCCGTAAACATTTTTTTTTTTTCAAATTTGGATGAATTTCTTTAGGGATGAATCAATCCAAAACGAATAAATTAATAACTGAACGATATTCAAGTTTATCGATTTAAATGAAACACGTGCAAGACGTGTACTGAAAAGACTCGTTTACACAAACTTCTTTAGCTAACAAGTTGAAACTTGTCCTACGAACTAATGACATGCGCACGCAGGGAAAAAACGTAATCTTTTGCCGATTGAAATGCCATCTCTGGGTCAGACCGAGAAACTTTCTCCTCACCCTTGTATTATAAAATTTATATAGACTAATGGATAAAACTTAAGGAAGTTGTAGCATGTATATTGGGATTCAGAAATAACTCTGAAATATATTTGATACAGAGGGACTTTTATTGAAGATTCACTAGATAACCAAGTGTGGAAAATATTGCCTCTGTTCCCTTAAAAAAATGACGACCGAGGTATCAAATACTTTCTACTTCCTTAAGTTTTGTCCATGAATATATTCACGTTTATACACCATAATAAAATATTTCATTTTTAATCATCATTTCAGCTCCTTTGTAACTCGGCACGGTACATTTTGGTAAAAACTTACTACATGATGCCCAACTAAGTTTCCAGATTTGACACCTAGATGGCGCTAACGACACATGTAGTATGTATTCCCGTATAACGTTGTGTTGTTATTAAAAGTTGACATCTATCAACTATAGCCAGTTATGATGCCAAAATAGCGATATTTTTCTCTAAAGGAGCTGTCGAGATTTGTATCTAAAAAGGCATTTTCGGGAAGTTCTCAGTTCTCCCCTTTTGCTGTTACTGCTGGGTCGATTTGGCTCATGTACATAGTAACTTTTATTTTATATTTAAAATCTCTCATAAAACTAATTAAATAAATATTTAAAGTAATTCGTAAGCCTATTTGATTATTTTTCTTCGCGACAATTTTTTATTAACTTGTGAAACATTGAAATGAATTTTATAATGTTTAATTTTATGTTTGTGAGCCTTTAATTTTATGAACAAAGCCTAAAATTTTCAAATTCAAATAGACATATAAATAGATACAAGTTTTATTTTTGCCTGGTAAGTTTTAGTGCTCTGTGAAAAGATTAATTCTGAAATAATACTACAAGATAATGTCTGTCAAATTCAAATGGATAAAAAAAGATTCCCCATACCTATTGTATTTTGTAAATTATTAGGATTCTATTTTATAAAGTTCAAATATAATTCTTTTCAAAAAGAAAAGAAGTTAAGGAAAGTGTAACCAAGCAAGTGTCCCATTGTTACAATAGACTATCGCTGTTTGGAAGTGACATTGACGAATGACCGAGATGGATATTATCAAGAGAGTGTTTAGCAGACTTTGCCTAGCGTATCTAGGGAGTGCATTTTTATGTTTTGTCTTTATAGTGGTGTACCCACTCGTCTGTTTGTTGTCAACAGCAGTTGACGTGGTTAGCCGGCTGATCGCCACCATTTGGCCTTATGCCTTCCAGTACTTTAGGTACTCAGACGAGATTGGGTTCGCCTGGTTCTGTTGTAAGTTATTATGGCGTGGGCTAGGCAAAGTGAGAGGATGGTATAAGACTGAATAGGCAATAGGCGAGATGTGTTGTTAGGTTTTAAGGATTGGCAATATTAATCAAAATTCTGTTTGCATTGGCATTTTTGTTTCAAAATTCTATTTTATTTAAAGATTGGCTATTGTTTTTTTTTTTTTTTTCAAAATTCATCTCCCTTATTAGTCAACCTCACTTCCTTTCTGATGGCCATGATCCCTCCCTGAAGCTGATGCCAGGCAGTCTGCTCTCATGATGCTCCTTAGAACTCTGGGTCCCTTGAAGACAAGCTATTGCCGCGTTCTATCCCTGCCTTCTGGAAACTCTGAACCAGACTTTGAGAAGATCTTCGAGGCTTTCTGGACATGAAACTTTCTAATGATGAAGAAAATCACGGTGATCTCTTGCCTTTTGGTCTTTTTCTAATCAACGCAGCCTCTTTGACCACTGAGCCTCTTCAATCCACGTTCATCTCCCACTTTTTGGAAATCATGAATTACTTGAATCCCTGGATGAAGTCTACTTCAACGCTTACATCCAACTTGCTGAAATTCTGCAAGAGAAACTTGGATTAATTTGGATTTTCTTAAACCAGCATCCAACTATCTGAACCCTATTTCTTACTCATTTTTCTATCATCATCTTGGAATAGTAACTTCCGATTCTCCTTCAGCACGTGTCTTCAATACCTTTCAACCCTACCCCACAAGCTATCTTCAAAAGGAACCAATCTTTTAATTTCTCACCAAAGACAACTCATATAAAAGCTGACTCTCTTGAACCAACGCTCAACTATCTGAACAGCACAACTCGCTCATGCCCAAACTTATCTCTCTATGTCATCTTGAAATAGAAACTCGCTCTCAACATGTTCCTTCACTGCCTGGCATCTTTCTCTTACGATCTCACTTAAAGGGACCAAGCCGAGATATAATGAAAATGGACACTATCACTTCTCTCTTCAATATCTTCTTTTTCTTTGACTCATCATTTGGTAGAAGAAGAATAAAAACAGTTATTATAAAAAGAATATTTTTACAATTTTCCATTTCCACTCACCCAAGTTTACCTATAATTAGTTAAGTATAAGTAATAATAAATTAATATTGTGGCTATACACATATACATCAAGTTAAATAGGACCTTCATTTTCCTATCGAGATATAGGAGGTAGGGAAGAGGACCTGTGGACAGGTCATCACCATGTTGTCCAGACCTCAACTCCCTAAACCTATAATATTATCTGAAGTAGAAGATGCAAGCTCCAAACCCTATAATGTTAAGGAACAAAGGCAAGTTTTCTGAGAGATATCAGTAATTCCACAATTTCTCTATTATTCATTGCAAAATAAATTCTTATCCGAAGTAAACTATTGTATACTATACTAAATATAAGTTTGTGCATTTTATACGGGGGTCATTCTAAAGAAAATAATAATTTTGTAAATACTCAATATAGTCAAGCGAAATTAAAAAAAAAAAAAACTTTCTAGTAAGTATTCACCCTCTGCATTCATGCACATTGCCATATTTAAGGGATTAAATATATTTCCCCTTTATAGATGACTTTGAAGCCTCTTTTAATAGATATACACCGATATTTATTTTGAGTATTTTTGAAATCAAGCGATGATTGAAATTAATTCAAGAAGCCCAGTAAAAGTTCAGGAGAGTATGGAGGAGGTGATAATACTTTAAAGTCCTGTAAAGTTTGGACCTTTTTGAACCATATCATGTCGAGCGTAATCATGGAGCAGAATTACTACTTTTGGAAAGCAAACCTTTTATTTCGAACTATTTTTCTGGTTCAAAATAGTTTCAATAGAGGAGAATATGAATAAACATTTATTGTGGTCTCTCGTTTAGTATCATCCCAAGAATAACTCCATTTTGCTTTAAATCGAATTAACATGTTAAAGGACTGTCCCTTAGCTCACTTTATTCTATTGTATAGTATGAGATTAAATTTAACTTTCAGGACGTGAAACAATCTGATTTTGACAGATCGCTTTTGGTACAATATTCTTGAGACTACGTCATCTTATAAACTATCTAAACAGAATTGTCCACATACAATATTAGAGCCATGTAGGCGCTAATTGGCGAAAACACTGGGAACGTTAACCACTATTGAGCAATGCCCCTTCATTTTTTTCCATCGCAATAAGAACAGTTGAAAGGTATTTTTTGAAGAACAATTTGTTTTAATAGTTTTATTTATTATAAAATAATATTTTTTGCCTCTTGTATATATTTAATTTATACCTACTAACCTCTTGTCTGAATTATTTATGGAGGAGCACATTTCTCGATGTAAATATTCATATGTAATTCTACAGTTCTCTAGAAGCTCATGTCCATTAATTGATTGTTAATTAATATTTAATTAATTAGTATAGTATCATAACAAGATTCAACTCTAAACTACCACATATATGAGCAGAATTGTTCAATACAATGCAAAAACTATGAAAATCAGTAATTGGAGGAGTCATTGGAAGGGTTTGCCGTTGGTTGGGCAAGACCACTCAAGATTCAATCACAGTAAGGACAATTAAAAGAGTTTTTTATTTGAACAAGATATATTCTGGTCTCAATAGTTTTAGTTCTTATATTTAGATTGTTCTAAGTATTTCCTTACTTTTCTTCTCAGTAAAAATGACTGCCTCAGTGACACAAACTAAATATACTCTCTTTGCCTTTACATATAAGAAACATTAATTTAAGTATTTACAGAAGGGCGAAAATAAAAAATAATAATAATAAAAAATAAAAAACGTATGGCGAGACTTAAGACAATGAAGCAATAACTTTTATATATTAACACTCAAGTTGCTGTATGGACCAATCAGCCCTAAGGCTGCGGTGCGCGCCATTTTCACGCCATCAATATACCCCTTGAAGTGATATCTTGCTTATTCAAGGAGCAATTCGGGAATTAGAATCTCGAGCGAGGAACTTCATGCAAGAGTTTTCCACTTCTAACACAGCACATTCAGTCAAGCTCTGGGCTTTTCCATGGCTTTTCAATGTCATAGGATGAGATCAGACTAAGTGAAGTTTCATAGGAACTTTACTTTCCTGATCTTTGCTATCACTAAAGTGTTTCTCAGTATGTTTGCTCTCTTCTATTGACCTCTCATCTTTGTGGCCCGAAAATTCCCGGATCATCTTCAGTTTCTTGATGAGTCCTATAACTGTACTGCTCAACTGTTGGAAGCAGCTCTCGACTGTTAACTTCCCTTGATAGACTGGCTTCTTTAAAGACACAGTCCCGAGAATCTCCAACCTTTCTTAACTCGGGTATCCATACTCGGTACCCACGTACCCTGGAGGCATATCAATAAGGTTATCTCAGTATACGCTTCCATTCAATTAGGAATTTCTTAATAGTGTTAGAGTAAATGGCCAATAGCCTTCAGATGTTAAACGTTCAGCCTTTTCCCAGTCCATAGCTCACATGGCGTATTGTGGCCATTATGGCTGTTAAGCATCCTATTCATTACATAGGCCGTGGTGTATGTTAGTTTTGCCCATGATGCTTCTGGAAAACCACTACCGTACATATCGTGCTACTAACTAGATATAAAAGAGTCCTGTTCATTATTTCTACCAAGCCATTTTGTTAGAGTGTATATGTCACAATGTGCCCAATAACAACTCCAATGCTTTTTCAGAAAGTGTTGCATTCTCTTGAGAATAATTCCAAATCATTATCTATGCGTATTATTTTAAGATTCCTATTGGTTTGTCTTTCGGATTCCTGAATCCACTGTTTGAATCTTTTTAAATTTTCAGATTTGTTTCTCAGTGTAAAAATACGCTCACATATCTTGTGGCCTCATCAATGATGGTCAAAGTGTACGTGGCTCTTCCCCATCTCGATTCATCAAATGGGCCCATTAAATCTGCCTGCAACAGGCCCATAGGCATGATTTCCTCATCCTTCCTGTGCAAGTACCAAGGGAACGATAGGCGACAGTATTTGCCGTCCTCGTACTTTTCTGACTTTATCACTTTGCAATCAAGTTCTTCCACACTCTGATTTTGACCATTTTGACTTTTGTATCTATATTTACATGCACCAATCTTTTGTGCCAAAGGTCTAGTGAAGGTAACTTTTTGTATTCAGATGCAATAAATACTCGATAATCTTGATCAGGTTGTGAAGATGGAGTAGTTTGTAGGTAGAAGAGTATACAAAGTTTCCTTCCTTTTTCTATCAAGGGCATCCCCTTCATGTCTATAATGTGGGGGGAAAAGTCTTTTTTTTTTAAACAACTTTAAATGATCTGCCATTTGAAGCACTTAAAGAATATTGTGTCTTATTTATGAAACACTAGACGAATGACCCGGGCAACGCCCGGGTTTAACCCAATTAAATGTTTTTATTCAAATACTATTCGTTACAATTATAAATTGGCACCGTGGACGTCACTTTTGTGAAACGTCCCGCTCCAAACTTTACAGTCAGATTAGTTACGATATACACATGTGTAAATCTTCAAATCGAGCGAGCGTCTATAAATATCTCGATTTAGATCAAGTATTCTAATTATTAATCGAACACACTATTATTAATAAAATTTTGAGAAGATATCGATTTTAAACGTATTTATAACCTTGATAGAGGGCGCTGTTCGTGAGCTAAGCAGAATAATTTGAATATATATAGTTTTAATATTTAATTTATATATAATTTAAAATAGCCTATCGTTTTCCTCGTATTTTTTTTTTACCTATGTATGGGAATTTTGGTACTGTAAAAAAAACTTTGCTTCAATAATATAAAAAAAAAAACACCCAGGCTAAGTTTCGAACCAAGGTTGTGGAAATACGAAGCCGCACACCTAACCATTAAGCTACGCTTGGCATAATAAATGTTCGCATGTAAAGCTATTTCAAGCCTTACATTTTTCTAACGACCTTTTTGAAATAGGTTTTTGAAACATGGAAATTATAATACTTCAAATAAATAGAAATAGAGTGAACACAAATAAAATATACCAAATATTTCGAATTAGAGCAGTTATTTTAAACGGCGAATTAGATCAGTTATATCTAAAAATGAAAATATATAAATAACTAAAACATACCAAATATTTCAAGAGCCGTTATTTTAAACGTCGAATTAGATCAGTTATATCTAAAAATGAAAATATATAAATAAATAAAACCTACCAAATATTTCAAATTAGAGCAGTTATTATATAAATATTTATATTATATGTGTTATTAAGCGAACTATTTTAAACGACGAATTAGATCAGTTATATCTAAAAATGAAAATATATATAAATAAATAAAACCTACCAAATATTTCAAATTAGAGGAGTTATTATATAAATATTTATATTATATGTGTTATTAAGCGAACTATTATTAGATATTTTAAACGGCGAATTAGATCAGTTATATCTAAAAATGAAAATATATAAATAAATAAAACCTACAAAATATTTCAAATTAGAGCAGTTACTATATAAATATTTATATTATATGTGTTATTAAGCGAACTATTTTAAACGGCGAATTAGATCAGGTAGTTATTAAGCGAACTATTATTAGATATTTTAAACGGCGAATTAGATCAGTTATATCTAAAAATGAAAATATATAAATAAATAAAACCTACCAAATATTTCAAATTAGAGCAGTGATTATATAAATATTTATATTATATGTGTTATTAAGCGAACTATTATTAGATATTTTAAACGGCGAATTAGATCAGTTATATCAAAAACTGAAAATATATAAATAAATAAAACCTACCAAATATTTCAAATTAGAGCAGTTATTATATAAATATTTATATTATATGTGTTATTAAGCGAACTATTATTAGATATGTAGGGACACCACTCACATTCTTAATAATTATTCTAGAAAATGTAAATTCAATTTGTATATTTTATTTTTGGTTATAATTGATAGTTTAGAAATTATAATCTTTTTGTAAAAAATATTTGTTATCATCATCAATTATATTGTTGCCTTCGAATTGTAAACAAACTTTGTATATTAAAGACATTTTTTAAATATAAGATATTGAATTAATATGTGTGAAGAAAAATAAATTGTTTAATTATTCAAAGTTGTAATAATTGAGCCTCAAGAAATGCCCACAGATATTTTAAACGGCGAATTAGATCAGTTATATATAAAAATGAAAATATATAAATAAATAAAACCTACCAAATATTTCAAATTAGAGCAGTTATTATATAAATATTTATATTATATGTGTTATTAAGCGAACTATTATTAATAAAATATTGAGAAGATTTACATTTTAAACGTATTTATAACCTTTTAGTATTGATAGAGGGCGCTGCTCGTGAGCTAAGTTGAATAATTTGAATATATAGTTTTAATAATTGATTTATATATTTTTTAAAATAGCCTATCGTCACCCCCGTTATTTTTTACCTATGTATGGAAATTTTGGTTTGAATTAGTGAACTACTGCGAATTTGTATACCGGACATACCCACAGACCAACATACAAACATTCATTTTTATATATATAGATATGTCGCGTTATGGGAAACAAAATTAACATCTCCTTGATGTCCTACAATCTTGGCCTTGATAGCACCAAATCCACAAACCTTTGTTGAAGAGCCATTTGCAATAGTGACGGTACTCAAATTTCTATTACATTATGGTAGACTCATGAAATAGTCTCTGCTGGGGGAGTCAAATGCAGTTTGGTACTGGAATCTATGATCTAAATCTCAGAAATCGCTCCAAGCAAAGTTCTACATGTTACTGACATGCTTACACATTTATTCTGTACAAAGACAAAGGTCACCTCTCCTGTCAAAATAAACGTAAAAGTTAGACGCCATCTATTTTGACAGAAATTTCCACCTTTATCTTTGTAGATTGATATCCTCCCGACAAAATTTCCATCTGAATTTATTCTAGTTAAACTACTCTGGTTTTTGTTATTTTACCTCCATTTATTTCTGCACTTATTTGCATAATGTCCTTTACTACGACATTTGAAGTATACCATCATTACTTTGCATACCTTTCTATTATTAATAGATTTTTATTAGGCATTATTAGCAGCCATGACATTCATACCTTCAGGTAAGTTAGAATACCTTCTTTTATTCTTTCTGCTAGCAGCCATCTTTTAACTGTAGCGGCTGTTCAGTTCGTTTCTGACAAGTTACATATTGAAAAAATAGCACAAATGTGATATTGTACTTGGATAAGGTGCATAAATTATGAAAAACAAAAAAGAATCTCCTTGCGCCATCTATCAGAATAAATAAACGAGAAATAAAAATCAACGAAAATAGTTGATATTTATTCCGAAGATGGCGCAAGCTATCAGAAACTTTCAGTTGCACGATAAGGTGATGTCTTTTTGTTTTTCATAAGTTACATATTGTCTAAGCAAATGCATCTCAGTCTTCTGGTAATGCACACAGAATTATTGCCAAGTCTTCGTATACTATGATGCTACCAATTGAGGCTAATTCATTCACTATATAGTTGTTCATTTTCCCCATATATATTTATGAATTATTGTTATGCTGAGTCAGTCTTTCGCAGTAACACTGCCTTCTTAGTTGTAAGATACGATACTTGCATCCTAGGTAAATATAGCTTTTTCAGCTCAAGCCAAACATCTTTAGACCTACTCAGCTATTGAACATGTAGTTATTGTTAGTCATCGATTCCGACGTAAATTTTTGCATAAGCTTTCCCAGCCGAGATAAGTTAATCCTAGTTGCTTGGACATCATTTGGGTCAGGCTTAGCCTCTCTGGGATTAAAAAAAATCTTAAAAATCATATTCTATTAAAATAAGATTAACCTGAAAACTCCAGCTTGCATAATTGGCACCATACAGATTAGTACTAACCCTACTCTCCATTTTAATTTATGTCAGAGAGAGAGAGAAAATGAGAAGATAAATATTCTGGTTATTTAGGTTTTAGAACTTCGTTGATTTAAATCAAAAACGGCACATCAGTCTTATAATCTTTTGTTTGAAGTCTTCTCTTACTTTCCTTCTTATTAAAAATGATTGATTCAGCAACGCAAACTAAATATGTTTTATTCAAGTTTTACATATATAGGGGGAAATACAAAAATTGATTTAGTTATTTATAGAATAAATAAAATATTTTAAAAACATATGCGATAAAGAGCACAATCAAAATTTATTTATCCCGCGTGCGCCTTTCATTTTATGCGAACTCTACACGCCATTACAACAACTATCATATAGTGATACGCACGTTGTTGTGTGGACCATTCAGCGCCAAGGTTGGTTAATCTTCATGCCATCATAGAGATGACGCGTATAAATAAAATTAGATGATTTATTGTTTAAAATATTGAGTGAGAGATGTGTGTGTGTGAATTAAGAAGATAAACTTTTATATATAAATAGAGAATCAGCTGGAAAAGTTCACCATTGAAGAGCCAGTCCCTGATAATATTTTATCATTGTAGAAGGAGGAGTTTGGGATTTTTTAGGTTCTTTAAAGAAACATTCGCACATAATTTGTTCTTAGTTTTAAGAACTTTTATATAATACAACCAATTAACTATAATGAAAATAGAGAATAACAAAATTTCCAAATAATATTATTCGAATTTGAATGAATTTCATAAAAGTTGCTTCAGCTTAATATAGAACAAAACCGTCACTTTACTACCGAGATATTGCAAAAGAATGATTTATCTTTAATCCCCGCAATTGGCCAGATAGTGTTGTAAACTTTAATTTCAATATCCAGGGTCACGAGAATCGAATTTTATTCCTCACTCCAAATAAATGAATTGATTGTAAGAATATTTAGATTAAAACAACAGTGTGTGTCAAAATTATGAGTAATCACATATATTAATTAATGAATTTATTAATCAATCAGGCGCTATATTGAAATATTTGCTCCTAATACAGTGGAAACAATACAGCAAACAAATTAGAACTTAGAATTAAATATTTACAAATTTACACATGTATTATTCTACAGAGTTCATAAAATTTATATAGACAAAGTGGCTGAGGTGAAAGAGTTAGATCATTTAAATCAGGGAACAAACGATGTCTCACTTCTGTAAAGTTCGGACAGTCGTAGATAAGGTGAAGAGCAGTTTGTTCAGCTTCTCCGCAGGAACTATATAGTACAAGATTATATAAGTGAAGGGAATGAATACAGATAAACACGTGAGATTTCTAATTGGATTCTACAATACTAACATGGATAAGATTGGTAGATTGCTTTAGTTGAGGCTTGATTAAAATTAGCTGGTTTTTATTCTTATTCTAGGAGTTAACCTGTTTGAAGACTCTTACAAAAACAGGATCGCTTTTATTGTGCTATAGAATGTCATATTTACTGTAGAGAGAGATAGAAAAGATGCTTTATTACTAGAATAATTTTGAGAGATAGTATGATTTTGAATTCACTCAGGTCTTTATAGATTCAGATATTTTATACTATTTTGATGTAAAAAAAATAATTAGATTTTCAAAGTGAAGCCTGTAGAGAGAGGTAATTTATTCTTTCCTGGACAATATTGGTTCTGAAGATTTTTTTAATCTGAAATAATACTAGAAAGGTATACCATGTTTTATATATGGTTGATAATAGGTCTACAAAAATATGTATTCTATTTAGCTAATATATGTTATATTTCATTTTATAAAAAATACTCTTTTATTCAATTGGGTTAAGAAATAGTAACCAAGCAAGTGTCCCATTGTTACATTTAACTATCGCTGCGTGAACTGAGACTGACTAATGGCAGAGATGACTTTTATCGAGAGTATGGTTCGCAGACTTTGCCTAGCATATCTAGGGTGTGCATTCTTATGTTTTGTATTTGCAGTGGCGTACCCACTCATCTGTTTGGTGTTAACAACAGTTAACAGTGTAGACCGGCTTGTTGCCGCAGTTTGGCCTTATGCCTGCCGATACCTGAGGTACTCAGATGAGATTGGGTTCGCCTGGTTTATTTGTAAATATTCATGGCGTGGGCTAGGCAAAGTGAGAGGTTGGTATAAGACAGAATAGGGAGTAGGTGAGATTTGTTATGTTAAGTTTTTAAAGATTGGTAAATTAATCAAAATTCTTCTTCATTGGCATTTTTATCAAAATTCTTTTTTTATATATACATATATAAAGATTGGCTAGTGTTTTTTCTTTTTTTTTTCAAAATTCATCTCCC
Organism: Cordylochernes scorpioides; assembly: GCA_030710605.1. Taxonomy (NCBI): domain Eukaryota; kingdom Metazoa; phylum Arthropoda; class Arachnida; order Pseudoscorpiones; family Chernetidae; genus Cordylochernes; species Cordylochernes scorpioides. The sequence continues at coordinate 38,400,299 of CP092867.1, read as the reverse complement.
TTATTAGCCAACCTCATTTCCTTTCTGATAGCCATGATCCCTCCCTGAAGCTGATGCCAGGCAATCTACTCGATGATTTTTCCCCCCCGAACTTTGGGTCCCTTGAAGACATGCTATTGCTACGCTCAATGATTTTCATGAACTGATACCTACCTTCTGGAAACTCTTTACCCAACCTCATACGAACTACGTGATATTCTGGACAAGAATTATTCTAATGATCAAGAACATTGTGGAGATTTCTTTCCCATTGGTAACCTGGAACCAACGGAGCCGCTCTGACCACTGAGCTTTATGAATTAAAATTAATCTATTGATTTTTGAAAACCATGATATCAATCACCTGATCCTCTGGATAAGTCTATTCCAACAGTTATCTCGAACGTACTGATGTACCATATGAAACCATTTCAATCAAAGCTGACTATCTTAAACCAATTCTTTTATATCTAATCCCCCACATCTTGCCCATATTTCTATCATCTTGGAATAGCAACCCCTGCTCATCTTTCAGCATGTGTCTTCATTACCTGGAATCTTTTCCTTACAAACCAATTTCAAAGTGACCATTTACTCACTTCTATTAAAGACAAAACCTTGATAATATTTGACCTTTTGAACCAGAATTCTGCTATTTGAGCCCCACAACCTGCTCATTCTAACTATTTTCCTCTGTCATCCTGGAATATAAACTCCTGCTTTTCTCTCAGCATGTACCGTCAATGCCTGGCATCTTTCTCCTACAAGCTCACTTCAAAGGGACCAACCCAAGACAACGGAAATGACCATTCTCCCTCCAATCCTATTCAACATCTTCCCTCTCTTGACATATCATTTTGCAGTTGAAGAATAAAACCCTTTGTTGCAATGCGAGTTTTCTATTAGAATTATAATAACACTCACACAAATACATTTTCTTATATTAAGTTTGGTAGGAGCATTAGAATTACTAGATTATATATAAATCTTAAATAGTTTATTAAATTCATTATAAATCCAATATATGAATCTTTTTTAAATATAAGTTTATTAAATATCACAAAGATAGAGGGGATAGGGGATGAAGAGGACTTGCGGATCGGTCACCACTTTTATATGAAGTAGAAGATGTTAATATTCCTATTGTGTATTGAAAAACTTAAGTACGTAATTCAAAGAGCTATCCCTATAATTCTACAATATCAATTCTACATCACGTTACCTAATCAAGTCTCATAAATATAAATTTCGCATTGTCTTAAGTTTTAAATTTACAAAATTTCGCGAATTTCCAGTTTCTTTTCCCGTAAGAATGGGCAATGGAATAGATAATGGGCCAAATTGTCTTAGATGCCAGCATTGCAGAAGTAGCAGTTTAAAAGGTCGCTGTTCCAAAATCCCATGATATCCTCGGGGAAAAATAGCGGTCTCATAAATATAAAATTCGTAAAGTTTTAAAATTTACAATAACCTTTTATATTAGAAATATGAAATCATTCAGTACGAAATTTTCTAGTTTCAAATAAACAAACTACATTATATCCTTACTGCAATGAATAAATATTAAGAAGGACTCTTTCAGAAGTTTCACCCATTTAATATGTTCTAGTATTGTAATAGGATATTCCCTTATATATCGGGTAGGACTCCTACATTCAACACAAAACACATATGTATATAAATGGACACAAATAAACACCATATAAACATGTTGCCTGTTAGCCCTCACCTCTCCACCAGGCTGCATGTATCACATAGATTGACGTTGTCCATTTAAACACTTTATCTGAGTGTGAAAAATTACCGGGGATATGAAGGGTATGTTATAATACTTTAAAGCCTATATCCTGTGGATTTTGAGGCGTTTTGATCTGATCGTTATCATGGTGCGTGTACCACAAGAGAAAATTTTATCAATTCGGACCTTCTTCAATCAGCATCCAACTATCTGAGCTCCACATCTTGCTTATCATTCTATCATTATTTTAGAATAGTAATTCCTGATTTTCTTTCAGCATGTGCCTTCAATGCCTCTAAGCTTTACCCCGCACTTTAGATTGAAGGGAACCAATCTGCTCATTTTACACCAAAGACAACCTTCAATACCTGGCATCTTCCACTTATGATCTCGTTTGAAGAAACCGAAGCCGCGATAATGAAAATGGACATTATTACCTCTCTCTTCAATATATTCCTTTTCTTCAACATTTGGTAGAGGTAGAATAAAATCATTTATTGAAATAAGAGGTTTCTACAGAATTCAATTTTTTAACTCATCTAAATTTACCTAAATATAAGTAGGGGTAATATCTTCACATTGATTATATATAATTCAATTCAAATGGGACCCTCTTAATCTCTTATTGAAATAGAGGTGGTAGGAACTAGAGAACCTGTTGATTGACCACCAGGTTGTCGGACTTCAAACCCCTTGTCTGATCTGAATTAGAATATGTAAGCTCTCCAAACCTTTAACGCTTAGAAACAAAGACAGGTCATTCTGAGACATATCAGTAGTTATCCGACATCCATTCTTCAATATATACACACAATCTTTACTAATACACAAGTCGTATACAGATTCTCCTCTCTCATCGCCGGCTTTTAACGATATCCCCTGATGACCAATCACCATCATGTAGTGGAGGAGAAAACGATGTGACTCTAACTTCTTTTTCCTGCTTACTGCTTTGTAAAAGTTGTACAGGGGCATAAAAAGAGAAGAAGAAGAGAGAGAGGGAGCAACTATTCGACTTGATATGGCGCTAGTTAAAATACTTTATATTGAACTCAGTTGGCTGTTGTTTGCTTTTGAGAAGAACGTCTCTCTTGATTCACTAACATACTGGCGCTCAAAGATGTAATGAGATATTTCAATTTCTATTTTTCTTTGCAAATATGGCATACTGTATCTCGCTCACTGAAGATTTTGGCATGGTTTTCTTTAAAGAACGACTGTAGTATTATTCTCTGTTGTGCAATATAGTGTTTTTTACTGAAAATGGAATATCACTTTCTCCAAACTTTCCGTAAACCCGATATAGATATTTCTTATCCCAAAGTCTTTGTATGTATGTGTGTTTGTTCCTATGTCGGCTATACACGTCCACAATACGTAACTAATCTGATCGAAATTTTAACATTATATAGAGTTAACTATTGAAAAACCTATAGTGGAAATCTCTCTCTCAGGTCTCTATCCCGAATATTCTTCGAGCTATTTGCAAATTGCGTTGCAAATTTGTCCTTTCGCTCGCAAGCAGCGCCTCTAGCGGTGAAGATGAGAGGTAATATCAGCTGACCTAATGTACATGTAAAACATGTTCTAACAGGACATTGAGAAAAATCTGGAAGAGATATTTATCTGATTCTTAGCCAAGAAAATATGATATTGAAAGGTTCTGGGAAAAATTAGTTGTTTTTAAGTCAGAAAATGATGACAATATTGCTGTATCATGTTTGATTATCAGATACAAAATTATATCGGGAAAAATTCAAAAAAACAGAGACCACGGGTGAAGTCAATTCATTTTTAGAATGCAGGAACAAAATTCTAACAGAAAAACATTCATTCGAGCAGAAGACACAAAGCCAGATCATCTCTCTATGAAAATATCGATTCCCAGAAACAAAGTTTGGAGCGGGACACAAGAGTGACATCCACGGCGCCAATTTATAATTGTAACGAATAGTATTTGAATAAAACATTTAATCGGGTAAAACCTGGGCGTTGCCCGGGTAATTTGGCTAGTTCTGGATATTTTTCCAGTAATTGAGTTAGACATATATGGGGAAGTCGGCTATTGTCTATTTTCAGAATTCTAAGCCAGAACCTGATTGTTAAATTCAACACTGTAACTCCCAGTGACGTTCGTCCACATTCCATGCGCAGTAAATATATAACCAGGAGTATATCTAGGTAAATTTAAGAGCCGCCGGAGAAAATTGTTCTGAACACCGTCCACCAAGCTCTTCTGGTTATTGGCCCAAATCAGAGCTGCATATAGCAAGGTTGAGAGCACCATTGAATCCAAGAACCTGAGTGAGGATTTAATATAATTGATTTTTGATTTGGTCAATATTGTCCAAACCGCATTAATAGCATTTAACGACTTGAGTTTGAAGTTGTCAGCTGGTAACCCAAATACGTGTATTTAGATGTTGTAATGAGTTGTCCCCAGAACTGAACGTCAGAACGAGCTAGCTAAACACCATAACCTTCGATTTCTTTTGGTTCAAAGTTAGGAAATTTTCTTCGAAATATTTTCTGAGTAAATTAATCTTTATCTTATTTTGGTTTCTCCAAAAAGCACAATGTCATCTGAGAACAGAAGGTGTTTCCATAATTTGGCAAATAGATACTTGGCATGTCCGCATCCTCATATAAGGAAACTAGGTCGTTTAGAAAAATGATAAATAAAAGAGGTGATAGCGGTTCACTCTGTAGGACTCCAGATTGTATTTTTATAAATTCCGTGTAAATGAGCCATTCAATATATCTGGTGCTGACATTTGAATATAATAACTCGGTATGAGGCTGATGAAACGGTCGATGAAACCATAAACTGGATGAAACCCAAAGAAGAAAGTGTCGTACAGTATCAAAGATTTTTGATATACACAACAAAAGCGTAGAACTTCCTTCTTTTTTTGCTCAGCGTCATTTGAATTAGTGAGGTAAGTGTAAAAATATGGTCTTGACAAGAATATCACCTTCTGAAACCCGCTTGATTTTCCGCCAATATTCCCCGAGGGAAACCTGGTGGCAGAAATGAAAGATTTCCTGGATGTAGGATTCACAGGATTCTTTAGTCTTCTGAGTTCTTGACTTAAAAACTTCCGTGCGTCAGGCAGTGTCCTCTTGTAGTCCAAACATCCCCCAGAAGCCGTCCTCAAAACTTCTCCATGAGATGAAGGATTCGTCATTATGATCGTGCTATCTTCCAACAGGTTCAGTCAGTAGAGGACCACATTGACAAGTTTCATTGTCTCGTTCCATCTGTTGTACATACTTGACCACTTCTCTAGCATTCATTTAACTACTATCCAAGATTTCCGTCTCCAGAAAAGGCAGTTGGATATCGTTGGCGTTGACAAGGTAGGTAAGATCCGCTAGCACATGCGTCTCTGGTCGCTTTTCCTTCAATTTATCTTCGTTCTGGCAAAATTAAATCGAAAATTTTGGTTCATGCCATTTAAAGTGTTAATCTTTTTGAAGTTACATCACGCTACCCAGCGACTCCGCAAAAAAAGATACCGCGGATATAAATAATGCAAGCGCAAATTTGAGTAAGGCATTTCAATAGAAACAAATATATCCACAATAGAATTATATATGAAATTATTTATTGGAAGAGATATAAATATAAACATATTTATCTATATATTGTAGCGTAGAAATCAAGTCTTTGTATATCTGGAGATGTGAAAGTATTTATTGATAACGTCACCACGACCAGTCAACAAATATTGAAAAATTAACCCCAACTATCTACAGCTAGAGAATATCGAGCAAGCGAGCTAGGCAACTAAATAAATATATATTGAATATTTCATTTATATAAATATATTGAAGATTTCATGTTAATATATATTTCTCCTGTCGATGCGCCTCTTCTAATCCGAAAGTTAGCGATATTAAATATAATCACATAAATGGATGGTTAATTTTCAATTTAATCATTGATCATGATTGAAGTGATTTCTCGATGATTGGGGCGTGGACAATCGTTAATTCTAACAACGACACTTTGAGCTCATTCAAAAATGTGGTCTCCTAATAACCCACTACATCCTAATGTATAGTTTGACTATGTTTCCTTTTCTCTGCGTGAAGAAATCTGATGACAGACGATTCTTCGAGACATCATTTTGTAAAATTTGTTTCTTAATTAAAATTAAATGTCTTTTTGTTTTAAATATTGGTGAAAAAGAGGTTTATATGTTATTTTAAACTGGAAAAACCTTTGGGAATTTTCATCCCTGATGAGTAGGCCATCCTAATAAATTATCATTGCAGTAAAGGCAGTAGGGAATCATTTATTGTCTAGAAAGAATCATTCGAGCCAAAATAGCTTATAAACTGAAAGTATCAACATACAATATCAGAATTATAAAAACAACGATAAGTGAGGACAATGATTATTCCTAAAATATTTTTTAAATTTAAATATCACTCTAAAAAGTCATATAAGTATATTTTAGATTAAAAAGTAGAATATAATCATTTCTTTAAGACCTAAGAGATTTATAAGAAAAGAACATTTCCTTGTAAATCCCTGCAATTGGCAAGAGATTGTGATATTAATTGAATTTCAATATTCAGGGTCAAAAATACATTTTATATCTATATCACTCTGAATGAAGTAGATTAAAATTAATAAGAGTGTTTGTTAAAAACTTCTTTAATCATATATTAGGTACATGGTGTATAAGGTAAAATATTCAAGACAGATAAACATGATTTTTTTATATAGGATCCTACTAACTGGGATAACATTTGTAGCCACTGAACAGGTGGCAGGACTTTGTCAATATTCATATCTCCTCAGCTAGCAGCCTCTTCAACGTTGCGCCTTCTAAGGGCTCAATGCCGAAATTGCAGAACAGCTGGCCCTGCACGCGTTTCCCCATCCTGCACATCCGGCCTCTGCTCGAGAGACCTGTATCGCCTGTGGATCTAGTGACCTGATGTTTGTCCATCGGTACTGGTCCTGCAGCGGCCACCCGGCCTACACGGCTAGCTCTTCGGCCAAGGCCTCTGTTCGAGAGACCTGCATCGCCTGTGGATCTAGTGACCTGATGTTTGTCCATCGGTACTGGCCTTGCAGCGGCCACCAGACCTACATGGCTAGCTCTTCGGCCAAGGGCTGGACGACAACGTCATCCTTGTGTCTGCCATCCATACATAGGCTCTTTATGAGCTTTGAGGTCAGGGGAAGCATGAAAACCTCCTTACTGTCTGTAGGAGGTCTCTTTGTTATTGGGGAGTTACCTGGAATTCACCTCACTGTGTAAACTGTAAATGTATTTATATGTATATTTATCAATTGTGTATTTTTAAAATTTATTTATCATATTGTATAATTATATCTTCTTGTTTATTCAAATTTTTCGTTCATCCGTATTTGTGTGAAATCTTATATATATATTTTTTTATGTAATAAAAAGGAATATATTTGATTGAGTAAAAATATTTGTCTTTCTATTACCTCAAGATTTAAATATGGATTGCTCATTTTTTTAAACAACAACAAAAATAAACGATGCTAAGAAGATATACTACATAGAAGGTGTGTGTATTTCACTCTTATAGATTTGAAATAATTGAGATGGACAAAACTTAGATTTTGTTTAAATTCAAATAGAAGACTCTATAGTAAAACACCTCATTTTTAATGTTAACATTTGGTGCTGAAAATACTAATTTTGAAATAATACTCTAGTAAGGAGGAATTATTAAGATATCGTTGTATCGTATGTAAGGTCCGTCAATATCTATAATATATCTGTAAATATCTCAGTACTTGAATACTTAATATCAAATATTATAACTTTTAAAGGAGAAAAGATTTAAGTCATTGTTACTAAGCAAGTGTACCATTGTTACCTTTGTATCTCGTTGACTGCCTGGAAGTAAATCTGACTAATGATGGAGACGAATTTTATTGACAGAATGGTTCGCAGACTTTGCCTAGCATATCTAGGGTGTGCATTTATTTGTTTTGTATTTGTAGTGGCGTACCCACTCATCTGTTTAGTGTTAACAACAGTTAACAGTGTAGACCGGCTTGTTGCCGCAGTTTGGCCTTATGCCTGCCGATACCTGAGGTACTCAGATGAGATTGGGTTCGCCTGGTTTATTTGTAAATATTCATGGCGTGGGCTAGGCAAAGTGAGAGGTTGGTGGTAGACAGAGAGGGAGTAGGAGAGATATTTGGTATTAGGTTTTTTAAGCATTGGTAAATTTATCAAAATTCTTTTTTGCATTGGCGTTTTTCCTCAAAATTCATATTTAAATGATTGGCTTATTTGTATTTATTTATTTTTCAAAATTCATCTCCCTTATTAGCCAACTTCATTTCCTTTCTGATGGCCATGATCCCTCCCTGAAGCTGATGCCAGGCAATCTGCTCTCATGATGCTCCTCGTCATTCTGGGTCCCTTGAAGACAAGCTATTACCACTTCCTCTGATCATTCGAACTAAAGTTTTAATTTTGCCAGTTGGAAACTCTGAACCCGGCCTTCATATGATCTGCAGGGTATTCTGAACAAGAACGTTCCTAATGATGATGAACCCTATCGTGATCTCTCTCTCTCTCTCTTGCCCATTGGGATTCTTGAACCAACCCAGCAGCTCTACCATCTGAGCCTCTTGAATTCAAATTAATATATAAATTTTACAAACAATCAATTCAATTACTTGATCTTCTGAATAAGTCTATATAAACGCTTACATCCAACCTGAGGATGTCCTACAAGAAACAACGTCAATCAAAACTGACTATCTTGAAGCAGCATCCAACTATCTGAGCCATACATTCGATTATCTTTCTATGATTTTCTTGGAAAACCACCCATACTTCTCTTTAAACATTTGCCTTCAATAGCTGGCAACTTTCTTCCACAAGCTTGCTTCAAAGGGACCAACCTGCTCATTTCTCACGAAATACAACTTCTATAAAAGCTGACTTTCTTGAACCAGCACTTCATGCGCCCACTCATCTTTCTATGTCACTTTGGAAAAGAAACTCCTGCATCTCTCTCACCCTGAGTCTTCAATGCCTGGCATTTTTCTCCTACGACCTGTCTTCAAAGGGACCAAGCCGAAACAAGAGAAATTACCTTTCTCCCCTCAACCCTCTTTAATATCTTCCCTTTCTTCAACAAATCATTTGACAGAGAAAAAATAAAATTATTTATTGGAATATGAGTTTTATATAAAGTATAGTCCATTAGAATTTATACACATTTGCCAAGAGTTATTTAAATAGTGGTAATAAAATACCAACGATTATATAACGATCAACTTAAATGGGTTCTTCAATCTTACAGAGATAGAGGGGATGAGAAGAAGAGGACAATGGCCACCACGTCACCACTCCTGACTTACGGGCTTATCTGAAATATAGAATCATGTTCTCATTACATTGAGGAACTGATAAAGACCATTCAACCTAAGGTTGCTATAATTCTACATCAAGTCTATATGCACGTTACACCATCAGTTCTCATTAGGGTAAAAAAAAATGAATAGTACTAAGTCTAACTATAAGGCGCATGTATATAATAAAATAATTGTTCAATGGAAAAAAATATTCCGTGAATAAGCCATTAATGTAAGAGCTATTCAGAATAACTTCTTTGTTTTAGTAAGTATTCAATCTCTGCATATACAGTTCCCATCTTTTAGGGAGTTATTGTATGCCCCCTATTGAAAGAGGATTTTAGGAATATTTTTAGTAGATATTTAACGCTACTTTGACAATGCTGAGCTTTATAAATTTAAAATGTATTAAAGGAATTCAAACAATCAATGAGGGAAAGGAGAATATGTCATAATACTTTAAAATTAATAATATATGAAGTTTGGACCGTTTTGAAGCGCATGGGAGGGGTGATTATCATGAAGCAAAATAACTCTTTACTTTTATATTTTGTTTCTACTTAAAATCACTTCATTTATAAAGGTAGCCAACACATGTTTCTCTTCTTACTAGCTAGAACTTGTGTTCTTGGTCTCTTTGGTGTATCCGGGTGACCTCAATTCCTCTTGTATATTCTGGTGGCTCTTTGCTTTGTTCGTAATATTATTTTAGTACCTATATGTTTTGTGTGTTGAAATATATTTTCCATATAGAATATATAAAGGAATATAAAAATAAAGTTCGCCTCTTCTTTCAAAATATTCTCTAAAACTGACTTGTTTGGCAAACTGACGAAGGCCATTAGCCCGAAACCATGGTGTCTAGGTGGACGCTTCTCATTTTGCTAAAGCTGTTGTTGTGACTTTGTTAACGACCCCAGTCAGCTAATTTGCGGCGACGGTCATTAAATGGCGCTTAGTTTTAACGTCTATTTTGACGGGAATGTCGACATTAATTTTAATAGATTGAATACCTCCCGACAAATTTTTATCTATAAAGGATTGTATTAAATTTACGAGGGTATAAGGTGAAAATATCTCGGACTGACAATATGAAAAATTGATTTTCAGTTTTGAAGACTGCGTTTCTCCAATAGCAGAATTCCTTCCTGGAAATAAAAGTCTAGAAGTCTGTTAAAATGTTCATCTACAACCCTCTTAACTTCTTCATCGGACGCGAAGCGCTTTCCAGAAACAAATTCCTTCAGGTGTGGGAAGAGATGGGAATCTGAGGGTGCCAAATCAGGAGAATAGGGGGGATGGCTGAGTAAATCGTACCTCAAATCCTGCAGTTTTTCAATTGTCAACACTTTTGTGAGCAGGTGCGTTGTCCTGGTGAAATATATTTTTTTCTTCCTCAATCCAGGCCTCTTCTCGCGAATTTTGACATCCAGCTGGTCAAGAAGGTTAGAGTAATATTCACCTGTAATAGTTCTGCTTATTTCAAGGTAATTAATTAACAGGATCACTTTGACATCCCAAAACACACTGGTCATGATCTTCCCCGCATATACGATCGACTTCTCTTTTTTGGCACTGAACCACCGGCTTCCACCCACTGCTTCGACTGCTGTTTGGTTTCTAGCATGTAGTGGTATACCCATGTGTCATCCATGGTGACAAATCGCCGCACAAAATCGGTCGGATCCCTCTTGAATCGGTCCAAACATTGCTGCGAAGATCATTTGCATATTTTCTTTTGATCTACATTCAGAAAATTCGGCACCCAACTTGCCCAGTTTCGCATCCTTAATTCTTCGTGCAAGATGTTCTGCACCCTTACTTCCGATATTACCACGGCCTCAGTTACCTCACACACCTTTACTGGCCTATCGTCCAATACGATATTGAGCAATTTTCGATTGCTTCCGGTGTGGCTGTAGTTTTTGGCTGTCCTTCACGTGGATCATCTTCGAGCGAGGTACGACCACGTTTAAATTCAGCCGCCCACTTTTAACGGTTGAAATTGAAGGAGCAGAGTTCCCGTAAACCTTTTAAACTTAGGATGAATTGCTTAAAGGGTGAATTCATCCAAAATGAAGAATTTAATAACTGCATGAAATTCAAGCTTATCTCCATTTTAACGAAATACGTGCAAGACGTGCAAAGACGGCAAAGACTCGTTTATACAAATTAATTAAGCGTACAAGTTGAAACTTGTCCTACGGACTAATGACATGCGTAAGCAGGTAGGAAATCTACTTCTCTTTTGCTGATTTGAATGCCATCTATATGTCAGGCCGAACACTTTGTACCTTACTCTCGTATTATAAAATGTATACATATACACCTTTTAGCACGAAAACTTTATTATTAGATCTAAATACTCTGATCTATAATTGATTAATCGATAAACCCGGGATCACCTCCAGGAGATGCCAGAATTATTCTTTGCAGTCTTTCTTACGAGGTATCTCTACTGTGAGTATGAATATTTTTAGTGTTTTCTTTTGTTAAATACCACACTTCTTTATTCCCCACTATATCTCTGACGATTAATATTTAAACTAGTGAATACCTGGTAGCTACAATAACGATTGAATTTCTTAAAAGATAAAAGAATAATTTTAAATATCATCAACTAAGCGTCATCTATCGCTTTGAAAAAAAAGAGGATTTTTAAAAAAATCTTTTAATTAAAAAAAAAAACATATATAATTAAAGATATTTTTCAGCTTTATACTCAATGAATAAAAATTGAAGAAAGGAGGGTATGGCTCATCAGTGGTGAACTCTCCCAGCTTAATCTCTCGACCTATCTACTATTGTATCAGACATTTTCTTATGAACCCCCTACATGTGCTATTAATATGGGGTAAATGGGTGTTTTAATGAACTATATGGAGATAGGTTTCTAAGAGGGGACTCTAGACATATAATTCTGAAGATATAGTGCATGTAGGAATATAGATTTTAATTTTATTTATTTAAAAGTATAGTCTTAAAATTCTTCTAATTTCTAAAAATACTTCTTCTGACCCTCGTGCACATCTTACTACTTGCTAACTCGGCACGGTACATTTTTTCCAAAAATTTACTAATCGATTCCCAACTAAGTTTCCAGATTTGACACCTAGATGGCGCTAACGACACATGTAGTATGTATTCCTGTTGTTGTTACAAGTTGACATCTGTAAACTATAGCCTGTTATGATGCCAACATAAGAACCTTTTTATCTAAAGAAGATGTCGAGTTTTGTAGCAAAAAAAAAAAAGGCATTTTCGGGAAGCTTTCTTTTTTACTTGGAAAATATAGCAGAAGTATGTCATTTGCATAAGAAGGCCTATGAAGAAAGCGCATCATCGAAGCCTACATGTGAATATTGGTTTAGATGCTTCTGAAGTGGCGATTTAAAGACTGAGGACAAGGTGTGTTTCGGAAGAAAAAAACTAATTGAGAACCTCGAGATGCAAGCGTTATTGAATTAGAGCGATATATAGGCGAACATACAAGATAAACTTGTAAATATGACTTGCCAAGGTGTTTACAAACGTTTACATGCCATGGGAAATACTCAAAATGAAGTAAAATGGACTATGCATGAGTTAGCTGAGAAATAGGTGGAAAAATCTAATAGAAACTTTTGAAATTTTGCCTTTTCAGCATTAAAGAAACATTTTTGGATCGACTTATTATTGAAGATAAGAGAAATGGGAATATTAAAGGAATCTTAAATATGAAAAATATTGGCTTTTTTACCTTGCAAAGCATCATCATTAGAAGTCACGGGCAACTCGTTTCGGAAAGAAGATATGCTCTGTGTTTGGTAGGGTCAGAAAGTGAACTCGTGTACTCTAAGCGGCTGAAACTAAGAAACTGTCAATGGACATCTCGCTACTGACAACTGATTAATTTGGAGCATGTTAACGAGTAATAATACAACACGATAATGCTCCGTGCTGTCGTCCATCAGAACACTGAACCAGGATCTGACACAGTAACCGCCAATTTCACCAGACCTGGCTCCTTCGGATTATCATTTGTAACGATAGAAAACGTATGTCTTGGCTGGGATTTATTTGGCCGATTTGGAAAAGGTCAAAATTGGTTGTGGTGGTTGGTTCCATATAAAATACGCGACTTGTAATGCCATTTGAATCATGTATTGACATAAAGTTGGGGGAAAATGTAAAATATATATGTGAAAATGTTTTGAAAATAGAGCAATCCATAAATAAATCTTTAATTAAAAAGGCATATATTGGATCAAAATTTGGTGAAATAAATTATATTTTGATCCAATATATGCCTTTTTAATTATAAATACTTGTATGTATAATGAACAATTCATATTCTTATGCATTTTCAATTTTTCTCGTCTAGAAGAGCAGAAATGCTTGAAAGCTCGGGAAAATAATAGCATCTCGAGAGAAACTTTAAAAACCATGATTTCGTGCTTTTAATTTTTTTTTTCTCCTTGAAAATTTTCATTTCATTTACATATAACCACCTCCCCTAACAGAAACTTAGATATTCACCTGTTGTATATATCCAATGTTTGAACATTTGAATTTCTTTTTAAAAATTGAATTCTTTTAGAGAAGAATTTCGAAATTGATATTCATGTTGTATTTGTTTATATTGCCAGAAGGACAGAGTTTCCTGGTCTTCCTTCTTATCTGGACTGGACGTATTCGGTTAGGGAAAACAGTGGCGCCATGTGGAAGGGAAAAAAACTCAGTTCTCCCCTTTTGCTGTAACTGCTGGGTCGATTTGGCTCATGTATATAGTAACCTTTATTTTATACTTATAATCTCTCGTATAACTAATTAAATAAATATTTAAAGTAATTCGTAAGCCTATTTGATTATTTTTCTTCGCGCCATTTTTTATAAACTTGTGAAACATTGAAATGAATTTTATAATGTTTAATTTTATGTTTGAGCTTTTAATTTGAAGAACTAAGCCTAAAATTTTCAAATTCAAATAGACATATAAATAGATACAAGCTTTATTTTTGCCTGGTAAGTTTTAGTGCTCTGTGAAAAGATTATAATTCTGAAATAATACTACAATATAATGTCTTTGAAATTCAAATGGATAAAAAATAGTTCCCCATACCTATTGTATTTTGTAAATTATTTTAGTGTTCTATTTTATAAAATTCAAATATAATTATTTTCAAAAAGAAGAGGAGTTAAGGAAAGTGTAAACAAGCAAGTGTTCCATTGTTACATTTGACTATCGCTGTTTGGAAGTGAAATTGACGAATGACTGAGATGGATATTATCAAGAGAGTGTTTAGCAGACTTTGCCTAGCGTATCTAGGGAGTGCATTTTCATGTTTTGTCTTTATAGTGGTGTACCCACTCGTCTGTTTGTTGTCAACAGCAGTTGACGTGGTTAGCCGGCTGATCGCCACCATTTGGCCTTATGCCTTCCAGTACTTTAGGTACTCAGACGAGATCGGGTTCGCCTGGTTCTGTTGTAAGTTATTATGGCGTGGGCTAGGCAAAGTGAGAGGATGGAATAAGACAGAATAGGCAATAGGTGAGATGTGTTGTTAGGTTTCAAGGATTGGCAATATTAATCAAAATTCTGTTTGCATTGGCATTTATGTTTCAAAATTCTATTTTATTTAAAGATTGGCTAGTTTTTTTTTTTTTTTCAAAATTCATCTCCCTTATTAGTCAACCTCACTTCCTTTCTGATGGTCATGATCCCTCCCTGAAGCTGATGCCAGGCAGTCTGCTCTCATAATGCTCCTTAGAACTCTGAGTCCCTTGAAGACAAGTTCTTGCCTTGTTCTATCCCTGCATTCTGGAAACTCTGAACCAGACTTTGAGATGATCTTCGGGGCTTTCTGGACAAGAAACTTTCTAATGATGAAGAAAATAACGGTGATACCTTGCCTTTTGGTCGTTTTTTAATCAACGCAACCTCTTTGCCCACTGAACCTCTTCAATCCACGTTCATCTCCCTCTTTTTGGAAATCATGAATTCGATTACTTGATCCCCTGTATGAAGTCTACTTCAACGTTTACATCCAACTTGCTGAAGTTCTGCAAGAGAAACATTGAATTAAATTGGACTTTCTTAAACCAGAATCCAACTATCTCAACCCCACATCTTGTTCATTTTTCTATCATCATCTTGGAATAGTAACTTCCGATTCTCCTTCAGCATGTGCCTTCAATACCTTTCAACCTTTTCCCCACAAGCTATCTTCAAAGAGACCAATATTTTAAGTTCTCACCAAAGACAACTTATATGAAAGCTGGTTCTCTTGAACCAACGCTCAACTATCTGAACATCACAACTTGCCCATGTCCAACCTTATCTCTCTATGTCATCTTGAAATCGAAACTCGCTCTCAACATGTTCCTTCACTGCCTGGCATCTTTCTCTTACGATCGCCTTTAAAGGGACCAAGCCGAGATATAATGAAAATGGACATTATCACTTCTCTCTTTAATATCTTCCTTTTCTACAACTCATCATTTGGTAGAAGAAGAATAAAAACAGTTATTATAAAAAAGAATATTTTTACAATTTTCCATTTGAACTCACCTAAATTTACCTATAATTAGTTAAGTATGAGTAATAATAAATTAACATTGTGGTTATACACATATACATCAAGTCAAATAGGACCTTCATTCTCCTATCGAGCTGTAGGAGGCAGGGAAAGAAGACCTGTGGACAGGTCGCCATGTTGAACAGACCTCAACCTCCTAAACGTATAATCTGAAGTAGAAGATGTAAACTCCAAACCCTATAATGTTAAGGAACAAAAGACAGGCTTTTTTGAGAGATTTCAGTAAATCCACAAATTCTCCATTCTTCATTGCACAATAAATTCTTATCTAAGTAAACTATTAAATAGGAATAAATTTTATTATAAGTTTGTGTGAATATATGTGATTCTTACAGTCCTAGAAGCTCATTTCATTAAATAATTAAATAACATAACAAGATTCAACTCTGGCACATATATGAACAGAATTGTTCGATACAATACAATAGCTATATGAAAAGCAGTAATTGACGAAGCCGCTGGAAAAGTTTGACACTGATTAAACAAGACCACTCAATTTTCTCAATCGCAGTAAGGACAATTTAATGTATGTTTTATTTGAACAAGATACTTTCTGGTGTCAATAGTTTTAGTTCTTATATATGTTTTAAGTATTTTCTTACTTTTATTCTCAGTAAAAATGACTGACTCAGTGACACAAACTAAATATGCTATCTTTGCCTTTACATAGAAGAAACATTAGTTCAAGTATTTACAGAGGGGTGAAAATCCAAAATAAAAAACATATGGCTAGATTTAACACACTGAAGCAATAATTAATATATAGTAACACCCAAGTTGCTGTATGGACCAATCAGCGCTAGGACTGCGTTGTGCGCCATATTCATGCCATCAATCTCCCCCTTGAAAGGTAATCTCTTGTTTATTCAAGGAGCAATTCGGGAATTAGAATCTTGAGCGAGGAACTTCATGCAAGTTTTTTCCACTTCTAACACAGCACATTCAGTCGAGCTCTGGGCTTTTCCATGGCTTTTCAATGTCATAGGATGAGATCAGACTAAGTGAAGTTTCATAGGAACTTCATCTTCCTGATCATTGATATCACTAAAGTGTTCCTCAGTATGTTTGTTCTCTCCTATTGGCCTTTATCCTTTTTTTTTGTTCAATCATGACTCGGGATCATCTTCAGTTTCTTGATGAGTCCTATAACTGTACTGTTCAACTAATGGAAGAAGCTCTCGACTGTTATCTTCCCTTGATAGACTGTCTTCTGTGAAAACACAGTCCCCCCACACCTTTCTTAACTCGGTTATCCATACTCGGTACCCAAGTCCCCTGAGAGCATGACCAAAAAGGTTGCCTCAGTATACGCTTCAATTAGGAATTTTTTTAATAGTGTTAGAATATTCACCTACATTTTATGGCCAATAGCCTTTATATGTTAAAAGCTCGGCTTTCCCCAGTCCAAATCTCACATGACGTATTGTTGCCATTATGGCTGTTAAGCACTCTATTCATTACATAGGCAGTGGTGTAGGTCAGTTCTGTCCAGGATGCTTCTGGCAGACCACTAAGATCTGAAAGAGTCCTGTTCATTATTTCTACCAAACCATTTTGTTAGAGTGTATATGTCACAATGAGCTCAATAACAACTCCAATGCTTTTTCAGAAAGTGTTGCATTCTCTTGAGAATAATTCCAAATCATTATCTATGCGTATTATTTTAAGATTCCTATTGGTTTGTTTTTCGGATTCCTGAATCCACTGTTTGAATCTTTTCAAATTTTCAGATTTGTTCCTCTGTAAAAATACGCTCACATATCTTGTGGCCTCATCAATGATGGTCAAAGTGTACGTGGCACTTCCCCATCTCGATTCATCAAATGGGCCCATTAAATCTGCCTGCAACAGGTCCAATGCCATGATTTCCTCATCCTTCCTGTGCAAGTACCAAGGGAACGATAGGCGACAGTATTTGCATTCCTCGTACTTTTCTGACTTTATCACGTTGCAATCAAGTTCTTTTACACTCTGATTTTGACCTTTTTGACTTTTGTATCCATATTTACATGCACCAATCTTTTGTGCCAAAGGTCTAGTGAAGGTAACCTCTTGTATTCAGATGCAATAAATACTCGATAATCTTGATCAGGTTGTGAAGATGGAGTAGTTTGTATATGTAGAAGAGTATGCAGAGTTTCCCTTCTTCTATCAAGAGCTTGCCCTTCATGTCTCTAATGTGGCAAGCACTCTTTTTAAAAACAACTTTCCCTTTTCTGCAAATTGGAACACTTAAAGAATACTGTGTCGTATTTCTGAAGCATACATCGAGTTGAGGACAATAAAATTAACATTTCCTCGGTGTCCTACAATCTTGGCCTTGATAGAACCAACTTCACAAGCTTTTGTTGAAGAGCCATTTGCAATAGTGACGGTACTCAAATTTCTATTACATTATGGTAGACTCATGAAATAGTCTCTGCGGGGGGAGTCAAATGCTGTTTGGTACTGGAATCTATGATCTAAATCTCAGAAATCGCTCCAAGCAAAGTTCTACATGTTACTGACATGATTACGCATTTATTCTGTACAAAGACAAAGGTCACCTCTCCTGTCAAAATAAACGTCAAAGTTAGACGCCATCTATTTTGACGCGAGAGGAAACCTATGTCTTTGTAGTTTAATATCTTCCCAACAAAATTTCCATCTGAATTTATTCTGGTTAAACCACTTTGGTTTTGTTATTTTTTCTCCATTATTTTTGCACTTATTTGCATAATGCCCTTTACTAACAAATTTGAAACCTACCATCATTACTTTGCATACCTTTCTATTTTCAATAGATTTTGATTATGCAGTATCAGAAGCCATGGCATTCATATCTTCAGGTAAGTTAGAATACCTTATTTTTTGTTTTCTGCGAGCAGCCATCTTTTAACTGTAGCCGCTGTTCGGTTCGTTTCTGACAAGTTACATATTGAAAAAAATAGCACAAATGTGATATTGTACTTGCATAAAGTGCATAAATTATGAAAAACAAAAAGGCATCTCCTTATCGTGCAACTGAAAGTTGCTGATGGCTTGCGCCATCTATCGGAATAAATAAACGAGAATTAAAAATCAACGAAAATAGTTGATATTTATTCCGATAGACGGCGCAAGCCATCAGAAACTTTCAGTTGCACGATAAGGAGAGGTATTTTTTGTTTTTCATAAGTTACATATTGTCTAAACAAATGCATCTTAGTCTTCTGGCAATTCACACAGAATCATTGCCAGGTCTTCGTCTACTATGATGCTACCAATTGAGGCTAATTCATTCACTATATAGTTCATTTCCTCCATATATCTTTATAAATTATAGTTATGCGGAGTCAGTCTTTCGCAGTAACACTGCCTTCTTAGTTGTAAGATACGATACTTCTATCTTTAGGTTCGTATATTTTTTCAGCTCAAACCAAACAGCTTTAGACCTATTCAGCTGTTGAACATGTAGTTGTTGTTAGTTATCGATTCCGGCGTAAATATTTGCATAAGCTTTTCCCAGCCGAGATAAGTTAACCCTAGTTGCTTGGACATCATTTGGGTCAGGCTTAGCCTCTCTGGGATTTAAAAAATTCCAAATATCATATTCTATCAAAATGAGTTTCATCTTGAACTCCAGCTTGCATAATTGGCACCGTACAGCTTAATAAAAACCATACTCTCTATTTTCATTTATTTCAGAGAGAGAGAGAGACGGTAAAACATACTTTATTGACTACTAGTCAATTATGAATGAAGAATAATGATAATAATACAATGAAATTATGATTGAGGAAGGCTCCACCATCTTGCCAGAGTCCTCCTCCAGACGATGAGAGGGTCTTCTTGGACGCCCCATATCTCCAGGCCCAGGAAGTGCTTGAAGATACGGGTCTTGGCAGACGCCAGGATGGCCAGGGCGTCGTCCTCCAGGTCATGCCCGAAGATCCATCCCTGCAGGTCAGGGGGCCGCCGGATGAAAGTGAAGGCCTCCAGGATGACAGGCCTGATCCGCCTACAGGACCAGTAGCGGTGGGCCAGTGACAGGTCTTCGGACCCACAGGCGATGCAGGAATCCCGGGCTGAGGCCGGATGCGCTGGATGGGGAAGGGCGTGAAGGGCCAGCCGCACGGCAACGTCGGCATTATGCCCCGAGAAGGCACCTCGCCGGAGAGAAGGCCAGCTGATGGAGATGGGGATGCTGACGTGGGGAAGCCACCGGGCTAGCAGCTGGGTGATGGGCAGTGCAGCCAGGCGTGGACGTTCTAGCATGCGGCGGGCAGTGCGGGTGGTTAGGCGCTGGAACGCAGTGGCCCGCGCAGCACGATGGCGTCCTTGATGTTGTCAACCCGGTGGGTGTGGTTCCGGTTCTCTTCCACAATCCGGCTGCAGAAGGTGGTGAGTGCCGCGATGTCAGCGAGGGCGGCGCGGGTGGTGCGCAGAGGGAGAGATGAAGAGCTGGTGAGATCACCAACGCGCATTCCCGCCCACCGCGATGCGACCAAAAGATCTGGAGGCCGGAGGAACCTGGAGTCCCCGATGATATGGAGCTCATGAAGCTGATGTGGCGGCAGCACCCGGTGGTTCAGCTCCAATATCTCCGAGACGGCCTCCCAGAGCTTGAGGAGCCTGCGGCGCCGAGGTGGATGCCATGTCCCAGATGTTGGAGGGGTCAGCCACGTCCCACTCACAGCGAGCCAAGAGTAGGCGTTGAGGCCTCCGCGCAGCGCGGTCTGCACGCCCCTCAAGCACGCCAGGCGAAGCTGCGTCCCAATGTCGAGAAGTCCGAAGCCGCCCACGGAGACAGGCCTTGCAAGAACGCCGCCCGGCAACCAAGTAGTACGCCGAGGTCCCCAGACAAAGCGCACCAGTCGGGCTTGCAGCTTGGCGATGGTGGAGTCTGTGGGCAGGTAGCCGTGAAGATGGTGCACCACGACGGACAACACCAGCGAGTTGGCGGCTCTGGCTCGACCGACTAAGGAGAGACCGCGGGTGAAGGGGACCCACCTCGCCACAGCACTCTCGAGCAGTGCGAGGAGATGTTGTTCCTGGGCGGAGGATGACACTGCAGGTGTTAAGTTGCAGCCCAGTACCCGGATCTGCTCCGATGTCCAGGAGATGCCAAGCTGCGCGTCGGTGCGGGCCCGCCAGGCGCCGCACCATAGGCCTTTACACTTCGCAAAGTTGACGCCTATTCCCGAAGCACGCTGGAAGTCCTCGAAGATGATTCTCACCACGTCGAAGAGCTCGTCGCGCCTGATGAGAAGCACGATGTCGTCGGCGTAGGCGAGGACGTTTCCGGGGCCGAGCGCACGCTCGAGGCGCACCAGGAGAGGGCCAGTGGCGAGGCTAAACAAAGCGGCGCTGATGGCACAGCCCTGCCTCACCCCGTTCAGCAGATGGAAGGGCCTTGTGTGGAGGCCTCCGGCTCGCACCGCCGCATCTGCCCCGGCATACAGGAGGAGGAACCACTCAACGAAGGCAGGAGGCAGCCGCAGAGAGACCATCAGGGACACCAGAAAGGAGCGGTCCAGGGTGTCGAAGGCCGACTCTAGGTCCGTTGAGATGACAGCCAGCTCCGACCCGTTCCTCGTAGCCATGTCGATCTCGTCGGCTACTCGCGCCACGTTCCAACTGGGAGACCTTCCCGGAACAGCGTATGTCTGGCACCGAGGCACCAAGGCGGGAAGATGGGGCCGCAGACGCTGGAGGAGGATGTTGCCCAGGACGCGGTAGTCAGCTGTGGGGAGCGAAATCGGCCTGTAGCCGCTGAGCCCAGGGCCGCCGTTGGACTTGGGGACGAGGCAGATGGTGCTGCGCCTGATCGATGAAGGCAGGGCCCCGCGGAGTTTGGAGGCCTCGAAGACGCGCCTGAGAGCCTCTACGAAGAAGTCTTCGTAGGTGATAAGAAACTCGCAGGGCAATTCGTCCCACCCGGGAGCCTTTCCGAGCGGTAGTCGGCGGATGGCCGCCGCGATATCTGCGCCGGTGATGTCAGGGCGGGTCAGTGGATCATCCTCTTCCAGGGTGAGGGTGGTGGTCGTCCCCCGAATGAACTCAGCGGCGGCGATGGGGTCGCCGTATTCACAGGAAAAGCGGCGCTGGTAGACGGAGTATGCCCGACGTCGCAGCTCCTCGCTGTCGATGATGTTCCCATCTTTATCCCGGATGGTCGTGCCAGCGGGCCTTCGGACGCGAAGCGAGCGCACAAGGTCGGGCAGCGATGGGTAGTCGGCGGCTGATGATGCTGCCTCCAGTCTGGCCTGCAGATACCGCCTGGCGCGCGAGATGTGGTCGTCATCGGCGACGCGTGGGACATGAAGGGATCTCACCTCCGCCAGGAGTTCGGCCTTGATCTTGGACCATCTTATCCATAGAGCATCGCTGGACATGTCCGCAATAGATCCAGATGTTCTTTCTATTGTTGCCAGCAGATGTTCATCCACCAGGGCCGAACGAAGCATGGCGGCCACGCAGGGCTGGCGAGGGGAAGGAGGCGAGCCTATCTGGGTGAGGACAGCTCGATGGTCAGAGAGCCTGTAGTAGATGGTCTTGTACAGTGTCACTCTTTCCAGGAGTCTCGATGGCAAGAGAATTCTGTCCAGGCGAGCTGCGTCAACCCGACTCCTACAGCTGGCCACTCTGGTTGGAAGGTGTTCGGCGTCGAAGAGGGTGGCTACATCAACGAGGGCTGTCTGGTCCATTAGCTCCGTGAGGGCCTCCACCGAGCCGGATGTTATGTCGCTCGGGCTCTGCTCGTCGATGTTGAGATCACCCACCACCCAGGCGTCCTCCTGGATCGCGGCTGCTGTTATGGACTTCAGCTGCTCAAGCCGCTCGCGAGGAATGTGTTGACAAGTGACAGTTGATTACACGCACTTCCTGGCCGCGGACGTCGATGGAGACGATGGAGATGTTTCCCGGCCACAGGACGCGCTGCCGCAGGACAGCGACCCCCGGCGCGAAGAAGCAGGCGAGGCCCGAACCCCTGAGGGCTGCGGGGGGCACGGTGGCGGCGCTGTAGCCCAGGCACAGATGTTGAATGAGATCCAGCGACGAGGTGTTGGTCTCCTGAACAAAGGCGACGTCTACGCGATGTTGGCGCAGGAAGTGGCAGAGCTCAATGCTCCTCTCGCGAGCAGCGAGCCCGCGGGCGTTGATGGATGCCAGACAGAAGCTCATTGGGCGCTTCTCGTCTGGGCACGGACGTCCGTGAGACGCTTGTAGATGGCGGAGTGGGAGTTTGGCAAGGCGTTCACTAGGCTCTCGGCAACCCTATTGAGCGCGGTCTTCTGCTCGCTCCCCATCTTCTTCTGTAGGCTCTTCAGACCGGGGATGGTGGTTAGCGCCTCCAGGACCTCTCCTCTCTCGAACCCAAGAAGCCCAGGATGGTCCAGGATGTCGCTGGGGACAGTCTCAAGGAGCTTATTGAGCTGCATCCGGGTTTTCTTGGGGGCCCATGAGGGGGTCGACACTAGGACCTCCTCCTCTTTCATCTCTTCCGGTGCCACAGGGGCCTTTGGCTTCTCCTGTGAAGAGGATTTGGTCTTTTGAGAGCCATTTGGAACCCCTGGTGAAGGAGGGGCTGGGTCCACAGCAGCAGTGGGTTGGGCCTGTGCAGCAGATGAGGGGACTGCAGTGAAGGCTTGTGATGGAGCTGGAGTTGGTGCTGCAGTCGATGTTGTCCCTGCGGCTGGCGTTAATACCAGGGCCGGCTTGGTGTTCAGAGAGGAGGGCAGCCCTCTTCCGGCGTTATTTGGAGCAGCAGGGTGGAGAAGCAGGTTAGCCTCTTGTACGCCAGTCTTCCGCGGGCAGTTGGCGCGTTTGTGCCCGTGCTTATAGCATAGAGAGCACTTAATTCCATAAGTCACGTACACGTGACTGGTCACCCCTTTTGCTTTTATTTCGAGACGGGCTGGGATGTGAGAGAGCTTCACGCCGTCTCGAAGGGTGATGACGGCCTCACGACGTGCATAGGCCCAATACGAGTCGCCCAACTCCATCATTTTCTGGACGATGGAGGTTATCTGTCCGTAGGGCCGCAGGGCTGCCACGAGGTCTCCGTTTTCAATGAAGAATGAGACGTTGCCGATCATGATCCGCTCTGCCCGCTTCTTCAGTGGTGTTGCTCGCAGGAGGGCGTCCTCCAACTCCAGCCCATCCTCGACGAGCTTGTCGGCTTGCTGGATACTGGAGAGGCAGACCAGGTATTGCCCCTCCATCTTCGTCAGCTGGTAGACGGAGCCCTTGCCCAGTTTGGCTTCCAACGCCCGGAAATACTGCTCCTGGGCGAAGTCTGGGCAGTACTCCAGGTATACACATTGGTCCACCTGCGCTGCTGCTGACCTGGCTCGGAAGGTAGCCTGCTTTTGCCTGGTTGTCTGGCACTCGCGCACCTTACTAGGTTTAGGCGTGGCTCGTGGCCTGCTGCTGTTGGGAGCGATCCTCGGTGCCTGGACGCATCCCTTTTTGGCCGCCGAGTTGGGGTGGTCAGGGTCATGTCGCCTCTTCTTTGAGCCACCCACTGTGGTGAAGATTCCATCTTCGGCCTCGGGAAGCTGGTCGTCCAGTTCCGGGCAATCAGCCCAATTGCGGCGAGAATTTGCATGTCCGCCGTCCGCCGCCGGCTCAGAATTTGCATCTTTACGATTGTTTGAATCAAAAAGGCTTTCAGCCATATCTGATTCTTTTGCCGATATTTCGGTGGAGCCTTGAGGGTTTTCTGTGGAGTTCATATGGGCTTGCAGCCCATTCTCCTGGCTTTCAGCCAATACCCCAAAGGGGTTATTAGTCTCCATGGCCTCCATCTCAGACTCAAAAAACGCGGAGCTCGCGCGCCGCGTGGCCGCACGGCCGAGAGAGAGAGAGAGAATTACAAGAAAAATGTTCTGGTTACTTAGGTTTTAGAACTTCGTTGATTTAAATCAAAAACGGCATCAGTTACATAGTCTTTTGTTTGAAGTCTTCTCTTACTTTCCTTTTCATTAAAAATGACTGATTCAGCAACGCAAAATAAATATGCTTTATTTAAGTTTTACATATAGGGGAAATATAAATTAATTTAGTTATCTACAGAAAAAAGAAAATATTTTTTGAAACGTATGTGAGATAGAACACAATCAAAATTTAATTTTCGCGTGTGCATCATTCGTTTCATGCGAACTCTACACGCCATTACAACTCGCCATTACACACCAAAGCAACAAGTATCATATAGTGATGCGCAGGTTGTTGTGTGGACCAATCAGCGCCAAGGTTGGGCAATCTTCATTGTTACGCAAACTTTGACTTTAATCATCATCGATGCTGACGTCACTAATATGACGTAACTTCCAACTTCTCTCTCTACCTGTTTTAATGCTTGATTTTAAGATTTATAACACATTTATAATTTATATATTTTATTCAATTAAGATTAAAATTACATAAGCAAACATTTAAATATATATATCCTGCCTAACAATTCTCTATACTAACTATCTAACATTAAGCGATCTATTTACAGTTTGTTTTGGTCACTGGTCCAAAAATTTATTTTCATAGACCAAATTATGAGATTAATTCACAGATGAAAAATATGCAAAACAACTGAACAAATATATACATCAATTTAATATTTATTTAAAACAAATGAACAACTATATACATCAATTTAATATTTATTTAAAACAAATGAACAACTATATACATCAATTTAATATTTATTTAAAACAAATGAACAACTATATACATCAATTCCTCCTTCTTAGGCTTGGCCCCCCTTATTTATTTATTTACTCTCCATATCTCTGCGGACATCTGCGCTCCCTCTGAGGATACCTGGGGGTTGTAACACTTTTCTCCTCCGAGATAGGAGTTGGCACACGTTCAGCATCGTTCATATTAGTGGGATGTGATTTACCAGGCAACATTTTTTTAATGTAGTTTTGATGAACTTTTTTTTTTACTGTCACCTTGTTTTATTAAATAAACATTCCTTCCTAGTATTTTAATTATCTTTCCTGTATACCTAGAGGGATGCCCATTAGTAATCCACCTAAATTTCACAGTCTCATCCACTTTAAATTTACTGTTAACATATTGACTATTGACTTTGGAGACTTTTACTTCTTCTTTTGACAACACAGAAAGTCTTGATCTGATCTTTCTTCCAAGAAACAGTTCCGCAGGTGATGTCCCTTTCCTAATATTTACATCGGTCCTTATAAAGAACAAAGCCCTGGACAGAGCCAAATCTAGTTCCACCTGCTCATTTTCATATAATTGCTTTTTTAGCAATTTCTTTACCTCTCTTACTGAGACTTCTGCCTGTCCATTCGATTTTGGGTGATATGGGGGAGATGTCACATGGGATATGCCATTCTTAGACAAAAAATCACCAAAGTCACTACTAAAGAAAGGAGGACCATTATCAGAAACCACTACTTGTGGAAATCCGTAGCGAGCAATACAATTTCTCATAAAATTTATACAAAAATATGCACTGGTAGATGGTACTTCAGAAACTTCAACCCATGAAGAAAATGAATCTACTGCTAGTAAAAACAGTTTGTTTTTGAAATTGAAATAGTCCATGTGAACCCTCCTCCATGGTCCTGCATATTTAGGCCAACTCTCAGTCCTTTGAGGAGGCAAACTTTCATTAGAAAGACAAGTTCTGCAATTTTTTGTAACTATTTCTATTGAAGAGTCCATGCCGGGCCACCAAATAGATGAACGTGCCATCATTTTCATTTTATTAGTTCCTGCATGGCTCTCATGTAATAATTGAAGTACCCTTTCATGTAGACTTTTTGGGATAACCATTCTATTCTCCAGAAAAATACATTTTTGGAGAATGGTAAAGTCATCAATCCTTTTTAAATAAGGAATGAGATCATCATTGGGACTTGAGGGTAACTCCCCTGTCTCAATAATTTTATACAATTTGAATAAAGTTCTGTCTAAATGTGTTTCATGAGCCACAAGAACATGGTCAATGATGGAAGTATTTAAGAGTAAAATTTCACCACTCCCATCATTATATTCCAAATTACTCTCTTGAAACTCTGAAAATCTAGAAAGGAAATCTGGAATAATATTATCCTTTCCTTTTTTATACTTAATTTCAAAACTAAAATTTGAAAGAGTTAGAGCCCATCTATGAAGTCTATTTGCAATGAGTGGAGGCAAATTTGTTTTATCTCCAAAAATAGTTATTAAGGGCTTGTGATCAGTATAAATGGTAAATTTCCTACCAAAAAGGTAATTTTTTAATTTATTTACTGCAAAGACAATTGCAAGTCCTTCTCTTTCAACTTGAGAATATTTTCTTTCATGAACATTTAAAGTTCTGGAAATGAAACACACAGGCCTTTCCTCCCCATCCTTCAAATGTGAAAGGGTTGCTCCTATTCCCACCTGACTTGCATCACAAGAAAGAATCAAAGGCAAATTTAGGGAATAATGCGATAAACATGTGGTCTCATCTAATGCATTTTTACAGGAATTGAAGGATCTATCTGTCCCAGCATTCCAAGACCATTTCACATTCTTTTTTAATAGGTTGTATAAAGGATGTGCTAAATCTGAAAGATTTGGCAAAAATTTACTATAAAATGACAAAAATCCAAGGAAGCTTTTTAATTCAGTTATATTCTTAGGAACTGGACAATTCTTTATGCAAGCTAGCTTGTCTTTCAAGGGATATATACCAAATTTATTAATTTTATGTCCAAGAGATATTCAATCTCATTTTTAACAAACAAGCACTTATTTTTGTTTATCGTAAAATTATTTTCTTTAAGAATATTAAGTGTTCTTTTAAGAATATCTAAATGGCTTTCCAAATCCTCTGATGCAATAAGAATATCATCAAAATAAATGTAAACATCATTGATTCCCGAGAAGAAGGATTCCATTGTCTTCTGAAATATTTCAGAAGCAGTCTTTATACCAAAGGCCAAACGATTATATTTATATAAACCTTTGTGAGTGGAGACAACCAAATACTTTTTTTGAAACATCATCCATCTCAATTTGATGGTAAGCCTTTGACAAATCTAATTTAGTAAATAATTTCTTTCCTTGAAAATTACTCAAGACTGAATCTATGTTAGGAATAGGATATTTGACATCCTCTAAGTAAGGATTTAAACTCTTTTTAAAATCAGCGCAAAGTCTAATTTGGCCATTTGGTTTTGCAACACAAACAAGAGGTGAAGCACAATCACTTCTATCTATAGGAGACAAAATATTCAAATCAACCAATTTATCAATTTCATCTTCCACAAGTTGTTTTAAGGCAAAAGGAACTTGTCTGAATTTGTAAAATTTTGGGATAAAGTCAGCCTTCACATCAAGATGGCATTTGATACCTTTAATAGGGCCAGATTTATATTCAAAAATGGATCCATAATCATTTAAAAGTGAATCTATATTAAAAGAGTCCAATTTATGCAAATAATTGAAAGAAATATTGAAAAGATTAAGGAAATCTCTTCCCAAGAGAAATTTAGAACAATTTAAATCAGTTATTAGTATTTTAATGATCCTAGAAACATTTCTTAATTTTATATTAAATTTAGCCTTGCCCAAAATAGGTATTTTAGAGCCACTATAGCCTGTCAAGACTGTATTACATTTATTTAATTTAATATTTTTGAAATATTTAAAGTACAAATATTTAGTTAATGTAGTAATGGCTGCACCAGTATCAATTTCAGCCAAACATTTTATGTCATTTACATATACAGTTTCAGTCAAGGGAGGATGTAAATTTATATTATTCAATGATAAACTATTTTGAGATCCCGAAGGATTATTATCATTAGGGTGCTTTTTAAATTTATTAAAAGTATTTTTAGAATTTCTGGGCAATTTTTACGGGCAGAACTGTCTTTTTTATAACATATTGTAGAAATATGACCTACCCTACCACAAACTCTACAAGTAGCTGATTTAAAAAAACAATTATAATGTAGATGGTTGGTCTTACCACAGTGTTTGCAGGTATTAGTAATGGCATGAAGATGCTGTGGGGACTGATGGGCATTTTCGGATCCCTTGATGTTGTGTAGGTCATTATCTGCTGACTCCGCAGACAGAGCTATGTCTAATGCTCCATCAAAAGTTAATCCTTCTTCCTGTAGGAGTTTCTTTTGGGTCGATGTATCAATGATGCCCGCAACAAATCTGTCTCTTAGGGATTCTTGCAATAAATCTCCAAAGTTACACCTTTGAGCCTGTTCTTTTAGACGTATCATATATTTAGAAATTGTTTCGCCTGATTTTTGATCCATTTTATGGAATATGAATCTTTCATATATTATATTGGTTTTAGGATTAAAATGTTTCAATAAGATCATACATAATTTATCAAAGGGAACTTGATCAACTTCCTCCGGAAAAACTAAATTTCGCAAGATACCAAAATATTTAGGGCCGATGCTTGAAATAAGAAATGGCGTCTTAAAATCTTCCTTTGTTTTAGAAATTAGCATAAATTGCTTCAAGCGATAAATATAATTTTCAACATTTTCTAAATTCTCGTCAAATTTTTCAAACATACCTGAAGACATATTTAAAGTATAATTTCTTTTCACAAATCAATTTCTTTTTTCTTTACAAAATTTGCTTTTCCTCGTCGCCAGTTGTTTTAATGCTTGATTTTAAGATTTATAACACATTTATAATTTATATATTTTATTCAATTAAGATTAAAATTACATAAGCAAACATTTAAATATATATATCCTGCCTAACAATTCTCTATACTAACTATCTAACATTAAGCGATCTATTTACAGTTTGTTTTGGTCACTGGTCCAAAATTTTTATTTTCATAGACCAAATTATGAGATTAATTCACAGATGAAAAATATGCAAAACAACTGAACAAATATATACATCAATTTAATATGTATTTAAAACAAATGAACAACTATATACATCAATTTAATATTTATTTAAAACAAATGAACAACTATATACATCAATTTAATATTTATTTAAAACAAATGAACAACTATATACATCAATTTAATATTTATTTAAAACAAATGAACAACTATATACATCACTACCTTCAACCTTTTCTGTTATGTTTTATCGCTAGCTTGTTTTAACAATATTTGTATTGGAACAAGTCGTTCCTTAAATAAATATATATTTGTTTTTATCTAAAGGGATGTCCTCGTAACTACTAATTACGTGAGTACAAAAACAACTCGAAATCCTTAGAAAGAAACATCGTATTTTTGCTAAGCCTATATCAATTTAGTAGCAGAGCGTGGTTTGGGCGCGCGAATTGGATTAACCGCCAATTGATCCATTTAAATCATAAAGAAAATAAATAGTTGGACTAACCGCCAATTTAGAAAATAAAAATTGAATGAAAATGGATACAAATAACTTAGCAAAAATCGAACAGTTAACAGAAAACAACTATACAACGTGGTCCATGAAAATGGAAGCAATTCTAGATTCAAAAGATCTCTTCGAGGACGTAATTCTTAATGACGAGCCAGACTTTACAAAAGATAAACTAGAATATGATATTTGGAAGAAAAAGAATCGGGAAGCATACAGCCTAATAATATTGTCACTTTCGGATGACTTAACAATCATCTTTCGAGGGGATAAAAGGGCCAAAAGCATTTGGTACGACATAAAGAAAAGGTTTGAAGGATCTCTAGAAAATAAAAGGATTGACCTAATGTTGGATCTAGCCAGACTAAAATTGAACCCAAATGAAAATGTTAACATGTATATTGTACGAGCACAGAAACTGGCACAAGAGATCACCCAGCTAGGAAAGACTGTAACAGAAAGAGAACTTGTACGATACATTGTTGAAGGACTCACACCTAACTTTGACACGATCACAGCAGCACTGTCAATAAACAGAGGAATCTCCTTACCAGACTTGAGACAAACTCTACTGTATTCGAGAAGAAAAGACAGGACAGAAGCAAAAATCATGAAAATGCTTTCAGATTATCAGGCAACTAATTCAAAGAAAAGTCATGCTACATTTGCAAAAGAAAAGGACATTTCAAGAAAGACTGTTAGTTCAACCCTAACAACAAAGAAAATCAAAAGAATACAACAAACAAAAATAACATGGCCAGTACAAGGAACTACCATAAAGGACCAAAACAAAACAAAGACACAGCCAGATCAGTAATCCAAGAACGAACGGAGGAACCATCCCAACGAAGAGACTCCACTTCAGAATACGCACTACATGTAATCACAAGGGAGGAACACCCGACGACTCAGGACGTGTGAATAATTGATTCTGCGTGCACAAGCCACATGACTTCCCATGGTGAATGGATCGAGCACAAGACGGAGGAGAGAAGAAGCATACAAGTGGCGGAAGAAGGGAGACACATCGAATCTGCCTCATCAGGATCAATCCAAACTACTGTACAAGTTAAGGACAAACTTAACAACGCTGTAACCCTGCATAATGTCCTCCATGTACCACACCTGATAGGAAATCTAATGTCCATTCCAAGCGTGGTAAGAAGAGGGAACTCTGTTCTTTTGAATTCTGAAGGAGCATACATATACTCTTCTGATGACAAGCTAATAGGAACAGGAAACTTTGATGGTAACATGTACACATTGAACCTATCAAGTTTACCTGAAGCAACTCATGTTCCAAATGAACATTGCTTGATTTCAAAGGACAATTCTAGGACTGCATGGCACAGAAGGTTAGGACATCCTAATGACAACAAATTAGACCTGATTTTGAAGAACAATCTTCTAAAAGGCTTGGACTCTATAAATGGTACCCTTGATCAATGTGATGCTTGCTCCTTGGGAAAAATGACCAAAGTACCCAAAGTTCACACAGATAGCAATCAGGAAAGCTACCCCTTTGAAGCCATTTATGTCGATCTCTGTGGTCCAATGAGAATAAACTCCTTGGGCGGAAGTAAATATTTCTTGACCATCGTAGATGGATTTTCTAGGAGAATATTTGTAGAATTTCTCAAAGATAAACTCTCAGCAGCAGAAGTTTTGAAGAAGTTTATTGTAAAGAGAGAAAACGAGCTAAACTCAAAACTAAAACGACTTAGAACAGATAACGGAACAGAATTTATCAATAAAAACCTTGAAACCTTCATAGAATCCAAAGGAATTAAACATGAACTAACTACACCGTGCACCCCAAGAAGCAATGGGAGAGTTGAAAGAGCTAACAGAACACTATTAGACAAAGGCCGAACACTTCTGGCAGACTCCCAATTACCCCTACACTTCTGGGCAGAAGCTGTGAATACAGCTGCATATCTGTACAATCTAACTCCCACAACCAATGACCCAGACACTACCCCTATAGAGAAATGGAAAGGTAAAAAGCCATCCGTCTTTCACATCATGAGATTTGGTTGTGAAGTCTTCTATAAACTCGAGAATCATCAAAGACACAAACTAGAAGCTAAATCTAAGAGAGGAATATTTGTGGGCTATTCAAGATGCAGAAGAGCTTATCGAGTATTTGATATCACAGCGAGAGTCATTCTTGAAACCGCAGACATTCACTTCAGAGAGAACAATAATGTCATCTCGGAAGAAAAACAAAGTGATAATAATACGGACACTGACACATATTTCTTCATTCAGGAGGATGAACAACTGGACAATCATGTTCTATCAGATGTTGATATTGAAGAGCCAGCACCAGATACCATGATCAACAGGCAGACAGAGTCAAGTGGATCAGACAGACCACAAAGAACTCGAACAATACCTAAAAGATTCGATGACTACGTTCTGGCTACTACGAATGGAACCATTCCGAAAGACTATGATGAAGCCATCGCATGCGAAGACAAGAAACATTGGGAGAACGCAATGCTTGAGGAAATACAGAACATGTACTCGCATCAAGTATGGGAACTGGTACATAGACCTGTAAACGCTAAAGTTGTCAAAAGTAAGTGGGTGTTCAAAATATCTAAAGACCAAGAAAACAAAACTTACAAAGCTAGACTTGTTGCAATGGGATACAACCAAATCCCAGGAAGAGATTACAACGAAAGTTTCAGCCCTGTAATTAAAAATGCCACCCTCAGGACTGTTTTGTCAATGGCAGCAACAAAAGATTCAGTCATTAAACTATTTGATGTGAAAGCAGCCTATCTTAATGGAAACATTGAAAACACAATATTCATGGAACAACCTGCTGGATTTGTTCAAGACAGAAACAAAGTTTGCAAACTCAACAAAAGTATTTACGGTCTACCTCAATCCGGAAGATCGTGGTATGAGAAATTGAGTCAAGTACATCATGACTGTGGACTGGAAAAACTTAAATCTGATCCTTGCCTATTTAAATGGAAGAATGAAGACAAATACTTCTATGTAGGGATATATGTTGATGACTTTATCACTGTCTCAGGTTCTGAAGATACCTCAAACAGATTCATCAATAAATTGAGACATCACCTGGAAATAAAGGATGTAACATGTAAAGGCATGTTTTTGGGAATCAAGATCATACAAGACAAGGAGGGAATTTCGCTACAGCAAAGCCACTATGTACAACAAATATTGCAGAAATATGGAATGGAAACTTGTAAGGAAGTTCCAACACCAGGTTCCAAAGGAATCAATTTGGACAATCATATTGAAGATGACAATTGTGATCAGCACACTTACCAAGAAGCCCTTTGAATGCTAATGTTTATAGCTGTTAACACCAGACCCGACATCGCTTACATCACTAGCAAACTTTCACAGTACTCCAGACAACCAAAACAGATGCACTGGACAGCGATCAAAAGAGTGATGAGATACCTACGAGGAACAATTGACCTAGGAGTGAAATTTGAAAGAGGAAAGACTGGAATCCTGAGGTCCTACACCGATGCCAGCTGGTCGACCACTCATGATGGAAAATCCTACGGCGGATATGTATTGAAGTTCGGCGAAGCAACTATAGAATGGAAAAGTAGTAAACAACCACTCGTCGCCCTCTCCACAATGGAAGCGGAAATGATAGCTGCTTGTGAAAGCTGCTGTCAAATCAAGTGGATAATAAACCTGTTACGAGAGCTGGAAGAATGTAATTTCATGGAAAAACCAACGGCGATCTATACAGACAGTCAGTCATTGATCAACTGGATCTCCAGCCCTAAACAAAGCAGTCGCTGTAGACATATCAACAGAAAGTACCACTTCTTGAGAGACTGTTATGAATCCAGAGACATCTGCCTTCTGTACAAGCCATCTCAGGACCTGGAGGCGGATATCTTCTCAAAGGACCTATCCCGAGACCAGATGAAGAAACACCTGGAGAACCTCAGCATCGTGGGAGTAAAGACAAAGTAAGGAGGGAATTGTTACGCAAACTTTGACTTTAATCATCATCGATGCTGACGTCACTAATATGACGTAACTTCCAACTTCTCTCTCTACCTTAAACCTTTTCTGTTATGTTTTATCGCTAGCTTGTTTTAACAATATTTGTATTGGAACAAGTCGTTCCTTAAATGAATATATATTTGTTTTTATCTAAAGGGATTTCCTCGTAACTACTAATTACGTGAGTACAAAAACAACTCGAAATTCTTAGAAAGAAACATCGTATTTTTGCTAAGCCTATATCATTCATGCCATCATAGAGATGACGTGTCATTGTCTTAGAATTAAATATAGATATTTTGATTAATTGTTTAAAATATTGAGAGAGAGATGTGTGTGTGGAATAAGAAGATAAACTTTTATATTCAAATGGAGAATCAGCTGGGAAAGTTCACCACTGAAGAGCCAGTCCCTGATAATATTTTATCATTGTAGTAGGAGGGGTTTTGGATTTTTTAGGTTCTTAAAAGAAACATTTGTACATAATATTTTCTTAGTTTTAAGAACTTTTATATAATACAACCAATTAACTATAATGAAAATAGAGAATAACAAAATTTCCAAATAATATTATTCGAATTTGAATGAATTTCATAAAAGAGTTGCTTCAGCTTAATATAGAACAAAACCGTCACTTTACTACTGAGATATTTGCAAAAGAATGATTTATCTTTAATCCCCGCAATTGGTCAGATAGTGTGGTAAACTTAAATTTTAATGTCCAGGGTCAAGAGAATCAAATTTTATTCCTCAATCACTCCAAATAAATGAATTGATTGTAAGTATCTTTAGATTAAAACAACAGTGTGTGTCAAAATTATGAGTAATCACATATATTAATTAATGAATTTATTAATCAATCAGGCGCGATATTGAAATACTTGCGCCTATTACAGAGGAAATAAAACAGTAAAAAAATTAGAACATATAATTATATATTTACAAATTTACATGTATTATTCTACAGAGTTCATAAAATTTATATAGACAAAGTGGCTGAGGTGAAAGTGTTAGATCATTTAAATCGGGGAACAAACGATGTCTCACTTCTGTAAAGTTCGGACAGTCGTAGATAAGGTGAAGAGCAGTTTGTTCAGTTTCTCCGCAGGAATAATATACAGGGTCCATTATGAAAGTAATGAGCATAATGTTATTGTGACGCGACGATAGATGGCAGCACGGTAAAACCGTGGGAAATGTGGTGGAGGGATATGCCCTTTCAATTCATCCGGTCGTCAGTTGAGTTCGAGCAGTGTGAGGGGAGATACATGCCTCCGCTTGAAGTGTGTTTTCAACTTTTGTAACATAGCGCGATGGAGCGTTCGCTTGAACAACGAAACGCCATAAGGTTTTGCGTGAGGCTTGGAAAAAATGCAACCAAACATTCCAGATGCTGCAAAAAGCCTTCAAGGACGATTGCATTCCAAGATCACAGTCTGGGAAATGGCACAAGGCGTTCAAGGAGGGCCGGGAGGAGGTCGCCGACGAACCCCGTTCAGGACGCCCAACAACGGCCAGAACTGACGAGAACGTGGATCGTGTGCTCGAAGTTTTGCGTACCGACCATCGATTGAGCATCCAGCAAATTTCTGACATATTACACATGTCCACATTTGTGGTACATGGGATAGTGACCGATGATCTGCAAATGCGTAAGGTCTGTGCGAAGCTTGTGCCGAAAGTGTTAACGCAAGACCAGAAATAACTTAGAGTTTTGCGCTGTCAAGAATTGTTGGATTTGATTCAAAATGAACCGGACTTTCTGAACTCTGTAGTAACCGGAGACGAATTCTGGATGTTTGAATACGACCCAGAGTCGAAAAGGCAGAGCTGTGCATGGCACACAAAATCATCCCCACGCCCCAAGAAAGCGCGAATGAGCAAGTCGCGCATCAAAACGATGATCATTGTCTTCTTTGACATCCGAGGAATAGTCCATTGTGAGTTTGTACCGCAGGGACAAACTGTAAACTCAGCCTTTTACCTGGAGCTGCTCTGGAGATTGAAACGCCGGATCGCACGCGTGAGGACTGACATTAAAGACACGGTCAAGCTCCACCATGACAATGCCACCAGCCACACAGTCTTCATCATTACCAACTTCCTGGCTCGGAGCAACACCTCGGTGATCCCTCACCCCCCTTACAGTCCCGACTTAGCTCCATGTGACTTCTTTTTGTTTCCGCGACTCAAGAGAGAGATGTAAGGAAAACATTGGAAAACCGTGAAAAACATCCAACACCATGTTACAACGTTCCTGAGAAGCATTCCTGTCGAAGAGTTTCAGGGTGCCTTTTAGGCGTGGCAAACGCGTCTCCGCAAGTGTATTGATGCAGGAGGAATGTATTTTGAAGAATATTGAACATTTGCACAAATTACGATCAATAAATGTATTTTGCCAGTAAATGCTCATTTCTTTCATAATGGACCCTGTAGTACAAGATTATATAAGTGAAGGGAGAATGACTGCAGATAAACACGTGAGATTTATAATTGGATTCTACTATTCTAACATGGATAAGATTGGTAGATTAATTTAGTTGAAGCTTGATTAAAATTAGCTTTTTTATTCTAATTCTAGAAGTTAACCTGTTTGAAGACTCTTACAAAAACAGGATCGCTTTTATTGTGCTATAGAATATGTCATATTTACTGTAGAGAGAGATAGAAAATATGCTTTATTACTAGAATAATTTTAAGAGATAGTATGATTTTGAATTCACTCAGGTCTTTATAGATTCAGATATTTTATACTGTTTTAATGAAAATTTAAATTTGAATAATTTTCAAAGTGAAGCCTGTAGAGAAAGGTAATTCATACTTTCCTGGACAATATTAGTTCTGAAGATTTTTTATTCAGAAATAATACTAGCAAGGCACACAACATTTTATATAAGGTTGGTATTATGTCAACCTCTGACTAATCAAATTGTATGTAGATACTTTGAAACATCTCCAAATTCTCTTTGTGTATATACTCTATCTTATGAGAACTTTGTTAAGTTTAGAACTATTTGTACAATAATTTACAAAACAATACTAATCCATCGTGTAAATAATTAATCATATATATATAAATAATACTAGCACAGCACAATAGTCCTTTGGACTTCGTGCTCTTGTAACAATAAATAAAAAAAAATAAAAAAATGTCAACCAAAATATCTATTCTATTTAGCTAATATATGTTAAATTTAATTTTATTAAAAATACTTTTATTCCATTGAGTTAAGAAATTGTAACCAAGCAAGTGTACCATTGTTACATATAACTATCGCTGCGTGAACTGAGATTGACTAATGGCAGAGATGACTTTTATCGAGAGTATGGTTCGCAGACTTTGCCTAGCATATCTAGGGTGTGCATTCTTATGTTTTGTATTTATAGTGGCGTACCCACTCATCTGTTTAGTGTTAACAACAGTTAACAATGTAGACCGGCTTGTTGCCGCAGTTTGGCCTTATGCCTGCCGATACCTGAGGTACTCAGATGAGATTGGGTTCGCCTGGTTTATTTGTAAATATTCATGGCGTGGGCTAGGCAAAGTGAGAGGTTGGTATAAGACAGAATAGGGATTAGGTGAGATTTGTTATGTTAGGTTTTAAGCATTGGCTAAATTTATCAAAATTCTCTTTACTCATTGGCTTTTTAATTAAAATTTTCTTTACTCATTGGCATTTTTTTCAAAATTCTTTTTTTTTCTTAAAGATTGGCTAGTGTTTTTTTTTTTTTTTTCAAAATTCATCTCCCTCATTAGCCAACCTCATTTCCTTTCTGATAGCCATGATCCCTCCCTGAAGATGATGCCAGGCAATCTACTCGATGATGCTTCACCAAACTTTGGGTCCCTCGAAGACAAGCTATTTACGCGTCCTATGATTATCTTGAACTGATTGGGACCTTCTGGAAACTCTTTACCCAACCTCATACGAACTTCGGGATATTCTGGACAAGAATTATTCTAATGATCAAGAACATTGTGGAAATCTCTTGTCCATTGGTAACTTGGAACCAACGGAGCCGCTCTGACCACTGAGCTTTATGAATTAAAATTCATCTATTGTTTTCTGAAAACCATGATTTCAATCACCTGATCCTCTGAATAAATATATTCCAAAAGTTATCTCGAACCTACTGATGTACCATATGAAACCATTTCAATCGAAGCTGACCATCTTAAACCAATTCTTTGATATCTGATCCCCCACATCTTGGTCATTTTTCTATCAACTTCTTGGAATAAAAACCCCCAGCTTATCTTTAAGCATGTGTCTTCATTACCTCGAATCCTTTCGTTACAAGCCAATTTCAAAGGAACCAATTTACTCACTTCTATTAAAGACAAAACCTTGATAATATTTGACCTTTTAAACCATCATACTACTATTCGAGCCCCACAACCTGCTCATCCTAACCATCTTCCTCCGTCATCTTGGAATATAAACTCCTGCTTCTCTCTCACCATGTACCGTCAATGCCTGGCATCTTTCTCCTACAAGCTCACTTCAAAGGGACCAACCCGAGACAATGGAAATGACCATTCTCCCTCCAATCCTATTCAACATCTTCCCTCTCTTGACATATCATTTTGCAGTTGAAGAATAAAACCCTTTGATGCAATGCGAGTTTTCTATTAGAATTATAATAACACTCACACAAATACATTTTCTTATATTAAGTTTGGTAGGAGCATTAGAATTACTAGATTATATATAAATCTTAAATAGTTTATTAAATTCATTATAAATCCAATATATGCATCTTTTTTAAATATAAGTTTATTAAATATCACAAAGATAGAGGGGATAGGGGATGAAGAGGACTTGCGGATCGGTCACCACTTTTATATGAAGTAGAAGATGTTAATATTCCTATTGTGTATTGAAAAACCTAAGTACGAAATTTAAAGAGCTATCCCTATAATTCTACAATATCAATTCTACATCACGTTATCTAATCAAGTCTCATAAATATAAATTTCGCATTGTCTTAAGTTTTAAATTTACGAAATTTCGCGAATTTCCAGTCTCTTTTCCCGTAGGAATGGGCAATGGAATAGATAATGAGCCAAATTGTCTTAGATGCCAGCTTTGCAGAAGTAGCAATTTAAAAGGTCGCTGTTCCAAAATCCCATGGTATTCTCGGGGGAAAATAGCGGTCTCATAAATATAAAATTCGTAAGGTTTTTATTTTTACAATAACAGTTTATATTAAAATTCGAAATCATTCAGTTCGAAATTTTCTAGTTTCAAATAAACAAACTTCATAATATCCTTACTGCAATGAATAAATATTAAGAGGGACCTGGCTCATCAATGGACTCTTTCAGAAGTTTCACCCGTTTATTCAACCATACTGTGCTAGTATTGTAATAGGATATTCCCTTATATATCGGGTAGAACTCCTACATTCAACACAAAATACATATGTTCATAAATGGACACAAATAAACACCATACGAACATGTTGCCTGTTAGCTCTCACTTTGTCACCAGGCTGATTATATCACAAAGATTGACGTTGTCCATTTAAACACTTTATTTTATTGTGAAAAATAGCCGGGGGTATGAAGGAGATGTGATAATACTTTAAAGCCTATATCCTGTGGATTTTGAAGCGTTTTGATCTGATCGTTATCATGGTGCATGTACCACAAGAGAAAATTTTATCAATTCGGACCTTCTTTAACCAGCATCCGACTATCTGAGCTCCACATCTTGTTTATCGCTCTATCACTATCTAGGAATAGTTATTCCTGATTTTCTTTCAGCATGTCACTTCAATGCCCTTCAGCTTTACCCCGCAAGTTAGCTTGAAGGGGACCAATCTGCTCATTTCACACCAAAGATAACTTTCAAAATTTGGCTTTATTGTACCACCCTCAACTATCTGAGCAACACAACTTGCGGATGCCCGCCCACCATCATATTTATATCATACTCTTGAATTAGAAACTATTTTATCGCTTTCAACATGTTCCTTCATTACCTGGCATCTTTTACTTATGATCTCGTTTGAAGGGATCGAAGCCGCGATAATGAAAATGGACATTATTACTCCTCTCTTCAATATATTCCCTTTCTTTATAATTTGGTAGAGTTAGAATAAAATCATTAATTGTAATAAGAGATTTCTCTACAGAATTCAATTTTTGAACTTATCTAAATTTACCTAAATATAAGTAGGGTTCATATCTTTACATTGATTATATATAATTCAATTTAAATGGAAACTTCTTTTTCTTATTGAGATAGAGGAGGTAGGAACTAGATAACCTGTTGATTGACCACCAGTTTGTCGGACTTCAACTCTCTTGACTAATCTGAACTAGAATATGTAAGTTCTCCAAACCTATAACGACCAGAAACGAAGACAAGCCATTCTGAGATTATATATCAGTAATTCTCCAAAATCCAATTTTCTATATACACACACAAAAAGCCTTTATTAAAAACAATTCGTATACAGATTCTCATTTCTCATTGCCGGCTTGCAACGATATCCCCACGATGATCAATCACCGTCATGTAGTGGAGGAGAAAACGATGACTCTAAGTTCTTTTTTCTGCTTACTGTTTGTGAAAGTAGTATAGGGACAGAGCAACTATTCGACTTGATAGAGCGCTGGTGAAATAAATACTTTGCATTGAGTTAATTTGTTTGTCGTTTACTTTTGAGAAGAAAGTCTCTCTTGCTTTGATAATATATACTGGGATTCAAAGATGTATTGAGATTTTTAAATTTCTATTTTTTCTCTGCAAAGACCGAATAGTGTACTCCCCTAACTAAAGATTTTCATAAAAAAAACGGGTGTATAATTCTCTGTTGTGCAATATAGCGTTTACTGGAATTGGAAGATCACCTCCTCCAAACTTTCCGCAAACCCGATACAGATATTTCTTATTCTCAATATATCTCCAGTAGTTGTTAGATATTTTTGGGAAAGTCGGCTATTGTCCATTTTCAGAATTATAAGCCAGAACCTGAGTGTTAATTTCAACACTATAACTCCCAGTGACGTTCGTCCACATTCCATGCACAGAATATAACCGGGAATATATCTAGGTAAATTTAAGTGCCGCCGGAGAAAATTGTCCTGAACACCGTCCACCAAGCTCTTCTGGTTATTGGCCCAAATCAGAGCTGCATATAGCAAGGTTGAGAGCACCATTGAATCCAAGAACCTGAGTGATGATTTGATAGAGTTGATTTTTGATCAGGTAAATATTGTCCAAACCGCATTAATAGCATTTAGCGACTTGTTTTTTTAAATGTTGCGCCGCCTGTTAAGTTTGAAGTTGTCAGCTCGTAACCCAAATACGTGTATTTAGATTTTGTAATGAGTTGTCCCCAGAACCAAACGTCAGAACGAGATAGTCGACCTCCATTTCTAAACACCATAACCTTTGATTTCTTTTGGTTCAAAGTTAGAAAAATTTCTTCGAAATATTTTCTGAGTAAATTAATCTCTATCTGAAGATTTATTTTGGTTTCTCCAAAAAGAACAATGTCATCTGAGAACAGAAGGTGTTTCCATAATTCGGTAAATAGATACTGGACATGTCCACATCATCATATAAATACACTAGGTCGTTTAGAAAAATGGTAAATAAGTGAGGTGATAGCTGCTCATCCTGTAAAACTCCGTATTCTATTTTTATAAATATCGTAAGTAAGCCATTCAATATATCTGGTGCTGACATTTGAATATAATAGTTATGTATAAGGCTGATAAAACGGTCGTTCAAACCATGAGGTGCCAACTTTTCCCAAAGAAGGAGTCGTACAGTTTAAAAGATTTTTGATATCCACAAAAAATCGTATAAATTTCTCCTTTTGAGGCTCAGCGTCATTTGAATCAGTGAGGTAAGTGTGAAGATATGGTCTTGACAAGAATATCACCTTCTGAAACCCGCTTGATTTTCCGCCAATATTCCCCGAGGGAAACCTGGTGGCAGAGATTAAAGATTTTCTGGATGTAGGATTCACAGGCTTCTTTAGTCTTCTGAGTTCTTGACTTAAAAACTTCCGTGCGTCAGGCAGTGTCCTCTTGTAGTCCAAACATCCCACAGAAGCCGTCCTCAAAACTTCTCCATGATATGAAGGATTCGTCATTATGATCGTGCCATCTTCCAACAGATTCAGTCAGTAGAACATCACATTGACAAGCTTCATTGTCTCGTCCCATCTGTTGTACATACTTTGCCACTTCTCTAGCATTCCTTCAACCACTGTCCTGGATGTATATTTCCGTTTCCTGAAAAGTCAATTGGATTTCGTTGGCGTTGACAAGGTAGGTAGGATCCGCTAGCACATGCGTCTCTGGTCGCCTTTCCTTCAATTTATCTTTGTTCTGGCAAAATTAAATCGAAAATTTTGGTTCATGCCATTTAAAGTGTTAATCTTTTTGAAACTTAATCACGCTTCCCAGCGACTCCGCAAAAAAAAAGAGACCGCGGAGATAAACAATGCAAGTGCAAATTTGAGTATGGCACTTCACTAGAAACAAATATATCCAATAAAATTATATATGAAATTATTTATAGGAATAGATAGAAATATAAACAAGGAACGGTTGCTCATCAAATGTATCTGTTTCCGCTCGGGTCGATAACAGCATTCAAACTCTCTTGTGCTTCGCGTGGATTCCCCGTGGACGTCCCACGTTTATGCTCCCTAGCTAGGTGTTGTAGAGATTCTATACAAGATCAAATCACTTCTTTGCTTAATAAAGATATTCCAATTTTCTTCAACGAATATTTGAACATCTTGGGTCGTTATTCGATAAATTAATCATTTATATCTATATATATTGTAGCGTAGAAATCAAGTCTTTGTATATCTGGAGGTGTGAAAGTATTTATTGATGACGTCACCACGACCAGTCAACAAATATTAACAAATTAACCCCAACTATCTACAGCTAGAGAATATCGAGCAAGCGAGCTAGGCAACTAAATAAAAAAAATGAATATTTCATTTAAATAAATAAATTTAAGATTTTATGTTAATATATATTTCTCCTGTCGATGCGCCTCTTCTAACTCGAAAGTTA
Source organism: Cordylochernes scorpioides (assembly GCA_030710605.1). NCBI lineage: Eukaryota > Metazoa > Arthropoda > Arachnida > Pseudoscorpiones > Chernetidae > Cordylochernes > Cordylochernes scorpioides. The sequence continues at coordinate 38,357,253 of CP092867.1, read as the reverse complement.
GCGAATAGTTGAATATAATTCTACTGTCCTATAAGCTTATGTCCATATTCTTCTTGAAAACCATTTCTGAGATTCCACCCGTTAGTGCTGCGTATATAAACAGAATCGTCCAATACAGTATTAGAGCTCTGAGAAGCGGTCTGGTGGATTAAATTGGCGAACCGCTGGGAGGGTTCACCACTGATGAGCCAAGCCCTCTCAATATATTTTTTCATCGAAGTAAGGACAGTAGAGGTTTGAATTATGTATAAATGAAACATTCGTGCTTTTAAATCCTTTCATTTTATATAAATATTGAATATAATCACATAAAGGGATGGTTTAATTTTCAATTTGATCATAGATCATGATAGAAATGATTTCTCGATAATTGGGGCGTGGACAATCGTCAATTCTAACAACGCCACTTTGAGCCCTTTTAAAAATGTGGTCTCCTAATAACCCACTACATCCTATTATATAGTTTAAATAAGTTTCCTTTTCTCTGCGTGAAGTAATCTGATGACAGATCCTACTTGTGTTTTATACATTGTTCATTAGACGAGACATCATTTTGTAAATTTTAATGTTTCTTAATTCAAATTAAATGTCTTTTTTGTTTTAAATATCGGTGAAAAAGTGGTTAATATGTTATTTTTAACTGGAAAAACCTTTGGGAATTTTCATCACCGATGAGGCAGGCCATCCTAATATTTTACCATTGCAGTAAAGGCAGTAGGGAATCATTTATTGTCTAAAAAGAAACATTCGAGTCAAAATAGCTTATAATATCAAAGTATCTACACACAATACCAGGATTGTGAATAAAACTAAATGGAGAGGGCAAGAATTATTCCTACACATTTGGTTTAATTTAAATATGCCTTCTACGAGGGCCATCCAATAAATAAAAGTTTCCCTATTTTTTAACAAATAAACCACATTATTTACAATTATGCAGTTATTTTATTTTCATTATACAACTCATAGACTACTTCTCTAAATAATCACCATTTCTGTCCAAACATTTTTGGTACCGTTGTAGCAATTTTTTGATACCACTGTTGTACCAAGCCGTTTCCTGTCTTCGTAGCCAGTGGTTCTCCTCCGCCTTCACTTCGTCATCATTCGCAAAGTGCTTGCCTCCAAGGTGCCACTTGAGTGCTGGAAAAAGATGGAAGTCGCTTGGGGCAAGTTCCGGAGAATAAGGTGGATGCGTGAAAATTTCCCATTTGAAGTTTTTCATAGCCATAACTTTGCCTGCAGAGATTGTGACCTTCGCCTTTTTTGGTGCACTTTCCTCAGGCTTCTTCCACACCATGCTTTGTCGTTTTGTTTCTGGAGTTGAATGATGCACCCAGCTTTCATCTCCAGTGAAAATACGGGAAAACAGTTGATCTCCATCTCTTTGATGCATTTCCAGGAAAGCTCAGGCTGCCTCCATCCGCTGTTGCTTGTGTTTTTCCAAGAGCAAACGTGGGACCCATCTTGCGCAGACTTTGCGAAAATTCAAAATATCTGACATGATTGTTCCAATCGAAGAGCGTCCAATTTCGATTCCAGGAGGCAGTCGAATCATTATTTCGTCAATGGTGACGCGGCGATCTGCTACCACCACATTCCGAACAGCAGTAAGGGCTGCATTGTCCGTAGCAGTAACGGGCCTGCCGCTTCGCTCGTCATCATGCACGTTTTGTCGTCCTTCTAAGAACCATGAACGCCATCGGCGAACCATTTGGATGCTCATACATTCTTTACCATACACTGGCACTAAATTGCGATGAATATTGACCGCAGTTTCATTTTTCGCCGTGAAAAAACGAATTACAGAACGGAGTTCGCAAGTGGACACGTTCACCAGTGGTAGCTCCATGGAAACTGAAGCGCTACGGACTTGCGCGTACGAGTAGCGTGATTTTGAAGTTCACCAGCTTCCAACGCATCCTAGTGACCATTTATTCAATACTAACTAATTTTTACAACGTTTCGTTTGCAGAAAAAAAAATAAGGAAACTTATTTATTGGATGGCCCTCTCGTATATTAAAAATGAAATATAAGCTTTTTTTAAACTTAATAAATTTATTTTAAAAAAACATTATTTGTAAATCTCTATATATATAGGCAGGTATGTTACTTTAATTTCAATATTCAGGGTCTAAACTAAATTTTACCTCTATCTCATTACAATGAAGTATTTGCAAATATCTTTAGATGAACAAGATTGTATGTCAGAATAAGATATTATAAGGTACATGGTGTATATGGTAAAAGATTTATAAACAGATAAACATGATATTTTTATAGAATCCTACTAACTGGGATAACATTTGTAGCTACTGAAAAGGTGGCAGGACTTTGTCAGCATTCCTATCTCCTCAGCTAGCCGTCCCTCCAACGTTGCGCCGTTTCATGGCACAATACCGACATTTCAGTACACCTGGCATCGCATGCTTTTCCCCATCCTGCACATCCGGCCTCTGCTCGAGAGACCTGCATCGCCTGTGGATTTAGTGACCTGATGTTTGTCCACCTGTACTGGTCCTGCAGCGGCCACCAGACCTACATGGCTAGCTCTTCGGCCAAGGGCTGGATGACAACGCCATCCTCGTGTCTGTCATCCATACATAGGCTCTTTCTGGGCATTGAGGTGATGTGAGGGGGTGAAAACCCTCTTACTGTGTGTAGGAGGACTCTTTGTTGTTGGGGGAGTCTCCTGGACTTTACCTCACTGTGTAAATAGTATTTTTTTATATATATAGGTATATTCATCAATTGTATATATTTATATTTATTTATGATATTGTATAATTATATCCTCTTGTTTATTTAAATTTTTCGTTTATATGTATTTGTGTGAGAAATTATATATATATATATTTATGTAAAAAAAAGGAATATTTTGAGTCAAAAGGCGATCCATTAATTAGGATTATATAAAAGGGCGTACCTGGATCTGTAAAGAAAAAAAAAGAACAATTTTTTCTTAAAATATTTCGAGAGATTGCTTCCTCTTTATCAATTTATTGCACAGTGAATTTAATTTACAAATTATTGTAGATCACATGAAAACAAATTTGTCATTGGTCAAAAATAATTATTGATAATAATACATTAAAAAATTAATAATAATAATAATATAATAAATCTTTTGAAAATTAAAGGCTTTTAAATAATGCAGTATTTTATAATGTTTTTGAAACAAAATGTAAGGAAATAAAAATAAGAAACAAATGAAGTTGACTGCGATTATTAGAAAAAAAAAGTTAAAAGAGACACATAAGGTTCGGGGATTTCTTCGTATCTATTTACACTAGCAGGGTCCTTCATTGATGCTATGGCCTCCAGGAACTTCCTCTGGTGTGAGTTCTGGATGCCCCTGTAAATAGTGGAAGTATTTTCCCAATCTGGTTGATGTCCCGATCGGAGACCATGCTCCACCATGGCAAACCTTTCCTTTGCATACTTCCAGGACGTTGTGTATAGGATCCCATGTAAAAGCTGCAATGTATCCTACATTGGAGAGACAGGCCGTTTCCTTGGGACCAGACTCCAAGAACACAAATCTTCTTGGAAGTATGCAAAGGAAAGGTTTGCCATGGTGGAGCATGGTCTCCGATCGGGACATCAACCAGATTGGGAAAATACTTCACTATTTACAGGGGCATTCAGAACTCACACCATAGGAAGTTCCTGGAGGCCATAGCATCAATGAAGGACCCTGCTAGTGTAAACAGATATGAAGAAGATCCCCGAACCTTATGTGTCTCTTTTAAAATTTTTTTTTCTAATAATCGCAGTCAACTTCATTTGTTTCTTATTTTTATTTCCTTACATTTTGTTTCAAAACATTATAAAATACTGCATTATTTAAAAGCTTTTAATTTTCAAAATATTTTATATATTATTATTATTATTATTTAAAATTTTATGTGTTATTATCAATAATTATTTTTGACCAATGACAAATTTGTTTTTATGTGATCTACAATAATTTGTAAATTAAATTCACTGTGCAACAAATTGATAAAGAGGAAGCAATATCTCGAAATATTTTAAGAAAAAATTGTTCTTTTTTTTTCTTTACAGATACAGGTACGCCCTTTTATATAAAAATAAATATATATTTGATCGAGTAAAAATATTTGTATTTTTATTACCTAAAGATTTAAATATGGATTGTTCTATTTAATTTGTAAACAAAAATAAACGATGCTAAGAAGATATACTACATAGAAGGTGTGTGTATTTCATTCTTAAATATGAAAAATATTGGCTTTTTGCCTTGCAAAGCCTCATCATTAGAAGTCACGGCCAAAGCGTTTCGGAAATAAGATATTCTCTGTGTTTGGTAGGATCAGAAAGGAATCATGTACTCTAAGCGACTGAAACTAAGAAACTGTCAATGAGCATCGCTACTTACAACTGATTAATTTGAATCATGTGAACGAGTAATAATACAACACGATAATGTTCCGTGCTGTCGTCCATCAAAACACTGAACTAGGATCTGACACAGTAACCGCCAATTTCACCAGACCTGGCTCCTTCGGATTTTCACTTGTTACGATAGATAGCGTATGTCTTGGCTGGGCTTTATTTGGCCGATTTGGAAAAGGTCAAAATTGGTTGTGGTGGCTGGTTCCATATAAAATACGCGACTTGTAATGCCATTGGAATCATGTATTGACATAAAGTTGGGGGAAAATGTGCATATACTTGTATGTTTTGAAAATAGAGCAATTCATAAATATATCTTTAATTAAAAAGGCATATATTGGATCAAAATTTGGTAGAATAAATTATATTTTGATCCAATATATGCCTTTTTAATTAAAAATACTTGTATGTATAAATGAACAATTCATATTCTTATGCATTTTCAATTTTTCTCGTCCAGAAGAGCAGAAATTCTTGAAAGCTCGGGAAAATAATAGCATCTCGAGAGAAACTTTAAAAACCACGATTTCGTACTTTTTTTTTTTTCTCCTTGAAAATTTCATTTCATTTACATATAACCACCTCCCCTAACAGAAACTTAGATATTCACCTGTTGTATATATCCAATGTTTAAATATTTGAATTTCTTTTTAAAAATTGAATTCTTTAAGAGAATAATTTAGAAATTTATATTCATGTTGTATTTGTTTATAGTGTCAGGAGGACAGAGTTTCCTGGTATTCCCTCTTATCTGACTGGACTTATTCGGTCAGGGAAAACAGTGGCGCCATGTGGAAGGGAAAAAAACTCAGTTCTCCCCTTTTGCTGTAACTGCTGGGTCGATTTGGCTCATGTACATAGTAACTTTTATTTTATATTTATAATCTCTAATATAACTACTTAAATAAATATTTAAAGTAATTCGTAAGCCTATTTGATTATTTTTCTTCGCGACAATTTTTTATAAACTTGTGAAACATTGAAATGAATTTTATAATGTTTAATTTTATGTGTGCGTCTTTAAATCGATGAACAAAGCCTAAAATTTTCAAATTCAAATAGACATATAAATAGATACAAGCTTTATTTTTGCCTGGTAAGTTTTAGTGCAGCTGTGAAAAGAATAATTCTGAAATAATACTACAAGATAATGTCTGTGAAATTCAAATGGATAAAAAAAGATTCCCCATACCTATTGTATTTTGTAAATTATTAGTATTCTATTTTATAAAGTTCAAATATAATTATTTTCAAAAAGAAAAGGAGTTAAGGAAAGTGTAACCAAGCAAGTGTACCATTGTTACAGTTGACTATCGCTGTTTGGAAGTGACATTGACGAATGACTGAGATGGATATTATCAAGAGAGTGTTTAGCAGACTTTGCCTAGCGTATCTAGGGAGTGCATTTTCATGTTTTGTCTTTATAGTGGCGTACCCACTCGTCTGTTTGTTGTCAACAGCAGTTGACGTGGTTAGCCGGCTGATCGCCACCATTTGGCCTTATGCCTTCCGGTACTTTAGGTACTCAGACGAGATTGGGTTCGCCTGGTTCTGTTGTAAATTATTATGGCGTGGGCTAGGCAAAGTGAGAGGTTGGAATAAGACTGAATAGGGAATAGGTGAGATGTGTTGTTAGGTTTTAAGGATTGGCAATATTAATCAAAATTCTGTTTGCATTGGCATTTATGTTTCAAAATTCTATTTTATTTAAAAGATTGGCTAGTGTTTTTTTTTTTTCAAAATTCATCTCCCTTATTAGTCAACCTCACTTCCTTTCTGATGGCCATGATCCCTCCCTTAAGCTGATGCCAGGCAGTCTGCTCTCATGATGCTCCTTAGAATTCTGGGTTCTTTGAAGACAAGCTCTTGCCTCGTTCTATCCCTGCATTCTGGAAACTCTGAACCAGACTTTGAGATGATCTTCGGGGCTTTATGGACATGAAACTTTATAATGATGAAGAAAATCACGCTGATCTCTTGCCTTTTGGTCGTTCTTTAATCAACGCAGCCTCTTTGACCACTGAGCCTCTTCAATCCAAGTTCATCTCCCACTATTTGGAAATCATGAATTCGATTACTTGATCCCCTGGATGAAGTCTACTTCAACGCTTATATCCAAATTGCTGAAGTTCTGCAAGAGAAACTTGGATTAATTTGGACTTCCTTCAACCAGCATCCAACTATCTGAATCCCACATCTTGTTCATTTTTCTATCATCATCTTAGAATAGTAACTTCCGATTCTCCTTCAGCACGTGCCTTAAATACCTTTCAACCTTTTCCCACAAGCTATCTTCAAATGGACCAATATTATAATTTCTCACCATAGACAACTTATATAAAAGCTGACTCTCTTGAACCAACGCTCAACTATCTGAACAGCACAACTTGCCCATGCCACATCTCATCTTTCTATGTCATCTTGAAATCGAAACTCGATCTAAACATGTTCCTTCACTGCCTTGTATCTTTCTCTTACGATCTCACTTAAAGGGACCAAGCCGAGATATAATGGAAATGGACATTATCACTTCTCTTTTCAATATCTTCCTTATCTACAACTCATCATTTGGTAGAAGAAGAATAAAAACAGTTATTATAAAAATAATATTTTTACAATTTTCCATTTGAACTCACCTAAATTTACCTATAATTAGTTAAGTATGAATAATAATAAATTCACATTGTGGTTATACACATATAAATTAAGCTAAATGGGACCTTCATTCTCCTATCGAGATATAGGAGGTAGGAAAAGAGGAACTGTAGACAGGCCACCACCATGTTGACCAGACCTCGACCCCCTAAACTTATAATATTATCTGAAGTAGAAGATGTAAGCTTCAAACCCTATAATGTTAAGGAACAAAGACAGGCTTTTCTGAGAGATATCAGTGATTCCACAAATTCTTCAATATTCATTGCACAATAAATTCTTATCTAAGTAAACTATTGTATAGGAATAAATCTTAATATAAGTTTGTGCACTCTATACGAAGGTCATTCAAAAGAAAATAATAATTTTGTAAATAATCCATAATTGCAAGCGAAATTTTAAAAACCTTTCTAGTAAGTATTCACTTTCTGCATTCATACACATTTGCCATATTTAAGGGATTAAATATATTTCCCCATTGATAGATGACTATGAAGCCTCTTCTAATAGATACGCACCGCTATTTATTTTGAGTATTTCTGAAATCAAATGATGATTGAAATTAATTCAAGAAGTCCAATGATCTAATGACAACTTGATAAAAGTTCAGGAGAGTATGGAGGAGGTGATAATACCTTAAAGTCCTGTAAAGCTCGGATATTTTTGATCCATATCATGTCGAGCGTTATCATGGAGCAGAATTACTCTTTTTGGAGAGCAAACCTTTTATTTCGAACTATTTTTCTGGTTCAAAAGAGCTTCAATAAAGGAGAATTTGAATAAACGTTTATTGTGATCCCTGGTTTAGTATCATCCCAAGAAAACTCCATTTTGCTTTCAAATCGAGTTAATAAGTTCAAGGGCTGCCCCTGGGCTTACTTCATTCTATTGTTTAGTTTGAGAGTAGATTTAACTTTCAGGACCTGAAACAATCTGATGTTGACAGATCCCCTTTCGTATTTAGTGCAATATTCTCTCTTGAGACTACGTCATCTTATAAACAATCTAAATTGTCCACATAGAATAAGAGCCATGTAAGCGTTAATTGGCGAAAACACTGGGAACGTTAACCACTTTTAAGCCATGACCCTTCATTATTTTCCATCGTAATAAGGAGAGTTGAAGGTATTTTTTGAAGAACAATTTGTTTTAATAGTTTTATTACTTATAAAATAAAAGTTTTTGATTCTTATATATTTAATTTATGCCTACTAACCTCATGTCTGAATTATTTAAGAAAGAGCACATTTCTCGAAGTAAATATTTCTATGTAATTCTTCAGTTCTCTAGAAGCTCATGTCTATTAATTGGTAATTAATGAATAATTAATTATTAAGGTATCATAACAAGATTCAACTCTAAATTATCACATATATGAGCAGAATTGTTCAATACAATACAAATACTATAAAAATTAGTAATTGGAGGAAGCGCTGGTTGCCGCTGGTTAGACAAGACTACCCAAGATTTTTCATCACTGTAAGGACAGTTTAAAGTTTGTGTCATTCGAACAAGATAAATTCTGTTCTCAATAGTTTTAGTTCTCATATATATTTGTTTTAAGTCTTTTCTCACTTCTTCTCAGTAAAAACGACTGACTCAGTGAAACAAACTAAATATGCTCTCTTTACCTTTACATAGAAGAAACATTAGTTCAAGTATTTACAGAAGGGTGAAATAAAAAATAAAAAATAAAAAACGTATGGCGGGACTTAACACACTGAAGCAATAACTATTATATATTAACATGCAAGTTGTTGCCTGGACCAATCAGCGCTAGGGGTGCATTGAGCGCCATATTCATGCCATCAATCTCCCCCTTGAAGTGATCTCTTGCTTATTCAAGGAGCACTTCGGAACTTAGAATCTCGAGCGAGGAACTTCATGCAAGTTTGTTCCACTTTGAACATAGCACATTTAAGTCGAGCTGTAGGCCTTTCCATGGCTTTTCAATGTCATAGAATGATATCAGACTAAGTGAAGTTTCATAGGAACTTTACTTTCCTGATCTTTGATATCACTAAAGTGTTCCTCAGTATGTTTGTACTCTTCTATTGGCCTCTCATTGACCTGGGATCTTCTTCAGTTTCTTTAAAGTCCTATAACTGTACTGCTCAACTGTTGGAAGCAGCTCTCGACTGTTATCTTCCCTTGATAGACTGTCTTCTTCGAAGACACAGTCCCGAGATTCCTCAACCTTTCTTAACTCGGGTATCCATACTCGGTACCCACGACCCCTGAGGGCATATCAATAATGTTATCTCCGTATACGCTTCCTTTCAATTAGGAATGTCTTAATAGTGTTAGAGTATTCACCTACATTTTATGGCCAATAGCCTTCAGATATTAAACGCTTGGCTTTTCCCAGTCCATAGAACATATGGCAAATTGTTGCCATTATGACTGTTGAGCATCCTATTCATTACATTGGCAGCGGTGTATGTCAGTTCTGCCCAGGATGCTTCTGGCAGACCACTACCGCATATCGTGCTACTGACTAGATCTGAAAGAGTCCTGTTCATTATTTCTACCAAACCATTTTGTTGGAGTGTATATGTCACATGAGCTCAATAACAACTCCAATGCTTTTTCAGAAAGTGTTGCATTCTCTTGAGAATAATTCCAAATCATTATCTATGCGTATTATTTTAAGATTCCTATTGGTTTGTTTTTCAGATTCCTGAATCCACTGTTTGAATCTTTTCAAATTTTCAGATTTGTTTCTCAGTAAAAATACGCTCACATATCTTGTGGCCTCATCAATGATGGTCAAAGTTTACGTGGCTCTTCCCCATCTCTATTCATCAAATGGGCCCATTAAATCTGCCTGCAACAGGTCCAAAGCCATGATTTCCTCATCCTTCCTGTGCAAGTACCAAGGGAACGATAGGCGACAGTATTTGCCGTCCTCGTACTTTTCTGACTTTATCACGTTGCAATCAAGTTCTTCCACACTCTGATTTTGACCATTTTGACTTATGTATCCATATTTACATGCACCAATCTTTTGTGCCAAAGGTCTAGTGAAGGTAACTTTTTGTATTCAGATGCAATAAATACTCGATAATCTTGATCAGGTTGTGAAGATGGAGTAGTTTGTAGGTAGAAGAGTATACAAAGTTTCCTTCCTTTTTCTATCAAGGGCTTCATGTCTATAATGTGGGGGAAAACTCTTTTTTTTAAACAACTTTAAATGTTCTGCCATTTGAAGCACTTAAAGATTACTTTGTCGTATTTCTGAAACATATGTCGCATTCTGGAAAACAAAATTAACATCACCCCGATATCCTACAATCTTGGCCTTGATAGCACCAAATCCACAAACTTTTTTAAAGAGCCATTTGCAATAGTGACGGTACACAAATTTCTATTACATTATGGTACTTCATGAAATAGTCTCTGCTGGGGGAGTCAAATGCTGTTTGGTACTGGAATCTATTATCTAAATCTCAGAAATCGTTCCAAGCAAAGTTCTACATGTTACTGACATGATTACGCATTTATTATTTACAAAGACAAAGGTCACCTCTCCTGTCAAAATAAACGTCAAAGCTAGACGCGATCTATTTTGACGGGAGTGTCTACCTTTATCTTTGTGGATTGATATCCTCCCGGCAAAATTACCATCTGAATTTATTCTAGTTAAACCACTCTGGTTTTTGTTCTCTTTCCTTCCATTTATTTTAAACTAATTTGCATAATGTCCTTTACTAACAAATTTGAAGCCTACCATCATTGCTTTGCATACCTTTCTATTTTCAATAGATTTTGTGATGAATGAAGCGTGGACCGGCCGCTGGGCGGCGCTGCATGGAGATGACTAACCAATGGGAACGCCCCTCCCCTCCTGCCGCCGTCATCTTGTTTATAGTCTTAAGCCTCCCTTTGTTTTTACTGCTGTGTGCGGTTGCTGCTGTGTCATCATATATATCCTCATATATCCTTATATTAAATAATAATCCTATATTCATAAATCACTTCTTTTGGCTGTTCTTTTTGCATCACCGACCCACAACATGGTAGCAGAGCGTGGTTGTCTGCATTAAAAAGAACGAAAAGTAAGTGAAACCAAGATGGCGTCGTCTTCCCAAGCGCTTGCCCTGAACGTCGAGAAGCTCACCGGCAGCAATTATCGATCATGGAAATTTAACATGAAGATGCTCCTGATCGAAAGAGGATTATGGGAATGTGTAATTAACGAAGAAGCGATCGACGCTGATGAGGATCAAAGAAAATATGAGAAGACAAAAATCAAACAAGAAAAGGCACTGGCAACGATTGCTCTATCAATTTCTACAGAGCAACAAATTCACATCATCGACTGTAAGACTGCAAGTGAAGCCTGGACGACCCTGGAACAAATATTTGAACCGAAATCAAGGGCGCGAATTCTTCAACTCAAGAAACAATTCGTGAACATCAAGTTCATCGAAGAAGAAAAAATGATAAATTACCTATCAAGATTAAAGACCTGTAGTGATCATCTCAGAGAAGCAGGATGAGAAGTAAAGGATGAAGATCTGGCATACTCTATGCTAGCTGGACTACCAGACTCCTATGATGGGATTATAATGAACTTTAGCAACATGACGGATGATGAGTTCACGTCATCCAAGGTGAGGCAGGTCCTGCTAACGGAACACGAGAGGAGAACAACCAGAAAGGAGGATTCATCCAAGGAGGTGCTACAGGTGAACAAGCTTCAAAATAACAACAGTACCGACAGTCGAAGAAAATGCTACCGATGCGGGAAGATCGGCCACATCGCCACCAACTGCCGAGCGCAATGAAGCAAACAACTAGAAACAGTGATAATCAGCATTATCAGAGGAAGGTAAACAAATCAGATAACTTCCTGGCTGCACTCAACCTAAAGAGCGACGAGGATTCGTGGCTGCTGGATAGCGGAGCAACCAACCATGTATGCAGAAACAAGGACTGGTTCGTTGACCTTCGGGAGGTGTCTTCTGATCCTATTATGACTGCGAGTGGGACAACTGAAGCAAAAGGATATGGACACATATTCCTCCAGACGTCTATCCATAATGAAAGCATCGAAATCAAGCTAAACAATGTGCTGTACGTCCCAAATGTGCGAAGGAATCTGCTGTCAGTCTCCAAGATAGAAGAAAACGGCAACCGTGTGACCTTCCGTAATATGGTAGCTCGCGTTTTCAACCCAGAAAACAGGATTATAGCGGAAGCGACAAATGTAAATGGCCTCTACATTGTGAAAGGTAAGACCTTAAACTCCAGTAAAACAGCATTTAATAGTGAAAGGGACCATTTTCAGAACAATTCCTTGAGAACGTGGCATCAAAGATTATGCCATATTGACAGTAACGCCATTGAAAAGATGGCGCGGGAGGAGCTGGTAATAGGCTTAGAAATTTCCTCTAGAGACAAAGGCCTATGCGACGATTGTTGTATCGCCAAATCCACTAAAGCGTCACATAAAAACCTAGGCAATATTAGATCTAAACAGACCTTGGAGCTTATCCACACAGATATTTGCGGTCCAATGCCGGTAAAATCAACCGGAGGCAATAGATACTTTCTATCTTTTGTTGATGATTTCTCAAGAAGGATTACTGTGTATCTTCTGAAAAACAAAGATGAGGTATTAAAACATTTCGATATCTATAGAGCCACTGTAGAGAGACAAACTGGTAATAAAATTAAAGTGTTACGATCGGATAATGGACTTGAGTTTTGCAATAGAGAATTCCAAGACAAATTACAAAAACTAGGGATAAAGCATGAACGCACAAACGTGTATTCTCCGCAAATGAACGGTGTGGCAGAACGTGTAAATCGAACACTTTTAGATATGGCCCGCGCTTGTTTACATAGCTCTAATCTCCCCCAAAGATTTTGGGCAGAGACGGTAAACACAGCTGCTTACATTAAAAACAAATGTTATAATACTGCTCTAAAAGACAAAGTACCTGATGGATTTGGTTAGAAAGAAATCCTAGTGTAAGACACCTAAAAGCATTTGGTTGTCTGGCATATAGCCATATACCAAGAGAAAGAAGGCGAAAATTAGACCATCGAGCATGTAGATGTATTCTGGTAGGATATTCTACTCAAACACGTGGATATCGTCTCTGGTGCCCAGAATTACAAAAGGTGATTGAAACAAAACATGTTAGATTCGATGAGTCTAAAATTGGACTTGAGTGGACCAAAATAATCGAAGAGACAGAACCGGAAAGGTACAACCACGTTTGGCTAGAACCTGAGACTAATCATGATAACGACCTAGAGAATGAATTACCGAGTAATTTGGATTCAGTGGGGGTAGAGGACACTCTACCACAACCCTCCACCTCCAAAAACATTGTTCGAAATCCATATGGGAGAAAAGGTAAACCAAGAGTAGAATTGAATTTTTTAGATGTTACCGAGCCGCAAAGTTTTGAAGAGGCAGTCCAATCTCCCGAAGCCATGTATTGGAGAAAAGCAATGGAAGATGAGCTTAGAGTGCTTCAGGAACGAGGCACTTGGGAGTTATCAACATTACCGCCGGGAAAGAAACCGATTAGCAGCAGATGGGTGTATAAGGTGAAGACAAATGAGAGCGGAAATGTAGAGCGTTTCAAAGCACGTTTAGTAGCTAGAGGTTTCTCACAGAAACAAGGAATCGATTTTCAGGAAACTTATGCACCTGTTATTAACTTAGCTGTAATCAGAGTTTTATTAACGTTAAGTTTGAACATGAAATGGTACAATAGACATCTCGACGTAGATAACGCTTATCTATATGGCGACTTAGAAGAAGAAATATACATGCTTTTGCCAGAAGGGGTCGAGAGGAAAAATAACGAGGTTTACAAACTGCTTCGACCTATTTACGGCTTGCGACAATCAGGGCGGAATTGGAATTTAACACTCGATCATGCTTTACAAGAAATGGGATTTACACGACTAGAATCCTGTAATTGTATTTATACTTATCTAGATAAGGCAATTATTGCCGTTTATGTAGATGACTTGGCTTTATTTGGTGAGAGTGAAGAGATTTTGCGGAATATAGAACAGAAAATTAATGAAAGGTTCCGAGTTAAAAATTTGGGAGCGATCAGTAATTTCTTGGGAGTTCAGATTGACTATCCAGACGAGGAGACTGTAGTACTATCTCAAAGTACGTATGTTAAATCAATCTTACAAAAATTCAACATGATTGAATGTCGACCGGTATCCACACCGTTAGACATTAGTTTTCCAATCTCAAAAGGAGATTGCCCCACAGATGAAGAAGAGAAAGAGAGGATGAGAGCTATTCCATATAGGGAACTAATCGGGTCGCTCCTTTATCTTGCAAATTGTACTAGGCCAGACTTAATGTTTTCCGTTACGAGATTAGCCCAATTCTCTAGCAACCCTGGACGTCGACATTGGCAAGCTGACAAACACGTCTTAAGATATTTACACGGCAGCATAAAATCTATCTCTCGTTTATCGCCGGACTGATTCCAATGATGTTTGTGCATACAGTGATGCAGATTGGGCTAGCGACATCGATGACAGACGGTCAAATAGTGGGACCGCTATCACTATAGGACATTCCTTAGTCATATGGAAGACTAGCAAACAGAAGTGTGTCTCACTTTCCACAATGGAGGCAGAATATTTAGCGCTATCCCAGACCACTAAGGAAGCAGTTTGGATCGCTACCATCTTGAAAGAATTAAAGTTCTTATCGAATTTTGCCTTTCCCTTGATAATTCATTGCGATAATAGATCCGCTATAGACTTTTCCAAAAATAATGTGGAGAACAACAGATCCAAACACATTAACATGAGATACCATCACGTCAGAGAAAGAATAATTAGCGGAGAGATCAAGATTGTCTACATCCCTACAAAGAAGAACCTGGCCGACGTCTTCACCAAGACCCTGAGCAAAGTGGCTCACAAGAACGCCTGTGACTTAATGAACTATTCTTCAGTCCAGCGCTTCAGTGGGGGAATGATGAATGAAGCGTGGACCGGCCGCTGGGCGGCGCTGCATGGAGATGACTAACCAATTGGAACGCCCCTCCCCTCCTGCCGCCGTCATCTTGTTTATAGTCTTAAGCCTCCCTTTGTTTTTACTGCTGTGTGCGGTTGCTGCTGTGTCATCATATATATCCTCATATATCCTTATATTAAATAATAATCCTATATTCATAAATCACTTCTTTTGGCTGTTCTTTTTGCATCACCGACCCACAACATTTTGATTATGCAGTATTAGAAGCCAAGGCATTTATACCTTCAGGTAAGTTAGAATATCTTCATTTTTGAATTCTGCGAGCAGCCATCTCTTAACTGTAGTGGCTGTTCAGTTCGGTTCTGACAAGTTACATATTGTCGAAGCAAATGCATCTCAGTCTTCTGGTATTCCACAGAGAATCATTGCCAGGTCTTCGTCTACTCTGATGCTACCAATTGAGGTTAATTCATTCACTATATAGTTCATTTCCCCCATATATATTTCTAAATTATTGTTATGCTGAGTCAGTCTTTCGCAGAAACACTGCCTTCTTAGTTGTAATATACGATACTTCTATCCTTAGGTTCGTATAGCTTTTTCAGCTCAAGCCAAACATATTTAGACCTACTCAAATGTTGAACATGTAGTTGTTGTTAGTCATAGATTCCGGCGTAAATTTTGCATAAGCTTTTCCTAGCCGCGATAAGTAAACCTTAGTTGCTTGGACATCATTTGGGTCAGGCTTAGTCTCTCCGGGATTAAAAAAAAATCTTGAAAATCATATTCTATTAAAATGAGTTTCACCTGAAATCTCCAGCTTGCATATATGTACCCTACAGCTTAGTAATAACCATACTCTCTATTTTCATTTATTTCAGAGACAGTGAGAGAGAGAGTGAGAAAATGACAAGAAAAATATTCTGGTTAATTACGTTTTAGAACTTCGTTGATTTAAATCAAAAACTGCATCAGTCTCATAATATTTTGTTTGAAGTCTTCTCTTACTTTCCTTATTATTAAAAATGACTGATTCAGCAACACAAAATAAATATGCTTTATTTGAGTTTCACATATAGGGGAAAATATAAATTAATTTAGTTATCTACAGAAAAAGAAAATATTTTTGAAACGTATGCGAGACAGAGCACAATCAAAATTTAATTTGCGCGTGTGCATCATTCGTTTCATGCAAACTCTACACGCCATTACAACTCGCAATTACACACCAAAGCAACAATTATCATATAGTGATGCGCACGTTGTTGTGTGGACCAATCAGCGCCAAGATTGGACAATCTTCATGCCATCATAGAGATGACGCGTTATTGTCTTAGAATTAAAATGAGATATTTTGATTTATTGTTTAAAATATTGAGGGAGAGAGAGAGAATGATATTGAAAATGATTTATTACAATGTCCATAAATCTTATATGGACTATAAATGTTTAAAATAAAAAAATATATATCTTCTTACTCTCTTTCTCTATTTATTCTGTATTTAACCATATTGTTAAGGGTTCTTTGTCCTTAACGGAAAAAGCCATACTTTAGAGGACTGTATAGGTTTTCAACTACCTAGGCGACACCCCAATGGTGATTCCAATGCCCAGGCGACACCCCAATAGTGATTCCAATGCCTCAGCCAAAGAGAGAAAAAAGCACGACCAAAATAATATTGAAAAACTCAATTATATACAAAGATAGTCAGCGGTCAATATTTACATAATCACAGAAAATTAAATTAATAAATAAAATAATATCTTAGAAAACTCAACACATATATTAAGATTATCTATGGTTAAATACAGAATAAATAGAAAGAAAGATATGTGTGTGAATTAAGAAAATAAATTTTTATATTTAAATGGAGAATCCGTTGGGAAAGTTCACCACTGAGGAGCCAGTCCCTGATAATATTTTATCATTGTAGTAGGAGGAGTATGGGCTTTTTTTAGGTTCTTAAAAGAAACATTCGCACATAATTTGTTCTTAGTTTTAAGAACTTTTATATAATACAACCAACTAACTATAATGAAAATAGAGAATAACAAAATCTCCAAATAATATTATTCGAATTTGAATGAATTTAATAATAGTATATCTTCAGCTTAATATAGAAGAAAACCGTCACTTTACTGCTCAGATATTGGCAAAAGAATGATTTATCTTTAATCCCTGCAATTGGCCAGATAGTGTTGTAAACTTTAATTTCAATATCCAGGGTCACGAGAATCGAATTTTATTTCTCATTCATTCCGAATAAATGAAGTGATTGTAATTATCTTCAGATTAAAACAACAGTCTGTGTCAAAATTCTGAGTAATCACATATATTAATTAATGAATTTATTATTCAATCAGGCGCTATATTGAAATATTTACGCCTAATACAGAGGAAACAATACATCAAACAAATTAGAACTTAGAATTAAATATTCTTAAATTTACATGTATTATTCTACAGAGTTCATAACATTTATATAGACAAAGTGGCTGAGGCGAAAGAGTTAGATCATTTAAATCAGGGAACAATCGATGTCTCACTTCTGTAAAGTTCGGACAGTCGTAGAAAAGGTGAAGAGCAGTTTGTTCAGTTTCTCCGCAGGAACTATATGGTACAAGATTATGTAAGTCAAGGGAATGAATGCAGATAAACACGTGAGATTTCTAATTGGATTCTACAATACTAACATGGATAAGATTGGTAGATTAATTTAGTTGAGGCTTGATTAAAATTAGCTTTTTTTATTCTTATTCTAGGAGTTAACCTGTTTGAAGACTTACAAAAACAGGATCGCTTTTATTGTGCTATAGAAAATGTCATATTTACTGTAGAGAGAGATAGAAAATATACTTTATTACTAGAATAATTTTAGAAATAGTATGATTCTGTATTCACCTAGGTGTCTTTATAGATTCAGATATTTTATACTGTTTTAATGAAAATATTGAAAATTTTCAAAGTGAAGCCTGTAGAGAGAAGTACTTTATC
This sequence comes from Cordylochernes scorpioides, assembly GCA_030710605.1. Taxonomy (NCBI): domain Eukaryota; kingdom Metazoa; phylum Arthropoda; class Arachnida; order Pseudoscorpiones; family Chernetidae; genus Cordylochernes; species Cordylochernes scorpioides. The sequence goes on along the minus strand of CP092867.1, from coordinate 38,339,208 downwards.
CTTTCCTGGAAAATATTGGTTCTGAAGATTTAATCAGAAATAATACGAGTAAGGTATACAACATTTTATATAAGGTTGATAATATGTCTACAAAAATATGTATTCTATTTAGCTAATATATGTTATATTTAATTTTATTAGAAAATACTTTTATTCCATTGAGTTAAGAAATTGTAACCAAGCAAGTGTCCCATTGTTAGATTTAACTATCGCTGCGTGAACTGAGATTGACTAATGGCAGAGATGACTTTTATCGAGAGTATGGTTCGCAGACTTTGCCTAGCATATCTAGGGTGTGCATTCTTATGTTTTGTATTTGCAGTGGCGTACCCACTCATCTGTTTAGTGTTAACAACAGTTAACAGTGTAGACCGGCTTGTTGCCGCAGTTTGGCCTTATGCCTGCCGATACCTGAGGTACTCAGATGAGATTGGGTTCGCCTGGTTTATTTGTAAATATTCATGGCGTGGGCTAGGCAAAGTGAGAGGTTGGTATAAGACAGAATAGGGAGTAGGTGAGATTTGTTATGTTAAGTTTTTAAAGATTGGTAAATTAATCAAAATTCTTCTTCATTGGCATTTTTATCAAAATTCTTTTTTTATATAAATATATAAAGATTGGCTAGTGTTTTTTTTTTTCAAAATTCATCTCCCTTATTAGCCAACCTCATTTTCTTTCTGATAGCCATGATCCCTCCCTGAAGCTGATGCCAGGCAATCTACTCGATGATGCTTCACCGAACTTTGGGTCCCTTGAAGACAAGCTATTTACGCTTCCTATGATTATCTTGAGCTGATTCCTACCTTCTGGAAACTCCACCCAACCTCATACGAACTACAGGATATTCTGGAAAAGAATTATTCTAATGATCAAGAACATTGTGGAGATCTCTTTCCCATTGGTAACCTGGAACCAGCGCAGCCGCTCTGACCACTGAGCTTTATTAATTAAAATTTATCTATCGATGTTTGAAAACTATGATTTCAAACACCTGATCCTCTGGATAAGTCTATTCCAACAGTTATCTCGAACCTACTGTTGTACCATATAAAACCATTTCAATCAAAGCTGACTATCTTAAAACAATTCTTAAATATCTGATCCCCCACATCTTGCTCATTTTTCTATCAAATTCTTGGAATAGCAACCCCTGCTCCTCTTTCAGCATGTGTCTTCATTACCTGGAATCTTTTCCTTACAAGCCAATTTCAAAGGAACCAATTTACTAATTTCTATTAAAGACAAAACCTTGATAATATTTGACCTTTTATACCCTCATCCTACTATTCGAGCCCCACAACCTGCTCCTGCTAACCATCTTTCTCTGTCATCTTGAAATAGAAACTCCCGCGTCTCTCTCAGTATGTACCGTCAATGCCTGGCATCTCTCTTCTACAAGCTCGCTTCAAAGGGACTAACCCAAGACAATGGAAATGACCATTCTCCCTCCAATCCTATTCAACATCTTCCCTCTCTTGACATATCATTTTGCAGTTGAAGAATAAAACCCTTTGTTGCAATGCGAGTTTTCTATTAGAATTATAATAACACACACAAATACATTTTCTTATATTAAGTTTGGTAGGGGCATTAGAATTACTAGATTATATATAAATCTTAAATAGTTTATTAAATATCACAAAGATAGAGGGGATAGGGAATGAAGAGGACTTGCGGATCGGTCACCACTTTAATATGAAGTACAAGATGTTAATATTCCTATTGTGTATTGAAAAACCTAAGTACGCAATTTAAAGAGCTATCCCTATAATTCTACAATATCAATTCTACATCACGTTACCTAATCAAGTCTCATAAATATAAATTTCGCATTGTCTTAAGTTTTAAATTTACAAAATTTCGCGAATTTCCAGTCTCTTTTCCCGTAAGAATGGGCAATGGAATAGATAATGGGCCAAATTGTCTTAGATGCCAGCTTTGCAGAAGTAGCAGTTTAAAAGGCCGCTGTTCCAAAATCCCATGATATTCTCGGGGGAAAATAGCGGTCTCATAAATATAAAATTCGTAAATTTTTTATTTTTACAATAACAGTTTATATTAAAATTCGAAATCATTCCGTACGAAATTTTCTAGTTTCAAATAAACAAACTTCATAATATCCTTACTGCAATGAAGAAATATTAAGAGGGACCTGGCTCATCAATGGACTCTCTCAGAAGTTTCACCTATTTAATCAACCATACTGTTCTAGTATTGTATTAGGATATTTCCTCATATATCGGGTAGGATTCCTATATTCAAATCAAAACATATATGTACATAAATGGACACAAATAAACACCATACGAACATGATGCCTGTAAGCTCTCACCTTGTCACCAGGCTGTATGTATCACATAGATTGACGTTGTCCATTTAAACACTTTATCTGAGTGTGAATAATATCCTGGGGTATGAAGATATGTAATAATACTGCCCATATCCTGTGAATTTTGGGGAGTTTTGATCTTGTCGTTATCATGGAGTAAGTCCCACAAGAGAAATAATGTTGCATCAATTTTAATGCGCCCTAGATTTATTCAAAATATTCTATGATATTTAATATTTATTTGAAACAGAATATTTAGATTATCATCATTCCTTTTAATATTTTCATTCCTTTTGTAATATTTTATTGTACATATATCTTGATTGCTTATTGGAGCGAGAGAGGACCTAGACCTAGACTGCGGATCGCGACCTACGAGGAAGACAACGAATAAATAAACGCAATAACTTTAAAAGGTAATTTATTTTTATTAAATTTTATTTATTTGATTTGAGTATGGAAACTCGATCGGGAAACGTGTGTAACACCAAGAAGGAAGAAACCAAGCCGACGACACTGCAAAGCTGCAACTTGGTGCAACAATATCAATTCGGACTTTCTTCAACCTGAATCAAACTACCTGACCTCCACATCTTGTTTATCGTTCTAAAATCATCTTGGAAGAGTAACTCCTGATTTTTCTTCCACAGGTGCCTTAAATACCTTTCAATTTAACCCGCAATTTAGCTTGAAGGAGACCAATCTGCTCATTCCACACTAAAGAAAACTTTGATTAAACCTGGATATATGGGAATATTTTGCTGCTCAGATAGTTGAGGGTGGTACAATAAGTACCACCCTCAACTATCTGAGCAGCAAAATATTCCCATGCATATCTTTATATTTATATCATACTCTTGAATTAGAAACTTTTACATCGCTTTCAACATGTTCCTTCAATACCTGCCATCTTTCACTTATGACCTCATTTAAAGGAACCAAGCCTCCGATAATAAAAATGGACATTATTACTTCTCTCTTCAATATACGTATTCTCTTTCTTCGCCATTTGGTAGAGATAAAATCATTTATTATTATTATGAGTTTTCTACAGAATTCAATTTTTATCTCATCTAAATTTACCTAAAGTAGGGGTAATATCTTCACATTGTTTATATATAATTCAATTCAAATGGGACCCTCTTATTCTCTTATTGAAATAGAGGTGGTAGGAACTAGAGAACCTGTTGATTGACCACCAGGTTGTCGGACTTCAAACCCCTTGTCTGATCTGAACTAGAATATGTAAGCTCTCCAAACCTTTAACGCTTAGAAACAAAGACAGGTCATTCTGAGACATATCAGTAGTTATCCGACATCCATTCTTCAATATACCAACACACACAAAACCTTTACTAAGACACAAGTCGTATACAGATTCTCCTCTCTCATCGCCGGCTTTTAACGATATCCCCTAATGATCAATCACCATCATGTAATGGAGGAGAAAACGACGTGACTCTAACTTATTTTTCCTGCTTACTGCTTTGTAAAAGTTGTATAGGGATAGAAAAAGAGAAGAAGAAGAGAGAGCAACTATTCGACTTGATATGGCGCTGGTTGAAATACTTTGCACTGAGGTAAGTTGGCTGTCGTTTACTTTTGAGAAGAACTTCTCTCTTGCTTCGCTAATATTCTGGCACTCAAAGATGTAATGAGATATTTCAATTTCTATTTTTTCTTTGCATATATGGCATAATGTATCCCCCCTCACTGAAGATTTTGGTATGGTTTTCCTGAAAAAACGAATGTAGTATTCTCTGTTATACAATAAAGCGTTTTACTGGAAATGGAAGATCACCTCCTTAAACTTTCCTCAAACCCGATATAGATATTTCTTATTCTCGATATATCTCCAGTAGTTGAGTTAAACATATATATGGAGAAGTCGGCTATTATCCCTTTCCTAATTCCAAGCCAGAACCTGAGTGTTAATTCCAACTCTGTAACTCCCAGTGACTCCGTCCACATTCCATGCGCAGTAAATATATAACCGGGAGTATATCTAGGTAAATTTAAGTGCCGCCGGATAAAATTGTCCTGAACACCGTCCACCAAGCTCTTCTGGTTATTGGCCCAAATCAGAGCTGCATATAGCAAGGTCGAGAGCACCATTGAATCCAAGAACCTGAGTGAGGATTTGATAGGGTTGATTTTTGATTAGGTAAATATTGTCCAAAGCGCATTAATAGCATTTAGCGACTTGTTTTTAAAATGGTGCGCCGCCTGTTGTGTTGAAGTTGTCAGCTGGTAACCCAAATATGTGTATTTAGATGTTGTAATGAGTTGTCCCTAGAACCGAACGTCAGAGCGAGCTAGTCAACCTCCATTTCTAAACACCATAACCTTTGATTTATTTTGGTTCAAAGTTAAGAAATTTTCTTCGAAATATTTTCTGAGTAAATTAATCGTTATTTTAAAATAAAAATACAACCTATCGCAATGAGTTTCTTTTATTATGATATGCGCGAGCTTTCGGGCTGGAGCCGCCCTTCTACAGGCAAAATTGAAACATTTGATCCACGAGAGACAGTTATATACATTGCGATAGGTTGTATTTTTATTTTAAAATTTGTAGCGCAATTTTTTCGTTTACTTCATAATCGTTATTTGAAGATTTATTTTGTTTTTTCCCAAAACTTGATATGGCGCTGGTTGAAATACTTTTCATTGAAATAAGTTGGCTGTCGTTTACTTTTGAGAAGAACGTCTTTCTTGCTTCGCTAATATTCTGGCACTTAAGAATGTAATGATAATTTCAATTTCTATTTTTTCTTTGCAAAGATGGCATTTTGTATTCCGCTCACTGATGATTTTGGTGTGGTTTCCTCAAAAACGAATGTAGTATTCTCTGTTGTACAATATAGCGTTTTAGTGGAAATGGAAGCTCACTTCCTCCAAACTTTCCACAAACCCGATATAGATATTTCTTATTCTTGATATCTCCAGTAGTTGAGTTAGTCATTTATGAGTTGTCGGTTATTGTTTATTTTCATAATTCTAAGCCAGAACCTGGTTCAAAGTTAAGAAATTTTCTTCGAAATATTTTCTGAGTAAATTAATCGTTATTTTAAAATAAAAATACAACCTATCGCAATGAGTTTCTTTTATTATGATATGCGCGAGCTTTCGGGCTGGAGCCGCCCTTCTACAGGCAAAATTGAAACATTTGATCCACGAGAGACAGTTATATACATTGCGATAGGTTGTATTTTTATTTTAAAATTTGTAGCGCAATTTTTTCGTTTACTTCATAATCGTTATTTGAAGATTTATTTTGGTTTCTCCCAAAAGCACAACGTCATCTGAGAAAAGAAGGAAGAGTATGTGTCCATAATTCGGTAAATAGATACTTGGTGCATCATCATATAGAGAAACTAGGTCATTTAGGAAAATGATAAATAATTGAGGTGATAGCGGTTCACCCTGTAGGATTCCAGATTGTATTTTTATAAATTCCGTGAGTGAGCCGTTCCATATATCTGGTGCTGACATTTGAGTATAATAACTCTGTATGAGGCTGATGAAACCGTCGCTTAAACCATAAGCTTATAACCTTTCCCAAAAAAGAAGGTGTCGAACAGTATCAAAGACATTATTAATATTCAAAAAATAAATAAATAAAAAGCGTATAACTTCCTTCTTTTATGGATCAGCGTCATTTGAATCAGTGAGGTAAGTGTGAAGATATGGTCTTGACAGGAATATTCTCTTCTGAAACTCGCTTGATTTTCCGACAATATTCCCCGAAGTAAATCTGATGGCAGAGATTGAAGATTTCCTGGATGTAGAATTCGCAAGATTCTTTAGTCTTCTGAGTTCTTGACTTAAAAACTTCCGTGCGTCAGGCAGTGTCTTCTTGTAATCCAAACAACCCGCAGAAGCCGTCCTCAAAATTCTCCATGAGATGAAGGATTCGTCATTATGATCGTGCTATCTTCCAACAGGTTCAGTCAGTAGAGGACCACATTGACAAGCTTCATTGTCTCGTCCCATCTGTTGTGCATACTCCCCTCTTATCTAGAACTCCTTCAACCACTGTCCAGGATGTATATTTCCGTCACCAGAAAAGTCAGTTGGATTTCGTTGGCGCTGACAAGGTAGGTAAGATCCGCTAGCACATGCGTCTCTGGTCGCCTTTCCTTCAATTTAATTTGTTCTGGAAAATTAAATCGAAAATTTTGGTTCATGCCATTTAAAGTGTTAATCCTTTCACGCAAGTTCCTTCACGCTACCCAGCGACTCCGCAAAAAAAAAAAAAAAAAGAGGTCGCGGAGATAAATAATGCAAGTTGCAAATTTGAGTAAGGCATTTGAATAGACACAAATATTTTCAATAAAATTATATATGAGATTATTTATAGGAAGAGATAGAAATATAAACAAGAACGGTTGCTCATCAAATGTATCTGTTTCTGCTCGGGCCAATAACAGCATTCAAACTCTCTTGTGCTTCGTGTGGATTCCCCGTGGACGTCCCACGTTTATGCTCCCTAGCTAGGTGTTATAGAGATTCTATACAAGATCAAATCACTTCTTTGACTAGTAAAGATATTACAATTTTCTTTAATTAACATTTGAACTTCTTGGCCCGTTATTCGATAAATTAATCATTTATATCTATATATATTGTAGCGTAGAAATCAAGTCTTTGTATATCTGGAGGTGTGAAAGTATTTATTGATAACGTCACCACGACCAGTCAACAAATATTAACAAATTAACCCCAACTATCTACAGCTAGAGAAAATTGAGCAAGCGAGCTAGGCAACTAAATAAATATATTGAATATTTCATTTATATGATTATATTGAAGATATTAATATATATTTATCCTGTGGGGGTATTGAGTAAAGTTTTCAACTAGCAATAATCGCGCCTCGGAAGATCCTCATGGGCTACGATATCGTCTCTGCGCAAAGCATATATTTCTCCTGTGGATGCGCCTCTTCTAACCCGAAAGTTAGCGATATTAAAGATTATTACATAAATGGATGGTTTAATTTTCAATTTGATCATTGATCATGATTGAAGTGATTTAGCGATAATTGGAGCGTGGACAATCGTCAATTCTAACAACGCCACTTTGAGCCCATTCAAAAATGTGGTCTTCTAATAACCCACTACATCCTGTTGTATAGTTTGACTATATTGACAAAAAAATATATATATATATAACTTCAAACTCGCACCGAACAATGCCCTACAAACAATAGTGAATCTCTCTAGTTTCCAGCCTACCACAGAGCATATAAACATATTATCTAAAGGACTTAAATATAGACCTCAAGCCAAAGCTGATGCCATAACAATCATAGCAGGGGTAGAATCGTCCATTTTCCGCTTAAATCATCAAGAGAAGTTTAGAATCAGACAGCACACCGCAGCAATCCTTAGCGACCACAACCAACATACCTACCAAATCAACAAAAATGTATTGCGCTCACTAACAACGAACAAAGATATAACCATCACCAAATCTGATAAAGGATCGCTTACAGTCATCATGAACACAGCCGAATACATTTCCAAGATGGACACAATCCTTGTTGATCCGCTCACGTTTACCCCCATATCCATAGATGATCAGAATACCGCAACCTCGTCTTTTAAAAAAGAAATCAACAATCTGCTGAGGAAGAAAATCATTAGCTCCGAAGAATGCAAAAATTTTTTGTCCAATATAATGTCAAAAGCTTATATTTACGGCCTACCTAAATTACACAAAGAAGGTATCCCACTAAGACCCATCATCGCGTACCACCTCTCCCCTGCAGCTCCGTTAGCAACTTATCTAGCCAAAATACTGGCCCCGATGCTCAGAGATAGTGACTCCCCGACGACCATTTCCTCCATTCCTGTCTTCATAGGTAAGTTACAAAAAACAGCAGTTACACCTGGTACCATCATGGTCTCATTTGATGTTGTTAATTTATATCCCAGTCTCCCCCACCAGCTTATTTTAGACTGCACCACAGAATTTCTAATTGAACAAGGTTGCCCCACAGACACCATTTCCAAACTCATTGCACTTATCAAAATCAGTCTTTGCCATAGTATTTTCAAATTCAACCAATCTTACTTCAAACAGACCAAAGGCACCCCTATGGGTAGCCCATTATCCTCTCCCCTTTCAGAAATAGTGATGCGCAAGATAGATAAACTTATAGTTAATGTCTTCCCTAACGACATTTTAATCTGGTCTAGATACATAGATGACGTCTTTGCTATAATCAAAATTAACGCCTTTAATGATATACTCAACACATTGAATAATTTCTATCAAGACATAGACTTTACTTCCGAGACTGAAACAGGTGACTCTTTGGCATTTTTGGACATACGCATAACAAAAACACGCAATAGATATAATACTGAAGTCTATTATAAACCCACCTTTCACCCAATGTATATAAATTTCTCATCTTTCTGCCCATTAAGCCATAAAATCAATACTGTAAGAACCTTGTCCAAGAGAATATATACCCACTGTTACACTGAGGAGTCAAAGCAAAAGGAAACAAATAACATAATTTCAAATTTAATGTCCTCTGGTTATCCTAAAAACTTTATATTAAGGCATTTCCATAACCCATCCCGCACCAAGATATATGACAACTATAAATCCATCTGCACAATACCGTATTCCTTGCAAAGCATAAAAATAGCTAGAGAACTAAAGAACTTCGGCATCCGCACTTACTTTTCCAACACCCCTAGTATAGGCACTATCTTAAGGAACCCTATCACTAAAAACAACACGCCTCGGAACACTGTTCAAAGAAACAATGCTGTTTATTCCATAAAATGCAACGATTGCGACAGTGTTTATGTAGGTGAAACTAGCCGTTACATTAAAGACAGAATACAGGAACACGACAGAAACATCAGACATAACGATCCGAAATCACTTATTGTCCAGCACATTTCACAGACAGGACATAGTTTCAACACAACTGATCCAAGATCACATTATTCTAATATACCACACAAACACAAAAGATTGGTTGTCGAGGCCTTGCTATCTCTGAAGTATAATAGTATAAACAGACATATTGATGTACCTGAGCCGTATATAAGCTTATTACATAAATAGCCATTGATGTACCCCATGAATTCCCTGTTTTGTTCATTTATTTTAATATCCTTTTAAACTATTTTACCTTATAAATACTCATAATTTTATCACAGTTTCCGTCGAATCGTAGGAACGTCCTTTCAGTCTTATTACGCTTTTATCTTAATACCTTGTAATATTCGTATATTATTCTTCTTAACAAATTTTATTAATTTGCTTATGTCTCGATGTTATTTTTAAACAAAAATCCTAAGTATTACCGATTATTTCAAAATTTTACAATTAATTTCTAATAATACATATGCAGATTTATTCTTCGTGTATATAGTGTATCATTTATCTTATACAATTGATCCTGTAGAAGGGCCACGCTGTGACCGAAAGCTTGATGTCCTAATAAATCAATGAAGAAACTTATCTCCTGAGTATTTTATCCTTACCACGCATAGTTTGACTATGTTTCCTTTTTTCTGTGTAAAGTAATCTGATGACAGATCCTACTTGTGTTTTATACATTGTTCATTAGACGAGACATAATTTTGTAAAAAATGTTTCTTAAATCAAATTAAATGTCTATTTTGTTCTAAATATTGGTGAAAAAAATGGTTAATATGTTATTTTTAACTGGAAAAACCTTTGGGAATTTCATCACCGATGAGGCAGGCCATCCTAATATTTTACCATTGCAGTAAAAGCAGTAGGGAATCATTTATTGTCTAAAAAGAAACATTCAAGCCAAAATAACTTATAGTTCTGAGAGTATCTGCATATAATACCAGGATTATAAAGACAACGAAAACAGAGGGCAAGAATTATTTCTACAATTTGTTTTAATTTAAATATGACTCTTTTATATATTATTATCTTCTATATTAAAAATAAAATATAAGCTTTTTTTAAACTTAAGAAATTTATTTAAAAAAAAAAACATTATTTGTAAATCTCTACAATATATATATATAGGCAGGTATGTTACTTTAATTTCAATATTCAGGGTCTAAACTAAATTTTACCTCTATCTCATTACAATGAAGTATTTGCAATTATCTTTAGATTAACAAGATTGAATGTTAGAATAAGATATTATAAGGTACATGGTGTATATGGTAAAAGATTTATAAACAGATAAACATGATATTTTTATAGAATCCTACTAACTGGATAACATTTGTAGCTACTGAAAAGGTGGCAGGACTTTGTCGATATTCCTATCTCCTCAGCTAGCCGTCCCTTCAACGTTGCGCCTTCTCATGGCACAATGCCGACATTTCAGTACAGCTGGTATCGCATGCTTTTCCCCATCCTGCACCTCCGGCCTCTGCTTGAGAGACCTGCATCGCCTGTGGATCTAGTGACCTGATGTTTGTCCACCGGTACTGGTCCTGCAGCGGCCACCAGACCTACATGGCTAGCTCTTCGGCCAAGGCCTCTGCTAGAGCCTGGGGATCTAGTCACGTGATGTTTGTCCATCGGTACTGGTCCTGCAGCAACCACCAGACCTACATGGCTAGATTCGGGCAAGGGCTGAATGACAACGCCATCCTCTTCTCTGCAATCCATACATAGGCTCTTTCTGGGCCTTGAAGTCAGGGGAGGGGGTGAAAACCTCCTTACTGTCTGTAGGAGGACTCTTTGTTGTTGGGGGAGTTTCCTGGAATTCACCTCACTGTGTAAATTGTAATTTTTTTTATATATATAGGTATATTCATCAATTGTATATATTTTTATTTATTTATGATATTGTATGATTATATCCTCTTGTTTATTTAAATTTTTCGTTTATCTGTATTTGTGTGAGAAATTATATATATATTTATGTAATAAAAATGAATATTTTGAGTCAAAAGGCGATCCATTAATTAAGATTATATAAAAGGGCGCACCTGGATCTGTAAAGAAAAAAAAAGAACAATTTTTTCTTAAAATATTTCGAGAGATTGCTTCCTCTTTATCAATTTATTTCACAGTGAATTTAATTTACAAATTATTGTAGATCACATGAAAACAAATTTGTCATTGGTCAAAAATAATTATTGATAATAATACATTTAAAAAATTAATAATAATAATATAATAAAATATTTTGAAAATTAAAGGCTTTTAAATAATGCAGTATTTTATAATGTTTTTGAAACAAAATGTAAGGAAATAAAAATAAGAAACAAATGAAGTTGACTGCGATTATTAGAAAAAAAAAGTTAAAAGAGACACATAAGGTTCGGGGATTTCTTCGTATCTATTTACACTAGCAGGGTCTTTCATTGATGCTATGGCCTCCAGGAACTTCCTCTGGTGTGAGTTCTGGATGCCCCTGCAAATAGTGGAAGTATTTTTCCAATCTGGTTGATGTCCCGATCATGACCATGCTCCACCATGGCAAACCTTTCCTTTGCATACCTTCAGGACGTTGTGTATAGGATCCCATGTAAAAGCTGCAATGTATCCTACATTGGAGAGACAGGCCGTTTCCTTGGGACCACACTCCAAGAACACAAATCTTCTTGGAAGTATGCAAAGGGAAGGTTTGCCATGGTGGAGCATGGTCTCCGATCGGGACATCAACCAGATTGGGAAAATAATTCACTATTTACAGGGGCATCCAGAGCTCACACCAGAGGAAGTTCCTGGAGGCCATAGCATCAATGAAGGCTAGTGTAAATAGATATGAAGAAATCCCCGAACCTTATGTGTCTCTTTTAACTTAATTTTTTTCTAATAATCGCAGTCAACTTCATTTGTTTCTTATTTTTATTTCCTTACATTTTGTTTCAAAACATTATAAAATACTGCATTATTTAAAAGCTTTTAATTTTCAAAATATTTTATATATTATTATTATTATTATTAAAAATATTTATGTATTATTATCAATAATTATTTTTGACCAATGACAAATTTGTTTTTATGTGATCTACAATAATTTGTAAATTAAATTTACTGTGCAACAAATTGATAAAGAGGAAGCAATATCTCGAAATATTTTAAGAAAAAATTGTTCTTTTTTTTTCTTTACAGATACAGGTACGCCCTTTTATATAAAAATAAATATTTATTTGATTGAGTAAAAATATTTGTATTTTTATTACCTAAAGATTTAAATATGGATTGTTCTATTTAATTTTTAAACAAAAATAAACGATGCTAAGAAGATATACTACATAGAAGGTGTGTGTATTTCATTCTTAAATATGAAAAATATTGGCTTTTTGCCTTGCAAAGCCTCATCATTAGAAGTCACGGCCAAAGCGTTTCGGAAATAAGATATTCTCTGTGTTTGGTAGGATCAGAAAGGAATCATGTACTCTAAGCGACTGAAGCTAAGAAACTGTCAATGAGCATCGCTACTTACAACTGATTAATTTCAATCATGTGAACGAGCAATAATTCAACACGATAATGTTCCCTGCTGTCGTCCATCAAAACACTGAACTAGGATCTGATACAGTAACTGTCAATTTCACCAGACCTGGCTCCTTCGGATTATCATTTGTTACGATAGAAAACGTATGTCTTGGCTGGACTTTATTTGGCCGATTTGGAAAAGGTCAAAATTGGTTGTGGTGGCTGGTTCCATATAAAATACGGGATGTGTAATGCCATTGGAATCATGTATTGACATAAAGTTGGGGGAAAATGTGAATATACTTGTACGTTTTGAAAATAGAGCAATCCATAAATATATCTTTAATTAAAAAGGCATATATTGGATCAAAATTTGGTAAAATAAATTATATTTTGATCCAATATATGCCTTTTTAATTATAAATACTTGTATGTATAATGAACCATTCATATTCTTATGCATTTTCAATTTTTCTCGTCTATAAGAGGAGAAATGCTTGAAAGCTCGGGAAAATAATAGCATCTCGAGAGAAACTTTAAAAACCATGATTTCGTGCTTTTATTTTTTTTTCTCCTTGAAAACCATGAGTTCGTTCTTTATATATATTTTTTTTCTCCTTGAAAATGTTCATTTCATTCACCTAACCACCCCCTCCCCCCCCTAACAGAAACTTAGATATTCACCTGTTATATATATCCGATGTTTGAACTTTTGAATTTCTTTTTAAAAATTGAATTCTTTTAGAGAAGAATTTAGAAATTGATATTCATGTTGTATTTGTTTATATTGACAGGAGGACAGAGTTTCCTGGTATTCCCTCTTATCTTGACTGGACTTATTCGGTCAGGGAAAACAGTGGCGCCACGTGGAAGGGAAAAAACCCTCAGTTCTCCCCTTTTGCTGTAACTGCTGGGTCGATTTGGCTCATGTACATAGTAACTTTTATTTTATATTTATAATCTTTCATATAACTAATTAAATAAATATTTAAAGTAATTCGGAAGCCTATTTGATTATTTTTCTTCGCGACAATTTTTTGTAAACTTGTGAAACATTGAAATGAATTTTATGTTAAATTTTATGTGTGGACCTTTAATTTGACGAACAAAACCTGAAATTTTCAAATTCAAATAGACATATCAATATAGATACAAGCTTTATTTTTGCCTGGTAAGTTTTGGTGCAGTGTGAAAAGATTAATTCTGAAATAATACTACAAGATAATGTCTGTGAAATTCAAATGGATAAAAAAGACTCCCCATACCTATTGTATTTTGTAAATTATTAGTATTCTATTTTATCAAATTCAAATATAATTATTTTCAAAAAGAAAAGAATTAAGGAAAGTGTAACCAAGCAAGTGTTCCATTGTTACAATAGACTATCGCTGTTTGGAAGTGACATTGACGAATGACTGAGATGGATATTATCAAGAGAGTGTTTAGCAGACTTTGCCTAGCGTATCTAGGGAGTGCATTTTTATGTTTTGTCTTTATAGTGGTGTACCCACTCGTCTGTTTGTTGTCAACAGCAGTTGACGTGGTTAGCCGGCTGATCGCCACCATTTGGCCTTATGCCTTCCAGTACTTTAGGTACTCAGACGAGATTGGGTTCGCCTGGTTCTGTTGTAAATTATTATGGCGTGGGCTAGGCAAAGTGAGAGGATGGTATAAGACAGAATAGGGAATAGGTGAGATGTGTTGTTAGGTTTTAAGGATTGGCAATATTAATCAAAATTCTGTTTGCATTGGCATTTATGTTTCAAAATTCTATTTTATTTAAAGATTGGCTAGTTTTTTTTTTTTCAAAATTCATCTCCCTTATTAGTCAACCTCACTTCCTTTCTGATGGTCATGATCCCTCCCTGAAGCTGATGCCAGGCAGTCTCTGCTCTCATGATGCTCCTTAGAACTCTGGGTCCCTTGAAGACAAGCTATTGCCGCGTTCTATCCCTGCCTTCTGGAAACTCTGAACCAGACTTTGAGATGATCTTCGGGGCTTTCTGGACATGAAACTTTCTAATGATGAAGAAAATCACGGTGATCTCTTGCCTTTTGGTCTTTCTCTAATCAACGCAGCCTCTTTGACCACTGAGCCGCTTCAATCCACGTTCATCTCCCACTTTTTGGAAATCATGAATTACTTGAATCCCTGGATGAAGTCTACTTCAACGCTTACATCCAACTTGCTGAAATTCTGCAAGAGAAACTTGGATTAATTTGGACTTTCTTAAACCAGCATCCAACTATCTGAACCCTATATCTTACTCATTTTTCTATCATCATCTTGGAATAGTAACTTCCGATTCTCCTTCAGCACGTGTCTTCAATACCTTTCAACCTTTTCCCACAAGCTATCTTCAAAAGGAACCAATCTTTTAATTTCTCACCAAAGACAACTTATATAAAAGCTGACTCTCTTGAACCAACGCTCAACTATCTGAACATCACAACTTGCTCATGCTCAACCTCATCTCTCTATGTCATCTTGAAATCGAAACTAGCTCTAAACATGTTCCTTCACTGCCTGGCATCTTTCTCCTACGATCTCACTTAAAGGGACCAAGCCGAGATATAATGGAAATGTACATTATCACTTCTCTCTTTAATGTCTTCCTTTTCTACAACTCATCATTTGGTAGAAGAAGAATAAAATCCTTTATTATAAACGAGTTTTTCATAAAATTCAATTTTAACTCACCTAAATTTATGTCTATAATTAGTTAAGTATGAATAATAATAAATTCACATTGTGGTTATACACATATAAATTAAGCTGAATGGGACCTTCATTCTCCTATCAAGATATAGGATATAGAGAAAGAGGACCTGTGGACAGGCCACCACCATGTTCACCAGATCTCAACACCCTGAACTTATAAAATTATCTGAAGTAGAAGATGTAAGCTCCAAACCCTATAATGTTAAGGAACAAAGACAGGCTTTTCTGAGAGATATCAGTAATTCCACAAATTCTTCAATATTAATTGCACAATAAATTCTTATCTAAGTAAACTATTGTATAGGAATAAATCTTAATATAAGTTTTTGCACTCTATACGAAGGTCATTCAAAAGAAAATAATAATTTTGTAAATAATCCATAATTGCAAGCGAAATTTTAAAAAACTTTCTAGTAAGTATTCACTTTCTGCATTCATACACATTTGCCATATTTAAGGGATTAAATATATTTCCCATTGATAGATGACTTTGAAGCCTCTTCTAATAGATACGCACCGCTATTTATTTTGAGTATTTCTGAAATCAAATGATGAATGAAATTAATTCAAGAAGTCCAATGATCTAATGACGACTCAATAAAAGTTCAGGAGAGTATATAGGAGGTGATAATACCTTAAAGTCCTGTGAAGCGCGGATAATTTTGATCCATATCATGTCCAGCGTTATCATGGAGCAGAATTACTCTTTTTGGAGAACAAACCTTTTATTTCGAACTATTTTTCTGGTTCAAAATAGCTTCAATAAAGGAGAATATGAATAAACGTTTATTGTGGTCCCTCGTTCTGTATTATACCAAGAATAACTTCATTTTGCTTTCAAATCGAGTTAACATGTTCAAGGGCTGTCCCTAGGGCTTACTTCAATCTATTGTATAGTTTGAGAGTAGATTTAACTTTCAGGACCTGAAACAATCTGATGTTGACAGATCCCCTTTAGTATTTAGTGCAATATTCTCTTGAGACTACGTCATCTTATAAACTATCTAAATTGTCCACACAGAATAAGAGCCATGTAAGCGTTAATTGGCGAAAACACTGGGAATGTTAACCACTGTTAAGCCATGCCCCTTCTTTATTCTCCATCGCAATGAGGACAGTTGAAAGTTATTTTTTGAAAAACCATTTGTTTTAATAGTTTTATTTCTTATAAAAGAATAAAGTTTTTTGCCTCTTATACAATTTGCCTTTTGTATATATTTAATTTATACCTACTAACCTCTTAATTAATAGGTAATCCCATAATATTATGTTCGAATAAATAAGCTTGAGGGATGAGTCTCTTTTAATTACCTTTATTTCAAGCTTTCGGGCTCAACCGCCCTTCGACAGGACAAATTATACGCTACTAAAGTTTTCAAATCTAATCTATATAAACATTTGAGAGACGCCTGTGTCTCGAGACGCGGGAGGGGATGAGATCTTTGAAAAAGATGGCCGTTTAGCCCATTGAATTATCGGAAATAAAAGATTATTTGTTGAATCGCAGAGTTCATGATACCGAGGGGGGTTTGGTGGCTGCAGGGAATATTACATTGTATATTTCAGGTAAATCAATTTTTCTATTGAGGCTATGGAATTTGCTTGATAGGATAGATTCTATGATTAGTCTTTGGTGTTTGTTGGCAATATTAGAATAATTTACCTGAAATATACAATGTAATATTCCCTGCAGCCACCAAACCCCCCTCGGTATCATGAACTCTGCGATTCAACAAATAATCTTTTATTTCCGATAATTCAATGGGCTAAACGGCCATCTTTTTCAAAGATCTCATCCCCTCCCGCGGCAAGCCTCGTATTACACTCGAGACACAGGCGTCTCTCAAATGTTTATATAGATTAGATTTGAAAACTTTAGTAGCGTATAATTTGTCCTGTCGATGGGCGGTTGAGCCCGAAAGCTTGAAATAAAGGTAATTAAAAGAGACTCATCCCTCAAACTACTAACCTCTTGTCTGAATTATTTATGGAGGAGCACATTTCTCGATGTAAATATTCATATGTAATTCTACAGTTCTCTAGAAGCTCATGTCCATTAATTGATTGTTAATTAATAATTAATTAATTATTATATGGTATCATAAAACAAGATTCAACTCTAAACTATCACATATATGAGCATAATTGTTCGATACAATACAATAGCTATATGAAAAGCAGTAATTGACAAAGCCGCTGGAAAGGTTTGACACTGGTTAGACAAGACCACTCAACATTCAATCAGAGTAAGGACAATTTAAAGTATGTTTTATTTGACCAAGATAAATTCTGATCTCAATAGTTTTAGTTCTTATATTTGGATTGTTTTAAGTATTTCCTTACTTTTCTTCTCAGTAAAAACGACTGACTCAGTGACACAAACTAAATATGCTCTCCCTTAACTTTACATAGAAGAAACATTAGTTCAAGTATTTACAGAGGGGTAAAAAAAAACGTATGGCGAGACTTAACACACATTATTATATATTAACATGCAAGTTGCTGTATGGACCAATTAACGCTAAGGGTGCGTTGCGCGTCATTTTCATGCCATCAATCTCCCCCTTGAAGTGATCTCTTGCTTATTCTAGGAACAATTCGGAACTTAGAATCTAGAGCGCTTGAACATAGCACATTTCAATCGATCTGTAGGCTTTTACACGGCTTTTCAAAGTCATAAGATGATAACGGACTAAGTGAAGTTTATAGTAACTTTACTTTCTGATCTCCGATATCACTAATGTATTCCTCAGTATGTTTGTTCTTTTCTATTGGCCTCTCATTGACTCAGGATCATCTTCAGTTTCTTAATGAGTCCTATAACTGTACTGCTCAACTAATGTAAGCAGCTCTCGTCTGCTGTCATCCTTTGATAGACTGTCCTCTTCGAAGACACAGTCCCGAGATTCCACAACCTTTATTAACTCGGGTATCCATACTCGGTACCCATGTTTCCTAATGGCATATCAACAAGGTTGCCTCAGTATGGGCTTCTATTCAATTAGGAATTTCTTAGTAGTGTTAGAGTAAATGGCCAATAGCCTTCAGATGTCAAACGCTCGGCCTTTTCCCAATCCATAGCTCAGATGGCGTATTGTTGCCATTATGACTGTTAGCATCCTATTCATTACATAGGTAGCAGTGTAAGTCAGTTCTGCCCAAGATGCTTCTGGCAAACCACTGCCGCATATCGTGCTACTGACTAGATCTGAAAGTTTTCTATTCATTATTTCTACCAAGCCATTTTGTTGGAGTGTATATGTCACAATGTGCCCAATAACAACTCCAATGCTTTTTCAGAAAGTGTTGCATTCTCTTGAGAATAATTCCAAATCATTATCTATGCGTATTATTTTAAGATTCCTATTGGTTTGTTTTTCAGATTCCTGAATCCACTGTTTGAATATTTTCAGAGTTCAGATTTGTTTCTCAGGATAAATGCGCTCACATATCTTGTGGCCTCATCAATGATGGTCAATGTATACTTGGCTCCCCCCAGATCGCTACTAAAGTGGTCCCATTAAATCTGCCTGCAAAAGGTCCAAAGGCATGGTTTCCTCATCCTTCCTGTGCAAGCACCAAGGGAATAATAGGCAGCAGAATTTGCTGTGTTCGTACCTTTCTGACTTTATCACGTTGCAATCAAGTTTTTTCACACTCTGATTTTGACTATTTTGACTTTCGTATCCATATTTACATGCACCAATCTTTTGTGCCAAAGGTCTAGTGAAGGTAACTTCTTGTATTCAGATGCAATAAATACTCGATAATCTTGACCAGGTTGTGAAGATGGAGTAGTTTGTAGGTAGAAGAGTATACAAAGTTTCCTTCCTTTTTCTATCAAGGGCTTCCCCTTCATGTCTATAATTTGGGGGAAAAGTCTTTTTTTTTAAACAACTTTAAATGATCTGCCATTTGAAGCACTTAAAGACCATTGTGTCTTATTTATGAAACATATGTCGCGTTCTGGACAACAAAATTAACATATCCTTGATGTCCTACAATCTTGGTCTTGATAGAACCAACTTCACAAGCCTTTGTTGAAGAGCCATTTGCAATAGTGACGGTACTCAAATTTCTATTACATTATGGTAGACTCATGAAATAGTCTCTGCTGGGAGTGATATGCTTTTTGGTACTGGAATCTATGATCTAAGTCGCAGAAGTGGCTCCAAGAAACGTTCTGCATGTTACTGTCATGCTTACGCACTTATTATGTACAAAGACAAAGCTCGCCTTTCATGACAAAATAAACGCCAAAGTTAGACGCCATCTATTTTGACGGGAGTGTCTACCTTTATCTTTATAGATTGATATCCCCTCCCGACAAAATTTCCATTTAAATTTATTCTGGTTAAACCACTTTGGATTTTATTATTTCTCTCCATTTATTTCTGCACTTATTTGCATAATGTCCTTTATTACCCCATTTGAAGCATACCAATATTGCTTCGCATATCTTTCTATTTTCAATAGATTTTGATTACGCATTATTAGCAGCCATGGCATTCATATCTTCAGGTAAGTTAGAATACCTTCATTTTTGTATTCTGCGAGCAGCTATCTTTTAACTGTAGCGGCTGTTCAGTTCGGTTCTGACAAGTAACATATTGTCTAAACAAATGCATCTCAGTCTTCTGGTAATTCACACAGAATCATTGCCAGGTCTTCGTCTACTATGATGCTACCAATTAAGGTTAATTCATTCACTATATAGTTCATTTCCCCACGTATTTTTTATTGTTGTGCTGAGTCAGTCTTTCGCGCAGTAACACTGCCTTCTTAGTTGTAAGATACGATACTTCTATCCTTAGGTTCATATAGCTTTTTCAGCTCAAGACAAACATCTTTAGACCTACTCAAATGTTGAACATGTAGTTGTTGTTAGCCACCGATTCCGATTTAAATTTTTGCATAAGCTTTTGCCAGGCGAAACATTCGCACATAATTTGTTCTTAGTTTTAAGAACTTTTATATAATTTAACCAACTAACTATAATGAAAATAGAGAATAAAAAAATTCCAAATAATATTATTCGAATTTGAATGAATTTCATAAAAGAGTTGCGTCAGCTTAATATAGAACAAAACCGTCACTTTACTACTGAGATATTTGCAAAAGAATGATTTATCTTTAATCCCCGCAATTGGCCAGATAGTGTTGTAAACTTAAATTTTAAAGTCCAGGGTTAAGAGAATCAAATTTTATTCCTCAATCACTCCAAATAAATGAATTGATTGTAAGTATCCTTAGATTAAAACAACAATCTGTGTCAAAATTTTGAATAATCACATATATTAATTCATTTATTGATCAATCAGACGCGATATTGAAATATTTGCGCCTATTACAGAGGAAACAAAACAGTAAAAAAATAGAACTAAGAATCAAATATTCACAAATTAACATGTATAATTCTACAGTGTTCATAAAATTTATATAGACAAAGTGGCTGAGGCGAAAGAGTTAGATCATTTAAATCAGGGAACAATCGATGTCTCACTTCTGTAAAGTTCGGACAGTTGTAGATAAGATGAAGAGCAGTTTGTTCAGTTTCTCCGCAGGAACTATATGGTACAAGATTATATAAGTGAAGGGAATGAATTCAGATAAACACGTGAGATTTCTAATTGGATTATACGCTAACTGGGGTGGATAAGATTGGTAGAATAATTTTGTTGAGGCTGGATTAAAATTAGCTTTTTTATTCTTATTCTAGGAGTTAACCTGTTTGAAGACTCTTACAAAAACAGGATCGTTTTATTGTCCTATAGAATATGTCATATTTACTGTAGAGAGATAAAAAAATATGCTTTATTACTAGAATAATTTTAGAGATTGTATGATTTTTAATTCACTCAGGTCTTTATAGATTCAGATATTTTATACTATTTTGATGTAAAAAAACTAGGAATTTTTCAAAGTGAAGCCTGTAGGGAGAAGTAATTCATCTTTCCTGAACAATATTGGTAGTGAAGATTTAATCTGAAATAATACTAGCAAGACACACAACATTTTATATATGGTTGTTAATCTATCTACCAAAATATCTATTCTATTTAGCTAATATATGTTAAATTCAATTTCATTTAAAAAATACTATTTTCCATTGAATTAAGAAATTGTGTAACCAAGCAAGTG
Organism: Cordylochernes scorpioides; assembly: GCA_030710605.1. Lineage (NCBI taxonomy): Eukaryota > Metazoa > Arthropoda > Arachnida > Pseudoscorpiones > Chernetidae > Cordylochernes > Cordylochernes scorpioides. Next base: position 38,317,597 of record CP092867.1, on the reverse strand, counting down.
TCCCATTGTTACATTTAACTATCGCTCTGTGAACTGAGATTGACTAATGGCTGAGATGACTTTTATCGAGAGAATGGTTCGCAGACTTTGCCTAGCATATCTAGGGTGTGCAATCTTATGTTTTTCATTTTTAGTGGCGTACCCACTCATCTGTTTAGTGTTAACAACAGTTAACAGCGTAGACCGGCTTGTTGCCGCAGTTTGGCCTTATGCCTGCCGATACCTGAGGTACTCAGATGAGATTGGGTTCGCCTGGTTCATTTGTAAATATTCATGGCGTGGGCTAGGCAAAGTGAGAGGTTGGTATAGGACAGAATAGGGAGTAGGTGAGATTTGTTATGTTAAGTTTTTAAAGATTGGTAAATTAATCAAAATTCTTCTTCATTGGCATTTTTATCAAAATTCTTTTTTTATTATATATATATATAAAGATTGGCTAGTGTTTTTTCTTTTTTTTTTCAAAATTCATCTCCCTTATTAGTCAACCTCATTTACTTTCTGATAGCCATGATCCCTCCCTGAAGCTGATGCCAGGCAATATACTCAATGATGCTTCACCAAACTCTGGGTCCCTTGAAGACAAGCTATTTACGCGTCCTATGATTACTTGAACTATTCGTACCTTCTGGAAACTCTACCCAACCTAATATGAACTACGGGATATTCTGGGCAAAAATTATTTTAATGATCAAGAACATTGTGGAGATCTCTTGCCCATTGGTAACTTGGAACCAACGGAGCCGCTCTGACCACTGAGCTTTATGAATTAAAATTCATCTATTGATTTTTGAAAACTATGATTTCAATCACCTGATCCTCTGGATAAGTCTATTCCAACAGTTATATTCAACCTAATGATGTACCATATGAAACAATTTCAATCAAAGCTGACTATCTTAAACCAATTCTTTGATATCTGATCCCTCACATCTTGATCATTTTTCTATCAACATCTTGGAATAAAAACCCCCAGCTTATCTTTCAGCATGTGTCTTCATTACCTGGAATCCTTTCCTTACAAGCCAATTTCAAAGAGACCAATTTACTCACTTCTATTAAAGACAAAACCTTGATAATATTTGACCTTTTATACCATCATCCTACTATTCGAGCCCCACAACCTGCTCATCCTAATCATCTTCCTCTGTCATCTTGGAATATAAACTCCTGCTTCACTCTCACCATATACCGTCAATGCCTGGCATCTCTCTTCTACAAGCTCGCTTCAAAGGGACCAACCCGAGACAATGGAAATGACCATTTCTCTCCAATCCTATCCAATATCCTCCTTCTCTCGACATAACATTTTGCAGTTGAAGAATAAAATCCTTTGTTGCAATTCGAGTTTTCTATTAATATTATATTAACACTCACACAAATACATTTTATTATAGTAAGTTTGGTAGAGGCATTAGAATTACTAGATTATATATTAATTCTTAAATAGCTTAATAAATATTGCAAAGATAGAAGGGATAGGGGATCAAGAGGACCTGCGGATCGGTCACCACTTTTATATAAAGTAGAGGATGTTAAGATCCCTATTGTGTATTGAAAAACTTAAGTACACCATTTAGAGAGCTATCCCTATATTTCTACAAAAGACCTGGACTTCACTCTACCTGAACTGTGACCTTCCAGTCAGTTCTGAAGGCCATTTTTTAGAACTTCTTGATGCCTAACATCCACGACAAAGTGACTCGTGAGTTTTATGCTCGAATGGTACACTGTAAATTTGAGAGGAAATAAATAAATAAATTCTACATCACGTTACACAGTCAAGTCTCATAAATATAAATTTCGCATTGTCTTAAGTTTTAAATTTACGAAATTTCGCGAATTTCCAGTCTTATTTCCCGTAGGAATGGGCGATGGAATAGATAATGGGCCAAATTGTCTTAGATGCCAGCTTTGCAGAAATAGCAATTTAAAAGGTCGCTGTTCCAAAATTCCGTGATATCCTCGGGGGGAAATAGCGGTCTCATAAATATAAAATTCGTAAAGTTTCTTATTTTTACAAACTCTTTTTATATTAGAAATTCGAAATGATTCAGTATAAAGTTTTCTAGTTTCAAATAAAATAAACTTCATAATATCCTTACTGCAATGAATATATATTAAGAAGGACTCTTTCAGAAGTTTCACCCGTTCAATATGTTCTAGTATTGTAATAGGATATTCCCTTATATATCGGGTAGGACTCCTACATTCAACACAAAATACATATGTTCATAAATGGACACAAACAAACACAATACGAACATGTTGCCTGTTAGCTCTCACCTCGTCACCAGGCTGCATGTATCACAAAGATTGACGTTGTCCATTTAAACACTTTATCTGAGTGTGAAAAATAGCCGGGGATATGAAGGGTATGTGATAATACTTTAAAGCCTATATCCTGTGGATTTTGAAGCGTTTTGATCTTATCGTTATCATGGAGCACATTTACCATAAGAGAAAATTTATATCAATTCGGACTTTCTTCAATCAGAATCTAACTACCTGAGCTCCACATCTTGCTTATCATTCTATCATTATTTTGGAATAGTAATTCCTGATTTTCTTTCAGCGTGTGCCTTCAATGCCTCTAAGCTTTACCCCGCACTTTAGATTGAAGGGAACCAATCTGCTCATTTTACACCAAAGACAACCTTTAAAAATTGGCTTTATTGTACCACCCTCAACTATCTGAGCAGCACAACTTGCTCATGCACACCTTCATCCTTTTTTATCATACTCTTGAATTAGAAACTCTTACATCGCCTTCAACATATTCCTTCAATATCTGGCATATTTCACTTATGATCTCGTTCGAAGGAACCAGGCCGCGATAATGAAAAAGGACATAATTATTTCTCTTTTCAATATATTCCCTTTCTTTATCATTAGGTAGAAGTAGAATGAATTCATTTATTGAAATAAAGGGTTTTCTACATAATTCAATTTTTAACTCAGTAAAATATACTTAAAGTTAAGTAGGGGTAATACCTTCACATTGATTATATATAATTTAATTTGAATGGGACCCTCTTATTCTCTTATGGAGATATAGGAGGTAGGAAATAGAAAACCTGTTGATTGACCAACATGTTTCCAGACAGATTACCTTGACTGATCTGAACTAGAATATGTAAGCTCTTCAAAACTATAACGCTTAGAAACAAAGACAGGTCATTCTAAGACATATCAGTAGTTATCCGACATCTCTTCTTCTATATACACACAGTCTTTACTAAGACACAAGTCGTATACAGATTCTCTTCTCTCATTGCCGGATTGCAACGATATACCCACGATGATTAATCACCATATGTAGTGGAGGAGGAAAACGACGTGACTCTAACTAAATGCAGCTGCCCACTTTTTAACAGTTGAAATTGAAGGAGCAGAGTTCCCGAAAACCTTTTCTATTTCGGATGGATTTCTCAAAGGGTGAATCCATCCAAAACGAAGAATTTAATAACTGCATGAAATTCAAGCTTATCCCCATTTTAACGAAACACGCGCAAGACGTGTACTGCAAAGACTCGTTCATACAAACTAATTGAGCGTACAAGTTGAAACTTGTTCTACGGAATAATAATATGCGTAAGCAGGAAGGAAACGTACTTCTCTTTTGCTGATTTGATCGCCATCTATAGCAGGCCGAGAACTTTGTACCTTACTCTCGTATTATAAAATGTATACATATACACATTTTTAACACGAAAACTTTATTATAAGATCTACATACTCTGATCTATAACTGATTAATCGATAAACCCGGGATCACCTTCAGGAGATGCCAGAATTATTCTTTGGCAGTCTTTCATGGGAGTTTCTCTACTGCTAGTTCAATATTTTCAAATTTTGATAAAATACCACACTTCTCCATTCTCCACCATATTTCTGACGATTAATATTGAAGCTAGTGAATACTTGGTAGCTACAATAACGATCGAGTTTCTTAAAAGATGAAATAATAATATCAAATATCATCAACTAAGCGTCATCTATCGCATTGAAAAAAAAAAAGAGAAAAAACTTTCCTCTCAAAAACATATATATAATTAAGGGATATTTTTCAGCCTTTATACTCAATGAATAAAAATTGAAGAAAGGAGGGTATGGCTCATCAGTGGTGAACTCTCCCAGTTAAATCTCCAGCTTAATCTCCTGACCCCTCTACTATTGTATTAGACATTTTCTTATAAACCCTACATTTGTTATTAAATATGGGGTAAATGGGTGCTTTAACGAACTATATGGAGATAAGTTTCTAAGGGGGGGGGGGACTATAGATATATATATATATATATCTGAAGATAAATTTCATGTAGGAATATAGATATCAATTATATATATTTAAGAGTATAGATGGAAAATTTGCCGGTAGGAAATTGACCCATAGAAGCATAGGGCGCCTCTCCCGTCAAAACCTGACGCCATCTATTGACCGTCGCCGCAAACTAGCGGCGGTGAAGATTCCATTAGATCCCGTGTGGATCTCATTGAATAAAGTCCGCCCTGGACTGACGAGGGCCATTAGCCCGAAACCATGGTCTCTAGGTGGATGCTTCTCAGTTTGCCAAAGCTGGTGTTGTGGCTTTGTCACCGACCCGAGGCCGCTAGTTGCGGCGACGGTCAATAGATGGCGTCAGGTTTTGACGGGAGCGGCTCCCTATGCTTCTATATTTAAGAATATAGCCTTAAAATTATTCTAATTTCTGAAAATACTTCTTCACACCTGCATGCACATGTTGCTACTTGCTAACGCGCCACGGTACATTTTTCAAAAAACTTACTACTTGATTCCCAACTAAGTTTCCGGATTTGTCACCTAGATGGCGCTATCGACACATGTAGTATGTATTGCTGTGTAATGTTGTGTTGTTGTTACAAGTTGGATATCTGTCAACTATAAACAGTTATGATGCAAAAATAAAAACAAAAATTCTCTAAAGAAGATGTAGGGATTTGTAACTAAAAAAATCGGCATTTTCGGGAATATATATATATTTTTTTATGAAAATATAGTACAAATGTGATATTGTACTGGGATAAAGTTCAATAAATTGAAAAAAAAAAAGAAAAATGGCATCTCCTTATCGTGCAACTGAAAGTTGCTAATGGCTTGCGCCATCTATCGGAAAAAATATCAAGAATTCCAGAATTGGCCAAATGCCCATTCTTTATTAATCAAGAAAAGCTAACCAGGTACGCGTTTCGGGCTGTTGGCCCTCGTCAGTGTGGTGCAAGCTTTTCTTTACTTTTTTACTTAGAATAGTATAGCTGCAGCATGTCATTTGCACAAGGAGGCCTAAGAAGAACGCGCATCGTCGAAACCTACTTGTGAATATTGGTTTAGATGCTTCTGAAGTGGCGATTTCAGGACCGAGGACAAGGTGTGTTCCGGAAGAACCAAACTAATTGAGAACCTCGAGATGCAAGCGTTATTGGATTAGAGAGATATGTAGGCAAACATACAAGATCAACTTGTAAACATGACTTGCCAAGGTGTTTTCAAAGGTTTACAAGCCATGGGAATTACTTAAAATGAAGTAAAATGGACTACGCATGAGTTAACTGAGGAATGGTGGAAAAATCTAAGAGAAACCTTTGAAATTTTGCCTTTTAAGCATTAAAGAAATATTTCTTTATCGACTTGTTATTGAAGATAAATAGGCATATTAAAAGAATCTTAAATATGAAAAATATTGGCTTTTTAACTTGGAAAGCATTATCATTAGAAGTCACGGGCAACTCGTTTCGGAAATAAGATATGCTCTGTGTTTGGTAGGATCAGAAAGGAACCGTGTATTCTAACCGGCTGACACTGGGAGAAACTGTCAATGGACCTCGCTACTGACAACTGATTAATTTAGAGCATGTGAACGAGTAATAATACAACCAGATAATGTTCCCTGCTGTCGTCCATCAAAACACTGAACTAGGATCTGACACAGTAACCGCCAATTTCACCAGACCTGGCTCCTTCGGATTTTCACTTGTTACGATAGATAGCGTATGTCTTGGCTGGACTTTATTTGGCCGATTTGGAAAAGGTCAAAATTGGTTATGGTGGCTGGTTCCTTATAAAATACGCGATGTGTAATGCCATTTGAATCATGTATTGACATAAAGTTGGGGAAAAATGTGAACATACTTGTATGTTTTGAAAATAGAGAAATCCATAAATAAATCTTTAATTAAAAAGGCATATATTGGATCAAAATTTGGTAAAATAAATTATATTTTGATCCAATAAATGCCTTTTTAATTATAAATACTTGTATGTATAATGAACAATTCATATTCTTATGCATTTTAATTTTTTTTCGTCTAGAAGACCAGAAATGCTTGAAAGCTCGGCATAATAATAACATCTTGAGAAAAACTTTGAAACCACGATTTCGTGCTTTTTTTTTTTTCTCCTTGAAATTTTTAATTTCATTCACACATAACCACCTCCCCTAACAGAAACGTAGATATTCACCTGTTATATATATCCAATGTTTGAACATTTGAATTTCTTTTTAAAAATTTAATTCTTTTAGAGAAGAATTTCGAAATTGATATTTATGTTGTATTTGTTTATAGTGTCAGGAGGACAGAATTTCCTGGTATTCCTTCTTATCTGGACTGGACTTATTCGTTTAGGGAAAACAGTGGCGCCACGTGGAAGGGAAAAAACTCAGTTCTCCCCTTTTGCTCTAACTGCTGGGTCGATTTGGCTCATGTACATAGCAACTTTTATTTTATACTTATAATCTCTCATATAACTAATTAAATACATATTTAAAGTAATTCGTAAGCCTATTTGATTATTTTTCTTCGCGACAATTTTTTGTAAACTTGTGAAACATTGAAATGAATTTTATAATGTTAAATTTTATGTGTGGACCTTTAATTTGACGAACAAAGCCTAAAATTTTCAAATTCAAATAGACATATCAATAGATACAAGTTTTATTTTTGCCTGGTAGAGAAAAATTGAATTAAATTGGACTTTCTTAAACCAGAATCCAACTATCTCAACCCCACATCTTGTTCATTTTTCTATCATCATCTTGGAATAGTAACTTCCGATTCTCCTTCAGCATGTGCCTTCAATACCTTTCAACCTTTTCCCCACAAGCTATCTTCATAGAGACCAATATTTTAAGTTCTCACCAAAGACAACTTATATGAAAGCTGGTTCTCTTGAACCAACGCTCAACTAACTGAGCAGCACAACTTGCTCATGCCACACCTCATCTTTCTATGTCATCTTGAAATCAAAACTCGCTCTCAACATGTTCCTTCACTGCCTGGCATCTTTCTCTTACGATCTCACTTAAAAGGACCAAGCCGAGATATAATGGAAATGTACATTACCACTTCTCTCTTCAATATCTTCCTTTCTACAACCCATCATTTGGTAGAAGAAGAATAAAACAGTTATTATAAAAATAATATTTTTACAAATTTCCATTTCCACTCACCTAAATTCACCTATAATTAGTTAAGTATGAGTAATAATAAATTAACATTGTTGTTATACACATATACATTAAGCTGAATGGGACCTTCATTCTCCTATCGAGATAGAGGAGGTAGAAAAAGAAGACCTGTGGACAGGCCACCATGTTCATCAGATCTCAACTCCCTAAACTTATAATATTATCTGAAGTAGAAGATGTAAGCTTCAAACCCTAAAATGTTAAGGAACAAAGACAGGATATTCTGAGAGATATCAGTAATTCCATAATTTCTCCATTCTTCATTGCACATTAATTCTTATCTAAGTAAACTATTGTATACTATACTAAATATAAGTTTGTGCATTTTATACTAAGGTTATTCAAAAAAAAATAATTTTGTAAATAACCCTTATATTCAAGCGAAATTTTAAAAAACTTTCTAGTAAGTATTCACCATCTTCATTCATACACATTTGCCTTCTTTGAGGGATTTAATATACGAGGTGTGTTCGAAAAGTATCGCGACTTTTGTGTTTTTTCAAAAATTATTTATTTATTCATGAATACCTATTTTGTCCCCTTCAAAGTAATCCCCATGAGATATTATACACTTGTGCCAACGGTTTTTCCAATCTTCGAAGAACTTCAAAAAATCTTTTTTTTTTTTTAATCCTTTTCAGCTCCTCCTTCGATGCCGTCTTTATCTCGTCAAGCGTAGCGTAACGTCGTCCTTTCATGGGCCTCTTCAGTTTAGGGAACAAGAAAAAGTCACAGGGGCCCAGATCTGGGGAATACGGTGGCTGCGGCATCATCAGTGTGTTGTTTTTGGCTAAAAAGTCGCGCACAAGCAACGATGTGTGAGCAGGGGCGTTATCGTGGTGCAAAAGCCAATTTTTGTTCTTCCACAAATCCGGGCGTTTCTGGCGGATTGCTTCGCGCAAATTGCGCATAACTTGCAGGTAATATTCCTTATTGACCGTTCTACCCTGTGGCATGATGCACCACGCCCCTGCAATCGAAGAAAACTGTCAGCAAAACTTTCACATTCGACCGAACTTGGCGCGCTTTTTTCGGTCTTGGTTCGTGCGGCAGTTTCCATTGAGATGATTGAGCTTTGGTTTCCACGTCATAACCATAAACCCACGCTTCGTCACCAGTTATGACCCTCTGGAGCAAATTTGGGTCGTCGCGGACAGAGTCCAACATCTCATTAGCAATGTTCATGCGATGCTGTTTTTGGCCGCAATTGAGCAATTTTGGTACGAATTTCGCGGCGACCCGTCTCATGCCCAAATCATTGATAAAAATCGAATGGCACGAGCCAATCGATATGTTTAGGTCCTCAGCAACTTCTCTAACGGTGATTCGACGATTGGCCAATATCATTTTCTCCACTTCATTAATTTTTTCGTCTGTTGTTGAAGTGCTCGGGCGTCCGGCACGCTCTTCGTCGTTCACATCTTCTCGGCCTTCTGAGAACATTTTGTACCACCGATAAACGTTGCTTGGGTCCAAGGTAGCTTCTCCGTATGCCACAGTCAACATTCGAAATGCATCCGCGCACTTAATTTCGTTTTTCACACAAAATTTGATACAGGTTCTTTGATCCATTTTTTTTAATAGGTAAAAATCGAAGACGATCCAAAACACCTGTAAGAAAAGCAGCTGTCAACAATTAAGTGAACATTCAAAATGACCGAGCTTGTCGGCATAAGTGAGAGACATGAGTACCAACATAAAGCCACAAAAAGATCGAAATTAGAATGTACGTAACCCGCGAAAATTCAAAAGTCGCGATACTTTTCGAACACACCTCGTATATTCCCATTGATGACTTTGAAGCCTCTTCTAATAGATATGCATCGCTATTTCTTGAGTATTTCTGAAATCAAATGATGATTGAAATAACTTTAAGGAGTCCAATGATCTAATGACGACTTGGTGAAAGTTCAGGTAAGAATGGAGGAAGTGATAATACCTTAAAGTCCTGTGAAGTTTGTACCTTTTTGATCCGCTTGATGTAGAGCTTTATCTAATAACGTATTATTTATATTTAATAACTTAATATTTAATAACTATTTTTCTGGTTCAATGTATTTCCAATAAATGAGAATATGAATCAACGTTCATTGTGGTCCTTCGTTTAGTATCATCTCAAGAATAACTTTATTTTGCTTTCAAATCGAGTTAACATGTTCAAGGGCTGTCCCTTGGATTACTTCATTCTATTTTATTGTTTGAGAGTAGATTTAACTTTCAGGACGTGAAACAATCTGATGACAGATCGCTTTTCGTACTTGGTGCGATATTCTTGAGACTACGTCATCTTATAAACTATCTAAATTGTCCACATACAATAACAGAACCATGTAAGCGCTAATTGGCGAAAACATTGGGAACTTTAATCACTATTGAGCCAAACACTTCGATTATTTTCCATCGCAATAAGGACAGTTGAAATTATATATTTTAAAGAACAATATTTAATTCATGCCTACTGTCTTTGTCTGAATTATTTGCGGAAGAGCTTTGAGAGATGCCAATATTTATATGTGATTCTACAGTCCTAGAAGCTCATTTCAACAACAACAGCAACAACAAAAAGCCTTTTTAGGGTCACTGACCTTATACAGGATTCACCAGAGGTATGCAGAAGAACAAAGCAGTGAGACAAAGGAAACAACGATATAGACAGAAGAAAAAGAAAAAAAACAAGAAAGAGAAAGAGGGAAGCAAGAAAAACAACACAAAAAGAGTAGCAGTAAGAATGTGAGGAGTGAGTGTCACTTGGCCTTCTTCTGAGATATGGACTTGTGGAAACCATAAAACGCCGTAAGCAATATACTTATTCTGGGTCATAGTGTCAATTATTGATGGAAGTGAAGCACAGAGTTGCCCAGTTTTGAGCATAAGGGTCCTTCTTTCTTCTTTCAGACAGAGCAATCAAAAATATAGTGAGTGATTTCATTTTTTAGTTTTGAATTGCAGAAGGTACAAATCGGGTCCTCACCGCAGAGCATCTTGGTGTGGTTTTCTCTAAAAAACTTGAAAGTATTCTAACTTGTGCGAGTAGTCTTACAACCGGGAAAGGAAAATCTCCTAAAAAGGTATCCCTCCGTCATGAAAGATATGTGAATGTCTTTGTAGTGAAAGTATAGCTTATATTTATCCATTCTTGTAAGGTCGTTTTGTATAGATTGGTCTGCCGCTGTTTTTAAGAGCCCTGTAATCGCGCTCCTCAGCGTTTCAGGATCATCACAGGAAACAAGTGCAGGGGATCCATTATTTTTAAGCAGATTGGTGAGCCTTTTAATGAAACCGATGGGTGTATCCGATAGAAGCTCATTTCATTAATTAATTAAATACCATAACAAGATTCAACTATATCACATATATGAGCAGAATTGTTCGATACAATACAATAGCTATATGAAAAGCAGTAATTGACGAAGCCGCTGGAAAGGTTTGACACTGGTTAGACAAGACCACTCAAGATTCACTCGCAGTAAGGACAATTTAAAGTTTGTTTTATTTGAACAAAAGATACATTTTCGTCTCAATGGTTTTAGTTCTTATATTTGGATTGTTTTTGTTGACTTTGCTTAGAATTTTTAAGTAAACTGATTCCAAGAATTACAATCAAACATTATATTTATTGATTTACAAGAGAGAGAACAAAATATAAAAGAGAAACTAATATTGAACAAAGGAACTTTATTTTTCTTTCGGTTAGCGCCTGTTTACCCGTGATCTTACACACATACTCTGTGGGAATAATTAATTAATTTAAAAAAATATATACAACAGTTTTAAGTCTTTTCTCATTTTCTTTCTCAGTAAAAATGACTGGCTCAGCAACGCAAATTAAATATGCTCTCTTTACCTTTACATAGAAAAAATTAAGTATTTAAAGAAAGGTGAAAAATAAAAAAAATCAAAAACATATGGCGAGAATTAACACACTGAAGCAATAACTAATATATATTAACATGCAAGTTGCTGTATGGACCAATCAGCCCTAAGGCTGCGTTGCGCGCCATATTCATGCCATCAATCTCCCCCTTGAAGTGATCCCTTGCTTATTCAAGGAGCACTTCGGAACTTAGAATCTCGAGGGAGGAACTTCATGCAAGTTTGTTCCACTTTGAACATAGCACATTTCAGTCGATCTATAGGTTTTTCAATGGCTTTTCAATGTCATAGGATGAGATTAGACTAAGTGAAGTTTCATAGGGACTTTACTTTCCTGATCATTGATATCACTAAAGTGTTCGTCAGTATGTTTGTTCTCTTCTATTGACCTCTCATCTTTTTTGGTCCGAAAATGATCCTCGGCTGTTAACTTCCCTTGATAGACTGTCCTCTTTGAAGACACAGCCCCGAGATTCCCCAACCTTTCTTAACTCGGGTATCCATACTCGGTACCCATGTTTCCTAATGGCATATCAATAAGGTTGTCTCAGTATACGCTTCCATTCAATTAGGAATTTCTTAATAGTGTTAGAGTAAATGGCCAATAGAGTTCAGATGTTAAACGATCAGCCTTTTCCCAGTCCATAGCTCACATGGCTCATGTAGCCATTATGGCTGTTAAGCATCCTATTCATTACATAGGCCGTGGTGTAGGTCAGTTTTGCCCAGGATGATTCTGGCAGACCACTACCGCATATCGTGCAACTGACTAGATCTGAAAGTTTTCTATTCATTATTTCTACCAAGCCATTTTGTTGGAGTGTATATGTCACAATGTGCCCAATAACAACTCCAATGCTTTTTCAGAAAGTGTTGCATTCTCTTGAGAATAATTCCAAATCATTATCTATGCGTATTATTTTAAGATTCCTATTGGTTTGTTTTTCAGATTCCTGAATCCACTGTTTGAATATTTTCAGAGTTCAGATTTGTTTCTCAGGATAAATGCGCTCACATATCTTGTGGCCTCATCAATGATGGTCAATGTATACTTGGCTCCCCCCAGATCGCTACTAAAGTGGTCCCATTAAATCTGCCTGCAAAAGGTCCAAAGGCATGGTTTCCTCATCCTTCCTGTGCAAGCACCAAGGGAATAATAGGCAGCAGAATTTGCTGTGTTCGTACCTTTCTGACTTTATCACGTTGCAATCAAGTTTTTTCACACTCTGATTTTGACTATTTTGACTCTCGTATCCATATTTACATGCACCAATCTTTTGTGCCAAAGGTCTAGTGAAGGTAACTTCTTGTATTCAGATGCAATAAATACTCGATAATCTTGACCAGGTTGTGAAGATGGAGTAGTTTGTAGGTAGAAGAGTATACAAAGTTTCCTTCCTTTTTCTATCAAGGGCATCCCCTTCATGTCTATAATGTGGGGGAAAAGTCTTTTTTTTTAACAACTTAAAATCATCTGCCATTTGAAGCACTTAAAGACTTTTGTGTCTTATTTATGAAACATATGTCGCGTTCTGGGAAACAAAATTAACGTCACCTTGATGTCCTACAATCTTGGCCTTGATAGCACCAAATCCACAAACCTTTGTTGAAGAGCCATTTGCAATAGTGACGGTACTCAAATTTCTATTACATTATGGTAGACTCATGAAATAGTCTCTGCTGGGGGAGTCATATGCTGTTTGGTACTGGAATCTATGATCTAAGTCGCAGAAGTGGCTCCAAGAAACGTTCTACATGTTACTGACATGCTTACGCATTTATTCTGTACAAAGACAAAGGTCACCTCTCCTGTCAAAATAAACGTCAAAGTTAGACGCCATCTATTTTGACGGGAGTGTCTACATTTATCTTTGTGGATTGATATCCTCCCGGCAAAATTACCATCTGAATTTATTCTAGTTAAACCACTTTGATTTTTATCTTTTTCCCTCCATTTATTGCTGCACTTATTTGCATAATGTCCTTTACTACCACATTTGAAGTATACCATCATTACTTTGCATACCTTTCGATTATCAATAGATTTTTATTATGCATTATTAGCAGCCATGTCATTCATACCTTCAGGGTAAGTTAGAATATCTTCATTTTTGTATTCTGCGAGCAACTATCTTCTAACTGTAGCGGCTGTTCAGTTTGTTTCTGACAAGTTACATATTGAAAAAATAGCACAAATGTGATATCGTACTTGGATAAGGTGCATAAATTATGAAAAACAAAAAAGAACCTCCTTGCGCCATCTATCAGAATAAATAAACGAGAATTAAAAATCAACGAAAATAGTTGATATTTATTCCGAAGATGGCTCAAGCTATCAGAAACTTTCAGTTGCACGATAAGGTGATGTCTTTTTGTTTTTCATAAGTTACATATTGTCTAAACAAATGCATCTCAGTCTTCTGGTAATTCACACAGAATCATTGCCAGGTCTCCGTATTCAATGATGTCGCCAATTGAGGCTGAATCATTCACTATATAGGTGATTTTACCCATGTAGCTTTCTAAATTATAGTTATGCTGAGTCAGTCTTTCGCAGTAACACTGCATTCTTAGTTGTAAGATACGATACTTCTATTCTTAGGTAAGTATAGCTTTTTCCAGCTCAAGCCAAACATCTTTAGACCTATTCAAATGTTGAACATGTAGTTGTTGTTAGTCATAGAATCCGGCGTAAATTTTTGCATAAGCTTTTCCTAGCCGCGATAAGTAAACCTTAGTTGCTTGGACATCATTTGGATCATGCTCACCTCTCCGGAATTAAAAAAACTCCAAAAATCATATTCTATTAAAATGAGTTTCACCTGAAAACTCCAGCTTGCATAATATGTACCGGACAGCTTAGTAATGACCATACTCTCTATTTTCATTTATTTCAGAGACAGAGAGAGATAAAATGATCAGAAAAATATTCTGGTTGAATACGTTTTAGAACTTAGTTGATTTAAATAAAAAACAACATCAGTTTCATAGTCTTTTGTTTGAAGTCTTCTCTTACTTTCCTTCTTAGTCAAAACGACTGGTCAGCAATGCGAAATAAATAGGCTTTATTTAGTTTTACAAATAGGGGAAAATATAAATTAATTTAGTTATCTACAGAAAAAAATAAAATATTTAAAAATCATATGCGAGATGGAACATCAACAAAATTTATTTCTTCCGCGGGCACCTTTCATTTTATACGAACTCTGCACGTCAATACAATTCGCCATTACACACCAAAGCAACAACTATCATATAGTGATGCGCACGTTGTTGTGTGGACCAATCAGCGCCAAGGTTGGGCCATCTTCATGATATCATAGAGATGACGTGTTATTGTCTTAGAATTAAAAATAGATATTTTGATTAATTGTTTAAAATATTGAGTGAGAGAGAGAGATGTGTGTGTGAATTAAGAAGATAAACTTTTATATTTAAATGGAGAATCAGCTGGAAAAGTTCACCACTGAAGAACCAGTCCCTGATAATATTTTATCATTGTACTAGGAGAAATTTAGGCATTTTTTAGGTTCTTAAAAGAAACATTCGCACATAATTTGTTCTTAGTTTTAAGAACTTTTATATAATACAACCAATTACCTATAATGAAAATAGAGAATAACAAAATTTCCAAATAATATTATTCGAATTTGAATGAATTTAATAATAGTAGCTTTAGCCTAATATAGAAATAAACAGTATATCTTTACTTCTTAGATATTTGCAAAGGAACAGTTTGCATTTAATACCCGCAATTGGCCAGATAGTGTTGTAAACTTTAATTTCAATGTCCAGGGTCATGAACTAAATTTTATTCCTCACTCCGAATAAATGAAGTAATTGTAAGTATCTTTAGATTAAAACAACAGTGTGTGTCAAAATTATGAGTAATCAAATATATTAATTAATTTATTAATCAATCAGGCGCGATATTGAAATATTTGCTCCTAATACAGTGGAAACAATACAGCAAACAAATTAAAACTTAGAATTAAATATTTACAAATTTACATGTATTATTCTACAGAGCTCATAAAATTTATATAGACAAAGTGGCTGAGGTGAAAGAGTTAGATCATTTAAATCAGGGAACAAACGATGTCTCACTTCTGTTAAGTTCGGACAGTCGTAGATAAGGTAAAGAGCAGTTTTTTCAGCTTCTCCGCTGGAACTATATGGTACAAGATTATGTAAGTCAAGGGAATGAATGCAGATAAACACGTGAGATTTCTAATTGGATTCTACAATACAAACATGGATAAGATTGGTAGATTAATTTAGTTGAGGCTTGATTAAAATTAGCTGGTTTTTATTCTAATTCTAGGAGTTAACCTGTTTGAAGACTCTTACAAAAACAGGATCGCTTTTATTGTGCTATAGAATATGTCATATTTACTCTAGAGAGAGATAGAAAATATGCTTTATTACTAGAATAATTTTAGAGATAGTATGATTTTGAATTCACTCGGGTCTTTATAGATTTAGATATTTTATACTGTTTTAATGAAAAAAATTGAAAATTTTCAAAGTGAAGCCTGTAGAGAAAAGTAATTTATCCTTTGCTGGACAATATTGGTATTGAAGATTTAATCTGAAATAATACTAGCAAGGCACACAACATTTTATATAAGGTTGTTAATATGTCTACCAAAATATCTTTTCCATTTATCTAATATATGTTATATTTTATTTTATAAAAATACTTTTATTCCGTTGAGTTAAGAAATTGTAACCAAGCAAGTGTCCCATTGTTACATTTAACTATCGCTGCGTGAACTGAGATTGACTAATGGCAGAGATGACTTTTATCGAGAGAATGGTTCGCAGACTTTGCCTAGCATATCTAGGGTGTGCATTCTTATGTTTTGTTTTTGCAGTGGCGTACCCACTCATCTGTTTGGTGTTAACAACAGTTAACAGTGTAGACCGGCTTGTTGCCGCAGTTTGGCCTTATGCCAGCCGATACCTGAGGTACTCAGATGAGATTGGGTTCGCCTGGTTTATTTGTAAATATTCATGGCGTGGGCTAGGCAAAGTGAGAGGTTGGTATAAGACAGAATAGGGAGTAGGTGAGATTTGTTATGTTAAGTTTTTAAAGATTGGTAAATTAATCAAAATTCTTCTTCATCGGCATTTTTATCAAAATTCTTTTTTATATATATACATATATAAAGATTGGCTAGTGTTTTTACTTTTTTTTTCAAAATTCATCTCCCTTATTAGCCAACCTCATTTCCTTTCTGATAGCCATGATCCCTCCCTGAAGCTGATGCCAGGCAATCTACTCGATGATGTTTCATGAACTTTGGGTCCCTTGAATACATGCTATTGCTACGCTCAATGATTTTCATGAACTGATACCTACCTTCTGGAAACTCTTTACCCAACCTCATACGAACTACGGGATATTCTGGACAAGAATTATTCTAATGATCAGGAACATTGTGGAGATTTCTTTCCCATTGGTAACCTGGAACCAACGGAGCCGCTCTGACCACTGAGCTTTATGAATTAAAATTAATCTATTGATTTTTGAAAACCATGATATCAATCACCTGATCCTCTGGATAAGTCTATTCCAACAGTTATCTCGAACGTACTGATGTACCATATGAAACCATTTCAATCAAAGCTGACAATCTTAAACCAATTCTTTATTATCTGATCCCCATATCTTGCTCATTTTTCAATCAATTCTTGGAATAGCAACCTCTGCTTATCTTTAAGCATGTGTCTTCATTACCTGGAATCTTTTCCTTACAAACCAATTTCAAAGGGACCAATTTACTCCTATTGGAAACAAAACCTTGATAATATCTGAC
The DNA here is from genome assembly GCA_030710605.1 of Cordylochernes scorpioides. Taxonomy (NCBI): domain Eukaryota; kingdom Metazoa; phylum Arthropoda; class Arachnida; order Pseudoscorpiones; family Chernetidae; genus Cordylochernes; species Cordylochernes scorpioides. The sequence continues at coordinate 38,300,418 of CP092867.1, read as the reverse complement.
CTTTTAAACCATCACCCTACTATTTGACCCCCACAACCTGCTCATCCTAATCATCTTCCTCTGTCATCTTGGAATAGAAACTCCCGCTTCACTCTCTGCATGCATCATCAATGCCTGGCATCTTTATTCTACAAGCTCGCTTCAAAGGGACCAACCCGAGACAATGGAAATGACCATTCTCCCTCCAATCCTATTCAATATCCTCCTTCTCACGACATATCATTTTGCAGTTGAAGAATAAAATCCTTTGTGGCAATGAGAGTTTTCTATAAATTATATTAACACTCACACAATTACATTTACCTAGAGTAAGTTCAGTAATTCTCCAAAATCCAATCTTCTATATACACACACAAAGCCTTTATTGCGAACAGAGGGAGGTGTACGAGGTGTGTTCAAAAGGTATCGCGACTTTTGTGTTTTTTTCAAAAATTATTTATTTAATAATGAATACCTATTTTGTCCCCTTCAAAGTAATCCCCATGAGATATTATACACTTGTGCCAACGGTTTTTTCAAACTTCGAAGCACTTCAAAAAATCATAAAAAAAAATATTTTTCAACTCCTCCTTCGATGCCGTCTTTATCTCGTCAAGCGTAGCGTAACGTCGTCCTTTCATGGGCCTCTTCAGTTTAGGGAACAAGAAAAAGTCACAGGGGGCCAGATCTGGAGAATACGGTGGCTGCGGCATCATTAGTGTGTTGTTTTTGGCCAAAAGGTCGCGCACAAGCAACGATGTGTGAGCAGGGGCGTTATCGTGGTGCAAAAGCCAATTTTTGTTCTTCCACAAATCCGGGCGTTTCTGGCGGATTGCTTCGCGCAAATTGCGCATAACTTGCAGGTAATATTCCTTATTGACCGTTCTACCCTGTGGCAAGAACTCATGATGCACCACGCCCCTGCAATCGAAGAAAACTGTCAGCAAAACTTTCACATTCGACCGAACTTGGCGCGCTTTTTTCGGTCTTGGTTCGTGCGGCAGCTTCCATTGAGATGATTGAGCTTTGGTTTCCACGTCATAACCATAAACCAACGCTTCATCATCAGTTATGACCCTCTGAAGCAAATTTGGGTCGTCGCGGACAGAGTCCAACATCTCATTAGCAATGTTCATGCGATGCTGTTTTTGGTCGCAATTGAGCAATTTTGGTACGAATTTCGCGGCGACCCGTCTCATGCCCAAATCATTGATAAAAATCGAATGGCACGAGCCAATCGATATCTTTAGGTCCTCAGCAACTTCTATAACGGTGATTCGACGATTGGCCAATATCATTTTCTCCACTTCATTAATTTTTTCTTCTGTTGTTGAAGTGCTCGGGCGTCCGGCACGCTCTCCGTCGTTCACATCTTCTCGGCCTTCTGAGAACATTTTGTACCACCGATAAACGTTGCTTCGGTCCAAGGTAGCTTCTCCGTATGCCACAGTCAACATTCGGAATGCATCCGCGCACTTAATTTCGTTTTTCACACAAAATTTGATACAGGTTCTTTGATCCATTTTTTTAATAGGTAAAAATCGAAGACGATCCAAAACACCTGCAAGCAAAGCAGCTGTCAACAATTAAGTAAACATTCAAAATGGCCGAGCTTGTCGGCATAAGTGTAAGACATGAGTATCAACATAAAGCCACAAAAAGATCGAAATTCGAATATACGTAACCCGCGAAAATTCAAAAGTCGCGATACTTTTTGAACACACCTCGTATGTTTCCATAATTCGGTAAATAGATACTTGGCATGTCCACATCATCATATAAAGAAACTAGGTCATTTAGAAAAAATGATAAATAAGTAAGGTGATAGCGGTTCATCCTGTAGGACTTCAGATTCTATTTTTATAAATTCCGTAAGTGAGCCGTTCCATCTAACTGTTGCTACATTTGAATATAATAGCCCTGTATAAGGGTGATGAAACGGTCGTTTAAACCATAAGGTGCCAACTTTTCCCAAAGAAGGAATCGTACAGTTTTAAAGATTTTTGATATCCACAAAAAAATCGTATAAATTTCTCCTTTTGCGGCTCAGCGTCATTTGAATCAATGAGGTAAGTGTGAAAATATGGTCTTGACAAGAATATCACCTTCTGAAACCCGCTTGATTTTCCGCCAATATTCCCCGAGGGAAACCTGGTGGCAGAGATTAAAGATTTCCTGGATGTAGGATTCACAGGATTCTTTAGTCTTCTGAGTTCTTGACTTAAAAACTTCCGTGCGTCAGGCAGTGTGTTCTTGTAATCCAAACATCCCGCAGGAGCCGTCCTCAAAACTTCTCCATGAGATGAAGGATTCGTCATTATGATCATGCTATCTTCCAACAGGTTCAGTCAGTAGAACACCACATTGACAAGCTTCATTGTCTCGTCCCATCTGTTGTACATACTTTGCTCTTATCTAGAGCTCCTTCAACCACTATCCAAGATGTATATTTCCGTGTCCAGAAAAGTCATTTGGATCTCGTTGGCGTTGACAAGGTAGGTAGGAACCTCTAGCACATGCGCCCCTAGTCGCCTTTCCTTCAATTTATCTTTGTTCTGACAAAATTAAATCTAAAATTTTGGTTCATGCCATTTAAAGTGTTAATCTTTTTGAAGTTCCATCACGCTACCCAGACACTCGGCAAAAAAGAGGTCGCGAAGATAAATAATGCAAGTGCAAATTTGAGTGAGGCATTTGGATAGACACAAACGTATGCAATAAAGTTATATATAAAGTATTTTTAGGAAGAGATAGAAATATAAACAAGGGACGGTTGCTCATCAAATGTATCTGTTTCCGCTCGAGCCAATAACAATATTCAAACCATCTTGTGTTTCGAACGGATCTCCCGTTGTCGACCCACGTTGAAGCTCCCTAGCTAGTTGTTATAGAGATTCTTTACAAGATTAGATCACTCCTTTGACTAATAAAGATATTTCAATTCTCTTCAACGAACATTTGAACATCTTTAGTCGTTATTCGATAAATTAATCATTTATATCTATATATATTGTAGCGTAGAAATCAAGCCTTTGTATATCTGGAGATGTGAAAGTGTTTATTGATAACGTCACCACGACCAGTCGACAAATATTAACAAACTAGACGAATGGCCCGGGCAACGCCCGGGTTTTACCCGAGTGCGAATATATTTTAAAAACGTTGTCTTGGGCGGTCGCTATATACAGGGTGGTCTGTATAGACAGGTGTATGTATCACACAGCCGATAACAGGGTTGTCTAGAGTGGCCTCTATAGACAGGGTGGTCTGTATAGACAGGTGTATGTATCACACAGCCGATAACAGGGTTGTCTAGAGTGGCCGCTATAGACAGGGTGGTCTGTATAGACAGGTGTATGTATCACACTGCTGATAACAGGGTTGCCTAAGGTGACCGCTATAGACAGGGTGGTCTGTATAGACAGGTGAATGTAACACACTAATGATAACAGGGTTGCCTAAGGTGACCGCTATATACAGGGTGGTCTGTATAGACAGGTGGATGTAACACACTGCTGATTACAGGGTTGCCTAAAGTGTCCGCTATAGACAGGGTGGTCTGTATAGACAGGTGGATGTAACACACTGCTGATAAAAGGGTTGTCTAGAATGGCCGCTATAGACAGGTGTATGTATCACACAGCTGATAACAGGGTTGTCTAGAGGGGGGCAGGGAGGACACGTGTTCGCCGGCGGCAGCCAATGGGCGCGCATTCTATCCGTGAGCTTCAGAATAAGGCAATTATATAAGTAGATTAACCCCAACTATCTACAGCAAGAGAAAATTGAGCAAGCGAGCTAGGCAACTAAATAAATATATTGATTATTTCATTTATATAAATATATTGAAGATGTTAATATATATTTCTCCTGTGGATGCGCCTCTTCTAACCCGAAAGTTAGCGATATTAAATATAATCACATAAATGGATGGTTTAATTTTCAATTTGATCATTGATCATGATTGAAATGATTTCTCGATAATTGGGGCGTGGACAATCGTCAATTCTAACAACGCCACTTTGAACCCATTCCAAAATGTGTCTCCTAATAATCCATTGCATCCTTTTGTATAATTTGACTATGTTTCTCTGCGTGAAGTAATCTGATGTCAGACGATTCTACAAGACAACATTTTGTAAAAATTGTTTCTTAATTCAAATTAAATGTCTTTTATTTTTGTTTTAAAATCAGTGAAAAAGAGGTTAATATGTTATTTTAAACTGGAAAAACCTTTGGGAATTTTCATCCCTGATGAGTAGGCCATCCTAATAAATTATCATTGCAGTAAAGGCAGTAGGGAATCATTTATTGTCTAGAAAGAATCATTCGAGCCAAAATAGCTTATAAACTGAAAGTATCTACATACAATATAAGAATTATAAAAACAACGATAAAAGAGGACAATAATTATTCCTAAAATATTTTTTTAAATTTAAATATCACTCTAAAAAAGTCATATAAGTATATTTTAGATTAAAAAGTAGAAAATGATCATTTATTTAAAACTCAAGATATTTATAAGAACATTTCTTCATAAATCTCTGCAATTGGCAAGAGATTGTGATATTAGTTGAATTTCAATATTCAAGGTAAAAAATAAATTTTATCTCTATATCACTATGAATGAAGTAGATTAAAATTAATAAGAGTGTCTGTCAAAAATTTGTTTAATCATATATAAGGTGGTGGTGGTCTGATTTTGTTGCTCCATGGGAGATGCCATTACCCCGTTAGTCAGCCACATTTCAGAGTTCCCTGTTCACGGTCATCGTAGCGGCTCGGGGCTCACGACATCGTATTTCACCCTACAGGTCCCTTATTTACTTGTGCTGCTTCTCACGCCCGCTAGGGAGAGGAGGGGTTGGACTTCTGGGCAGGGATATATATAAGGTACATGATGTATAAGGTAAAATATTTATAGACAGATAAACAAGCTATTTTTGATAGGATCCTACTAACTGGGGTAACATTCGTAGTCACTGAACAAGCAGCAGGACTTTGTCAATATTCCTATCTCCTCAGCTAGACGTCTCGTCAACGTTGCTTCTTCTCATGGCACAATACCGGCATTTCAGTACAGCTGGCATCGCATGCTTTCCCCCATCCTGCACATCCGGCCTCTGCTCGAGAGACCTGCATCGCCTGTGTATCTAGTGATATGATGTTTGTCCACTGGTACTGGTCCTGCAGCAAACACCCGATCTACACGGCTAGCTCTTCATCCAAGGCCTCTGTTCGAGAGACCTGCATCGCCTGTGGATTTAGTGACTTGATGTTTGTCCACTGGTACTGGTCCTGCAGCGGCCACCAGACCTACATGGCTAGCTCTTCCGCCAAGGCCTCTTCTCGAGAGACCTGCATCGCCTGTGTATCTAGTGATATGATGTTTGTCCACTGGTACTGGTCCTGCAGCAAACACCCGATCTACACGGCTAGCTCTTCATCCAAGGCCTTTGTTCGAGAGACCTGCATCGCCTGTGGATCTAGTAACTCGTACTGGTCCTGCAGCGGCCACCCGACCTAAACGGCTAGCTCTTCGGCCAAGGGCTGGATGACAACGCCATCCTCGCGTCTGCCAAGTCATCCATACATAGGCTCTTTATGAGCTTTGAGGTCAGGGGAGGGGGTGAAAACCCCCTTACTGTCTGTATGAGGACTCTTTGTTGTTGGGGGAGTCTCCTTGACTTTACCTCACTGTGTAAACTGTAATTTTTTATATATGTATATTTATCAATTGTAATAACGAATAGATTCAAAAAGGATAAGTTTCTTTATTTGAAAAATCAATTCGAGCTTTCGGGCGCAAGCTGCCCTTCTACAGGAATAATGGTTATCAATTGTATATTTTTAAAATTTATTTATCATATTGTATAATTATATATCCTCTTGTTTATTTAAATTTTTCGTTTATCTGTATTTGTGTGAGAACGTTTATATATTTATGTAATAAAAAGGAATATATTTTATTGAGTAAAAATATTTGTCTTTCTATTACCTCAATATTTAAATATGGATTGCTAATTTTTTTAAACAACAACAAAAATAAACGATGCTAAGAAGAGATATACTACATAGAAGGTGTGTGTATTTCATTCTTATAGATTTGAAATAATTGAGATCGACAAAACTCAGATTTTGTTCAAATTCAAATAGAAGACTCTATAGTAAAACACCTCATTTTTAATGTTAACATTTGGTGCTAAAAATACTAATTTTGAAATAATACTAATTAGGGAGGAATAATTAAGATATCGTTGTATGATAAGGTCCGTCAATATCCATAATAAATCTGTAAATATCTCAGTACTTGAATACTTAATATCAAATATTATAACTTCTAAAGGAGAAAAGATTTAAGTAATTGTTACTAAGCAAGTGTACCATTGTTACCTTTGTATCTCGTTTACTGCCTGGAAGTGAATCTGAATAATGATGGAGACGAATTTTATTGACAGAATGGTTCGCAGTCTTTGCCTAGCATATCTAGGGTGTGCATTTCTTTGTTTTGTATTTATAGTGGCGTACCCACTCATCTGTTTAGTGTTAACAACAGTTAACAGTGTAGACCGGCTTGTTGCCGCAGTTTGGCCTTATGCCAGCCGATACCTGAGATACTCAGATGAGATTGGGTTCGCCTGGTTTATTTGTAAATATTCGTGGCGTGGGCTAGGCAAAGTGAGAGGTTGGTGGTAGACAGAGAGGGAGTAGGAGAGATGTTTGGTATTAGGTTTTTTAAGCATTGGTAAATTTATCAAAATTATTTTTTGCATTGGCGTTTTTCCTCAAAATTCATATTTAAATGATTGGCTTATTTTTATTTATTTATTTTTCAAAATTCATCTCCCTTATTAGCCAACTTCATTTCCTTTCTGATGGCCATGATCCCTCCCTGAAGCTGATGCCAGGCAATCTTCTCTCATGATGCTCCTCGTCATTCTGGGTCCCTTGAAGACAAGCCATTACCACTTACTCTGATCATCTCGAACTAAAGTTTTATTTTTGCCAGTTGGAAACTCTGAACCCGGCTTTCATATGATCTGCAGGGTATTCTGAACAAGAACCTTCCTAATGATGATGAACCCTATCGTGATCTCTCTCTCTCTCTTGCCCATTGGTATTCTTGAACCAACCCAGCCGCTCTACCCACTGATCCTCTTGAATTCAAATTAAATAGATTCCACAAACTATCAATTCAATTACTTGATTTTCTGGATAAGTTTATATAAACGCTTACATCCAACCTGAGGATGTTCCACAAGAAACAACTTCAATCAAAGCTGAATTTCTGGTATCAGAATCCAACTATCTGAGGCAAACATTTGATTATCCTTCTGCCATAATCTTGGAAAACAACCCCTGTTTCTCTTTTAACATTTGCCTTCAATCGCCGGCACTTTTTTTCCACAAGCTTGCTTCAAAGGGACCAACCTGCTCATTTCTCACCAAAGACAACTTATATAAAAGCTGACTTTCTTGTACCAGCATTTCATGCTCCCACTAATCTTTCTATGTCACCTTGGAAATGAAACTCCTGCATCTCTCTCACCCTGAGTCTTCAATGCCTTGCATCTTTCTCCTACGACCTGTCTTCAAAGGGACCAAGCCGAAACAAGAGAAATTACCTTTCTCCCCTCAACTCTCTTTAATATCTTCCCTTTCTTCAACAAATCATTTGACAGAAAAAGAATAAAATTATTTATTGGAATACGAGTTTTATAAATAGTCCTTTAAAATTCATACACATTTACCAAGAGTTATTTAAATAGTGGTAATAAAATGACAACGATTATATAACGATCAACTTAAATGGGTTCTTCAATCTTACAGAAATAAAGGAGATGAGAAGAAGAGGACAATGGCCACCACGTCACCACTCCTGACTTACGGGCTTATCTGAAATATAGAATCATGTTCTCATTACATTGAGGAACTAATGAAGACCATTCAACCTAAGGTTGCTATAATTCCACATCAAGTCTATATGCACGTTACACTATCAGTTCTCATTAGGGTAAAAAAAATGGAATAGTACTAAGTCTAACTATAAGGCGCATGTATATAATAAAATTATTGTTCAATGGAAAAAAATATTCCGTGAATAAGCCATTAATGTAAGAGCTATTCAGAATAACTTCTTTATTTTAGTAAGTATTCAATCTCTGCATATACAGTTCCCATCTTTTAGGGAGTTATTGTATGCCCCCTATTGAAAGAAGATTTTAGGAATATTTTTAGTAGATATTTAACGCTACTTTGACAATGCTGAGCTTTATAAATTTAAAATGTATCAAAGGAATTCAAACAATCAATGAGGGAAAGGAGAATATGTCATAATACTTTAAAATTAATAATATATGAAGTTTGGACCGTTTTGAAGCGCATGGGAGGGGTGATTATCATGAAGCAAAATAACTCTTTACTTTTATATTTTGTTTCTACTTAAAATCACTTCATTTATAAAGGTAGCCAACACATGTTTCTCTTCTTACTAGCTAGAACATGTGTTCTTGGTCTCTTTGGTGTATCCGGGTGACCTCAATTCCTCTTGTATATTCTGGTGGCTCTTTGCTTTGTTCGTAATATTATTTTTGTACCTATATGTTTTGTGTGTTAAAATATATTTTCCATATAGAATATATAAAGGAATATAAAAATAAAGTTCGCCTCTTCTGTCAAAATATTCTCTAAAACTGACTTGTTTGGCAAACTGACGAAGGCCATTAGCCCGAAACCATGGTGTCTAGGTGGACGCTTCTCATTTTGCTAAAGCTGTTGTTGTGGCTTTGTTAACGACCCCAGTCAGCTAATTTGCGGCGACGGTCATTAAATGGCGCTTAGTTTTAACGTCTATTTTGACGGGAATGTCGACATTAATTTCAATAGATCGAATACCTCCCGACAAATTTTTATCTATAAAGGATTGTATTAAATTCACGAGGGTATAAGGTGAAAATATCTCGGACTGACAATATGAAAAATTGATTTTCAGTTTTAAAGACTGCGTTTCTCCAATAACAGAATTCCTTCCTGGAAATAAAAGTCTAGAAGTCTGTTAAAATGTTCATCTACAACCCTCTCAACTTCTTCATTGGACGTGAAACACTTTCCAGAAACAAATTCCTTCAGGTATGGGAAGAGATGGGAATCTGAGGGTGCCAAATCAGGAGAATAGGGGGGATGGCTGAATAAATCGTACCTCAAATCCTGCAGTTTTCCAATTGTCAACACTTTTGTGAGCATGTGCGTTGTCATGGTGAAAGATAATTTTTTCTTTCTCAATCCAGGCCTCTTTTTGCGAATTTTGACACCCAGCTGGTCAAGGAGGTTAGAGAAATATTCACCTGTAATAGCTCTGATTTTTTTCAAGGTAATTAATTAACAGGATTCCTTTGACAACCCAAAACACACTGGCCATGACCTTCCCCGCATATACGATCGACTTCTCTTTCTTTGGCACTGAACCACCGGCTTCCACCCACTGCTTCGACTGCTGTTTGGTTTCTAGCGTGTAGTGGTGGACCTATGTCTCATCCATGGTGACAATTCGCCGCACAAAATCAGCCGGATCTCTCTTGAATCGGTCCAAACATTGCTGCGAAGGTCATTTGCATATTTGCTTTTAATCTACATTCAGAAAATGCGGCACCCATCTTGCCCAGTTTCGCATCCTTAATTCTTCGTGCAAGATGTTCCGCCTCCTTTCTTCCGATATTACCACGGCCTCAATTACCTCACACACCTTTACTCGCCTATCGTCCAACACGATAATGAGCCATTTTCGATTGCTTCCGGTGTGGCTGTAGTTTTTGGCTGTCCTTCACGTGGATCATCTTCGAGCGACGTACGACCACGTTTAAATTCAGCCGCCCACTTTTTAACGGTTGAAATTGAAGGAGCAGAGTTCCCGTAAACCTTTTAAACTTAGGATGAATTTCTAAAAGGGTGAATCCATCCAAAACGAATAATTCAATAACTGCATGAAATTCAAGCTTATCCCCATTTTAACGAAATACGTGCAAGACGTGCAAAGACTGCAAAGACTCGTTTATACAAATTAATTGAGCGAACAAGTTTAAACTTGTCCTACGGACTAATGACATGCGTAAGCAGGGAGGAAATCTACTTCTCTCTTGCTGATTTGAATGGCATCTATACGTCAGGCCGAGAACTTTTTACCTTACTCTCGTATTATAAAATGTATACATATACACCTTTTAGCACGAAAACTTTATTATTAGATCTAAATACTCTGATCTATAATTGATTAATCGATAAACCCGGGATCACCTCCAGGAGATGCCAGAATTATTCTTTGCAGTCTTTCTTACGAGGTATCTCTACTGTGAGTATGAATATTTTTAGTGTTTTTTTTTAAATACCACACTTCTTTATTCTCCACTATATCTCTGACGATTAATATTTAAACTAGTGAATACCTGGTAGCTACAATAACGATTGAATTTCTTATAAAAGATAAAAGAATAATTTTAAATATCAACTAAGCGTCATCTATCGCTTTGAAAAAAAAAGAGGATTTTTAAAAAAATCTTTTAATTAAAAAAAAAAACATATATAATTAAAGATATTTTTCAGCCTTTATACTCAATGAATAAAAATTGAAGAAAGGAGGGTATGGCTCATCAGTGGTGAACTCTCCCAGTTTAATCTCCAGCTTAATCTCTCGACCTCTCTACTATTGTATCAGACATTTTCTTATGAACCCCCTACATGTGCTATTAATATGGGGTAAATGGGTGTTTTAATGAACTATATGGAGATAGGTTTCTAAGAGGGGACTCTAGACATATAATTCTGAAGATAAAGTGCATGTAGGAATATAGATTTCAATTATATTTATTTAAAAGTATAGCCTTAAAATTCTTCTAATTTCTAAAAATCTTCTTCTGACCCCCGTGCACATCTTACTACTTGCTAACTCGGCACGGTACATTTTGCCAAAAACTTACTACTTGATTCCCAACTAAGTTTCCAGATTTGTCACTTAGATGGCGCTAACGACACATGTAGTATGTATTCCTGTTGTGTTGTTGTTACAAGTTGACATCTGTAAACTATAACCAGTTATGATGCCAACATAAGAACCTTTTTCTCTAAAAAAGATGTCGAGTTTGGTAGCTAAAAAAATCGGCATTTTCGGTAAGCTTCTCTTTTTTACTCGGAAAAATATAGCTGAAGCATGACTTTTGCATAAGGAGGCCTAAGAAGAACGCGCATCATCGAAACCTACATATGAATATTGGTTCAGGCGCTTCCGAAGTGGCAATTTTAAGACCGAGGACAAGGTGTGTTTCGGAAGAACAAAACTAATTGAGAACCTCGAGATGCAAGCGTTATTGGATTAGAGCGATATATAGGCGTACATACAAGATCAACTTGTAAACATGACTTGCCAAGGTGTTTACAACGTTTACAAGCCAAGGGGCACACAAAATGAAGTAAAATGACTTACGCATGAGTTAGCTGAGAAATAGGTGGAAAAAACTAAGAGAAACCTTTGAAATATTGCCTTTTCAGCATTAAAGAAAGATTTTCTTTATCGACTTGTTATTGAAGATAAGAGAAGTGGGCATATTAAAAGAATCTTAAATATAAAAAAAATATTGGCTTTTTGCCTTGCAAAGCATCATCATTAGAAGTCACGGGCAACTCGTTTCGGAAATATGATATGTTCTGTGTTTGGTAGGATCAGAAAGGAACCGTGTACTCTAAGCGGCTGAAACTAAGAAACTGTCAATGGGAATCTCGCCACTGACAACTGATTAATTTGGAGCATGTGAACGAGTAATAATACAACACGATAATGTTCCGTGCTGTCGTCCATCAGAACTCTGAACTAGGATCTGACACAGTAACTGTCAATTTCACCAGACCTGGCCCCTTCGGTTTATCACTTGTTACGATAGATAGCGTATGTCTTGGCTGGACTTTATTTGGCCGATTTGGAAAAGGTCAAAATTGGTTGTGGTGGCTGATTCCATATAAAATACGCGACGTGTCATGCCATTGGAATCCTGTATTGACATAAAATTGGGGGAAAATGTGAATATACTTGTATGTTTTTAAAATAGAGCAATCCATAAATAAATCTTTAATTAAAAAGGCATATATTGGATCAAAATTTGGTAGAATAAATTATATTTTGATTCAATATATGCCTTTTTAATTAAAAATACTTGTATGTATAATGAACAATTCATATTCTTATGCATTTTCAATTTTTATCGTCTAGAAGAGCAGAAATGCTTGAAAGCTCGGGAAAATAATAACAACTTAAGAGAAACTTTAAAAACCATGATTTCGTGCTTTTAATTTTTTTTTTCTCCTTGAAAATGTTCATTTCATTCACACATAACCACCTCCCCTAACAGAAACTTAGATATTCACCTGTTATATATATCCAATGTTTGAACATTTGAATTTCTTTTTAAAAATTGAATTCTTTTATAGAAGATTTTCGAAATTGATATTCATGTTGTATTTGTTTATAGTGTCAGGAGGGCAGAATTTCCTGGTATTCCCTCTTATCTGGACTGGACTTATTCGGTTAGGGAAAACAGTGGCGCCATTTGGAAGGAGGAAAAACTCAGTTCTCCCCTTTTTGCTGTAACTGCTGGGTCGATTTGGCTCACGTACATAGTAACTTTTATTTTATATTTATAATCTCCTATATAACTAATTAAATAAATATTTAAAGTAATTCATAAGCCTATTTGATTATTTTTCTTCGCGACAATTTTTTATAAACTTGTGAAACATTGAAATGAATTTTATATGGTTTAATTTTATGTGTGTGTGGGCCTTTAATTTGATGAACAAAGACTAAAATTTTCAAATTCAAATAGACATAAAAATAGATACAAGCTAAGTTTTAGTGCTCTGTGAAAAGATTAATTCTGAAATAATACTACAAGATAATGTCTGTGAAATTCAAATGGATAAAAAAAGATTCCCCATACCTATTGTATTTTGTAATTTATTAGTATTCTATTTTATCAAGTTCAAATATAATTCTTTTCACAATGAAAAGGAGTTAAGGAAAGTGTAACCAAGCAAGTATACCATTGTTACAGTTGACTACCGCTGTTTGGAAGTGACATTGACGAATGACTGAGATGGATATTATCAAGAGAGTGTTTAGCAGACTTTGCCTGGCGTATCTAGGGAGTGCATTTTCATGTTTTGTCTTTATAGTGGTGTACCCACTCGTCTGTTTGTTGTCAACAGCAGTTGACGTGGTTAGCCGGCTGATCGCCACCATTTGGCCTTATGCCTTCCAGTACTTTAGGTACTCAGACGAGATCGGGTTCGCCTGGTTCTGTTGTAAATTATAATGGCGTGGGCTAGGCAAAGTGAGAGGTTGGAATAAGACAGATTAGGGAATAGGTGAGATGTTTGGTTTAAGTTTTAAGGATTGGCAATATTAATCAAAATTCTGTTAGCATTGGCATTTTTGTTTCAAAATTCTATTTTATTTAAAGATTGGCTAGTGTTTTTTTTTTTTTTTCAAAATTCATCTCTCTTATTAGTCAACCTCACTTCCTTTCTGATGGCCATGATCCCTCCCTTAAGCTGATGCCAGGCAGTCTGCTCTCATGATGCTCCTTAGAACTCTGGGTCCTTTGAAGACAAGCTCTTGCCTCGTTCTATCCCTGCATTCTGGAAACTCTGAACCAGACTTTGAGATGATCTTCGGGGCTTTCTGGACATGAAACTTTATAATGATGAAGAAAATCACGCTGATCTCTTGCCTTTTGGTCGTTCTTTAATCAACGCAGCCTCTTTGACCACTGAGCCTCTTCAATCCACGTTCATCTCCCACTTTTTGGAAATCATGAATTCGATTACTTGAATCCCTGGATGAAGTCTACTTTAACGCTTACATCCAACTTGCTGAATTAATTTGGACTTTCTTAAACCAGCATCCAACTATCTGAACCCCTCATCTTGCTAATTTTCATATCATTATCTTGGAATAGTAACTCCCATTCTCCTTCAGCATGTGCCTTAAATACCTTTCAACCTTTTCCCACAAGCTATCTTCAAATGGACCAATATTATAATTTCTCACCATAGACAACTTATATAAAATCTGACTCTCTTGAACCAACGCTCAACTATCTGAACAGCACAACTTGTCCATGCCCAGCCTCATCTCACTATGTCATCTTGAAATCGAAACTCGCTCTCAACATGTTCCTTCACTGCCTGGCATCTTTCTCTTACGATATCGTTTAAAAGGACCAAGCCGAGATATAATGGAAATGTACATTAACACTTCTCTCTTCAATATCTTCCTTTTCTTCGACTCATCATTTGGTAGAAGAATAAAATGATTTATTATAAAAATAGTTTTTTTTATATAACTTTCCATTTTAAATCACCTAAATTTACCTTTAATTAGTTAAGTATGAGTAATAATGAATTAACATTGTGGTTATACACAAATACATAAAGTTAAATGGGACCTTCATTCTCCTATCGAATAAAGGAGGTAGGGAAAGAGGACCTGTGGACAGGCCACCACCATGTTGACCAGACCTCAACTCCCTAAACCTATAATATTATCTGAAGTAGAAGATGCAAGCTCCAAACCCTATAATGTTAAGGAACAAAGACAAGTTTTCTGAGAGATATCAGTAATACCACAAATTTTCTATATTCTTCATTGCACAATCAATTCTAATCTAAGTAAACTATTGTATAGGAATAAATCTTAATATAAGTTTGTGCACTTTATACGAAGGTCATTCAAAAGAAAATAATACTTTTGTAAATACTCCATATTAGAATTATAATCCTCTGTATCAATTAGAATTAATTAAATATATATATATATATATATATATATATATGTGATATGCTCCTGTCGACTCTTCTGTGATATGATCCTGTCGACTTTCAATGTGACAATATGATAATAATGTGGGGAGAGAGAAATAAGGAATCCACAAGTTTGGAAACGGAATCCCAGGCAACCAGCGAGAGAGAGGTAGCGCGAGGGGCTGTCACCGCGGAACGACCGTTTGTGTCGCCACCACCCCCCGACTGTGTCCAAAAATAGTCCTGAGGGTTCCAAGAAAAGCCCCCTCCGGAATGTGGCCAGTGGTTCAAAATGGCCGTAACTTAGTTGCCTTCTATCGACGTCTCTCTCTCGTTGACTGTAGGTTTACTTTATTATTCCTGGAAGAGCATATATTATGACATATGGCCCCCGTTGAAGAAGGCTGAACATGGTTTGAGTATACTTAAAGCTGGTGAAGCCAGGGATAGAGAAAATAATTTTACAGTTGAAATTAATTAAGGTTATGGTGACATAGTTTTATGTAAATAAAATATTGTATAGTGCATAAGTAAATATTATTTACAAGCAGTTTTACAACACCAGAGAGTTTGATATTTAAGGAAATTCTTGAAAATATCAAGGTAATAAAAGGCTATATACAACAAAATCTAATGTATTATAAGGGAAATGATATGGAGGAGTGTGAACAACGAGAAGGGGAGTCACATACACATGATGAAATTCTGAAGGTCATTAAGACTGGGAAACTCTATACTTTAAGATATTTTTCAGGCGGACATGGCAAGGGGAAACTTGGCATGGGCTTTCTATGCTATAGGTGTAGAGTATGAGAAATGAGGTTGAGGTTGGCAATTGTGTGATCTCAGGACTGAGGTAAATATAGAACTACATACAATGTTAGAACCTTGGCGAACAGAGCGAGGGGAAACTTGCCCTGGCCATTCTACCTTATCTATGCAGTAACTTGTGTAGCGAGTCCGAGGGGAAAAGTCCCGTGTGTAGGTGAGGAAGTCGAATGGACTTATATTTAATTTTCGAAGATAAAATAGTTCGAGATGCAAAGGTAGAATATAGGCGGACAGAGCGAGAGGAAACTTGCCCTGGGCCTTTTTTTTGGGGGGGGGAAAGGAATTCCACTTACAGGTTATGCTGGTTTAGAGAGCAGGTAAGTTCATTGAGCTTCGGGAGAGTTCTGTCTGTGACACTGCGCGTACCAGTGTTGTACATAACAGTAGCGGTAGGGATATGGCGGAGTCTTGTCCATGATGGTGGGAGGTGTCCTGCTCTGGCACGGCGATCGTTTTTGGGCAGATCTAGTGCTGGGAGAAATGTGCGGCAGGTTTATCACCGTCGTATGTGAATACTTCTTCGGGATCACGGTTCAAAGGTTGGCGAAGAAGGGGTTGAGGGCTCGAAGAGGAGTGGTTACAGTTGAGTTGGGTTTGGCCGATCATCGTGGCTTGGCTTCTTGTTTCTTCATACTCCGGTATATGAGGGATTTGTTTCCCGGTCAGGTCTTATCCTGTCGACTCTTCTGTGATATGCTCCTGTCGACTCTTCTGTGATATGATCCTGTCGACTCTTCTGTGATATGATCCTGTCGACTTTCAATGTGACAATATGATAATAATGTGGGGAGAGAGAAATAAGGAATCCACAAGTTTGGAAACGGAATCCCAGGCAACCAGCGAGAGAGAGGTAGCGCGAGGGGCTGTCACCGCGGAACGACCGTTTGTGTCGCCACCACCCCCCGACTGTGTCCAAAAATAGTCCTGAGGGTTCCAAGAAAAGCCCCCTCCGGAATGTGGCCAGTGGTTCAAAATGGCCGTAACTTAGTTGCCTTCTATCGACGTCTCTCTCTCGTTGACTGTAGGTTTACTTTATTATTCCTGGAATAGCATATATTATGACATATATATATAAATTAAATAAATCAAATATTCCATATATTCAATCGAAATTTCAAAAAACTTTCTAGTAAGTATTCACCCTCTGCATTCATGCACATTTGCCATATTTAAGGGATTTAATATATTTTCTCATTGAAAGATGACTTTGAAGCTTCTTTTAATAGATATTCATCGCTATTTACTTAGTGTTTCTGAAATCAAATGATGATTGAAATAATTTTAAGGAGTCTAATGATCTAATGACGACTTGGTAAAAGTTCGGGGGAGTATAGTGAAGCTAATAATACCTTAAAGTCCTGTGTGAAGTTTGGACCTTTTTGATTTGCTTGATGCAGAGCGTTGTCAAGTAGCAAAATTACTCTTTTTGGACAGCAATCCTATTCTTTAGAACTATTTTTATGGTTCAAAGTATTTTCAATATATGAATAAACATTTGATGTGATTCCTGGTTTATTATCATCCCAAGAGTAACTCCATTTTGCTTTCAAATTGAGTTAACATGTTCAAGGGCTGTCCTTGGGTTTACTTCATTCTATTGTTTATTTTGAGATTAGATTTAACTTTCAGGACCTGAAACAATCTGATTCTGACAGATCCCTTTTCGTATTTAGTATATATATATATATATTTAATTTATGCCTACTAACCTCTTGTCTGAATTATTTAAGGAAGAAAACATTTCTCGATGTGAATATTTATATGTAATTCTATAGTTCTCTAGAAGCTCATGTCCATTAATTGATTGTTATTTAATATTTAATTAATTATTATGATATCATAACAAGATTCATCACTAAACTATCACATATATGAGCAGAATTGTTCAATACAATACAAAAACTATGAGAAACAGTAATTGGAGGAACCGCTGGAAGGGTTTGCCGCTGGTTAGACAAGACCACCCAAGATTTTCCATCGCTGTAAAGACAGTTTAAAGTTTGTGTCAATCGAACAAGATAAATTCTGTTCTCAATAGTTTTAGTTCTCATATATATTTAAGTCTTACTTTCCTTTTCACTAAAAACGACTGCCTCGGTGACACAAACTAAAAATATACTCTCTTTACCTTTACATAGAAGAAACATTAATTTAAGTATTTACAGAAGGGTGAAAATCCAAAATAAAAACATATGGCGAGACTTAAGACACTGAAGCAATAACTATTATATATTGACACGCAAGTTGTTGCCTGGACCAATCAGCGCTAGAGGTGCGTTGAGCGCCATATTCATGACATCAATCTCCCCCTTGAAGTGATCTCTTGCTTATTCAAGGAGCACTTCGGAACTTAGAATCTCGAGCGAGGAACTTCATGCAAGTTTGTTCCACTTTGAACATAGCACATTTCAGTCGAGCTGTAGGCCTTTCCATGGCTTTTCAATGTCATAGAATGATATCAGACTAAGTGAAGTTTCATAGGAACTTTATCTTCCTGATCATTGATATCACTAACGTGTTCGTCAGTATGTTTGCTCTCTTCTATTGACCTATCATCTTTTTTGGTCCGAAAATGATCCGGGATCATCTTCAGTTTCTTGGTGCGTCCTATAACTGTACTGCTCAACTGTTGGAAGCAGCTCTCGACTGTTAACTTCCCTTGATAGACTGTCTTCTTTGAAGACACAGTCCCGAGATTCCCCAACCTTTCTTAACTCGGTTATTCATACTCGGTACCCACGTACCCTGGAGGCATATCAATATGGTTGTCTCAGTATACGCTTCCATTCAATTAGGAATTTCTTAATATTCTTAGAGTATATGGCCAATAGCCTTCAGATGTCAAACGCTCGGCCTTTTCCCAATCCATAGCTCAGATGGCGTATTGTTGCCATTATGACTGTTAGCATCCTATTCATTACATAGGTAGCAGTGTAAGTCAGTTCTGCCCAGGATGCTTCTGGCAAACCACTACCGCATATCGTGCTACTGACTAGATATAAAAGAGTACTATTTATTATTTTTACCAAGCCATTTTGTTGGAGAGTATATGTCATGGTGTGCTAAAAACAACTCCAATGCTTTTGCAGAAAGTGTCTTCTTCTTTTTAGAAAATCTCCAACTAATTATCTCTGCTATTATTTTAAGATTCCTATTGGTTGTTTTTAGGATTCCTGAATCCACTGTTTGAATCTTCTCAAATTTTCAGATTTGTTTCTCAGTAAAAATACGCTCACATATCTTGTGGCCTCATCAATGATGGTCAAAGTGTACGTGGCTCTTCCCCATCTCGATTCATCAAATGAGCCCATTAAATCTGCCTGCAACAGGTCCAAAGCCATGATTTCCTCATCCTTCCTGTGCAAGTACCAAGCGAACGATAGGCGACAGTATTTGCAGTCTTCGTACTTTTCTGACTTTATCACGTTGCAAATAAGTTCTTCCACACTCTGCCTTTGACCATTTTGACTTTTGTATCCATATTTATATGCACTTATGTTTTGTGTCAAAGGTCTAGAGAAGGTAACTTTTTGTATTCAGATGCAATAAATACTCGATAATCTTGATCAGGTTGTGAAGATGGAGTAGTTTGTATATGTAGAAGAGTATACAAAGTTTCCTTCCTTTTTCTATCAAGGGTTTCCCCTTCATGTCTATAATGTGGGGGAAAAGTCTTTTTTTTTAACAACTTTAAATGTTTTGCCATTTGAAGCACTTAAAGACTTTTGTGTCTTATTTATGAAACATATGTCGCGTTCTGGACAACAAAATTAACATCACCTTGATGTCCTACAAACTTGGCCTTGATGGCACCACCTTCACAAGCTTTTATTGAAGAGCCATTTGTGCAATAGTGACGGTACTCAAAATTCTATTACATTATGATAGACTCATTAAATAGTCTCTGCTGGGAGTCAAATGCTGTTTGGTACTGGAATCTATGATCCACGTCTCAGAAGTGGCTCCAAGGAATGTTCTGCATGTTACTGACATGCTTACGCATTTATTATGTACAAAGACAAAGCTCGCCTTTCATGTCAAAATGAACGTAAAGGTAGACGCCATCTATTTTAACGCGAGAGGAAAACTATGTCTTTGTAGATTAATATCCTCCCAACAAAATTTCCATCTGAATTTATTCTGGTTGGCCCACTTTGGTTTTTGTTCTTTTCCCTCCATTTATTGCTGCACTTATTTGCATAATGTCCTTTGCTACCACATTTGAAGTATACTATCATTGCATACCTTTCTATTTTCAACAGATTTTGATTATGCAATATTAGCAGCCATGGCATTTATACTTTCGGGTAAATTAGGATACCTTCTTTTTTGTCTTCTGCGAGCAGCCATCTTTTAACTGTAGCGGCTGTTCAGTTCGTTTCTGACAAGTTATATATTGAAAAAATAGCACAAATGTGATATTGTACTTGGATAAGGTGCATAAATTATGAAAAACAAAAAGGTATCTCCTTATCGTGCAACTGAAAGTTGCTGATGGCTTGCGCCATCTATCGGAATAAATAAACGAGAATTAAAAATCAACGAAAATAGTTGATATTTATTCCGATAGACGGCGCAAGCCATCAGAAACTTTCAGTTGCACGATAAGGAGATGTATTTTTGTTTTTCATAAGTTACATATTGTCTAAACAAATGCATCTCAGTCTTCTGGTAATTCACACAGAATCATTTCCAGGTCTTCGTCTACTATGATGCTGCCAATTAAGGCTAATTCATTCACTATATAGTTGTTCATTTTCCCCGTATATATTTCTAAATTATTGTTATGCTGAGTCAGTCTTTCTCAGTAACACTGCCTTCTTAGTTGTAAGATACGATACTTCTATCTTTAGGTTCGTATATTTTTTCAGCTCAAGCCAAACAGCTTTAGACCTATTCAGCTGTTGAACATGTAGTTGTTGTTTGTTATCGATTCCGAAGTAAATATTTGCATAAGCTTTTCCTAGCCGAGATAAGTTAATCCTAGTTGCTTGGACTTCATTTGGGTCAGGCTTAGCCTCTCTGGGATTAAAAAAAAAATCTTAAAAATCATATTCTATTAAAATAAGTTTGACCTGAAAACTCCAGCTTGCATAATTGGCACCGTACAGCTTGGTAATAACCATATTCTCTATTTTCATTTATTTCAGAGACAGTGAGAGAGAAAATGACAAGAAAAATGTTCTGGTTAAATACGTTTTAGAACTTGGTTGATTTAAATAAAAACAGCATCAGTTTCATAGTCTTTTGTTTGAAGTCTTCTTTTACTTTCCTTCTTAGTAAAACGACAGGCTCAGCAACACAAAATAAATATGCTTCATTTAGTTTTACATATAGCGGAAAATATAAATTAATTTAGTTATCCACAGAAAACATAAAATATTTTAAAAACGTATGCGAGATGGAACACCATCAAAATTTATTTATACCGCGTGCACCTTCATTTTATGCGAATTCTACACGCCATTACAACTCGCCATTATACAGCAAAGCAACATCTATCATATAATGATGCCTACGTTGTTGTGTGAACCAATCAGCGCCAAGGTTGGGCCATCTTCATGATATCATAGAGATGACGCGTTATTGTCTTAGAATTAAAATTAGATGATTAATTGTTTAAAATATTGAGTGTGTGAGAGAGAGAGAGATGTGTGTGTGAATTAAGAAGATAAACATTTATATTTAAATGGAGAATCAGATGGGAAAGTTCACCACTGAAGAGCCAGTCCCTGATAATATTTTAATATTGTAGTAGTAGAGGGGTTTAAGCATTTTTTAGGTTTGTAAATAAAACATTCGCACATAATTTGTTCTTAGTTTTAAGTGAACTTTTATGTAATACCATCAATTAACTATAATGAAAATAGAAAAAAAACAAAATTTCCAAATAATATTATTCGAATTTGAATGAATATCATAAAAGTTGCTTCAGCTCAATATAGAAGGAAGCCGTCACTCTACTACTTAGATTTTTGCAAAGGAATGATTTTCCTTTAATTCTTGCAATTGACCAGATCGCGTTTAAAATTTGAATTTCAAAATCAAGGGTCAAGAGAATCGAATTTTATTCCTCAATCACTTCGAAAAAATGAATGAATTGTATATTTGGATTAACAACCGTTTGTGTTTAAAAATCCTGAAAAATGACATATATGGTACACGATTTTATAAGTGAAGGGAATGAATACAGATAAACACGTGAGATTTCTAATTGGATTCTACTCTAACTGGGGTGGATAAGATTGGTAGATTAATTTAGTTGAGGCTTGATTAAAGTTAGCTTTTTTATTTCAATTCTAGGAGTTAACCTGTTTGAAGACTCTTACATAAACAGGATAGTTTTTTATTGCTATAGAATATGTCATATTTACTGTAGAGAGAGATAGAAAATATGCTTTATTAATAGAATCATTTTAAGATATAGTATGATTTTGAATTCACTTGGGTCTTTATAGATTCAGATATTTTATACTATTTTGATGTAAAAAAAAAATTAGATTTTCAAAGTGAAGCCTGTAGAGAGAGGTAATTTATTCTTTCCTGGACAATATTGGTTCTGAAGATTTTTTTAATCTGAAATAATACTAGAAAGGTATACCACGTTTTATATATGGTTGATAATAGGTCTACAAAAATATGTATTCTATTTAGCTAATATATGTTATATTTCATTTTATAAAAAATACTCTTTTATTCCATTGGGTTAAGAAATAGTAACCAAGCAAGTGTCCCATTGTTACATTTGACTATCGCTGCGTGAACTGAGACTGACTAATGGCAGAGATGACTTTTATCGAGAGTATGGTTCGCAGACTTTGCCTAGCATATCTAGGGTGTGCATTCTTATGTTTTGTATTTGCAGTGGCGTACCCACTCATCTGTTTGGTGTTAACAACAGTTAACAGTGTAGACCGGCTTGTTGCCGCAGTTTGGCCTTATGCCTGCCGATACCTGAGGTACTCAGATGAGATTGGGTTCGCCTGGTTTATTTGTAAATATTCATGGCGTGGGCTAGGCAAAGTGAGAGGTTGGTATAAGACAGAATAGGGAGTAGGTGAGATTTGTTATGTTAAGTTTTTAAAGATTGGTAAATTAATCAAAATTCTTCTTCATTGGCATTTTTATCAAAATTCTTTTTTTTATATACATATATAAAGATTGGCTAGTGTTTTTTCTTTTTTTTTTTTCAAAATTCATCTCCCTTATTAGCCAACCTCATTTCCTTTCTGATAGCCATGATCCCTCCCTGAAGCTGATGCCAGGCAATCTACTCGATGATGCTTCACCGAACTTTGGGTCCCTTGAAGACATGCTATTGCTACGCTCAATGATTTTCATGAACTGATACCTACCTTCTGGAAACTCTTTACCCAACCTCATACGAACTACGTGATATTCTGGACAAGAATTATTCTAATGATCAAGAACATTGTGGAGATTTCTTTCCCATTGGTAACCTGGAACCAACGGAGCCGCTCTGACCACTGAGCTTTATGAATTAAAATTAATCTATTGATTTTTGAAAACCATGATATCAATCACCTGATCCTCTGGATAAGTCTATTCCAACAGTTATCTCGAACGTACTGATGTACCATATGAAACCATTTCAATCAAAGCTGACTATCTTAAACCAATTCTTTATTATCTGAGATCCCCATATCTTGCTCATTTTTCAATCAATTCTTGGAATAGCAACCTCTGCTTATCTTTAAGCATGTGTCTTCATTACCTGGAATCTTTTCTTTACAAGCCAATTTCAAAGGGACCAATTTACTCACTTCTATTGAAGACAAAACCTTGATAATATCTGACCTTTTAAACCATCACCCTACTATTTGAGCCCCACAACCTGCTCATCCTAACCATCTTCCTCCGTCATCTTGGAATATAAACTCCTGCTTCTCTCTCAGCATGTACCGTCAATGCCTGGCATCTTTCTCCTACAAGCTCGCTTCAAAGGGACCAACCCGAGACAATGGAAATGACCATTCTCCCTCCAATCCTAGTCAATATCTTCCCTCTCTCTACAAATAATTTTGCAGTTGAATAATAAAATCCTTTGTGGCAATGCGAGTTTTCTATAAAAATTATATAAACACTCACACAAATACATTTGCCTATAGTAAGTTTAGTAATTCTCCAAAGTCCAATCTTCTATATATACACACAAAGCCTTTATAAAAACACAATTCATATACAGATTCTCATTTCTCATTGCCGGCTTGCAACAATATCCCCGGAGAGAAAACGATGTGACTCTAATTTCTTTTTCCTGCTCGTAAAAGTTGTACAGGGACATAAATAGAGAAGAAGAAAAGAGAGAGAAAATATTCAACTTGATATGGCGCTGGTTGAAATACTTTTCATTGAAATAAGTTGGCTGTCGTTTACTTTTGAGAATAAGTCTTTCTTGATTCGCTAATATTCTGAAGCTTAAGAATGTAAAGATAATTTCCATTTCTATTTTTTTCTTTGCAAAGATGGCATTTTGTATTCCGCTAACTGAAGATTTTGGTGTGGTTTCCTGAAAAACGAATGTAGTATTATCTGTTGTTCAATATAGCGTTTTAGTGAAAATGGAAGTTCACTTTCTCCAAACTTTCCGCAAACCCGAAATAGATATTTCTTATTCTTGATATCTCAAGTAGTTGAGTTAAACATATAAGGAGAAGTCGGCTATTGTCCCTTTCCTAATTCTAAGCCAGAACCTGAGTGTTAATTTCAACACTGTAACTTTCAGTGACGTTTGTCCACATTCCATTCGCAGTAAATATATAACCGGGAGTATATCTAGGTAAATTTAAGTGCCGCCGGAGAAAATTGTCCTGAACATCGTCCACCAAGCTCTTCTGGTTATTGGCCCAAATCAGAGCTGCATATAGCAAGGTCGAGAGCACCATTGAATCCAAGAACCTGAGTGAGGATTTGATAGGGTTGATTTTTGATTAGGTAAATATTGTCCAAACCGCATTAATAGCATTTAGCGACTTGTTTTTAAAAGGTTGCGCCGCCTGTTGAATTTGAAGTTGTCAGTTGGTAACCCAAATACTTGTATTTAGGTGTTGTAATGATTAGTCCCCAGAACCGAACGTCAGAGCGAGCCAGTCGGCCTAAATTTCCAAACACCATAACCTTTGATTTCTTCTGGTTCAAAGTGAGGAAATTTCTTCGAAATATTTTCGGAGTAAATTAAGCTCTATCTGAAGATTATTTTGGTTTCTCCAAAAAGCACAATGTCGTCTGAGAACAGAAGGTGTTTCCATAATTCGGTAAATAGATACTTGGCATGTCCACATCATCATATAAAGACACTAGGACATTTAGAAATATGATAAATAAGTGAGGTGATAGCTGTTCATCCTGTAGAACTCCGTATTCTATTTTTATAAATTCCGTAAGTGAGCCGTTCAATATATGTGGTGCTGACATTTGAATATAATAGCTATGTATAAGGGTGATGAAACGATCGTTCAAACCATAAGGTGCCAAATTTTCCCAAAGAAGAAGGAGTCGTACAGTATCAAACATTTTTGATATACACAACAAAAGCGTAGAACTTCCTTCTTTTGCGGCTCAGCGTCATTTGAATCAGTGAGGTAAGTATGAAAATATGGTCTTGACAAGAATATCCCCTTCTGAAACCCGCTTGATTTCCCGCCAATATACCCCGAGGTAAACCTGATGGCAGAGATTATGGATTTCCTGGATGTGGCATTCGCAGGGTTCTTCAGTCTTCTGCCTCTTTGACTTAAAAAACTTCCGTGCGTCAGGCAGTATCTTCTTGTAATCCAAACATCCCGCAGAAGCCGTCCTCAAAACTTCTCCACGAGATGATCGCGCCATCTTCCAACAGGTTCAGTCAGTGGAGGACCACATTGACAAGCTGAATTGTCTCGTTCCATCTGTTGTACATACTTTGCCACTTCTCTAGCATTCCTTCAACTACTATCCAAGATATATATTTCCGTTTCCAGAAAAGGCAGTTGGATCTCGTTGGAGATGACAAGGTAGGTAGGATCCGCTAGCAATGCGTCTCTGGTCTCCTTTATTTCAATTTATATTATTTCTGGCAAAATTAAATCGAAAATTTTGGTTCATGTCATTTGAGTGTTAATCTTTCTGAAGTTACATCACGCTACCCAGCGACTCCGCAAAAAAAGAGACCGCGGATATAAATAATGCAAGTGCAAATTTGAGTATGGCACTTGAATAGAAACAAATATATCCACAATAAATTTATATATGAAATTATTTATAGGAAGAGATTCTATATACAGTTACGAGCGTCATCCGTTCTTAATTCTTTATCTCCTAATCATTTGTCATCTCTGTCACCGTTTGCTTTTTATTGGAATGGCGCCCTCCTATTGGTTGGCTACGATCACGCCACCTTTGCCCCCCCCATCATGCCCCCCCCCCCCCCCCCCCCTACTCCCTTTTTCGTTTTTGTAACTTTTGTGTTGGAGCGGGTCGCTCCTTAAATAAATGCATATATTAGTTAATAACCAAATGGAATCCTCTCTTTCTTTTTCCCAGTAAGAGACGCCTACGGAAGCCAACTAGTTATTAACTAATATATGCATTTATTTAAGGCGCCAATTTATAATTGTAACAAATAGTATTTGAATAAAAACATTCAATCGGGTAAAACACGGGCGTTGCCCGGGTCATTCGGCTAGTAGAAATATATATATTTATTTAAGTAACCC
Source organism: Cordylochernes scorpioides (assembly GCA_030710605.1). Classification (NCBI taxonomy): domain Eukaryota; kingdom Metazoa; phylum Arthropoda; class Arachnida; order Pseudoscorpiones; family Chernetidae; genus Cordylochernes; species Cordylochernes scorpioides. The sequence goes on along the minus strand of CP092867.1, from coordinate 38,274,049 downwards.
AGGTTCCTGGAGCGTACAGAAGTCGCCAACTACCCGGGATGTCCTTCTGACCTAAGTCTTCTTGGATTTATATACAATGCCAGTGGAAGTCCAATTAATGAGGTGTCGCCAGGCAGATTTCTTTCTTGGGAGATTTTCTAGGGATGCTGGACATATGTTGGTGGTAGAAATATAAACAAGAGCGGTTGCTCATCAAATGTATCTTTTTCCGCTCGAGCCGATAACAACATTCAAACTCTCTTGTGCTTCGCGTGGATTCCTCGTGGACGTCTCACGTTCATGCTCCCTAGCTAGGTGTTGTAGAGATTCTATACAAGATCAAATCACTTCTTTGCTTAATAAAGATATTCCAATTTTCTTCAACGAATATTTGAACATCTTGGGTCGTTATTCGATAAATTAATCATTTATATCTATATATATATTGTAGCGTAGAAATCAAGTCTTTGTATATCTGGAGATGTGAAAGTAATTATTGATGACGTCACCACGACCAGTCAACAAATATTGACAAAGTAACCCCAACTATCTACAGCTAGAGGAAATTGAGCAAGCGAGCTAGGCAACTAAATAAATATACATGTCTCCCACATTATGGAATATTCTTATAAATGAGATACTGAATAATAATCTGGATGATAATTGTGAAACAATAGGATATGCAGATGATATTACGCTAATATGTTGGAATAAAACTCCTGAACAACTAAGAAAGACAATAGATAACGTATTAAGAAAAATCAATGAGTGGTGTGAAAGTCGTAAATTAAAATTGTCAGATGAAAAAACAAAAATAATATATTTATATAAATGCAATAGCGATATAATAGTCTCAGGTAGCAAGTTAATTAAACCGGTTGAAGAACTTAAGATCCTAGGAGTGTGACTATTAAAAACAACCGAGTCAGAAGCAAACTGGACTTTACGCCTCACGTTAATGAAACGATCATAAAAGTAACTAGAGCTAGTGGATACCTATTTGGCCTGACAAAGAAATCATGGGGTCTAGACTTTAGACGAAGACTGATACTGTATAAGACATTATATCGAAGTACAATTACATACGGTTATCCAATATGGTATCCATTCATAAACAAAAAGTCTAAGGAAAAACTAAATTCTCTTCAATATAATATTTTAAAACACTGTATACAAGCCTACAGTACAACAGCATCGGATTGTACACACATACTTGCACAAGTCCCCAAACTTACTGAATATGTTGAATCTAACATGCTGAAAACCGAAATAAATTACAATCGATTTGACTCTTCAAGTAGGAATATAATTTTTAATAATATAAGGGAAAAATTGCAGAAATACTATGAGAAGACTAACACCATTTTCAAGTCCTTCTTTACTGATTCCCAAATACCCAAATATGTCAAGCCAAATTTTTACAACGTTCAATTTTTTACTGGACACGGTAACTTTAGATCATATTTGTACAAGGTCAGAAAGACGGATTCGCCTAAATGCTCATGTGGTGCAGAAGAAGAAAATCCTGTACATATTCTAACGGACTGTCGACTTGTAGAGGACTTGAAAGTCAAAAATCAAATAAATATAAATTGTCTAAATCAAATAGTTAATAATAGATATATGTATATAAATTTTAATAGATTTTGTAGAATGTTTTTTAGTAATAGATAGCCTGGGCTGTAATAAATGGTAAATAGTTATATGCTGTAATTAGCTCTAAATTTCTGTTCTTAACTGTGATGTTCACTAATATTCATTATAGGATAATTAAATCGTTAACTAACTGACAAAAATACGTTAATAATTTCTATTTTAATAACTAAAATCATATTAATAATTACTGTAAAAGCTCCCAAACTTGTGTATGCATGCAAATATTCAAGACGGATATCGCGTGCATTGTAAATGATAATAAATAAAAAAATATATATATATATTGAATATTTCATTTATATAAATATATTTAAGATGTTAAACCCCTCTAAACGCCTCTTCTAACCCGAAAGTTAACGATATTAAATATAATCACATAAATGGATGGTTTAATTTTCAATTTAATCATTGATCATGATTGAAGTGAATTCTCGATAATTGGGGCGTGGACAATCGTCAATTCTAACAACGCCACTTTGAGCCCATTTAAAAATGTGGTCTTCTAATAACCGACTACATCCTCTTGTATAGTTTGACTATGTTTCTCTGCGTGAAGAAATCTGATGACAGACGATTCTTCGAGACATCATTTTGTAAAAATTGTTTCTTAATTCAAATTAATTTTTTTTAGTTTTAAATATTGGTGAAAAAGAGGTTAATATGTTATTTTAAACTGGAAAAACCTTTGGGAATTTTCATCCCTGATGAGTAGGCCATCCTAATAAATTATCATTGCAGTAAAGGCAGTAGGGAATCATTTATTGTCTAGAAAGAATCATTCGAGCCGAAATAGCTTATAAACTGAAAGTATCTACATACAATATCAGAATTATAAAAACAACGATAAGAGAGGACAATAATTTTATTCCTAAAATATTTTTTAAATTTAAATATCACTCTAAAAAGTCATATAAGTATATTTTAGATTAAAAAGTAGAATATAATCATTTCTTTAAGACCTAAGAGATTTATAAGAAAAGAACATTTCCTCGTAAATCCTTGCAATTGGCAAGAGATTGTGATATTAATTGAATTTCAATATTCAGGGTCAAAAATACATTTTATATCTATATCACTCTGAATGAAGTTGATTAAAATTAATAAGAGTGTTTGTTAAAAACTTCTTTAATCATATATTAGGTACATGGTGTATAAGGTAAAATATTCAAGACTGATATAAACATAATTTTTTTAATAGGATCCTACTAACTGGGATAACATTTGTAGCCACGGAACAGGTGGCAGGACTTTGTCAATATTCCTATCTCCTCAGCTAGCCGTCCCTTCAACGTTTCTCCTTCTAAGAGTTCAATGCCGAAATTGCAGAACAGCTGGCCCTGCATGCTTTTCCCCATCCTGCACATCCGGCCTCTGCTCGAGAGACCTGTATCGCCTGTGGATCTAGTGACCTGATGTTTGTCCATCGGTACTGGTCCTGCAGCGGCCACCCGGCCTACACGGCTAGCTCTTCGGCCAAGGCCTCTGTTCGAGAGACCTGCATCGCCTTTGGATCTAGTGACCTGATGTTTGTCCATCGGTACTGGTCCTGCAGCGGCCACCCGGCCTACATGGCTAGCTCTTCGGCCAAGGGCTGGGCGACAACGTCATCCTTGTGTCTGCCATCCATACATAGGCTCTTTATGAGCTTTGAGGTCAGGTGAAGCATGAAAACCTCCTTACTGTCTGTAGGAGGTCTCTTTGTTATTGGGGGAGTTTCCTGGGCTTTACCTCACTGCGTAAACTGTAATATTTTTATATATGTATATTTATCAATTGTATATTTTTTAAATTTATTTATGATATTGTATAATTATATCCTCATGTTTATATAAATTTTTCGTTCATCCGTATTTGTGTGAAATCTTATATATATATTTTTTTATGTAATAAAAAGGAATATATTTGATTGAGTAAAAATATTTGTCTTTCTATTACCTCAAGATTTAAATATGGATTGCTCATTTTTTTAAACAACAACAAAAATAAACGATGCTAAGAAGATATACTACATAGAAGGTGTGTGTATTTCATTCTTATAGATTTGAAATAATTGAGATGGACAAAACTCAGATATTGTTTAAATTCAAATAGAAGACTCTTTAGTAAAACACCTCATTTTGATTGTCAACATTTGGTGCTGAAAATACTAATTTTGAAATAATACTCTAGTAAGGAGGAATTATTAAAATATCGTTGTATCGTATGTAAGGTCCGTCAATATCTATAATATATCTGTAAATATCTCAGTACTTGAATACTTAATATCAAATATTATAACTTTTAAAGAAGAAAATATTTAAGTCATTGTTACTAAGCAAGTGTACCATTGTTACCTTTGTATCTCGTTGACTGCCTGGAAGAGAATCTGACTAATGATGGAGACGAATTTTATTGACAGAATGGTTCGCAGACTTTGCCTAGCATATCTAGGGTGTGCATTTATTTGTTTTGTATTTGTAGTGGCGTACCCACTCATCTGTTTAGTGTTAACAACAGTTAACAGTGTAGACCGGCTTGTTGCCGCAGTTTGGCCTTATGCCAGCCGATACCTGAGGTACTCAGATGAGATTGGGTTCGCCTGGTTTATTTGTAAATATTTATGGCGTGGGCTAGGCAAAGTGAGAGGTTGGTGGTAGACAGAGAGGGAGTAGGAGAGATGTTTGGTATTAGGTTTTTTAAGCATTGTAAAATTTTTCAAAATTCTTTTTTTGCATTGGCGTTTTTCCTCAAAATTCATATTTAAATGATTGGCTTATTTTTATTTATTTATTTTTCAAAATTCATCTCCCTTATTAGCCAACTTCATTTCCTTTCTGATGGCCATGATCCCTCCCTGAAGCTGATGCCAGGCAATCTGCTCTCATGATGCTCCTCGTCATTCTGGGTTCCTCGAAGACAAGCTATTACCACTTCCTCTGATCATCTCAAACTAAAGTTTTATTTTTGCCAGTTGGAAACTCTGAACCCGGCTTTCATATGATCTGCAGGGTATTCTGAACAAGAACCTTCTTAATGATGATGAACCCTATCGTGATCTCTCTCTTGCCCATTGGTATTCTTGAACCAACCCAGCCGCTCTACCCACTGAGCCTCTTGAATTCAAATTAATCTATAAATTTTACAAACTATCAATTCAAATACTTGATCTTCTGAATAAGCCTATATAAACGCTTACATCCAACCTGAGGATGTCCTACAAGAAACAACGTCAATCAAAACTGAATTTCTTGAAGGAGCATCCAACTAACTGAGCCATACATCTTGATTATCCTTCTATGATAACCTTGGAAAACAACCCCTATTTCTCTTTAGACCTTTGCCTTCAATAGCTGGCAACTTTCTTCCTCGAGCTTGCTTCAAAGGGACCAACCTGCTCATTTCTCACGAAATACAACTTCTATAAAAGCTGACTTTCTTGTAACAGCACTTCATGCTCCCACTCATATTTATATATCACCTTGGAAAAGAAACTCCTGCATCTCTCTCACCACGAGTCTTCAATGCCTGGCATCTTTCTCCTACGTCCTGTCTTCAAAGGGACCAAGCCGAAACAAGAGAAATGATCTTTCTTTCCTCAATCCTTTTCACTATCTTCCCTTTCTTCAACAAATCATTTGACAGAGAAAGAATAAAATTATTTAATCGAATACGAGTTTTATATATAGTCCATTAGAATTTATACCCATTCAACAAGAATTAGTTAAATAGTGGTAATAAAATGACAACGATTATATAACGATCCACTTAAATGGGTTCTTCAATCTTAGAGATAGAGGGGATGAGAAGAAGAGGATAATGGCCCAACTTCACCATTTTTGACTTACGGGCTTATGTGAAATATAGGATCATGTTCACATTACATTGAGGAATTGATGAAGACCATTCAACCTAAGGTTGCTATAATTACACAGTATCAAATCTATATCACGTTACACCATCAGTTCTCATTAGGGTAAAAAAAAAATCTTCGCTTAGTACTAAGGCTAACTATAAGGCGTATGTATATAAAAAATATTATTCAATAAAAAATATATTTTTGTGAATAAGCCATTAATATAAGAGATATTCAAAATAACTTTTTTAATTTTAGAAAGTATTCATTCTCTGTGCATACAGTTGCCATCTTTTAGGGAGTCATTGTATGCCGCTAATGAACAATTCTTAACTTCCTAAATTTAAAATATGTTTAAGTATTTCAAACTGTTGAAGTTTGAGATTGAATCAAGGAATAAAAGGATTATTTATTAAACAAAGTAACTTAAAACAAGATGTTAAAGTAGCAAAATTTTAAAGGCAAGTATATATGAAGGCGAGAGACAAAGACTGAAAATCTTGACGTCGACCGCAGCGCCGCCGCGGCCGTTGATTGGTCGATCCTCCAATGCTCCATGCCAATATTTTGATCGCTATTCCATCACTCCCTCTCGATCCAAAATGTTCAGTAGACCTCTTAAGTAGTGGAATTGGTTACGTGGAAGAGGTTTAGTCATTATATCAGCTAGCTGTTCTGAGCTGCAAACATGATGCACTTTAAGTTCACCTTCTTCATGTTTGGATCTAATGAAGTGGTAGCGAACATCAATATGTTTCGTTCGTTTGTGGAATACTGGATTTTCAACAAGTTTTATTGCTGCTTGGTTGTCGATATAAAGTTCAGTTTCTTTAGTAATATCACAGCCGATGCCCTGTAGAAGTCTTCTGATCCAAATCAATTCCTTAGCAGCACTGCAGGCAGCGATGTACTCACTTTCGGTGGTTGAAAGTGCGATAATTGGTTGTCGTTGGCTTGCCCAAGAAACAGTTCCTCCGTTCATCATGAAGGCATAACCAGTCGTACTTTTTCTGGAGTCAACATCACGAGCAAAATCACTATCAGAGTAGCCAACAAGTTGGTCTTGTCCAGTGAAGAGAATTCCCATGTGTGGAGTGCCTTTCAGATAACGGAAAATATTCTTCACTGTTGTACAATGTGCAGGTCCTGGATATTCTAGGAATTTACTCACTTGTGAAACTGCATAAGTGATATCTGGACGTGAAACGCATGATGCAAACATAAGGGATCCAACAGCTTCTCGAAAAGGGAATTTAGGCATCTTTTCCTTTTGTTCTGGAGTAGGACAGTCCTGCTTTGTTAAGATGACAGAAGGATCCATAGGCACCGAAGCAGGAATACAGTCAGCCATATTAAATTTACTCAAAATTTTGTCAATATATGATGACTGGTGAATGAAAATACTTGTTCTATCTTCTGACTGCTTAATTTGTAGCCCAACAAAAAAGTTAACACTTCCAGATGTAATATCAAATGCGTGTTCTAACTCATCCATTATAATAGCTATTGCCTCTTTATCTTTAGATAGAATAATTCCATCATCAACATAGAGAGCTAAGATAACATTTGAATCATTGTGTGTTCCAATGAAAATGCACGGGTCGGCGTCTGATGTTTTGAAATTATGGCTATACAAAAAATTGGTAAATTTCTTATTCCAATTTCTAGAAGATTGTTTAAGACCATACAGACTTTTATGTAATCTATAGCAGCTATTATCATCTCTCTTGTAGCCTTCTGGTTGTTCAAGATAAACAAGTTCCTCTAATTCGCCATTGAGAAAAGCTGTCTTTACATCGAATTGCTTAAGAAACATCCTTTCAGAAGCAGCGTGTGATAAAAGAATGCGTAACGAATCATACCTGACTACTGGGCTGAACGTATCGAAATAGTCAACATTTTTGATTTGAGAATAGCCTTTTGCAACTAATCTGGCTTTGAACCGTTGAATTGTACCATCGGACTCCGTTTTAATTTTATAAACCCATTTACAACCGATAGGTTTATGACCATCTGCCAAACGTTCTAAAGTCCATGTTTTATTTTTATTTAATGCATGAATCTCTTCATCCATGGCTAATTTCCATCTTTCTGAATCTGAACTTGTTATTGCATCTATATAGTTACTGGGTTCATCAGCGAGCGCAAAGTTACATTGGCCTACATGGCTAGCTCTTCGGCCAAGGGCTGGGCGACAACGTCATCCTTGTGTCTGCCATCCATACATAGGCTCTTTATGAGCTTTGAGGTCAGGTGAAGCATGAAAACCTCCTTACTGTCTGTAGGAGGTCTCTTTGTTATTGGGGGAGTTTCCTGGGCTTTACCTCACTGCGTAAACTGTAATATTTTTATATATGTATATTTATCAATTGTATATTTTTTAAATTTATTTATGATATTGTATAATTATATCCTCATGTTTATATAAATTTTTCGTTCATCCGTATTTGTGTGAAATCTTATATATATATTTTTTTATGTAATAAAAAGGAATATATTTGATTGAGTAAAAATATTTGTCTTTCTATTACCTCAAGATTTAAATATGGATTGCTAATTTTTTTAAACAACAACAAAAATAAACGATGCTAAGAAGATATACTACATAGAAGGTGTGTGTATTTCATTCTTATAGATTTGAAATAATTGAGATGGACAAAACTCAGATATTGTTTAAATTCAAATAGAAGACTCTTTAGTAAAACACCTCATTTTGATTGTTAACATTTGGTGCTGAAAATACTAATTTTGAAATAATACTCTAGTAAGGAGGAATTATTAAGATATCGTTGTATCGTATGTAAGGTCCGTCAATATCTATAATATATCTGTAAATATCTCAGTACTTGAATACTTAATATCAAATATTATAACTTTTAAAGGAGAAAATATTTAAGTCATTGTTACTAAGCAAGTGTACCATTGTTACCTTTGTATCTCGTTGACTGCCTGGAAGAGAATCTGACTAATGATGGAGACGAATTTTATTGACAGAATGGTTCGCAGACTTTGCCTAGCATATCTAGGGTGTGCATTTATTTGTTTTGTATTTGTAGTGGCGTACCCACTCATCTGTTTAGTGTTAACAACAGTTAACAGTGTAGACCGGCTTGTTGCCGCAGTTTGGCCTTATGCCAGCCGATACCTGAGGTACTCAGATGAGATTGGGTTCGCCTGGTTTATTTGTAAATATTTATGGCGTGGGCTAGGCAAAGTGAGAGGTTGGTGGTAGACAGAGAGGGAGTAGGAGAGATGTTTGGTATTAGGTTTTTTAAGCATTGTAAAATTTTTCAAAATTCTTTTTTTGCATTGGCGTTTTTCCTCAAAATTCATATTTAAATGATTGGCTTATTTTTATTTATTTATTTTTCAAAATTCATCTCCCTTATTAGCCAACTTCATTTCCTTTCTGATGGCCATGATCCCTCCCTGAAGCTGATGCCAGGCAATCTGCTCTCATGATGCTCCTCGTCATTCTGGGTCCCTCGAAGACAAGCTATTACCACTTCCTCTGATCATCTCAAACTAAAGTTTTATTTTTGCCAGTTGGAAACTCTGAACCCGGCTTTCATATGATCTGCAGGGTATTCTGAACAAGAACCTTCTTAATGATGATGAACCCTATCGTGATCTCTCTCTTGCCCATTGGTATTCTTGAACCAACCCAGCCGCTCTACCCACTGAGCCTCTTGAATTCAAATTAATCTATAAATTTTACAAACTATCAATTCAAATACTTGATCTTCTGAATAAGCCTATATAAACGCTTACATCCAACCTGAGGATGTCCTACAAGAAACAACGTCAATCAAAACTGAATTTCTTGAAGGAGCATCCAACTAACTGAGCCATACATCTTGATTATCCTTCTATGATAACCTTGGAAAACAACCCCTATTTCTCTTTAGACCTTTGCCTTCAATAGCTGGCAACTTTCTTCCTCGAGCTTGCTTCAAAGGGACCAACCTGCTCATTTCTCACGAAATACAACTTCTATAAAAGCTGACTTTCTTGTAACAGCACTTCATGCTCCCACTCATATTTATATATCACCTTGGAAAAGAAACTCCTGCATCTCTCTCACCACGAGTCTTCAATGCCTGGCATCTTTCTCCTACGTCCTGTCTTCAAAGGGACCAAGCCGAAACAAGAGAAATGATCTTTCTTTCCTCAATCCTTTTCACTATCTTCCCTTTCTTCAACAAATCATTTGACAGAGAAAGAATAAAATTATTTAATCGAATACGAGTTTTATATATAGTCCATTAGAATTTATACCCATTCAACAAGAATTAGTTAAATAGTGGTAATAAAATGACAACGATTATATAACGATCCACTTAAATGGGTTCTTCAATCTTAGAGATAGAGGGGATGAGAAGAAGAGGATAATGGCCCAACTTCACCATTTTTGACTTACGGGCTTATGTGAAATATAGGATCATGTTCACATTACATTGAGGAATTAATGAAGACCATTCAACCTAAGGTTGCTATAATTACACAGTATCAAATCTATATCACGTTACACCATCAGTTCTCATTAGGGTAAAAAAAAATCTTCGCTTAGTACTAAGGCTAACTATAAGGCGTATGTATATAAAAAATATTATTCAATAAAAAATATATTTTTGTGAATAAGCCATTAATATAAGAGATATTCAAAATAACTTTTTTAATTTTAGAAAGTATTCATTCTCTGTGCATACAGTTGCCATCTTTTAGGGAGTCATTGTATGCCGCTAATGAACAATTCTTAACTTCCTAAATTTAAAATATGTTTAAGTATTTCAAACTGTTGAAGTTTGAGATTGAATCAAGGAATAAAAGGATTATTTATTAAACAAAGTAACTTAAAACAAGATGTTAAAGTAGCAAAATTTTAAAGGCAAGTATATATGAAGGCGAGAGACAAAGACTGAAAATCTTGACGTCGACCGCAGCGCCGCCGCGGCCGTTGATTGGTCGATCCTCCAATGCTCCATGCCAATATTTTGATCGCTATTCCATCACTCCCTCTCGATCCAAAATGTTCAGTAGACCTCTTAAGTAGTGGAATTGGTTACGTGGAAGAGGTTTAGTCATTATATCAGCTAGCTGTTCTGAGCTGCAAACATGATGCACTTTAAGTTCACCTTCTTCATGTTTGGATCTAATGAAGTGGTAGCGAACATCAATATGTTTCGTTCGTTTGTGGAATACTGGATTTTCAACAAGTTTTATTGCTGCTTGGTTGTCGATATAAAGTTCAGTTTCTTTAGTAATATCACAGCCGATGCCCTGTAGAAGTCTTCTGATCCAAATCAATTCCTTAGCAGCACTGCAGGCAGCGATGTACTCACTTTCGGTGGTTGAAAGTGCGATAATTGGTTGTCGTTGGCTTGCCCAAGAAACAGTTCCTCCGTTCATCATGAAGGCATAACCAGTCGTACTTTTTCTGGAGTCAACATCACGAGCAAAATCACTATCAGAGTAGCCAACAAGTTGGTCTTGTCCAGTGAAGAGAATTCCCATGTGTGGAGTGCCTTTCAGATAACGGAAAATATTCTTCACTGTTGTACAATGTGCAGGTCCTGGATATTCTAGGAATTTACTCACTTGTGAAACTGCATAAGTGATATCTGGACGTGAAACGCATGATGCAAACATAAGGGATCCAACAGCTTCTCGAAAAGGGAATTTAGGCATCTTTTCCTTTTGTTCTGGAGTAGGACAGTCCTGCTTTGTTAAGATGACAGAAGGATCCATAGGCACCGAAGCAGGAATACAGTCAGCCATATTAAATTTACTCAAAATTTTGTCAATATATGATGACTGGTGAATGAAAATACTTGTTCTATCTTCTGACTGCTTAATTTGTAGCCCAACAAAAAAGTTAACACTTCCAGATGTAATATCAAATGCGTGTTCTAACTCATCCATTATAATAGCTATTGCCTCTTTATCTTTAGATAGAATAATTCCATCATCAACATAGAGAGCTAAGATAACATTTGAATCATTGTGTGTTCCAATGAAAATGCACGGGTCGGCGTCTGATGTTTTGAAATTATGGCTATACAAAAAATTGGTAAATTTCTTATTCCAATTTCTAGAAGATTGTTTAAGACCATACAGACTTTTATGTAATCTATAGCAGCTATTATCATCTCTCTTGTAGCCTTCTGGTTGTTCAAGATAAACAAGTTCCTCTAATTCGCCATTGAGAAAAGCTGTCTTTACATCGAATTGCTTAAGAAACATCCTTTCAGAAGCAGCGTGTGATAAAAGAATGCGTAACGAATCATACCTGACTACTGGGCTGAACGTATCGAAATAGTCAACATTTTTGATTTGAGAATAGCCTTTTGCAACTAATCTGGCTTTGAACCGTTGAATTGTACCATCGGACTCCGTTTTAATTTTATAAACCCATTTACAACCGATAGGTTTATGACCATCTGCCAAACGTTCTAAAGTCCATGTTTTATTTTTATTTAATGCATGAATCTCTTCATCCATGGCTAATTTCCATCTTTCTGAATCTGAACTTGTTATTGCATCTATATAGTTACTGGGTTCATCAGCGAGCGCAAAGTTACATTGGCTATTCGAAACTTTAGAGCGTGTTATCATTGGATGCGAACTGATATCGGATACTGGCGGCATTTCCTGCACTGGAATGTTTGCTGTCGCAACTGGTGATTCATCCGGAGCGCTGTTAATCTGAAATATTATTTCTTTCGGTTTGGTAGATTCTCTATCTGGAGTAGCTTGAGTAGCTTTCTCATCGAATGTGACATCTTTAGAAATTCTTATTTTTCTAGTTTTCCAATCCCATAATCTGAAATTTTTGCTTGTATTCTCATAACCTAAAAACATAAGTTTTATCGATTTATTATCCCACTTTTTACGGTTTTCTTTGGGAATATGCATATAAGCATTACAGCCAAATATTTTATAGTTAGCTACATTAGGCTTTGTGCCAAAGAAAAGTTCATAAGGTGTCGTTCCAGTGGTTTGCTTAGTCGCACTTCTATTTAGAATATTAGTGGCTGTGTTACATGCCTCAGCCCAAAAAAATCCTGGAAGATTTCGTGAATTTAGCATGGACCTGGCTGCTTCCACAATCGTACGATTGTCTCTTTCTATACGTCCTATCTGTTCGTGCACATAAGGTGCAGTGAACTCGTGAATTATCCCAAATCTTTTACATAAATCTGCAAAATTATCGCTTTTGAATTCTAGCGCATTATCAGTCCTAAGAACTTTTATCTTTTTTTCCAGTTTGAGTATAGATTAGAGTAGCATATTCTTTGAATATATCTAGCACATCTGATTTGTTTTTAATAAAATAAATATGGCGATAACCACTAAAGTAATCTTTAAATAAGCAGAAATACAGATATTTACTTAATGATTGAGTCTGCATTGGGCCACAAATATCATCATAAATAAACTCACCTAGCTGGTAGTTTTTGCCATCTGAGGGATAGCACGACTTTCTATGGGCTTTTCCAAGTTGGCATCCTTCACAGAAGAAAAATTCTCCCTCAAAATCTTGAGGCTGCAGACTATCCACCAATCCTTTGGTCGCCATCTCTCGAAGTGTAGCAACTGGAAGATGCGCAAGTCTCTCGTGCCACAACTGAAGCTTGTTCTCGCTAGTGATGTATCCTTGTGATGATGACGTAACCTTGAAGAGCATCCTGTAGAGGTCGTCATGACGCACTCCTACGGCTTTTAGGTCATTATCCATGAAGATCTGTAGCTTGTCATGTTTGATAATGACGTTGAATCCTCTTCTTGTGGACGTAGAAAGGCTATACAAATCTTTCTTTAGTTGCGGCGAGTAGAGCACATTTCTTATGTACGTATTGTACCATCCACCGTCGACGTAGGCTTGAATCTCGATGTCTCCCATGCCTTCTGCAAGTAGTGTCGAGTTGTCTCCCAAGTAGATTGGATGATCACTGGTGAACGGCGTGTAGGTCTTGAACCACTCTCGTCGAAATGTCATGCTGCAGCTTGCACCGCTGTCAGCATACCAAATATCATTGGGCTCTACTTGATTATCGCACAAAATAAGTCCATAATCACTTGAACTTCCTTTTGAATCATGAAGATTTTTGGATTTATTTTTCTCATTAGCTAATCTTTTTCTACATTCGCGGCTCCAATGTCCAATTTTGTGACAATAGTGGCATTTAGTGTTCTTCTTGGCATCTTGAAAAGAACGTTGTGTATCTTTAGGCTTCGTTCGTGCTTGCCTGTGTAATAAGGCCTCATCTTGTTTAGAAGAACCGCTTTGTTGATTCCTTGTTTCTTCAATCAAAAGTCTTGCAGTTAAATTGTTAAGAGTTTGAGCTTTCGGATCTAACGATTCCCACGCTGCAACAAAGTAGCGCATACTCGAAGGCAAAGTATTTAAAATTTTTGCTACCTTTTGATCTTCCGTTATGGTTCCGCCCATTTGTGAAATTTGTGCAGAAATATTTTCAATTTTTGCTATGTAATCACTTATTATTTCCGATGTCAATCGTGCATCGAAGAATTGTTGCCAAAGTAGGCCAATAGTAAATTCGGATTTTTGTTCATGAATAGCAAGTAATTTCTGCCACATTTGTGAAGCGGAAGTACAGTTCATCAGGGGCTGAAGAAACTTTAATTCGATTGCCTGTGATAATAACATCCTTGCCTTAACGTCCTTTGATTTCCAATTCTGTAGTGAACTTTCAGAGTTACTGTCGGAGGAAACAACATTCGGCTTTATTTCTAAGCCTTCCAATAATTCTAGTAATTTTTGTTGTTCCATAAGAAGCCTGAATTGGAATTTCCATAGTGAAAAGTTTTCACCATTAAAAACTTTAATCCTTGAAAGACAATCTTTGCTCATCTTCTTTTTCTTGGAATCGGCCAACGACAAAAAGAAACTAGGGTTATGGTTGGCGGTTGACGCCTAAACTTCGAGCAAAACAAAGGCTTACTCACTGCTGGCGGTTAATCCTTTTAGGCGCAGTGGAAGCGTGCTGGGCCCATAACCTGTTGAAGTTTGAGATTGAATCAAGGAATAAAAGGATTATTTATTAAACAAAGTAACTTAAAACAAGATGTTAAAGTAGCAAAATTTTAAAGGCAAGTATATATGAAGGCGAGAGACAAAGACTGAAAATCTTGACGTCGACCGCAGCGCCGCCGCGGCCGTTGATTGGTCGATCCTCCAATGCTCCATGCCAATATTTTGATCGCTATTCCATCACAAACAAACAATGGAAATTTGGTGTAAGGTCGGAAGAGTATAAAAGGAGGATTTAATAATACTTTTAAACGAATATTCTGTGACGCTTGAACCGTTTTGAATCGCATGATGGCGATCGTTATCATAAAGCAAAATGCTCTTTCAGACACCAATCTCTTCTTATAAATCTTATACCTCATAGCATTTGAAATAAACAAGAATGTGACACTCAATGTTTATTGTGTTCCCTCTTTCAAATCAAATCGCGTAAGAGCTCTCTCCCTAGACCCTGGAACTCACATATTGATCCTTCCTCTTGGTCAAGATAAAATAAGTTTAAAGAATAAAATAATCTTCTTGAAAAATAAAAGGGTTATTTAAAAAAAGTATAAACAAGCATAACTCATATTTAAAAATCTGATAAATGAATAACACACGTCCGAATCGATCAAAAATTGTCTTTAAAAACAGCCGATCAAAAAGTAAAGATATACTCTTTAAATGGAAATATCGATAAAAATTCAAATGATTGCTTGTTCCAAAATTACTTTATTAGGTACCGCTCAAAAAGAGAGCAACCTACCTTTTGATATTTGCAACAATGAATAATATGTAAAGGTTATTCACATATTAAACAAAATGTTAACGCAGGATTCAATCCCGGTTCATGGCTGTCGGGAATCGAGGATGTTACCCACTCGTCCACCGACTCTCTTTCAAATGATTAAAGAGAATTGGTGAACTCACCAAACACAACAACACCGACGCTGTAAAATACAATAATCAAAACGGGATAAACCCTTTTAAAAAGTATGACAACTTAAGTATAAAAATATTAATATAATGGGAGAATGCCTGAAACTTTCATAATTAGGCATAAAAAATCTGATTCAACAAAATACATAGAAAGGGATGACAATTTCTTGGTAACAAAATCAGAATAAAGAAAAAAGGGAGGAATATGAACAGTTCTGTTATCTAGAACAACTGAATAGAAGAGGTAAAAGCGAAACCAAACAGCGATAATTTTACGATAAAAAATAACTGATAAATGGAAAAATGACCTAAATATCCTTGTAGTAGCAAATGATTAAAGAGGAAGTTGAGCGTAGACAAGTGGGGGAACGTGACGGAAGAAACATCTGTCGTCTCCCCCTTCTTCCTTTCTTCTCAGGGGAGATTTAGCCAGCTTGCAC
Source organism: Cordylochernes scorpioides (assembly GCA_030710605.1). Lineage (NCBI taxonomy): Eukaryota > Metazoa > Arthropoda > Arachnida > Pseudoscorpiones > Chernetidae > Cordylochernes > Cordylochernes scorpioides. The sequence goes on along the minus strand of CP092867.1, from coordinate 38,258,169 downwards.
CTTCTGGGGAAGTTCCTTTTGTTGTCTGAGTCTGGTTGGCTTCCATTCTTCCCTTCAAGATTTCCATTTGGACTTTGAAAATAAATACTCTGCTGTCATGGGGAAACTACAGGAGTAAGCGGAATTTTGCAGTCACTGCATTTCTCCTGGGGAAGAGTATTCATCAATAGACGCTACTGGACTTTAAACTTGACATACGATGGCTTCTATATTCATTATTGGTACTAGTGTTTCCAGAGTTATTTTATCCTCTACACACACACAAATCAAGTTTCATAAATTTTAAACCCCCTACAGTGCTATCGACTTATTTTTCTTTCTTCAAATATTGAATCTCTCTGCGGCCGACGTGTGATTTTCCAAAGTCATAGGTGATGATTGACACTGATGACCTTTTATTACTAAATATACGCATTCAAATAGTAAGGGACTGCCCTGTAGGGCGAAGTACGGTGCCGTGAGCCCCGAGCCGCTACGGTAACCGTGAACAGGGAACTCTGAAATGTGGCTGACTAACGGGGTAATGGCACCTCCCCTTTCAGTGAAGCAATAAAAAAACACCACACATTCAAATATTCTATAATATCGTTAAAATTACAACATTTTCGTATAATATTTATCAGTCCTGGGTGGTATATCTTTGAAATGATTTTACAGCGTGCTTAAGGAATTAAATATATAAGAAAACATCGAGAGAAATATTAACTTTCTATCATCTAAAGATTGCTTGTAAATTATAGTGAGTTAAACGTTTCTTTAACGACTACATCAGGTCAGCGACAAATCTCCCAAAGAATCTAGAGTTCTCGCCTTTAAAACAATGTCTTACATAGCGACCAATGCACCGAATACGACCAGAGACCGATAGTAAGGACTCGTATTTTAAATTTAGAAAATTCTGTAAATATATCTATGATTTTCTATCTTGATTAAAAAACCATAATTGCCAAACTAGGTATATTTATTTGTGATTATTTTATTTGTTTGTTGTAAATTTAAGCATGATTTTAATGTCCTTTCCTTTCTTCTTTAAACTCTACTCAAACCTTGTAATTATTCAATTGTTTATGTAATATAGTATCTATGTTTAGTGCTGTTTCTTGACGCAAGCCTTCCTTATGGGGATATATCTCGTCATTTTTATTTATTTGAAATAGATAAAATAGCTCTAAAGACTCAGTCGATTCATATTTACACAATCTATTCAAGATCTCCTGCTATAATGAGGACAATTCAGAATTTTCAATCGTTTTTCTATTATCAAACCAAATAAAGATGTTTTAAGAAAAAGAAATGCATGGCCAGTAAGTATATCATTTAAATAACTTAATTTAACTTAATTTAACATATTTCTTTATTAAATAGAGAGAATAAGTAGAAGAACAGAAAGTATCTTATTCAAATAAAAGAAACTTAAAAACACTGGTAGATTGATTTAGCGAAACCGCTGGGAGGGTTCACCACTGATGAGTCAAACTCTCCCAATATTTTTTCTTCGCATTAAGGACAGTAGAAGTTGGTTTTTGTGTATAAAAGAAACATTGGTGTCTTAATGTTTTCATTTATTCCCTTCCAATATTTTTTCATCGCAGTAAGGACAGTAGAAGTTGGTTTTATATGTAAAAGAAACATTCGTGTCTTAATGTTTTCATTTATTCCCTTCCAATATTTTTCCATCACAGTAAGGACAGTAGAAGTTGGTTTTATATGTAAAAGAAACATTCGTGTCTTAATGTTTTCATTTATTCCCTTCCAATATTTTTTCATCGCAGTAAGGACAGTAGAAATTGGTTTTTGTGTGTAAAAGAAACATTGGTGTCTTAATGTTTTCATATATTCCCTTCCAATATTTTTTCATCGCAGTAAGGACAGTAGAAGTTGGTTTTTGTGTGTGAAAGAAACATTCGTGTCTTAATGTTTTCATTTATTCCCTTCCAATATTTTTTCATCGCAGTAAGGACAGTAGAAGTTGTTATTTTGTGTGTAAAAGAAACATTCGTGTCTTAATGTTTTCATTTATTCCCTTCCAATATTTTTTCATCGCAGTAAGGACAGTAGAAGTTGGTTTTATATGTAAAAGAAACATTCGTGTCTTAATGTTTTCATTTATTCCCTTCCAATATTTTTCATCGCAGTAAGGACAGTAGAAGTTGGTTTTATATGTAAAAGAAACATTCGTGTCTTAATGTTTTCATTTATTCCCTTCCAATATTTTTCATCGCAGTAAGGACAGCAGAAGTTGGTTTTATATGTAAAAGAAACATTCGTGTCTTAATGTTTTCATTTATTCCCTTCTGATATTTTTTTCATCGCAGTAAGGACAGTAGAAGTTGGTTTTATATGTAAAAGAAACATTCGTGTCTTAATGTTTTCATTTATTCCCTTCCAATATTTTTCATCGCAGTAAGGACAGTAGAAGTTGGTTTTATATGTAAAAGAAACATTCGTGTCTTAATGTTTTCATTTATTCCCTTCTGATATTTTTTTCATCGCAGTAAGGACAGTAGAAGTTGGTTTTATATGTAAAAGAAACATTCGTGTCTTAATGTTTTCATTTATTCCCTTCTGATATTTTTTTCATCGCAGTAAGGACAGTAGAAGTTGGTTTTTGTATGTAAAAGAAAAATTCGTGTATTAATGTTTTCATTTTCTAAATAATTATATTTGATAAAGAAGTATTTTATAGAAAGTGTAGGAAGATATTTAATATAGAGGTATAGAAAAAACAGCCACATCAACAAATGATTTATATAACTACCGAAGTTTCAATGACTGCCTGTAACTCTCCTCAAAGAAATGGTTATTTTCAATTATATAATAAATAATTATGTACTTCTACATAAGTAGAACTAGGAATTATTTATTTATAATCAAATCAGACGCGATATTCCCGCAAGGAATGCTTACGTCAAGAAACAACACTAAACTTAGATACTATATTACATAAACAATTGAATAATTACAAGGTTTGAGTAGAGTTTAAAGAAGAAAATAAAGGAATGAACACTAAAATCATGCTTAAATTTACAACCAACTAATGAAATAAATACAAATAAATATATCTAGTTTGGCAATTACGGTTTTTTTAAACCGAGAAAAATCATAGATATATTTACAGAATTTTCTAAATTTAAAATATGATTCATTACTATTTATAAACATAAAAAGATCCTTGTATTCAACGTTTTCCCGATTTCTGTAGTTATGGAAGATTGGATTCAAAATAACCATTCCCCTGAGTGACAGCAAGTTACTGAAATGTCAGGAGTTAAATAAATCATTGGTTGATGCAATTCGTTACAAATCATGGAAACTTCGGAGACTTTCTGTTTCAAATAGGAGCTATAGACGATCTAGGATGTGGAGAGAGAAGACAGGATTCCAGTCACTTGCTTATTGAATGTCCAATCTTCCGGAACTACAGAAATCAGGAAAACATTGAATACAAGGATCTTTTTATGTTTATAAATAGTAAGGACTCATATTTAAAATTTAGGAAATTTTGTAAATGTATCTACGATTTTCTATCTTGGTTAAAAAAACCTTAATTGCTAACTGTGTATATATTTATATTTGTTTCATTGGTTATTTTGTTTTTTTTTTGTTGTTTTTTTTTTTGGTTCAATTGTTTCTGTAAAATAATCTCTGAATTTAGTATTGTTGCTTGACCCAAGCATCCTTTGTGAAGATATCGCGTCTGATTTGATAATAAATCTATCTATCTATAGTAAATTAAATTTTATTGCCATCTATCGTTAAAATGTTACACAAATAAATTTACTGGCAATGCGTTTCTTTTAAATATAATCAAATATTATCTCTACAGACCTTACTGCAATGATATGAGTTATTGAATGAGAGGGCTTGGCTCATCAGTAGTGAACCCTCTCAGCGGTTTCGCCAAATTAATCTCTAGACCGCTCTACTATTGTATTGGACTGGTTTTGTTATATACCCTGCATTTTCTATGGAAGGCAGCTTAGGGGTGTTTAGTGAACTATGGACATAAGCTTTATTTATCTATATAAATAAAAATGAAGGTATGTGTGTCTGTCCTTTATGCCTGACCAAACCACTCATTGGAACGCCATGAAACTTTGGGAAGTTATTTAGTATAGTACTGGGAAGGTTTCTAGCAAATAAAATTTTTGAAATAACTATTCGCCTAAAAATAATCAAGATAAATATTCTAATTTATCTGTTATAATTCAACAATCTGCTCTGAATATTATCATGATGATATGATGATTTTGTAATGTAGAAAATTAGGAAAGACAAAATTCAGGATGACACGACAATTTATTTGAGACAAGAATAATGATACAATTCCAAGGCAAGATACTATTCCTTTAACTTCCAATTACCGAGGGAACCAATTAATATTGATTTTAATCAACTTATCGAGTATTTTTCAAGGAACCGGGAAAAAATGTTCACTTTATCGAGAGATTCGTTAGACAAACCTTTACTCGGGTAAAACCCGGGCGAAGCCGGGTACGTCCGCTAGTCTATACTCGCATATATATATAAATGAATGTCTGTCTGTCTGTGTGTACTCTATAGATTCAAAAACCATACATCCAATCGCCGTGAATTTTTGGGATATTATTAGGTATATCCCCGGAAAGGTTTTAGAAAAATAATTTCTTGAATATCTTGAATATCCTTAGAGTTATTTGCAGATTTGTAGCTTTAACTCGCAAGCAGCGCCACCTTGCGACGGAGATAGGCTTAGGTCTGCCCCCCCCCCCCCCCCCCTGTCGAGAGAATGTAATCGTCCGGCCGCCGGCCGGATGGACAGTCCAAGTTCCCACCGACCAATCAGAGGGATCAAGAGGTCCTGGCACGCGGGAGCAGAGTTGGTGACACAGCTGTGCCAAGTAGACAAGAAAAAAGCCTCACTGGTGACCTCCGGGAACTTCGTCCATCTTCCATAAACGACCATGATTTTATTCAACTTATCGAGTATTTTTCAAGGGACCGGGGAAAAAATGTTCACTAGATAAAACGATGATTTTGTAATGTATAAAATTAGGAACGACAAAATTCAGGATGACACGGCACACAGGGACCGGGAAAAAATGATCACTTTATCGAGAGATTCAAATTTACGAGTTTCAAATTATCAAAATATATCTTTTTTTTTTATAAGTTAATAGAGAATTGTTTTAACAAATGTTCGTTAGACAAACCTTTACTCGGGTGAAACCCGTTCCAATTACCGAGACTACCAATTAATATTGATTTTATTCAACTTATCGAGTATTTTTAAAGGGACCGGGAAAAGATGTTCACTTTATCGAGAGATTCGTTAGACAAACCTTTATTCGGGTAAAACCCGGGCGAAGCCAGGCACATCCATACAAGAATAATGATACAATTCCAAGGCAAGATACTATTCCTTTAACTTCCAATTACCGAGGGAACCAATTAATATTGATTTTATTCAGCTTATCGAGTATTTTCAAGGGACCGGGAAAAAATGTTCACTTTATCGAGAAATTCGTTAGACAAACCTTTACTCGGGTAAAACCCGGGCGAAGCCGGGTACGTCCGCTAGTATATATATAAAAATGAATGTATGTGTGTGTGTCCTTTATGCCTGACCAAACCACTCATTGGAACGCCATGAAACTTTGGGAAGTTATTCAGTATAGTACTGGGAAGGTTTCTGAAAAATATTTTCTTGAATATCTTGAATATCCTTAGAGTTATTTGCAGATTTGTATATTTAACTCGCAAGCAGCGCACCGATTGCGACGATGATAACAAGTTTTTTTATCTATAAATTTTATTATCACTAAGTTTATTATCTTAAAGATTATTTATCAAAAGTAAGATTATCTCAGGATGACACGGCAATTTATTTGAGACAAGAATAATGATACAATTCCAAGGCAAAGATACTATTCCTTTAACTTCCAATTACCGAGGGAACCAATTAATATTGATTTTATTCAACTTATCGAGTATTTTTCAAGGGATCGAGAAAAAATGTTCACTAGATAAAACGATGATTTTGTAATGTAGAAAATTAGGAAAGACAAAATTCAGGATGACACGGCACACAGGGACCGGGAAAAAATGTTCACTTTATCGAGAGATTGAAATTTACGAGTTTCAAATTATCTCAAAATATATCAAAATATTTTTTTATAAGTTTATAGAGAATTGTTTTAAAAAATGTTCGTTAGACAAACCTTTACTCGGGTAAAACCTGGGCGAAACCGGGTACATCCGCTAGTAATAAATAAATAAAAATTGGTTGATGTGGCTGTGTTTTTTCTGAATCAACTTCCAACCAACAAATGCTTTTCGGAATAGAGATATAGGTCAGTATAATGAGAACTGTGATTATTTTGAAATAATTGTATCTTGAATTTGAACAAAAGGCAATAACACGCTCGTTATATTCAAGAAATATGTATTAAAAAGCTGGAATTTTTATTTTCGCAATAATTAAGGTAGCGCGTTATTGCCTTTTGATCCATTTTAGAAAAGCTTGCTTTGTTTAAATCGTTGGCGGAAAAGAGTTTGCTTGAAATACCATATCTAAGATTCAACTCTTCAGTGTCGCATATACAAGCATAAACAGTATACTTGTATGAACAGAATCGTCCTAACAATGGCAATTCTATCAGACAAAAATGTATAAGAGAAAATGTACTTGGATAAACAATTATTTTCCTTTACATAATTATTTTTCTCAACTGAGATTTTAAAAATAAATTAAGACAAAATCTTCACTGTTTTTAACTACATTCCTAATCTTGCAGTTGAAGGTTATAGTGGAAAAGGTAATTTTGTCACTTTTTCTATTTTAGAAGGATATTTTTACAATTTTTCTTTAAATTAGAAATATATATTGCGGAACCATAAGATATTACAAAAGATATCAAGATTTGCCTCACTGCCTTTGTGAAGTGTACGTATTATAATTCATGCCAGATTAATTAAATGTCTTGATCATATACGAATCATGATCAGTAATAATCAACCTTAATTTATTTCATAATTAATTCCATCGGACCAAAGTTGAATGTATTTTTCATCAAATGCCTGTTCTATATACAGTGTATAATGGAACAACAAGGAGCAACCAACCAAATCCAACAACGAGGGGCCACCAAATTCCACAAAGAGTTGTGGCCCCCATTTCGTTGGTGGGCCCCTCGTTGTTGGATTTTGTCGGCGGCCCCTCGTTGTTGTATTTGGTTGGTGGCCCCTCCTTGTTGGATTTCTTTGGTGGCCCCTAGTTATTGGATTTTGTCGGTGGCCCCTCGTTTTTGGTTTTGGTTAGTGGCCCCTCGTTTTTGGGTTTGGTTGGTATCCTCTCGTTGTTGGATTTCGCTGGCGGCCACCAACCAAATCCAAAAACGAGGGGTTATCAACTAAATCCAATAACAAGAGGCCACCAACGAATACCACCTGTAATCACCGAATATGTAACAGACTGGTAGTTGTTCAACCAAGAACTGAAATACCTGTGCATAGAAAAATTAAAGTGTACGATCTCTATATATAATGCATAACTAAAGCCAAAATCGTTTCAGACTTTAAAAAATGGGAATAAATTCAAATATATAATGGTGGCTATTCTCTGATAGATTCTAAGAAGAGAAACCCCTTAAAGTTGTATTGAAGAGAGTGACAACAGCCTTGAAGGCTGAAGATATAGCAATAGAGCTTGCTACAATAGGCTTCAGCGAGACTGTGAAGAGACGTCATGAACAATTAACTAAAAAGCCTATGAATATAGTACTGATAGAATTACAGAAAAAGCAAAGTAAATCAGAAGATTTACGGAATAATTGAACTTTCAAATCAAAATATTTTTGGGAGATCTTTCAGAACAACAAACCGAGTGACTCAATGCTTAAACTGCCAGTGGGGAGGGTAAACTTAACAATGTATCCTGCAACCAAAGTGTTCTGAGGAGCACCATTCGAAGGACTGCCCAAGAAAGTCAAGACAACTTCCCTCAAAGTGTGCAAATTGCAAAGAAGCTCACACTGCTAATTATCTAGGAAGATAAAAGTTTTCTAGAGTACAACGGCAACAGATACCCTTTACAGCACCAATCTAACAACGCAACTTAGATTTCCAAGATATATCAAACATGGCCAAAAATAGTAGAAAACAGAACAAAAGCTATGCTGAGGTTGCAACAAGGAAAACACCTCGTTCTGATACTGAGGATCTGTGTGAAAAATTGATGCAAGTAATCAAAACATATATACGATGATTTGCAAAAAAAGCACTTTCTAAAATTATTTCTAGGTATTCTAATGGATTCAGATGAAAGACGGAAGATTTTTGCACGTTTAAGAACTCAATCAACATTGTTCTGCTTAGTGAAACACACCTTAAATCTTCAAAATTGATCTAAAGATTAAAAACTATCCTACTATTAGAACTGACCAAATCACAGGAAATGATGACGGGACAGCAATCATTATAAAACATTTTGTAAATATAAAAATATCCGGATTCATTCTTTTAACTTGGAAATATAATTTTGATCAAACCAGATGGAAAACCCTCTTACAGAAATCTGAAATTTATAAAAAGCCTGATGCACCATTATTGGAGGAAGATATCAATCTACTAACACAATAAAATCACGCAAAAATCTTGTAAGAGACTGGAACTCCAAGCACCCTTTCTGGGGATCAATAACTTCTAAAACTTCGCTTTTGCCGGTCCCAAGCCCGGATGAAAAAGGAGGAGGTGGAGCAGTTACAAGCTCACTAAAAAACCTGGGCTCAGCTGGCCCGGCTGATAGTATTTTAATAATTCCCTTGACTATTCTATTCTATATGCTGGAGATCTTGTGAACAAGGCTTAGCTTTAACCTTTTAGTTTCTAATGTTGTCAAAATAGCGCTACATATTAACTAAAAGGCCTCCCAAAATCATCTTTCTAATGGGGAATACATTAGCTCTCCCTGAAAGATGGTAACTGTATATTCAGAGAGTTAATACAAAAATAACAAAGTTAAATTTCTCTTTTATATTAATAGATTATTTACAAAAATATTCGGTAAAATAATCCCTTGAATCAATATTGGATTAAGAACATTAAGCCTCCAGGGAAAAGTTTCTTTTTTAAATATTTTTAATTCAAAAATATATAAAAAAGAAACTTTTCCCTGGAGGTTTAAATATTCTTATTTTAATCACAAAATATGTTTTTCATTTGAATAATCCTTTTATATTTAATGCAATATTTATTTATGCGATAATCTTGGAAATGAACCCCTGTTTCTCTTTCAACATTTGCCTTCAATAGCTGGTAACTTTCTTCCTCAAGCTTGCTTCAAAGGGACAAACCTGCTCATTTCTCACCAAAGACAACTTCTCTAAAAGCTGACTTTCTTGAACCAGCACTTCATGCTCCCACTTATTTTTCTATGTCTCCTTGGAAAAGAAACTCCTGCATCTCTCTCACCATAGTCTTCAATGCCTGGCATCTTTCTCCTATGACCTTTCTCCCCATAATCCTCTTCAATATCCTCCCTTGGTATTATGAAAAATTTACGCTTTTGAGAATAGACTGTGTAACAAGATGTAGACCTGATGTTGTGGAATTAGAGAAACCTTAGATTGAATGGTCTTCATTAGTTCTTCGATGTAATAGAAACTATGATTCCTTATTTCAGATAAGGCCTAAGTCAAGGGTGGTGTATAGTGTCCTCTTCGTTAATATCCTCTCTATCTAAATGATATTTAAGAGCCCATTTAATATTATCTATTAGTGCGGAAGCTTCTACAGAACATATCTTATCATGCTCAGAACAGACAATAGAGTACCTATTTTCCAGGCCTATAACTACCATCACAAAATTGGAGAGGAGTGGACTCAGGAATTGGTTTAACCATGGAGATAAGCACCACTACCACCAAGATTATCTATATATATTTATTGTGATTTTAGTAACCCTACTGAACTAACTCTTGATAAATGTGTATGTCTTCTAATGGAATTTTATAGAAAACTCTTATTCCAATAAATAATTTTATTCCTTCTCTGTCGAATTATTTGTTGAAGAAAAGAAAGATATTGAAGAGGATTTAGGGTAGAAAAGTAATTTATCTTGTCTCGGCTTGGTCCCTTTAAAGACAGGTCGTAGAAGAAAGATGCCAGGCATTGAAGACCCATGGTGAGAGAGATGCAGGAGTTTCTTTTCCAAGGTGACATAGAAAGATGAGTGGGAGCATGAAGTGCTGGATCAAGAAAGTCAGCTTTTATAGAAGTTGTATTTCGTGAGAAATGAGCATGTTGGTCCCTTTGAAGCAAGCTTGAGGAAGAAAGTTGCCAGCTATTGAAGGCAAATGTTGAAAGAGAAGTAGGGGTGGTTTTCCAAGGTTATGACAGAAGGATAATCAAGATGTAGGGCTCAGATAGTTGGATGCTTGTTTAAGATAGTCAGTTTTGCTTGAAGTTGTTTCTTTTGTGACATCCTCAGATTGGATGTAAGCGTTTATATAGACTTTATTCAGAAGATCAAGTATTTGAATTGATAGTTTGTAAAATTTATGATTTAATTTGAATTCAAGAGGCTCAGTGGGTAGAGCGGCTGGGTTGGTTCAAGATAACCAATGGGCAAGAGATCACGGTGGTGTTCTTCATCATTAGGAAGGTTCTTATTCAGAATACCGTGCAGATCATATGAAAGCTGAGTTCAGAGTTTCCAGCTCTGGCAAAGATAAAAATTCAGTTCGAGATAATCATAGGAAGTGGTAATAGCTTGTTTCCAAGGGACCCAGAATTCCGAGGAGCATCATGAGAGCAGACTGCCTGGCATCAGCTTCAGGGAGGGATCATGGCCATCAGAAAGGAAATGAGGTTGGCTAATGAGGGAGATGAATTTTGAAAAAAAAAAAAACACTAGCCAATCTTTAAGAAATAAAAAAGAATTTTGATAAAAATGCCAATGAGTAAAGGGAATTTTGATAAAAATGCCAATGAGTAAAGAGAATTTTGATAAATTTAGCCAATGCTTAAAACCTAACATAACAAATCTCACCTAATACCTATTCTGTCTTATTCCAACCTCTCACTTTGCCTAGCCCACGCCATGCATATTTACAAATAAACCAGGCGAACCCAATCTCATCTGAGTACCTCAGGTATCGGCAGGCATAAGGCCAAACTGCGGCAACAAGCCGGTCTAGACTGTTAACTGTTGTTAACACTAAACAGATGAGTGGGTACGCCACTACAAATACAAAACATAAGAATGCACACCCTAGATATGCTAGGCAAAGACTGCGAACCATTCTGTCGATAAAAGTCATCTCGGTCATTAGTCAGCATCAATTCCACACAGCGATAGTCAAGTCTAACAATGGGACACTTGCTTAGTAACAATGACTTAAATCTTTTCTCCTTGAAAAGTTATAATATTTGATATTAAGAATTCAAGTACTGAGATATCTACAGATATATTATAGATATTGATGGACCTTATCATACAACAATATCTTAATAATTCCCCCTCATTAGTATTATTTCAGAATTAAAATTTTCAGCACCAAATGTTAGCATCAAAAATGAGGTGTTTCATTATAAAGTCTTCTATTTGAATTTTAAAAATCTCAGTTTTGTCCATCTGAAAATTTTCAAATCTATATGAATGAATACAAGCACATTCTATGTAGTATATTGTCTTAGTATCTTTTATTTTTGTTGTTGTTTAAAAAAAAATAGAGCAATCCATATTTAAATCTTTAGGAAATAAGAATACAAATATTTTACTCAATCAAATAAATATATGCCTTTTTATTACATAAATTTAAATATATATATATATATATGTGTGTTTAATCTAAAAGGCATATATTGGATCAAAATATCATTTATTTTACCAATATTTCAGTTGACTGAACGCTAACCTTTATCAAGGTATTATAACATATTAATGTGTGTCAACAACAAAATCAGCGCCACATAACGTCAATAGAATTATTATTTATTAATAGAATCAATATAAAACAAAATATATGTGTGGGTTCACTCAAATACAGATAAATAAAAAATTGAATAAATATAGTATATATAATTATATTGTAGCAAAGTGTTTAAAGTGCATCCTCTTTTTAAAATTGGGGATTAATCACATTTGATTTCTTCATTTTTTTTCCCAACAGAATAATCAAATTTGGGCTAATCAGTTGCTACATATTAAATCACATTAGGTTCGAAATTCATGATGATCGTCCCCCGCCGCTTTTATTTTCACTCAGATACATCTAATTGCTCAATGACAGAAGATACAATAATTTATTTTTTCAGTGCATTTGATAAAATCTTTTTTTAAATGTATTTTTAATTAATTATTCAATAGTATTATGTGTGTGTAAAGTACATCATATTTTTAAAATTGGGGATATAAATGATATTTGAATTCTCAATTTCTTTCCTAAAGAATAATCAAATATGTAAGACATAGAGAGTTAACTTCGCAGCTTCTAGTAGCGGCTAAATATAGCGGCCGAGTTATTTCTAGGCCAAGACGTCCTCCCTGCGGCTCGTCTCTCCTCTCCAACCTGCGACAAGTTCCAAATAACTTTATTAGGTGCCGCTCAAAAAGAGCAACCTAGATCATCATATTTATTATTTACTATGGGGGATGGTCTTCTTCTTTCTTATCACCACTAAATCATATTAGGGTATCAAGTTGTGACCCTTGATGGTGTCTGTTTGACAACCATCATAATTGAGTGAAGTAGAATGCGTCTGCCTTTGTCATTAAGACTGGGAGCACTACTCAGTGGCAGGCCGACTTAGCTCCAAAAGAAATGGCCGCCTCTGACATGAGGAACAGACGCCATGTGCAGCCGCTCCTAACAAGGAGTACAAACGCTGCTCATCTTGTATCCCTGGATCAGGAGCCCTTACAGGGTACTATCAGCCGGGCCAGCTGAGCCCAGGTTTTTTAGTGAGCTTGTTACTGCTTCCACTCCTTCTTTTTTCATTCGGGCTTGGGACCGGCAAGGGCTGAGTTGTGGGGGATGGTTATGTACAGGGGTTGATTTACAATTATAATTTATATTGATGTCGTTGGGTCTGGATTCTCAGGTCCTTGGGGATATTGTTCTTGAGAAGGTTTTCTCAACCTGCGACAGTATGGAGACTCAACTATGGAGACCCTATATTTAAACCTAATGTACGCTATCTGTATTTAGAAATTTTAATTATTTGTTTGTAAATATTTTGTTTTATTTATTCAGGTATTATAGAAGAATTATTGGTAGAGATATTTCTGTCAACGTTAAACATACAACATGTCTGACTCCTAATTTCCTCTTTTGAGATTCCAAATACAATTATGGTATAAAATAGAATACGAAAAACATATATATTGCATTTATGTTTGAGTCAAAAGGCGATCCATCAATTAAATTCATATAAAAGGGCGTACCTGGATCTGTAAAGAAAAAAAAAACTTTTTTTTCTCAAAATATTTCGAGAGATTGCACCCTCTTTATTAAATTATTGCACTGTGCAATAAATTGATAAAGAGGGAGCAATCTCTCGAAATATTTTGAGAAAAAACATGTTTTTTGTTTTCTTTTCAGATCTAGGTACGCCCTTTTATATAAACTTATTTACATTCATGATCGAATCGGAATTCTGATAAAAAAGTAAAATGTTACAAATTCAATTTCATTCTTTATAAGAAAGGCTAAAGAGTTTGTTTTCAAATTATATATTGCCACGTGGAAAAATAGGAAAGACAAACTCCAGTATGACAGCAATATATTTAAGGCAAAAACAAACTATGAATTATAAACAAAAGATAAGCAACGAGGGAAGTTTACAGAGTAACAAAATAAAACCATAAAAAAGAATACTCTGTTATTAAAATAATAAATACTTTGCTACAATATCTATTCGTATTTCTCAAATTGAAATGGAAACTCCTTTACTTATTCTCTATAATATTGTATATATATGTTGGTGGTTCTTATCCCAATCACGCCATGATAATCATGGTGAGTAGTAGGCTACTGCTTTTACTGCAACTGCACCACATGTCTACACATGTAGAATGCAGTTCGAATTTTGCACTTACAAATGAAACCAGAACCCCGTTTAGTTACTTGCAATTACTGATCGGGTTGGGCTTATGTAAGAATCGGAGTTCATTGAAGCAATTTATTTTTCGGAGAAAAGTTCCCAATGAGGGTTTCAATACCGTGTCGTGGCGGTCAAAAACGACGTCTTATATTGGGTTGATGCAAAAATAATGGCCGATTTGTAGTGACAACTTTAAAAAGCAATAACTCCTTACAAGCAAACCTTTATTAATCAAAATAAAAACCATTGGCATCAATACATCTTTGTCAACGATAAACAAGCTGGTATATTCCAGTTTTATAAAAATCTGGAGTTCTGGAGGCAATGAATTCATTGAAGGCCGTTTGGCATCACCTTGGTTTTTAAAACATTTCTCACCCAGGGAGTTGGCGAGATGCTTAAAAAGAGGTAGTCGGTAGGCTGGAGGTCGGGCGAGTATGGTGGGTGATCAAGAATTTCATAGCCCAACTCATTCAACTTTTGTCGTGTGATCATTGAGACGTGTTGTCGGGCGTTGTTGAGGCGAAAATAATAGGTCTTTTTGTGTTGACCAATCTCGGGCAGATACGGCGAAGTTTTTGGTGCATTTCATCGATTTGCTGATAATACATCACCCCAGTGATGGTTTCGCCTGGATTCAGGAAGCTGTGGTGGATCAAACCGTTCGTAGACCACCAAACAGTCACCATGACCTTTTTTTGGTGCGGTTTGGGCTTCGGGAAGTGCTTCGGAGCTGCTTCGCGGTCCAACCATTGCGCAGAACGTCGCCGGTTGTCGTAGAGAATCCATTTCTCATCACAGGTGACAATACGGCCGAGAAACGGCTCGTTCTTGTTGCGCAGAAGTAGCGCCGACGACACTTCAAAACGCCGATTTTTATGAAAAATCATTCTAATCGTGCGGCACCCATTTGTCGAGCTTTTTACCTTTCTAATTTGTGTAAGATGACGAACAATTGTCGACTGATAGACGTTGAGTTCTTCGGCAATTTCTCGTGTAGTTTTGGGTGTATCCGCCTCGATTATTGCCATTAATTGGTCGTTGTCAACCACGGACGGACGTCCACGGCATTCTTCATCTCCAAGGCTGGTATCGTCGTTGAGAAATATTTTCGAACCTGCGGGTGGTGCGTCGGAAGTAGTCCCTTGCCCTATCCTAGCCAAGACAAGTGCGAAACTATAAGCGACCTTCAGAGAATTTGCCAAAGAAATATATAAGAAACCTCTGGTTTCTCATATTAACAAAATTGGAGGACTTTGTAATTCCAATTAAAATAATAAAATTCGACCCACGTCTTTGACTGCTAATTATATATTCACAGCCTACTACCATATGAAGGCCCTCTTTGCCACTTGGGGACCCGTCTAACACGATTCACTACTCCCTCAGGAAGATTAAAATATATTGTTTTATGAATCTTATCGTACTTAAATGTCATACTCGTGAAAAATATTGTCATATGTTTCAAAGTACTGTAAATGAAGATCTCTTACTAAGAATCTAGAGTAGTAAAACTTGGCAACTAGAACAATCCTCCATGATAAAAATCATTGAGTACTTCTGGAAGTTATTTCGACATGTTAATTTCCCCATTTGTTCCTTAAAATCTCGAAGTAACCAGAGTGATGCCTTGCTAATCTAAACTACTGGTAACCAGAGCTCAGGCTCATCGTCCGCATGAGGCCTTTATTAAAAATAATAAATTGATTCCGTGGCCTCCAATTTTGCATAATTTTAACCCAAAAGTGATAAATGCAAGTAACGATGCTTGCTCCTGGTAATTTTTAAATGACTTAATTTATAATACAATATAATGCGGCTTATGATTTTAGAACGGCATTTGAAAATTATCCCTCGTGTGTTTATTTTGAACGAAAAATCGAAATTTATTCTAAGGAGAAATAACGATTATTTCTAACCTTAGGGATGAGATATGAAAGGATGAATTGTGAAGAGTAATGATAAACGGAAAATAAAAGTGTCCAGGAATGGGAATCGAACCCACAGTGTTCCGCTTACCAGGTAGATGCCATGTCCACTAGGCTATTCCCATCCCTGGGCACTTTATTTTTCCGTTTATCATTACTCTTCACAATTCATCCTTTCATACTTCATCCCTAAGGTTAGAAAAATAATCGTTATTTCTCATTAGAATACATTTCGATTTTTGTTCAAAAGAAAAACATGCGGGATAATTTTCAAACGTCGTTCTACAAATGACTTAATGTTTCTACGCGTATAACAATATGGTTTACTTACAATATATCCGTTATCAAATCTCAAATTACCATATTCATCATGCCCTATGCTATTCCTAATATATATTTCATCGAAAGATAAGAGAATCATACTAAAAAAGTGAAATATATATAATAGTAAAATATCTTTATAGAAGTAAAATAGAGGAAATGGTGCTAACATAAAGGAAGAGAAAGACATAAAAGGGAAAAACTAAGATGAATGGTTACCTAAAAAAGGAAAATATAAAAAGCATATTGCGAAAGGATAAATGATGAACGTTATTCAGGTCATTTGGGGCTGGTAACCATTTGTATAAATTGTTCTTTATCACTCAAATATATTTTATATGTAAATAGAACCATTGTGTTTCTATGTAATTTACTTGCTATATAAATTCTCCCTAGGATCTTATTTTTGTTGAATAACTTTTTCAGGCTTCTTTTTTTCGCTTTACTTCTTTTTTTTTCCCAGAATTACATATACTTGATCAATTTTGTATACCTTCTTAAATTTCATGTTTGACCTGTTTCCAACTTTTTATTATTCTTTATCACATTAAGGACAGTAAGAAGTTTGTATGATTTGAGAAAGAAGTAATTCGTTTTTTCTTTTATTTCTCGTAATATTGTTGCATCATGGCTAATGCACCTATTTTATTTTAATTTGTAATATTATTTTTGATATATTTTAAATTCAAATTTATATATTTTTTATTTTATTAAACAGAATATATGTATTATAAACAGATTTATGTATTACTAAGCGAATGACCCGGCTTCGCCCGAGAAATCCCTTGGGTGCAATTTCCTTCATACTAAAAGTATATCAATAATAAATATTAGAAGTGCCATAGAATAGCAATACAGAAGTAACACATAAACTACAGGAAAAAAGTGTGTGTGATGGCAAAAATTGTATTGTATTAGTGTTTAGGTATTTGATTCAATTAATATAGTTGATATAATAATATATATTTATATTATATATAATATAAATGAGTTTTAAAAATTGTTTTAAAAAAATGCATCGGCCGGGAATCGAACCCGGGCCGCCCGCGTGGCAGGCGAACATTCTACCACTGAACCACCGATGCTTTAAAAAAAAATGGCCATATTTAGGTATTCATTCCATTCCGGATTAGTCCGCGTAAAAAAAGTTCTTCAAATGAAAAAAAGAAATAGCCAAAAATACTAATCAAAATGCAGCCGAAAATTTTCCTCAGGTTTATAAAAAGCGACATGCAAAATTTGGTACCAATTGGTTCAGTAGTTTTTGAGTTTATCGCGAAACAGACAGACAGAAATTGACTTATATATATATAGATAGGGATAAAATCACCATATTTGTAATTTGGTACACTGTGTGACTTTACTGCTCTCTTTGATGTGAGAAATAAATAAATTATTCTGGAGGCTACTTAAACTAGAGTTATCTCCACTTATATAAATTTGTAGGATGGTTGAAACACGCTCTGGTAAGATGCAAGACCCGGCACAGGAGAGAATCAAGGTTGAAGAGCCTGCCAAACCGCAACCTAGTGCAACAATATTTATTTCTCATTTTACAGCTTATATTATGATAAATGAGAGCTCTTTTTATTGGCATTGATAAATAATTTAAAGAAAGAAGAGGCGATGAAATCATTAAATAATAAAAAGATTCTACAGAAAATAGGAAAGGATAAGAAGAAAGGGAAATCTTATTAATTTATATATTTCTTTTCGATTTGTTTATAAAAGGTCAAAGATAGCAATGAGAGAGATTGGGCCTTGGTATTCCATATGCAAATTTGTCAAAAATAGAAGAAAATACGTTATGGAGAAGGTTAGAGATTTCCGGATGAGCAAGTTCCAACATAAATAGTAGAGGAAGAGGGTAGGTACTGGAAAAGGAAATGAAATAGTGGAGGAAAATCTTGCGGAAACTATAAGAAAGAGGTCAGAATGTTTTACATCGTGATAGATCGCCATCTTTGGCAGGGCTTGAAATTTGGGCTTCGTGTTTTACCCAATATTTCTGGTTTTCCTATTACCAGCATGTCACTTTATCGAATGAAATACTTCTGGCATTCTATATACCAGCATATAACTTTAATTAATGGAATACATCTGGCATTTATCTGTCAGTATGTAACTTTGTTTGGCCGAATCGTTCTGGCATTCTATCTACCAGAGAATGTCACTTCATTTAATGAAATACCTTTGGCATTTCATCTACCATTATGTAACTTCATTTGGCCGAATCGTTCTGGCATTCAAAATGACAGAATGTCACTTAATATATTGAAATACCTCTGGAATTATATTCCCTAATATGCAAATTCATTTGGCCAAATCCTTTTTGCATTTCATCTACCATTATGTCCAAATCCATTCAGTATTCTATCTACTAGCATGTCACTTTATTATATTGAATACTTCAGCCATTTCATCTACCATTATGTAACTTTATTTGGCCAAATCCATTCAGTATTCTATCTACCAGCATGTCACTTAAATTAATTGATATACTTCTGGTTTTTTATCTAACAGTATGTAACTTAATTAGCCGAATCCTTCCAGTATTATATCTACCAGTATTATGTCTTAGGTCCCTTGTCGCGTTTACCTTTAGTCTCCTCAAATAATGATATCTTGCGATTCCTTCAATTGTAATGGTTGGAAAATATTGTTTCTTTCATTCCATTATGGCGTATCACCAGGAGATAGTCCAGCTGACCTAGATCTCCCACCCCGGCATAGTCCCTGGAGTTACACCATGTGACCACCTTCTCTCGTTCATCCTTCCTGCCATTGGAAGCATTTTGAAGTGAGCAATAGTTCGTAGTTTGATCTTTGTCTTGATACTTTGGGGGTTTCCTTTTATGTATCCTACCAAAAACATAGACTAAAATCAAGGAATCCGATATGGTCCAGAGGAAACCAACTTCTCTCCCAAAATTTTAATATCTCAGAAGCATGGACAAATTCCTGGATCAGCTCCGATATCCCAAACAAGAACCTCATCACAAGCCCAAGTGTCAAGATCCCAGGTTTTTCCCTCCCTCGACGAGAATGGGTGCTTCTAAACCGCTTTAGGACAGGACAGGGAAGGTGTGCAGAGCTGATGAAGTTATGGGGCTACACCAAAGATCCAAATTGTGCCTGCAACGTCCCACAATCAATGTCCCATATACTAGATGACTGCCCGCTGTACAAATTCAATGGAGGAATCTCCAATCTCCACTCTGTCACCCCGGAAGCCCTGAACTGGCTGAAGGCCTTGCCTCTCAGACTTTAATGACCGAGAAGTCCTCACTTCTTTTTTCTAGATTTGATTCATTTTGTCTCCTCTCTTATTGTAAAGACGTTGCTGTATCACCTCATAAGCATAAATAAATAAAACCAAAAAAACGCGGTGGTGGTGCTTATCTCTCTATACAATGTCTAGAATTCCACTCTTCTCTAGGTGAGAAGAGTAGAATTCATACGGAGTAATTGGGTGCTTTTTCTGTTGATAGGAACATCTGAGGTACACAAAGGTAGTACTATGTGTGTTAACATTTAGCTGGGCTTAGTAGAACAGCCTTCATTTCTAGGGTACCAGGAGTGCAAGACTCCAGACATACTGTCCTGTTCAGGATCACTTTCTCGACCCGCTGAGGCGGTAAACAGGACTTGGGGAGGCCGATAAACGTATTCAAAGATATTTTCACATAGAGAGAGAGAGAGAGGGAAAATTGAAAAAAAGTCAAACTTAAAGATAACATGGCAATATATTTTGATCAAACCAATTACCAACTTATTTACATGAAAGAACAGGGAGAGAGGAAATGAGAAAATGTTACTGAGTAACGAAATATTTGAAATGATAATTTAAAAAATATGTTGATTAAATATAAAAATATTATTGCACAATATTATGACATTCGCCTATTTGAATATACAAGTCCTCTGACCAAACAAGCTTGATTTATTGAAGTCCACCACTGCTTTTTAGCCTTTTCCCGACGTATAATGCTATAATGCTTTAGTCCTTTCTTTGCTTCTCATTATACTAACCACAGTGGTAGAGGTGGTAAGGCGGTTTAACCTGTAAGTAACATAAGAACCGGGTTCAAAACCCGCACTGACACAATTCTTTTTACATTAATTTCCTTCAAAGATAACTGAATATGACACAAGTCCAACCAGTGACTGTAAGTAATCAAATTGGACGTGTGAAAATATAATTATATCTTTATACTGTTAAAGAATATATTCCTCTTTATCTTGGTAGCAAATGTCACATAAGTTCTATGAGATTATATCTGTAATTGGAGACATACTCTCGTGGACAAAACTTGAGTAAGTTGTACCTTTTAGCATGTATACCGGGAAATATAACTGATTCTAATTGTGTAGACATGTGGTGTACTTGCATGATAAGTTTGCCTTACTACCCTGATTATCATAGTATGCATCCATGCGTACTTAGAAAATAAAAAATTCAATAATACACAATGTATAAAATGATAAATTGACCAACCTAATTTATACTATGATACATTAGCACGCCATCTGTTATGAAAATTCGAAACTATTATAGACGTGTATGATTCTTTTTAAAAATTGAACAATTTCTACTCATCTCACTGCAATGGAAAATTTAATGGGAGGGTTCACCACGGATGAGCCAGGCCCTCCCATTAATTTTTCCATTGCAGTAAGGGCAGTAGAAATTGTTTTATTTGTAAAAGAATCATACGTGTCTATAATAGTATCGAATTTATACCATAACTCCTGTGAAATAATTCGAATTTTTATTCTAATTTTGTACAACAATGGGTGACCCAGTTATGATGGCTGTCAAACTCATCCATTGATGAGCTCTACTCTTCCCCTGTAGACACCATCAACAAGCTTTACAAGCTTGATACCTTAATATGATTGAGTGGAGATAAAAAGAAGAAGAAGACAACAATGTGTGTGGGATTTTAAATTAGTTTAAAATAATTACTTTTTTTTTAAATAAATATTGCAGCAAATTATTTATTAATTTCTAAATAGATTATATATTAATTTTGATATATTTTAAAATATTTTAATATATTGCATACTTTCCTCATTGCCTCTTTGGTATTTGAGAAATTTCAATTTGTTTAAAGCATTAAATAAATTACTGTGTGTCATTCTGTGTAGTTTGTCTTTCCTAATTTTCTAGGTGATGATATTTAAAAGATGCTGAAAAAGACACCTTCAAAATTTGAATTTGATTGTTTTATGTGAAGGGATTTTTGTTCTGTTTTACCCTTGCAGTTTACACGAATATTTGTTTTATGGTTTGCCAAAGTTAGCTACAATTTACCTTCTCTACCCAGTCTATAGGCACATAGACAGAACTTAGGGAAGTTGTGGTGCACTCATAGAGAGACAAAAACTTAAGAAAGTTGTACCTTTTAACATGTATATCGTGATTCATACAATATCTCTGAAAGTTATTTGATATACAGTGACCTCTATTGGAGACACGAGATAACTAAATGTATACAAAATTACCTCTGTCTCCTTAAAAAAAAAAGAATGACGACCTCACTTTCCACTTTCTTAAGTTTTGTCCATGAGTGGATACACATCATGGTAGATACATACATAAAGAGGTTTTCAATTGCATCGTTATTTTTATGCTATAAATGTGTATTCCCTGATTTAGCGATATCCTTGATCAGACGTAGTATGGTATATACCAGGGGTTGGTAAACTGCGGCTCGCGAACCACATGCGACGGCTCTTTGTATATGAAGCTCTTTATATAGTTCCATAACTCCGCCTTTGCCGGTCCCAAGCCCGGATGAAAAAGGAGGAGGGGGAGTAAAAACAACCTCACTAAAAAACCTGGGCTCAGCTGGCCCGGCTGATAGTACCCTGTAAAGGCTCCTAATCCAGGGATACAGGATGAGCAGCGTTTGTACTCCATGTTAGGAGCGGCTGCACATGGTGTCTGTTCCTCATGTCAGAGGTGGTCATTTCTTTTGGAGCTAAGTCGACCTGCCACTGAGTAGTGCTCCCAGTCTTAATGTCAAAGGCAAACGCATTCTACTTCACCCAGATACCCTAATATGATTGAGTGGAGATAAGAAAGAAGAAGGAAAAAGAAGTTATAGTTCCATACGCAAATATTATTTATGCGAGTACTATTTATTGTTGGCAAGAACAAATTTTGTGGCTCTGTAAAACTTTTAAATTTTGTAAATTTCAATTTTTGACTCTTTCGACTCGAAAGTTTGCCGACCCCTAGTCTATCCCCCTGAATATTATCAGTACTTTTGTCTGAAGATGTTAACAACGCTGTTACCGAAACGTCACACACTATTTATTAATTTGGATTTGGTCTTATTACCTTGTGTTTATAATCTATAATGAATCCTGAATAATGTTAAATCGAACTTAAACGGGAATATTTATTTACATATATTCAATAGTAGAAAATAACAGAACCCTCCATGAAGAGAAATATTTACAACAAAACAATTTCTTAGAACATATTTTCTGTTGAAACCTTATTCCATTCTTAATTAAAAGTTGTTTTTCTAGTTTCTTTCTAAGAAACCCACAACAAATAGACCCATTATTGTTTGAAGTAAATATACTTTAATGGAATAGTTGGGGGAAAAAGGAAATTATACGCGAAGTTCCTAGAAACATTACTATTTCATTTATAGAGAACATATTAAAAAGAACAAACGATATTTTATAAAAATAAATAAACGGTGGCGTGGGAGTCTGCTACAAATATCCAGTGTTGCCAAATCATTCTACCAGTGTTGCCAGGCTGTGATATCGCTACACCTGGGTCACACTGCTATCCTTCCCATCGTTTACAATTTGTGAATGTTTTTTGTTTTGGTTTTGGAATTCCTCCCTCTCTCTCTCAACATATTTATTTTTATATTTAGAAAATATATATATATGGTAATTTAAACCAACAACCCTATATTGTATAAATTACTTATAACAAGATTGTCATGTTGTATATAGAAACACATCTATAAATAATTATGCGCATGATTAATCTGTGTCATTGCATCACCATATGTAATGTACTTTGTACAAACTAAAGACAAATAAATAAAACTATGTAATAGATTAAGAGCTAAGTTAAAGCAAGATTGAGAAGTTCAAAAACGTCTAAATTCGAGACAACCCTAAATAGGAATTTAGCGAGTCGTTGCCATCAAGGTCAAAGGGTGCAGACGTCCAAAGTTCACATTCTCAGACATCTCCTACCCCCCTCCTCGGGGATGGTATATAAACACCTCGGTTTTAGCCGAGCGGAGTTAGTCCGCAGTTAGTCCACAGTTAGTTAGTCCATAGTTAGTCAGCAGTCACCACTTCACCGTCGGCGTGTGCCCTTGTCGGTTGTAGCCAGGACCACCTCATCGACCATGTAAAAAACAGTAAGAACTCTTATCTCCATCTTGCTTAGCTCAACTCCTATCTGTTCATGGAACTTTCCTACTTCAGCTGTGTCTCTTCGTTTTGTGTGTGTGAACATTCCCAAGCTTTCCACTCTGCCTCGACCACGACTGCCTGTACTCTGTGAAAACTGTTAAAGGTCTTCCAAAGTGCAGAGAGGTACTGGAAAACTCTCCACGCCCTGACTGTCCCTCTCGGCTACTACAGGTTTGACCACCGGTTACCACAGCTTATAGCGAGAGTCGACAGGATCTCATCACAGATAAGTCGACAGCGACACCTTATCACATCTAAGTCGACAGGATTCTACAAGGCTTACCAGACCCTACACTTCATCACATATATACTAGCCGAATGACCCGGGCAACGCCCGTGTTTTACCCGATTGAATGTTTTTATTCAAATACTATTTGTTACAATTATAATTTGGCGCCTTAAATAAATGCATATATTAGTTAATAACTATAGCCTATGTGAAGGCGCCATTCCAAAAAAAAAAAAAAAGCAAACGGTGACAGAGTTGATAAATGATTAGGAGATGAAAAATGACGCTCGTAACTGTATATAGAATGATGGGATGTGGTTACTCGTAGAGGTGTTCTCCCGTGGAGATGGTCGCTCTGGGAGGTGGTCACTCAGGGAAGTGATTGGGATGGTCACTTAGTAGAGTATTCGTTCTGGGGATGTGATCGCTCGTGGAGATGGTCGCTCTGGGATGTGGCCGCTCGTGGAGATGGTCGCTCTGGGAGGTGGTCGTTCTGGGAGATAGTCGCTCTGGGAGGTGGTCGTTCTGGGAGATGGTCGCTCTGGGAGGTAGTCGTTCTGTAAGGTGGCCGCTCGTGGAGATGGTCGCTCTGGGAGGTGGTCGTTCTGGGAGATGGTCGCTCTGGGAGGTGGTAGTTCTGGGAGGTGGCCGCTCGTGGAGATGGTCGTTCTGGGAGATGGTCGCTCTGGGAGGTAGTCGTTCTGTAAGGTGGCCGCTCGTGGAGATGGTCGCTCTGGGAGGTGGTCGTTCTGGGAGATGGTCGCTCTGGGAGGTGGTAGTTCTGGGAGGTGGCCGCTCGTGGAGATGGTCGTTCTGGGATGTGGTCGCTCTGGAAGATGGTCGCTCTGGGAGATGGTCGTTCTGGGATGTGTCCACTCGTGGAGATGGTCGCTCTGGGAGGTGGTCACTCAGAAAGTGGTCTCTGAAACAAATGCATACTCATGAGAGAAAATTAATAGATTGGTATTTTTCTGTGAAGATATTGTGACCTTAAAAGGATACTTCTCCAGTCGAAATATACACTAAACTAGATGTCATCTATTGACCGTCTCCGCAAACTAGCAAACTGGTGACAAACTCCCAACACCAGCTTTGGTAAATATAAAACGCCCAGTGAGAGACCATGGTTTCGGTCTATGGCTCCGGTTAGTCCTATGCGGGCTTTGATTGCATTGAGATCCACGAAAGATTCAGGAAATTTCCACAATTTTTCCCAAAGTGAGTCTAGATAGTAAAGTGGCGCTATGCTTATTCTGTGGTCAAAATAGAGAAAAGTGACCTAGCCACTTAACAGCTAAACACCTTTTTGGGGAAAACTGTGACAATTTCGTGAAACCCTTATGGATCTCATGAAATCAAAGCTAGCTCTGGGCTGACATGGACCGTTTACTTGATTCAAATAGAGAACTGTAGTCATTTTGGAAAGTTCGATTACAAGATTGAGATGTGACGATACCTTTGACATCATTTTATCATTTGTTCCTCTTCAGTCTCTACATGTGTTCTTCTTCTTCTACGCCTATCTTTATTCGAGTCGCCCTTTCCTTGATGTATCGACAAATTTCTGTAAAACAACCACTTGAGATTTCAAGACAAAATAGTAATCTCCCTATTTATTTGATAGAAGAGGTATCACAAGATGGGGAGAAGAATTTCTTTCATTAATAGACGTTTGTACAAGCTTTCTGGAAAGTCGTTCTTCTACGGGTATAATACATCAAAGATGTATTGCCCGATAATTCTTGTATGATCGTTAAAAAAAACTCTTCTCCCCTTTTTGTGATTTCTTTTCCACTTGGTAGCTTGTTGAGGTATAGCCTTTATCTAGGTGATTAGAACCAACATCCCGAAATGCATGCATATGTGGATGATTTTTTCTTGATTAATCACACAACACAAACACACACCACACACACACAAAATATAATTTCTGGTAGATATTTGTGATATCTTCTTCTTTATTATCTCCACTCAATCATATTAAGGTATCAAGCTTGTAGAGCTTGTTGATGGTGTCAGTTGGGATGAGTAGAGCTCATCAATGGATGAGCTAATATAGTCAATGATGTGGTTTGGGGTTCTAGATTGAGAATTGTACTTAGCACATAGTGGTGTTTTGAGGTGCAGTCAGAGTGGTGGTGGTAATAAAATAAGCATAGGAGTCCAGAGTAATAAACGGCAAGGTGTAGGAGGAGAGAGGAAGGTCTTGGTCTGGCAAAGGAATGAGCGACGTGGACACGGCGTCAGAGAATACTGTCTTGAATGAAAGGATTTAAGACGTTTATAACATAAATACACTGGACGGTGAACTCCTATAGAGACTGACTAGGTCTATATTGATTCGTTTAATATGGATATACTTCTCTTTTCATACAATCTTAGAGGGTGATTGTATTGCATATTCATTAACATAAAGAAATTCTTAAGAAGATAAGCACCCATCTCCTTCTAAAAATATATTAAAACAACGCACTGTGTTTATCTCCCCAATACAGAACGCAAAGTTGGTGATAAGGAATATGTCACAATACCAGTTTTGACAAATCCAGATAAAAGCCAACAACCTGTATACCATTGGTTGCAGGCTATGGCCCTCATCGGTACAGGGGAGGCTTCGATTTTATAACATTCTACAAGGGCAGTTATGAAATATGTCCAATTTGCTCGATAAAAGTTACTTTTAAGCTGGGTTATATACACACAGAAAGACTTATGCATACCACACCAAAACGCGTACATACAAAAGGTACAACAACAAAAAGGGAAGAAGTATAAAGACATGATAAGTTAGAACAAACCCAGAACAATTTTATCAGCATTGATGGGAGTGTACTGGGCTACACAGATATGCGAGTATATGAGCTATAAGCACATAGAGAACGCTTTAAGCGTCTCCACACCACAACTCTCAGCGAAGAGAGCCTTTTTCTCTCGTATCTCCTTTGAACCCGTTTTACAAATAAACATAGCTACATTCGTCCAATTAGAAAGAGTGGGAAATCAGTTCGTTAATCACACACACAAATACATTTTTCAGCTAATTCAAAATATCTAAAATGCTTATTTTTTCAAATAATTTGATATGCCAAATAGATCTTTAAGTTGGTGATGCGCGGTGCCTAGAACATCGTTCTCCTCCTGGAGCATGGAGGGAGATGTGACCTCCTTAGAACGTTGGGAGGACGCTAGGACTGGAGCCGTCGTTCGGGTGGAGCCTCTTTAGGGAGGGTGTGTTGCCCGTCCGGCCCGGGCACCCTAAAAAAAGCTCATGATACAGTAGAGACGATTTTCAGGATAGAATACAACGCAATGTTAAAGTGGATGGCCATGAAAGCCCATCTTTCATCAAAATACACAAAAATATATCATTCTGTTTATAATCCTAGTGCTGAAGACATAATGGTGATAAATAATGACATGTTTTGGGAATTTATAACCTTTTAGTTCAAAGGTCGGCAAACTGCGCCTCGTGAACCCCATGCGACTCTTTGGACGTGAAGCTGCGGCTCTTTATATAGTTCCATACGCAAATACTGTATTATTTATGCGAGTACTATTTATTGTTGGCAAGAAAACATTTTGTGGCTCTTTGAAAACTTTGGAATTTTGTAAATTGCAGTTTTTGACTCTTCTGACTCAAAGGTTTGCAGACCACCGGTTTTGTTGATATTTATTCCGCTACATGGCAATAGTTTGCCTGCAACATCCAGTAACATATGTATATAAGAAATCCGCTATGCAACTCCAGGAATACGTCAGCGCCGCCTAGGTTCCCAACAACCTCCGTTACTAAGGTGACGTTCCAGCGGCAGATCGATGGTTGCTATAGCAACGGTGTGGCATAAACACCGTGTGCTCTTTTGTTCGTTATAGGTCACGTTATAATGGCGGTTGCATAACAGATCTGGTTATTCTCTCTTGTGCCCGTGCTATAGCCTGACTATATCTTTTGATGTTCTTCAGTTCTTGATAGATTTAGATAGTTGCATAGACAATTGAACTACTTCTATTGACCTCAGTTATAATGAATGATAGGGGTTGGTGGAAAAGTCGTCTAAACTGTTGGTTTATGACCCGGGATCGAATCCCGCATTGGGAACTTTTTTTCTATTTAAAGAAAATGCCCCAATAGACCCCGATTCTTTCAAAATCCCAACTCTACCAGCGAGTGCAATTAATCAAACGGGTCTCTGGCACATTTGTAAGTGCAAATGTCGAACTGCTTTTCACATATGTAGATATGTATGGCATTTACAGTTAAAGCTGTATCGCCAACTTCTACCCATCATGATTATCATGGCCTATACCACGTGTACTAGGGATAATTTCGAAAAAATGATGATGAATGATAAGCACATATTCACATCTTCAGTTATAAAAGCTCCTCCCAACTTGAAAGAATTCTCCTCCTGAAAGGTATTCATGAATTCTCCTCTATATTCTGCTCTCAAGAATTTGTAGATGCAGTACTGGCAGATGCAAGTAGGGATAAGGCGTCATCTTCAATCCATAGAAAAATGGCTACTTTATATAATGGTGAAGTGATGAAATAAATGCTGGAAAGCAATTACCTTAAAAAAAGGAAACATAGACCTCTCGTCAACATAGACACCAGTAAGGACGTAATCTGAAGCCATGGTGTCCAATTAAACGTTTCAATTTGCCAAAACTGGTGTCACCGACTCGAGTCGGCTAGATTGTATTGTCTTAGTTTTTGCGTCTATTTTGAAGGAAGATTTGTCTTTTATTTGAAGTGTTCAATGTGAGTTATTTTGAAAATAGAACAATCCCTATTTAAATCTCTCTAGAAAATAAAAATGTATATGTTGGATTGAAAAAAAAAGTATTCCAAATAAATTCATGCAAAATAAATATTTTGTTATGCATTGACAAAGCTTGGCGTTCAGAAAACTGATGTATTGGCAAATAAATATTTTATCAATACAATATATTAATACATAGCAATAACACGCCATCTATATAATACAAATGAAAACACCAAAACGCGAATGTTTCTTTTCACACATCTTGCCCCAAGCGACTTCCATCTTTTTCTAGCACTCAAGTTGCACCTTGGAGGCAAGCAATTTGCGTATGATGACGAAGTGCAGGCGGAGGCGAACCACTGGCTACGAAGACAGGACACGGCTTGGTACAACAGTGGTATCAAAAAATCGCTACAACGGTACCAAGAATGTTTGGACAGAAATGGTGATTATGTAGAGAAGTAGTCTATGAGTTGTATAATGAAAATAAAATAACTGCATAGTTGTAAATAATGTTGTTTATTCGTTAAAAAAATAGGGAAACTTATTTATTGGATGGCCCTAGTAAATCAAACTTCTACTGCCCTTACTGCGATGAAAAAATATATTGGGAGGGCTTGGCTCATCAGTGGTGAATCCTCCCAGCGGTTTCGCCAATTTTAATCTACCAGACCGCTTCAATACAGTATTTGAGTTCTAAAGAAGCGGTCTGGTAGATTGAGAGAGAATTGGCGAAACCGCTGGGAAGGTTAACTACTGATGAGCCAAGCCCTCCCAATATTTTTTTCATCGCAGTAAGGGAAGTACGAATTTGATTTATTTGTGAAAAGAAACATTTGTGCTTTGGTGTTTTCATTTGTACAATACAATAAATGCCATTTTATCAAAGAGTTAGTTATACCATAACTCAGGTTAGGTGTGGCTTGGATCTTTTTATCATTCTCTTTTCTCTTTTTAGCGATTCTATAGCATTTGCCTCTGAGATATCAATGTTATAACAGCGGTTATATAACAATCTTGACAATAGTTTCTTAAACCTTTTTACACTACCGCCCATTTTACAATAAATTATTTTGTATTACTTCACCCCCCCCCCCCCCATTTATCATTTATTATAGCATTTTCCGCGTTCATACAGCTCTTGATATTCTCTATACAAATAGAAACGAATGCATTTTATATCAAATGAAGACTAGAAGGCTATATTGTTTTATTTGACAATACATTTTGGCAAGCACATCGGTTGAAATTGGTAGACGATAGAATGGTTTGGTTCTAATATCTCCCTACGATGTATCAGGTAATTCCAAACTTGTAGCTATACTTTTATTTTCATAAAATCAAAAAGAAACCCAGGGTTTCAGTTTCTTGTACCATTTTTATATCTCTAACTTTCGGGTCAATATGTCCTTCTACAGGATAACTAGAAGTATGACTTCCAGCTAACTATATACGCCTGGCATGTAAAGTTAGGAATGAAGGTGTATTAAACTTTTATTCTCCTTAGGAAGGAAATATAAAGGTATAATGATCAATTGAAGCATTAAAGCACGAATGTTTCTTTTTTAACACAAAACAAACTTTTGCTGCTCTTACCGCGATAAAAAAATATATTGGGAGGGCTTGACTCATCAGTGGTGAACTCTCCCAGCGGTTTCGTCAATTTAATCTAACAGACCGCTTCTTAGAGCTCTAATACTGTATTGGACAATGCTGCTTATATATACTACAATGAAGGTTGGTATCTTAGAAAAGTATTCAAGCAAATTATGGACATCAGCCTTTAGGACAGTAGAATTACACACAAAGCAGAAGTTTGTTTTGCGTTGAAAAAGAAACATTCGCTTGTGTGTGCTCTCTTTATAATGCTTTCATCTCTTAAATAAGAATTGGTGGATGAGTAGGTAACACCCTCGATTCCCGACAGTCATGAACCGGGATTGAATCCCGCGTTAAATCCCGCATTTTGTTTAATATGTGAATAACTTTCACTATTATTCATTGTTGCAATTATAATAAACTAGGTTGCTTTTTTGAGCGGTACCTAATAAGTGATTTTGGAACAAGATTTCTTATATATAAATTTACAAAGAATAATAGAGTAGACTCTCTTATAACGCGAGTTTTTATAATACGATTTCGTACAACGCGATAAAAAAATTGCGACAAATTTATTTATACAACGCGAATTTTCGTATAACGCGTTATAAAATAAAATGCGGGAATTTCCTTATTGACAACTGTACAATACATTTGCATATAAAATAATATAACATTTAGTTTTGTTTTAGTATATAATTATTTTTCCTATATATACATCATTTTATACAATACATTTTTACATGATATTTGTCACTAACAATTTACCCTAACAACATTCGCGTTATACAAGTTCTATTTCGTACAACGCGAATTCCTATAACGCGATTTCATACAACACGGAACACATTAATCGCGTTATAGGAGAGTTTACTGTAGTACAAAAATGTACTGGAATTAGATTTATAAATTAAGAGAAATACATCTTCTAATCGTGCAAATAAAAGTTGCCAATGGGTTACGCCATCTGTCTAAATTTCTATTATTTGAAAAAAATTTAAATCCTTAACCAGAAAGAGAGGCGAAGTGAACTCGACGGCAAACAAAACTCTTTATTGATTTGCATACTCTCTTCCTACTTCCTAATGCAAATCAGCCTTTTAAATAAATAAAGTTGAAAAAATATGGAATATAAATATATATTTACATATTTTATGTGAAACAGAGCTATGTATATTCACTAAGGTATTCGACAGAAAAAACAATGTTTAAAAATATAGAAGATAATTAACCGCAGATGTGACCAGAATCCTGTCCTCCCCTACACAAGAATGCTCTTTTTGGCGCCTGCCACATGGAAGCTGGAGTCCACCTCTCTTTCTCCTAGCTAAAGCTAAAAGAAATGTGGACAGAGTATTAACTGATTAAAATGTTAGTTTAAGCTCTATCTCCAGTTCGCAGTTATTCTTTGTAAATATTAAGAGAAAGGCATTTCCCGAACGTTCAACTAGACTTACGTCATCAAAAAGGGGTATTTGGTCAATTCTTGAATAATTAAAGATCAATGAGAATATAATTTATAATTTTATTTATAATATCTTCTATATTTTTAACTTTTTCTTTTGTCGCATTCTCTCTAGTGAATATACACTAGTATATATTCACTAGAGAGAATGCGACAAAAGAAAAAGTTAAAAATACAGAAGATAATTATAAATTTACATAACTTAGATAAAACAAAACTATGTACATTCATTAGAGAGTATGCGACAAATATCTACTATTCTCATTGATCTTTAATTATTCAAGAATTGACCAAATACACCTTTTTGATGACGTAAGTCTAGTTGAACGTTCGGGAAATGCCTTTTTCTTAATATTTACAAAGAATAACTGCGAACTGGAGATAGAGCTCAAACTAACATTTTTTTCAGTCAATATTTTACTCTGTCCACATTTCTTTTAGCTTTAGCTAGGAGAAAGAGAGGTGGACTCCAGCTTCCATGTGGCAGGCGCCAAAAAGAGCATTCTTGTGTAGGGGAGGACAGGATTCTGGTCACATCTGCGGCGAGAAGAAGACATGGCGACTTGCCTCCGTGCGTGTGGATGATCCTGCAAGACGGTGCCAGGAGAGTCTGACATCGGAGCGGCCTACAAGGCGGTGTAGCCAGGCTGGACGTGTATAGTGTGGAGCGGAAAGCTTCACAGAGAGACATCCTCGGCGCAAGGATTCTTCTGACAGGGAGATTGAAGGTAAGTTCCACTTATTTGTATTCCTTCTGTCTAGTGCCACGTATAATGCGATAACTTTAGCTGCATCCCTTCGAACTCACATGTATATCTTTGTGGCATCCTGATTAGACAAAGGACACGAACAGCATCTGGGTATGACGTAACAATAGTATTCATGAACCTTCTTAAAACGTTTATTCAAACAATGCACACTTGTTCATCACCCCAGTATAGAACGCAAAGGTGGTGACAAATAAGAGCCACAACACCAGTTTTGACACATTCAGACAAAAGTCAACAATCTATATACCATATTTTTGGATTATGGCCTTTATCAGTATCACCAATCAAGGCCACACCCTGTACTGATGAGGGTCATAGCCCGAAACCATGGTATACAGGTTGGTTTCTCTGTCTGAATTTGTCAAAAATTGTTCTACAATACATTCGTTTATCTACATATAAGAACTATTACTATACACATAAGAGCTTTTTTACTCAATTATAAAAATGAACTACATAATGCATATAAATTGTGAAAAAACATCGACCTCAAGTTTATTTGATATTATTATTAACTAAAATTATAAGCATAGCTTTGATATTTAACGACCTGCCATAGCAATCCTCGTCACACAACTCATGGCAAAGTTTTCTCGAGTAGATTAAAACCAAAAAATCACAACGTTTCATATTAAAGTAATAGTTATTGCCCAAAAAGAACCAAAATGAGAATACTCTGTAAAATGTGAACTATGTATTCCTGTATTTAACATCGACTTTGATGTCATCGACTTAGATAATGCTAAAACCCTCTTGTAATTTGGAGAATATAAATAAATACTATCATAGTATTTTGTATTATGATGCATTAGCGCGCCATCTGTTATCAAAATTCGAAACTATTATAGACGCGTATGATTCTTAAAAAAAATAAAAAATAAAATCCATTGCAGTAAGGACGGTAGAAATTGTTTATTTTTAAATAGAATCATACGCGTCTATAAAAGTTTAGAATTTTGATAACATTTTGTAATTGGGGTTGCCTAATTGTACATGATACCACAGTTATGACATGTTCTGATCTGTGCTACAAACACATGTGCATTCACATACCTAGCACACGCACGCACATACATCCTAGGCTAGTAAACAGCACAAAGTCTCAACTCTTAGCCCTTGTTCTCTTGGGCGTGCCCTCCAGACACAGCTAAGCGAGGTCAAGGGAACAAGGTTTCGACAGCGAGTATTTCCCCATCCCCTCTCTCTACAGTACCTCCCTACATCCTACCTTATCTCTATTGTTCTATTGAACTTCACAGCCGATAACTTTCCAATATTTTCAATAGAATCGAATAAAAAAAATACTGATAAAAACCTCCATAATGACAAAGAGCCATTACATGACCATAGCAATGTTTTCCACTAATAGATCTACCTTTTATTACCTTGTACTTACAACAACCGATTGTTTTATTAAATTTATTTTGCTTTCAATAGAATTCGTGTAGCTTTAATAATTCTTTATTTCAATAAACTTCAGCTAAATAAAAATAGCTTGATAAAAAGATTCATGATGACAAAGAGCCATTGCATGACCATAGCAATGTTTTCCACTAATTGATCTCCCTTTTTTTATTCCTTCGTACTTACAACAACCAATTATTTTCTTAACTTTATTTTGCTATCAAAAACATTCATGTAGCTTTAATATATTATTTATCTCAATAAACTTCAGCTAAATAAAAAGAGCTTGATAAAAAGATTCATGAAGACAAAGAGTTGCATGACCATAGCAATGTTTTCCACTAATAGATCTCCCTTCTATTCTCTCGTACTTCCAAAAATCAATTGTTTTCTTAATTTTATTTTGCTTTCAATAGCAATCATGTAGCTTTAACATATTATTTATTTCAATAAATTACAGCTAAATAAAAAGAGCTTGATAAAAAAAAAACCTCCATGATGCCAAGAGCCATTGCATGACCATAACAATGTTTTCTACTAACAAATCTCCCTTTTATTCTCTCGTAATTCAAACAACCGAATATTTTCTTAACTTTATTTGACTTTCAATAACATTCATATGTAGCTTTAATATATTCTTTATTTCAATAAACTACAGTTAAACAATATGCAAATTAATGCTAATTTTTAAATACTACACAAAGAATAGACACATAAGACACATATCCGAGATAAATAAATCTATGTTAACACTTTATTTAATATATTAAAATAAAAATCATAAAACTTCCAGGAAAAAGTTTCTTTTAAAATATTTTTTATTTAAAAAATACCTCGAGCTTTCGGGCA
Organism: Cordylochernes scorpioides; assembly: GCA_030710605.1. Classification (NCBI taxonomy): domain Eukaryota; kingdom Metazoa; phylum Arthropoda; class Arachnida; order Pseudoscorpiones; family Chernetidae; genus Cordylochernes; species Cordylochernes scorpioides. Next base: position 38,223,292 of record CP092867.1, on the reverse strand, counting down.
AGTACGCCCTTCTACGGGAGAAATTGCATTATATGATTAATACGCCAATAAAATATGATTTAAAATTAAATAAATTCCATTTACTGTTTACATTTGTTTTAAAGCATGATCAACGCGGGCTTCTATTGCGCGTGCTTCACCTGGGGGTAATGGGCTGGGCTCAGGGAATATAATGTTATAAATTTCTGGAATATCTATTCTTCTGTTAATGCTATTGTGCTTTCTGGATATGATGGATTATATTACAAGTCTCTGCAGTCTATTGGGGATGTTGGAGTAATGGGTCTTTGGTTCTGATAGGGAGAAGGAATGGCCTGTTTCTCTTATATGTTGGTATACTAAAGATCTACTGTCTTGATTATCGATATTTCGTTTATGTTCTGATACTCTAATAATTCAAATGTCTGCCAGTTTCGCCGACATATTTGGTTTTGCATTCGTTGCATTCTATGGAGTATATGGCATTCTTAATATTGGAAGGATAATCAATGGTATTGTTCTTTGTTATGGGGTTTCTTAGTAACCTTATTTAATAATATAAATATTCGCTCTCTATTATAAACCCTTGTTTATTGTAGCCTAGCTCTCAGCCTGTTGAAGAGCGCAATGCTGGCGTTGTTTGTAGATAAGCACTTCACCTTTCGCCATTTATTCTGGTATTGGCATCTTCTAATCACCAACAAAACGCTACAAGATACATTATAAAAAAACACATCTCTCACTTAATCCAAAATTCATTCGTAGTGAATTAAACGCTTTCCAAAATATTTCTTTATTAGGTATAACGATAAACACTTCCATGTGTTAGTACTTCATTAGATCAATGCTTTGCAAAGATTTATCCTATACAGGGGGTGAATCCAAAATACACCGATATAAACATTTTAGAAATATGTTCTATACATAAAACACGAGAGAAAATGTTCTATAATGATTTTAAAAAATAAAATCGAGTCATTTTCGAGTTAAACCCCTTATTTGCATTAAAATTATTCGAAAATTACAATTTTATTCAAATCTAAAAGAAAATTACATTTTAAAGAAATAACTCAAATCGCCATCTACACCTTTTCCACATTTTTGACACTAGAAATTTCATAAGAATTACTGCTGACGTTTAAGTAATTATTATACAGTACATAATACAATATAATGCGGCTTATTATTGTAGAACGAAGTTTGACAATTATACCGCAAATGTTTCTTTTGAATGAAAAATCGAAATTTATTTTAAGGAGAACTAACGATTATTTCTAACCTTAGGGATGAAGTATGCTAGGATGAATTGTGAAGAGTAATGATGAATTTGCGGTATAATTGTTAAACTTCGTTCTACAATTATTATACAGTTTAAAAATGATTTTCATCATCACATTTTCAACCATAGAATATTGGGTAAATTATTGGAATTAATTGCATATTACATATTTGGAACTGTGAAGAAGTGATTCCTTTACCAGAGAACAAATTCTATATTTTGACAAAGATGAATTTATAAATACGATAGGGCAATATATAAATATTAAAACATAAGAGAAAACAACGCATCATCTATATTCAAGAAATAAAACCATCAATCACAAATGTTTATTAAAGTGAAAACATTAGACCTCCAGGAAAAAGTTTCTTTTTAACATATCTTAATTACAAATATCTAGCTTTCGGGAAAAAGAAAGCCCTTCTACAGGAGAAACAATTTTACATTAAATCGTCAATAGAAAAAAATCAAATGTATAAGGATGTTTACAGTTATTTAAAAATGCATTCAAAACATTCAAATAAAGATAAATACCCTATACATCCGATTTTATTTTCTCCTGTAGAAGGGTTTTCTTGCCCGAAAGCTAGAGAAATTTGTAATTAAAGGATATTAAAAATAAACTTTTCTCTGGAGTCCTAATGTTTTCACTTTAATATTGTCAAGAGGCTTTGCTGCGCCAATCAAAAGAGGCCCCTTAGGACACCTGTCAATCATCCCTGGACTCCGGGGGTGGGGGCCACGGGTGTGAGGGGTTCTCGGAATCTGATCGGCTGGGTGGCTGACGACGCTCATTAGGATTATCTTTAACTTGGAGTAAGTTGTACTCTCTCTCTCCCTATAAATAACTCTTGTAGATAATTTTATTGGGGAACTAAAAGGTAAATATCCTTATAATAAATTATTTATTCCTAAACTTGCCCTAATTCAATCCACCAGACTAATCAGTGTTTTCATTTATAAGCAGAATCGTTCAATACAGTAGTAGAATTCTAAAAAAGCGGTCTGGTAGATTAAATTGATGAAACTGCTTTTTTTCATTTTTCATCGCAGAAAGAACAGTAAAAGGTTTGTTTTTGTGATAGTTTTTTACTTTAAAAGAAACATTCGTGCTCGATGGTTTCAATTCTTATATATAAATATGTGGGAAAAAAAGCACTAAAAAAAAAGAAAATAATAAAAAGGTCAGGTGTTAATATTAAAATCACAAAAAGGCATATCCTAACCACGCTCTGATGAGCTTTTTAAATGGCAGAGCGCCATCTAGTGGAACAGAAATCAACTAAACGTTCAGAGAACAGGTTAAATCAACGTTTAGTTGATTTCTCTTCCACTATATGCTGCTCTGCCATCTAAAAATCTCATGTGAGCGTGGTAAGAATACGTCTTTTTTATATATAGATATTTATGACATTTGAAAATTATCCCGCATGTGTTTTATTAAAAGAAAAGTCGAAATTTATTTTTAAGGAGAAATAACGATTATTTCTAACCTTAGAGATGAAGTATGAAAGGATGAATTGTGAAGAGTAATGATAAATGGAAAAATAAAATTGTCCAGGGATGGGAATCGAACCCACAGTGTTCCGCATCTGCTCGGTAAGCGGAACACTGTGGGTTCGATTCCCATCCCTGGATACTTTTATTTTTCCGTTCATCATTACTCTTCACAATTCATCATTTCTTACTTCATCTCTAAGGTTAGAAATAATCTTTATTTCTCCTTAAAAATAAATTTCGATTTTTCGTTTAAAAGAAACACATGCGGGATAATTTTCAAATGTCGTTTTACAATCATAAGCCGCATTATATTGTATTATAGATATTTATCATCACCATTTACCCAGTTACTGCCGTAACAACTGTTATGTTGATATTTAGGTAGATGAGAATGTCGCTAAATAGAAACTTTATTGGTTTATTCCAGTTCAGAATTAGCTATTGAAATCAAGTTATACATGCCATTTTAGTATGATAGACTTAAAAACTTTTTTAAATAGCTATCCAAAGTAGTCATTATATCTTCGAAAATTAATAACAAGCAAACAACAAAGTGTTTTCAAACTATATTGATAAAATAGATATATTACACAGAGTAATAATTATAACAAAACCTATGATAAGTAACCTCTATGATGAGGGACCAGTCTTATAAAGTCAAAAATGACTTGACCAGATAGAACCCAATCTTAGAAATCAATTATTTCCTTTATCCCTAGTATACGTGATACAGTCCATGATTATCCTGATGGATAGAAATTGGCGACTGCTTAGAATTCAATTATTGATATATAATCCCTTTTGTGTAATGTGTGTGATATTATTTGAAAAATCACTCAAGGAATTATTTTCTTGAATGACACTTATAATATCAAACCTCAAGTTTTTTTACCTTTGCGCCATTCTACAGGTGAGTTGATTACTATAACACTATAAGGTATTGTAGATAATCATGATTACTCTTGGCCGCAGCCTAGCAAAAAATTGACATAGAACCAGAGCAGCAGCTTTACACACCCAAGATAGTGGACATTGCTGCTGCTGTGATAGAGATGTATGGAGACATCTGAAGCTCTTCATTGGACATGACAACAACAACAACATGATTACTCTGGTAGATGAGCGTCAAGACCCTAAATCTTGAAATATGCTATTACAAGATCTATACAAGAAACCTGGGAGATATTTTCTGAACATCGTAAATGAAAACATTAAGGTAATAATGTTTATTTCACACATGAACAAACTTCTACTGTCCTTACTGCGATGAAAAAAATATTGGGAGGGCTTGGCTCATCAGTGGTGAACCCTCCCAGCGATTTCGCCAATTTAATCTACCAGACCGCTTCTTAGAGCTCTAATACTGTATTGGATTATTCTGCCCTTATATGCTACACTAAACGGTGAAATATCAGAAATGGTATTTAGGAAAACTACACACATACAATGGAAATAAGCTTATAGGACAGTAGAAGCACATATAAATATTTGCATAAAGCAATGCTCTTCCGTACACATTAAGGACAAGGCCAGTTAGGCATAATTAATATAAAGCAATAACTCGCCATCTGGGATAGTTGACAACTAATGAACCAAGACCTCCCAATATTTTGTCATCGCAGTAAGGGCAGTAAAAGTTTGATTTATATGTAAAGAAACATTCGTATCTTAATGTTTTAATTTCCGATGGCGCATTATTGCTTTGTAGATATTCTCTATATAAAACCAATAACAAATGAAAGACAATTTCCATATGTGTCCTGGAATATATCCATATAATTTAGGCGGTTGAACATATGGGAAACTACAATGTACCCCGGTATCAGATCTTACCCTGGGATGAAAGAGAAGCCAGCTACAAAGGGAACGTATAATTACACAAAGGAACAATAACTTCAAAAGAAGCGCTTCGGCCTTATTTGACATGAATTGTTTGGGAATAACTGCACTAGAAATACAATATCGTGAAAGAATATCTAAAATATTGATACTTATGGTCTCTTCTGGAGGTAGTCTTTTTCTCATTTATTTCTTAATCAACAAGGCGCGATATTGAAACATTTGCGCCTATAACAGAGGAAAACAACAAAACAACAAACAAATTAAATCTTAGGAATAAATATTTACAAATTTACATGTATTATTTGACAAAGTTCATAGAATTTATATAGACAAAGTGGTTGTGCGTGGAGAGTGAGATGTAAGAAAATTAAATCATTTAGATCAGGGAACAATTGATGTCTCACTTTCTGCAAAGTTCGGACAATCGTAGATAAGGTGAAGAGCAGTTTGTTCAGTTTCTCCGCAGGAACAATTAGATGTTTTTGATAGATCTCTTTTATGTAATTAACAAAAAGCAATAACGCGCCATCTATACATATAAAATGGAAGGATTTAAAAGCACGAATGTTTCTTTTATAAATAATGCAAACTTCTACTGCCCTTACTGCGATGGAAAAAATATTGGGAGGGCTTGGCTCATCAGCGGTGAACCCTCTCAGCGGTTTCGATATTTGATTGTAATTCTACTGTCTTATAACCTTATGTCCATAGTTTTCAGGAAACACCATTTCTGAGATTCTATCCTTAAGTGCTGCGTATATAAGCAGAATCGTCCAATACAGTATTAGAGCTCTGAGAAGTGGTCTGTTGTATTAAATTGGCGAAACCGCTGGGAGGGTTCACCACTGATGAGCCAAGCCCTCCCAATATATTTTTTCATCGCAGTAAGGGCAGTAGAAGTTTGTATTATGTATAAAAGAAACATTCGTGCTTTTAAATCCTTCCATTTTATATGTCTTTCATGTAAGTAGAGCTGGAATATTCTGTGTAATGTGACAAATTGAGTGACTATAAAATTTGGATGACACTTTTTAAATCCTTAATGGGATGTAGGATCTAGGAGAGGCAAGCAGGTGACACAAGAGGATAGTTCTTTATTTGGTATCGCTTATAGACACGTATGATGATAAATAACTACACAACAAGTCAATGACAACAATACTCTGTTGTCAATACACAATAGAACTGTATAGGAATGCCGTTTGGAAAAATAGTGCGAATTGTATAATGAGTTCATTGGAGGTTTGGATTAGATTAGAATGAAATCTTTTATGAGATTTTTATTAAAATGCGGTCGCTCAGAAAGACGATATCTCGAAAGATGGTCGTTCACAGAAATTATTATTGACTGATACCTTGCTAATGCTATTTGCCTAATATTATATTCAATATAACAAAATAACACGCCATCTATATACAAAAATTGAAAATATTTAATGCGAAATTTAATATTTATAAATAACTTTCTACTGTCCTTACTGTGCGATAAAAAATATTGGGAAGACTTCTGGTTTATTATTGATGATTCAGGCCATCCCAATATATACGAGGGCCATCCAATAAATAAGTTTCCCTATTTTTAAACAAATAAACAATATTATTTACAATTATGCAGTTATTTTATTTTCATTATACAACTCATAGACTACTTCTCTACATAATCACCATTTCTGTCCAAACATTTTTGGTACCGCTGTAGAAATATTTTGATACCACTGTTGTACCAAGCCGTGTCCTGTCTTCGTAGCCAGTGGTTCGCCTCCGCCTGCACTTCGTCATCATTCGCAAAGTGCTTACCTCCAAGGTGTAACTTGAGTACTATAAAAAGATGGAAGTCGCTTGGGGCAAGATCCGGAGAATAAGGTGGATGTGTGAAAATTTCCCATTTGAAGTTTTCCAGCAACGTTTGGGTCGTTCGAGCTGCGTGAGGGCGAGCATTGTCATGGACGAGTAACACTTTCAGAGACAAAAGTCCAGGACGTTTCCGTTTTATTGCAGCTTTGAGTTTAGTGATGACTTCGCAGTACTTCGCAGCGTTTACCGTAATGTTTGGGGGCAGGTAGTCAACCAATAAAACACCCTTACAATCCCAAAAGACGATAGCCATAACTTTGCCTGCAGATATTGTGACCTTCGTCTTTTTTTGGGGCACTTTCCTCAGGCTTCTTCCACACCATGCTTTCTCGTTTTGTTTCTGGAGTTGAATGATGCACCCAGCTTTCATCTCCAGTGACAATACGGGAAAACAGTTGATCTCCATCTCTTCGATGCATTTCCAGGAAAGCTCGGGCTGCCTCCATCCGTTGTTGCTTGTGATTTTCCGAAAGCAAACGCGGGACCCATCTTGCGCAGACTTTGCGAAAATTCAAAACATCTGACATGATTGTTCCAATCGAAGAGCGTCCAATTTCGATTCCAGGAGGCAGTCGAATCATTATTTCGTCAATGGTGACGCGGCGATCTGCTTCCACCACATTCCGAACAGCAGCAACGGCTGCATTGTCCGTAGCAGTAACGGGCCTGCCGCTTCGCTCGTCATCATGCACGTTTTGCCATCCTTCCAAGAACCATTACGCCATCGGCGAACCATTTGGATGCTCATACATCCTTCACCATACACTGACACTAAATCGCGATGAATATTGACCGCAGTTTCATTTTTCTCCGTGAAAAAAACGAATTACAGAACGGAGTTCGCAAGTGGACACGTTCACCAGTGGTAGCTCCATGGAAACTGAAGCGCTACGGACTTGCGCGTACGAGTAGCGTGATTTTGAAGGTCAAGCGCTTCCAACGCATCCTAGTGACCATTTCTTACACTACTAACTAATTTTTACACCGTTTCGTTCGCAGAAAAAAAAATAGGGAAACTTATTTATTGGATGGCCCTCGTATACTAGCGGATGTGTTCCCGGCTTCGCCCGGGTTTTATCCGAGTGGAAGCTTGCCTAACGAATATTATTGATAATATATTTATTATTGATAAATGATAATAATATTCTGGAACACACAGAATATTATGATAATAATGATAATAATATTCGTTACGTTATATATTTATATAATATATAAAATATATTTTTCGAGCAAACATATCCACTCTCTCTGCTGAATATATTTTTAAAAAGATATATATAAATAAAAAATATCTAGAGATAAACTACACGATCTTAGCCAAAAGGCCGAGAAACGATATTTTATATATAGAGACGACCTGGCTTCGTGTGTCTTCTGCTCGAGTGAATGTTTCGCAGGTAGAATTTTGTTCCTGCCTACTGAAAATTATTATCTGGCTTCGCCCGTGGTCTGTTTTAGTGAATATTCCCCTAAATAATTTTGTTTATGTCAATCAAGCATGATACAGCAATATTGTCATCATCATTTCTGACTAAAAAAATATTGTTGCTCAGTACCTGGATAATTATAATTTTTCTTGGTTAAAGCGCGACAAAAAACTCTTACAGATTCAACTCTCTGTCCTGTTCAAATTTCAGCGAGATTAGTTACATATTGAGGGCGTGCATAGCCGACAAACATATATATACAAGCATTTTTAATATATATACAGGGTGATCCAAAAGTCCCGCACAACTTTAAAAATTAATAATTCCGCGAATATTCGCGCTAGAGCAATGCGGTAAACACCATTGTGTTCAGGATGCAATGGGATTTTTTATGGCAAATAATGAAAAATTCGAAATTGATTTTAGTTACAACTTTATTCGCTAGATGGCGCTCTACCAGAATCAGAGATTCAGCGGCCAAATTGTTTGATAAATTGAAAAATATAACTGAACGACACGTATTTTTCCTTTTTGAATACCAGGAAAGAACCATAATAATATCAAATGATAAATTAATAAAACACCATTTCGCCAAAAGTTAGAAGAAATGGTTAACGATTTTTAAATACAATCTGAGATATGTAAAATAGGTATATGCAAATTAAAACATGTAGCAAAAAGTATTTATATTTTAGATGGAGTTTTGTGAAATAGATTGAATGTTTTAAAATAACTACCGATATCAATACACGATTTTTGAAATGTTAATATAGTACCAAAAATTATTATGGCATTATTAATAGGATTTCTTGCTACAGTAATCCCTCGTTAAGACGAACTCAACGGGAGAACGAAATACCCTTTTCGTCTTAAAAGAATATATACCGAATTCGTATAAACCGAATTCGTATTAGACGAATTGAATTCGTGGCATCCGGGGGTTGTACTTATGTACTACTGATGAGTAAGAAAACTACATTATTGAGGAATAACGAATAAATTTATTTGAAAACAATATTAATGAAAATATTTTATAATTTTAAGGAACAACAATTATGTATATGTATGTACATAAAGTATTTTATTTTAAAAGACAATATGGATAATATAATCACAATGTAAGGCAATATATATGAGAATATAAGTTTATTTTAAACAACAAATAAAAAAGAACAACAAAAGAAACAACTTACATAATATACTTGGTACATACAATGTTTATGTGTATGTAGCATATGCAGTATGCATAGAGTATCCTATATCTGGGTTTTCTCTGCAGGCTTCAGAAAGTCTGCTATAGTTTTTTGGTGGTATTTGATTGGGCACTGTTTCAGACACTCCCTTCTTATTTTATCCAGGGCATCTTCAAAATGAACATCAATATCCGCAGAGGTTTTGGACAGCTTCTGGAGGGTTTCGAGGACCGCGATTACTTCCCCTCTAGTAGGCATCATTATCTCTTCTTTCACCTCATCGTCTTCTGTTTCTTCTTCTTCTTTCTTCTTTTCTTCTAATTCGGGTGAACCGCAAATTTACAACCCTTCATCCAGGGCAACATACTCCAGGAAAGTCAAAGTCTCAGCTGGGTTTGTAGCTGAAAGGAGTTTGGTCCATTCTTCAGGCTCATCAAGCATTGTTTCCACTGATTGAGTACATGGAACGACCCCAAGGGGATGGTTTCATAGAAAATGAGTCATCATAACAAACAAAGGACGAATGTTTACACAAAAGACAAAGAGAGCCAATACTTGATATCAACGGCGTTTTTGTTGTTTTAATAGTTTATTGTTTTACTTATAACTCGCCTTTAAAAACATATTAGAATTCGTTTTAACCGATTGATTAGTTCTGCTGGGGGCTAAATTTAATTCGTATTTCGTCATAACCGAATATTTCGTCTTAACCGGCAAAATCTCTTTGGAAAGCATTGAAATTTAACGGGGGAAAAGAAACGGTTCGCGCAAACCGAGAGTTCGTATAATCCGAGTTCGTGATAACGAGGGATTACTGTATAAGGAATGTATAGTTTCTTGACTAATTGGCGACACTTGACTATTTAACTGAATATTTGTCATGATCCAAAAATGAAATATAGAGGGGAATGACAAAATATATTTGCCGTACTTTATTTCAAATATCCTATGGGCTTGTCAAATGTTATCATTGTTTATTATACTGTACATAATTTTGAAAATGTATCCCCTAAAAAAAATCATTTTTAAATCGACCTTTTGCGTTGAAAAAACGCGGTAGTAAAATCATTTTGTATTATTTTTTGCGCAAAATTTCTAAAGTTAGGGGGGGGGATACAGAGAATATTCCTTATGCTATTTCTTCTGATTGCGAAAAGCGATAAACTAAACATAAGGGGTAAAATTGTGTATACCAGTGTTATTCTAGAAGTTATAATACTTTGGCCTGCACGACATAATATAAGATGTGGGCAAATGACAAACAAAAAAATTACTGTCCACAGAAAAAAAAAGAGTCAAGATGTGAGGACAGCATTTATTATTCCCATAACCCAAAACAAAGAGCTGCAAAATATAACACATGAGGTAACTGCCTTCTCTCTTGTATTAGGTCACAATCCTTGCTCAATGGGGCGCCCCTCATTCTCAAACACCGCCTGCAGACGATAGATGACAGAATGGTCACAATTAAATAGTTGAAATTTATAAAACGTGCCATCTGATAGAAGCCTTCAACATGGCCAATGTGGTAGGCCGGCATCGATAAAAACGCGACTTAATGTACCCACATAACCGAAATTATAAAGCGTCAAGTCTGGTGATATTGGAGGCCACTGGTATATAAAGTGGCGACTTTTATCAACGAATTTCACCGAAGGTATCCTTCAGCAATTGTTTGGCACCGCGGGAGATATGAGGAGGTCCTCCATCTTGCATAAATGTTATTTCGCTTAGTGCTTGTCTGTCCTGCAATATGGGAATAACCTTTTCTCTCAAAAGTGGAACATAACGTTCACCAGTTACAAAAACAGTTTTAAAAGTTCTTCCATTGATCTTATCAAAGAAAAATGGCCCAATAATAAAAGAAGAAGTGAACCCACACAAAACTATGACTCTGGGCTGATGAAGTGGTATTTCTGTAAAAATCCTAGGGTTTCTGTTGCCAAAATGAGGCAGTTTTGAATGTTAAATTCTCCCTTTAGATAAAAGTGAGCATCATCTGTTCTTAAAATATTTGACAGCCAGTTTTCATCAATATCAATTTGCCGGAAAACCCATGCAGCGAATTCTTGACGCTTCTCAAAATCGCTGACTTTCAACTCGTGAAAACTTTGAATTTTGTTAGGGTATTTTTATTGAAAAATTCTAAATGTGTGTTCTCTCCAAACTGTTTCATACGGAATCCCCGTTTGTCGAGAAACTTGTCTAGCACTTACTTCTCCATACGTGGATAACGTTTCAATAACTTCAGCATTCTGCAAAACCGTAACAGTCACTGACTTGCATGTCGATGGTCTTCTACTCCGAGGTTTTGCTTCCAGAGTTCCAGTTTCCTCAAAACTTTTAATCAATTGCTTTAGAGAGTAGCAACTAATTGGTCCTTTACCGCTTCGAATATCTTTAAAAGAACGAAACGCTCGTAAAGCTTCAGTGGCAGATTCTGAATCACAATTTTAAAAATTCACCAAGAGTGCTTTATCCTGTAGTGACGGCATTCCAGGGGGAAGGGGAGAAGTCCGACCACACCTCCTTGCGGTCCCACCTGGACCCTTGGAATATTTGATCAAATTCTGGTTCGTTTCCAAGGTGACTAACGTTGCAACGGCATCCATTTTCAAATGAAGAGCAAAACTGATATCTCCAGTAATGCCACCGCGTCCGGGGTAACCGCCGCGTCAGGAGCTGCAGTTCGAGCTCATGATGAGAAATCTACTACGAGGACACAATTCAATCTACTACAACTCAATATAAATGGTACCCAGAGGAAAAAAGAGCTGACTTGTCTTCTCTGTGACAACAATGTACATATTATTTGTCCTCAGGAGACAAAATTGAATCAGAATCTGAGATTCAATATCAAAGATTATACAACACTACGAAAGGACAGACCGGGAAAATTCGGAGGAGGACTTGCCGTTTTGATTAAAACTCTAGAAATCAAATTTAAGGAAATCGCCTATAATCAGAGTAAGCATAGAGAAAGAACGACAGAAGCTCAGGCAATAGAAATCTATCTTACAGATAAAACAATTCCAATCATAAATGTTTATCACCACGATAATACTAGCATCAATACAGGCCTGATAGAGACATTAAGTGAAGCGTCTTCGGATATCGCAATCATACTTGGTGATTTTAACGCCGAAAGACCAACTTGGGGATCACCTGTCCAGGATAACAAAGGTCAGCAGGTTGAGGACATGCTAATCGACCTCGACCTTACACCGTTAAATAACGAAAAGAACACCTATCTATCCAAGTCCACAGGCACAGAATCCGCAATAGACATCACAGCGATAAATTACAACATCGCACCCACAACACAATGGAAAATTCTGAAAAGTGCAATCAGTGACCACAGACCAATTTTAGCAACCCTAAAATTCAAAATAGAGAATTTCCAACAGAATGAAAGAACAATGGAAAAAAATTCACAGGAAAGCTTGACGAACTGTGCAACGAAGAATTAAATCACAGAACGCTTGACAAAAACTTGGAAAATTCTCTTCGAACATATCCAAAGCTGCAAAAGTATCGATAACTAGAGGTAGACGTAAAGACCTGTGAATACTTTACTGGAAGGACCACAATATCGAAGCAATGATTGCAGAGAGAGACAATATCAATGAACTTCTTAAAACAAATAAAACAGAAGAAATCATAAAGGAACTCATTGAAATTAGTCACGAAATAGAACAAGAAATTTGGATATTCAAACAAGAGAGAGAGAGAAAAATGGGCAGGATTCTGCGAAAAAAATGGATCCAAAAAAGGAAAGCCATCACTGGAATATAATTAGTGTTATAAGACAATCAAAACCAACACTAATCCTCCAATACTCTAACCGATATGAATAAGGAGAACGAACAAACAGATGGCTGAAATAATTGCTGAATATCTTTCAAGCACTTCCAGACTCAGCTATACGAATGATGGCATGGCAGGACTCTAAAAAATAACGTAAACAGGTTAGTTAAACAAGCAAGAAATTAACATCAACAAGATATTTACTCGAGAGACTTCACACTGAATGAGCTAAACTCATCAATAGAAAAGTTAAATCCAAGAGAACACCAGGAGATGATCTAATCTTTGTTCAAATGATTAAACACTTTGGAGACAAAGCTAAAAATCAACTCTTACGAATACTGAACATATAATGGCAAACTGGTAAACTACCAAAGAATTATAAGATATCAATTATAGCGCCAATACGGAAACCAAACAAAGATGCCAAGAAATGCAAGAACTATCGGCCAATTGCTCTTACCAGCATACTTTGTAAAATAACAGAACGAATTATCCACTCTAGGCTCATAGTCTGCCTCACTAACAATAATAAAATAAACTTCTGCCAAACTGCCTATAGATCCATACACTGTACAACTGATCAACTGTTCTACTTCTCTCAATCAATAATAGATCCTTCCAAGGAAAAACCACCAAAGAAGACAACGGCCATATTCCTGGATATGACCTCAGCTTTTGATCGAGTGTAGAGGGAGAAATTATTTGAAAGGTTGCATAACATCGGAGTAAAAGGAAAAATCTTAATCTGAATTGCAGACTTCTTAAGGAGAAAAAGGATAAAGGTTGGTTTCAATCGAGCATTTTCCAAAGACCGAAGAACATGGGCTCGTGTACCTCAGGGATCTGTGCTCAATCCTCTACTCTTCTCGCAATATAATATTATAATATTCAGGTCATCTTCAAAATGAACATCAATATCCGCAGAGGTTTTGGACAGCTTCTGGAGGGTTTCGAGGGCCGCGATTACTTCCCCTCTAGTAGGCATCATTATCTCTTCTTTCACCTTATCGTCTTCTGTTTCTTCTTCTTCTTTCTTCTTTTCTTCTAATTCGGGTGAACCGCAAATTTCCAACCCTTCATCCAGGGCAACATACTCCAGGAAAGTCGAAGTCTCAGCTGGGATTGTAGCTGAAAGGAGTTTGGTCCATTCTTCAGGCTCATCAAGCATTGTTTCTGGAAGTGAAAACGAATCAGCTGTTTTTTCCACACCCAATGAGACACTTATTTCTTTAGCCTTTTCTTTGACAAGTGCGCCGGATACAGGAATATTATTTCGTCTACTTTTTTTAACACCATGGCCCCTATATTTATCAGTCGAAAAAAACAGCAATACTGGCACAATAGAGTCGAAATTTTCCACTGATTGAGTACATGGAACGACCCCAAGGGGATGGTTTCATAGAAAATGAGTCATCATAACAAACAAAGGACGAATGTTTACACAAAAGACAAAGAGAGCCAATACTTGATATCAACGGCGTTTTTGTTGTTTTAATAGTTTATTGTTTTACTTATAACTCGCCTTTAAAAACATATTAGAATTCGTTTTAACCGATTGATTAGTTCTGCTGGGGGCTAAATTTAATTCGTATTTCGTCATAACCGAATATTTCGTCTTAACCGGCAAAATCTCTTTGGAAAGCATTGAAATTTAACGGGGGAAAAGAAACGGTTCGCGCAAACCGAGAGTTCGTATAATCCGAGTTCGTGATAACGAGGGATTAGTGTATATAGGTGGATTGGATGTTTTCTAGAATCGTTTTAACAAATCTTCGTTAGGCAAACATTTACTCGGGTAAAAACCGGGCGAAGCCGGGTACATTCGCTTAATACAGTTATTTACAAATGTTCGTTTGTGGCAAGATACTATTCCTTCAACTTCAAATTACCGAGTGGACCAATTAATATTGATTTTATTCAAATTATCGAGTATTTTTAAAGGAACCTGGAAAAAAATTCAAATTATCGAGAGTATAGACAAATATAGATTCAATATAGGGATTGGATGTTTGCTAGAATCGTTTTAACAAATGTTCGTTATGCAAACTTTTACTAGGATAAAACCGGCGAAGCCGGGAACATATATACAGGGTGATCCAAAAGTCCCGCACAACTTTAAAAATTAATAACTCCGCGAATATTTGCGCTAGAGCAATGCGGTAAACACCATTGTGTTCAGGATGCAATGGGATTATTTATGGCAAATAATGAAAAATTCGAAATTGATTTTAGTTACAACTTTATTCGCTAGAGATGGCGCTCTACCAGAATCAGCGATTCAGCGGCCAAATTGTTTGATAAATTGAAAAATATAACTGAACAATATGTATTTTTCCTTTTTGAATACCAGGAAAGAACCCTAATGAAATCAAGTGATAAATTAATAAAACACCATTTCGCCAAAAGTTAGAAGAAATGGTTAACGATTTTTAATTACAATCTGAGATATGTAAAATAGGTATATGCAAATTAAAACATGTAGCAAAAAAAAAACCTGATATTTTAGATGCGGTTTGCTGGAATCCTTTCAGCTATTTAAATTTCTAAAATAATAATTTTCTATTTTTTTTTAAATTCAACTCTCTCTCAGTATCGATTATATTTATTTTAATTCATTTGAAAAATATTTATCTATCTCTGATGATTTATTTTACTCCGGAATGCCGTTGTTGTCTTTGTCGTGTTCAATAAAGAGCCTCAGATGTCTCCATGCATCTCTATCACAGCAGCAGCAGCATTGTCCACTATCTTGGGTGTGTAAAGCAGCTCCTCTGGGTCTATGTCAATTTTCTGCAAGGCTGCGGGAACAGTTGTTGCATGTTCTATAGGTTCTTGTGCCATCTGGATATATTGTCATCCTTTATAATGTTTTGTTCTAAATCTTGTTATAGTTTTTTCATTTTCTCTCGGAGTTTATTTCACATTTTGATCTTTTCTTATTTTTAGGTAATTATCTTGTATTTTGCAAAAGCATTAGCGTCAAATAATGACATTTGTTTTTTCCTTTGACTCAACTTTCTGGCTTCCTTTGCAAATTCAACTGCCATTTCATTACCCCCGATCCAAACACTGGTAGGAATTCATTGTAGAATGCAGTTTTATCCAATTATATCAGTTGAGTAAGTAACGAATGTATTTTCTGTGTGATTATAGTATTGCCCTTCTGAATTGCTTCTAGATCGGATATTAAGTCGTTGTACGGTATATTATCATTTTTTCTGCTTGATACGGGGATGGTTGGTTAAGGCATACATCAAGAGCTTTCCAGATAGCTGTCGGTTCACAAGTGAAGTTTGACGAAATCTTTCTTGCTCCTTCTACGATTTTGATGTATGTTCCATCTTGCAGTATTATGTTAATTCCAGCCCCTCCATTACTTATGGTAAGGTCTGATGATCCATCTGTATATGCTGTTAAATAATTTATCTGATCGCATAAACCAATTGTGTCAAGTCCTTTCTTTTTAAGTATGTTTTTGTTCTCTTTTTTTATTGCAGGGTTCATTCAGGTTAAGATAGATGATTACATTTGATGGCAATGGGGTAGGAAATATTGGTTATTCTCGAATTTGAAATTCATTGTTTCATATTTATGCTCTTTCTAATATTGTTGTCGTACTGAAGTGTTGAAGATATTTTGAGCCTTTCTTTTTATGTCCAGTTTAAATAGGTCCTATGGGATATTTGTTCGGTTTTTTTAGTTTTTAAGCTATTGGTGAATTTCATTGTTTTTAATTGTCTTCTGCTTTAAAGTAGGTCTAGACCACATTCTCTCTGAATTTTCTAATTGTTGGTATTTGAAACAAAACCAGTGATTAATTTGGCCGCTTTTGCTTGAACCCTGTCTAGTCTTCTTTTTAGTGATGAACTTGAGGGAGCCCAAACAGGTGTTGCATATTTCATTATTGGCCTTATTAAGGTGATATATGTTGTTCTGAGAATTTTGGGTTTTGCTCCCCAATTTGTTCCACATAGCCTTCTCAGAATGTTTAGGTTTCTGGTAGCTCTATTTGAGGTGCTAATTGCGTGTTCTGTAAATCGCAATTCCTCATCAAGAATCACACCTAGGTAATTTGGAGATCTAATTTTAATTTGTTTATGCTTATTTTGGAGTTAAATTCCTGTCAAACTCCTAAAGTTAAACTCCTGTCAGTGAAGGAGACCTATAGGTTTGTGTTCATTGGGTTTATGGTCATTTTTAGTTTCATTGCCCACTTCTCAAGTCCTCTCATTGATGTGTTCAGTATTTTTCTGATATTTCTATACTGCTACTTGTGTGCCATATGGCTATATAATCTGCATAACAGGCAACTTTTGTGTCTTCAGTGAGAATGGATGTTGTTAAGGTTGTGTCGTAATTAGATGTACAACAACTCAAACTTGACCATGACTCTTTTTTAGCTCTTATTCCTTTCGTTTGGCCAACAAAAAATGTCCAATTTATATACACATATATCCTTACATAATGAGACTTTAAAGAATGCAAATAATCTTCATCTATTTACATACACAATACATCTTCCCCCTTAATAATACTCCAGTCGGTCTGGGGGTTTCCTGGCTCTCTGAGGTCTAGGACTGTGGACGGGCACTTGCACAGCGGCAGGCTCCGGTTTAGGGGTTCAAGAGGGCACGTGCACAGCAGCAGGCCCTGCTCTAGGAGTGCAAGAGGGTACGTGCACAGAAGCAGTCTCCTCCTTGTTTCCTGATGTAACCCCTGGAACCTCTTCACTTTATTTCTGACTTCCACCTACAGGCACCCTGTTGAATTCTCTTTAAAAATCTGTATCGCTGTGGTATCACTTTCTTCTTTGGATCCAAATGCAGCTTAATTCTTTGAATGATAGTATCATAGGGTTGATCTTTCATTAGACCAGGAAGAAAATGTCGTTTCCCTGCTTCAAAGTTTCAGAATCTGGTAGCGAGGTAAAATCAGCACTTTAATCTCCTCTTTCAGATGCCAAAAAGAAAGCCTCAAATTTTGTACAAAAAGATCGAAGTGTCCTCCACTGGGCTATAGCATCTAAAAAATACTATTAACTTTGAACTTGTCATGCTGATCTTTTCTACTCCTTCGTTTTCTTGATCCAGATAGTTTAAAAGATGTAGTTGTTATACTTGCATAGAGGCAGTTTTCTTCAGCTTTTTACTGGCTCTGTAGATTGCGCATCCACGCCGCCACTTTTGTTGTGTCGTAATTAGACGTACAAGAGCTCAAACTTGACCATGGCCAACAACAAATGTCCAATTTATATATACACATATTTTTACATAATGAGGCTTTAAATAATACAAATAATATTCATCTATTTACATAAACAACATTTAATATATAGCGAGAAGAGTAGAGGACTGAGCACAGATCCCTGAGGTACACCAGCCCATGTTCTTCGGTCCTTGGAAAATGTTCCATTGACCCGAACCTTTATCCTTATTCCCCTTAAGAAGTCTGCAATCCAGATTAAGGTTTTTCCTCTTACTCCGATGTTGTGCAGCCTTTCAAATAATTTCTACACTCGATCAAAAGCTGAGGTCATATCCAGGAATACGGCCGTTGTTTTCTTTGGCGGTTTTTCCTAGAAATCTATTATTGATTGACAGAAGTAGAATAGTTTATCAGTTGTACAGTGTCTGGATCTTTAGGCAGTTTGGTAGAGGTTATTTTATTATTGTTAGTGAGCCAGACTATGAGCCTAGAGTGGATAATTCATTCTGTTATTTTACAAAGTATGCGGGTAAGAGCAATTGGCCGATAGTTCTTGCATTCCTTGGCATCTTTTTTTGGTTTCAGTATTGGCACTATGATTGATATCTTTCAATTCTTTGCTAGTTTACCAGTTTGCCATGAAATCTTCAGTATTCGTAGGAGTTGATTTTTAGCTTCGTCTCCAAAGTGTTTAATCATTTGACCAAAGATTAGATTATCTCCTGGTGACCTCTTGGATTTAACTTTTCTATTGATGAGTTTAGCTCATTCAGTGTGAAGTCTCTCGAGTAAATATCTTGTTGATGGTAATTTCTTGCTTGTTTAACTAACCTGTTTACATTATTTTTTTGAGTCCTGCCTTCATTCGTATAGCTGAGTCTGGAAGTGCTTGAAAGATATTCAGCAATTATTTCAGCCATCTGTTTGTTCGTTCTCGCTATTCATATAGGTTAGAGTATTGGAGGATTAGTGTTGGTTTTGATTGTTTTATAACACTAGTTATATTCCAGTGATGGCTTTCCTTTTTTGGATCCATTTTTTCGCAAAATTCTGCCTATTTTTCTCTCTTGTTTGAATATCCAAATTTCTTGTTCTATTTTGTGAATAATTTCAATGAGTTCCTTTATGATTTCTTCTGTTTTATTTGTTTTAAGAAGTTCATTGATATTGTTTGTCTCTGCAATCATTGCCTCGATATTGTGGTCCTTTCAGTAAAGTATTCACAGGTCTTTACGTCTACCTCTAGGTATCAATACTTTTGCAGCTTTGAATATGTTCGAAGAGAATTTTTCCAATTGTTTGTCAATGTTCTGTCATTTAATTCTTCGTTGCACAGTTCTTCAAACTTTTCTGTGAATATTTTACCAGTGTTCTTTTATTCTGTTGGAAATTCTCAATTTTGAATTTTAGGGTTGTTAAAATTGGTCTGTGGTCACTGATTGCACTTTTCAGAATTTTCCATTTTGTTGTGGGTGCGATGTTGTTATTTATCGATGTGATGTCTATTGCGGATTCTGTACCTGTAGACTTGGATAGATAGGTGTTCTTTTCGTTATTTAACGATGTAAGGTCGAGGTCGGTTAACATGTCCTCAACCTGCTGACCTATGTTATCCTGGACAGGTGATCCCCAAGTTGGTCTTTCGGCGTTAAAATTACCAAGTATGATTGCGATATCCGGAGACGCTTCACTTAATGTCTCTATCAGGCCTTTATTGATGCTAGTATTATCGTGGTGATAAACATTTATGATTGGAATTGTTCATCTGTAAGATAGATTTCTATTGCCATGAGCTTCTGTCGTGCTTTCTCTAGGCTTACTCTGATTATAGGCGATTTCCTTAAATTTGATTTCTAGAGTTTTAATCAAAACGGCAAGTCCTCCTCCGAATTTTCCCGGTCTGTCCATTCGTAGTTTTGTATAATCTTTGATATTGAATCTCAGATTCTGATTCAATTTTGTCTCCTGAGGACAATTAATATGTACATTGTTGTCACAGAGAAGACAAGTCAGCTCTTTATTTACCTCTGGGTACCATTTATATTGAGTTGTAGTAGATTGAATTGTGTCCTCGTAGTAGATTTCTCATCATGAGCTCGAACTGCAGCTCCTGACGCGGCGGATACCCCGGACGCGGTAGCATTACTAGAGATATCAGTTTTGCTCTTCATTTGAAAATGGGTGCCGTTGCAACGTTAGTCATCTAGGAAACGAACCAGAATTTGGTCAAATATTCCTAGGGTCCAGGGGGGACCGCAAGGAGGTGTGGTCGGACTTCTCCCCTTCCCCCTGGAATGCCGTCACTACAGGATAAAGCACTCTTAGTGAATTTTTTAAATGGTGATTCAGAATATGCCACTGAAGCTTTACGAGCGTTTCGTTCCTTTAAAGATATTCGAAGCGGTAAAGGACCAATGAGTTGCTACTCTCTAAAGCGATTGATTAAAGGTTTTGAGGAAACTGGATCTCTGGAAGCAAAACCTCGGAGTGGAAGACGATCGACATGCAAGTCAGTGGCTGTTACGGTTTTGCAGAATGCTGAAGCTATTGAAACGTTATCCACGTATGGAGAAGTAAGTGCTAGACAAGTTTCTCGACAAACGGGGATTTCGTATGGAACAGTTTGGAGAGAACACACATTTAGAATTTTTCTATAAAAATACCCTAACAAAATTCAAAGTTTTCACGAGTTGAAAGTCAGCGATTTTGAGAAGTGTCAAGAATTCGCTGCATGGGTTTTCCGGCAAATTGATATTGATGAAAACTGGCTGTCAAATGTTCTAAGAACAGATGATGCTCACTTTTATCTAAAAGGAGAATTTTACATTCAAAACTGCCTCATTTTGGCAACAGAAAACCATAGGACTTTTACAGAAATACCACTTCATCAGCCCAGTGTTACAGTTTTGTGTGGGTTCACTTCTTCCTTTATTATTGGGCCATTTTTCTTTGTAAAAATCAATGGAATAACTTTTAAAACCGTTTTTGTAACTGGTGAACGTTATCTTCAACTTTTGAGAGAAAAGGTTATTCCCATATTGCAAGACAGACAAGCACTAAGCGAAAGATGGAGGACCTCCTCATATCTCCCGCGGTGCCAAACAATTGCTGAAGGATATGTTCGGTGAAATTCGTTGATAAGTCGCCACTTTATATACCAGTGGCCTCCAATATCACCAGACTTGACGCCTTACAATTTCGGTTATGGGGGTACATTAAGTCGCGTTTTTATCGATGCCGGCCTACCACATTGGCCATGTTGAAGGCTTCTATCAGATGGCACGTTTTATAAATATCAACTATTTAATTTTGACCATTCTGTCATCTATCGTCTGCAGGCGGTGTTTGAGAATGAGGGGCGCCCCATTGAGCAATGATTGTGACCTAATACAAGAGAGAAGGCAGTTACCTCATGTGTTATATTTTGCAGCTCTTTATTTTGGGATATGGGAATAATAAATGCTGTCCTCACATCTTGACTCTTTTTTTTTTTCTGTGAACAGTAATTTTTTTGTTTGTCATTTGCCCACATCTTATATTATGTCGTGCAGGCCAAAGTGTTATAACTTCTCGAATAACACTGGTATACACAATTTTACCCCTTATGTTTTGTTTATCGCTTTTCGCTCATTAGAAGAAATAGCTTAAGGAATATTCTCTGTTTCCCCCCCCCCCCCAACTTTAGAAATTTTGCGCAAAAAATAATACAAAATGATTTTACTACCACGTTTTTCAACGCAAAAGGTCGATTTAAAAATGATTTTTTTAGGGGATACATTTTCAAAATTATGTACAGTATAATAAACAATGATAACATTTGACACAAACCCATAGGATATTTGGAATAAAGTAGACAAATATATTTTGTCACTCCCCTCTATATTTCATTTTTGGATCATGACAAATATCCAGTTAAATAGTCAAGTGTCGCCAATTAGTCAAGAAACTATACATTCCTTATAACACGAAATCCTATTAGTAGTGCCATCATAATTTTTGGTACTATATTAACATTTCAAAAATCGTGTATTGATATCAGTAGTTATTTTCAAACATTCAATCTATTTCACAAAACTCCATCTAAAATATAAATATTTTTTACTGCATGTTTTAATTTGCATATACCTATTTTACATATCTCAGATTGTATTTAAAAATCGTCAACCAATTCTTCTAACTTTTGGCGAAATGGTGTTTTATTAATTTATCATTTGATATTATTAGGGTTCTTTCCTGCTATTCAAAAAGGAAAAATACGTGTCGTTCAGTTATATTTTTCAATTTATCAAACAATTTGGCCGCTGAATCTCTGATTCTGGTAGAGCGCCATCTAGCGAATAAAGTTGTAACTAAAATCAATTTCGAATTTTTCATTATTTGCCATAAAAAATCCTATTGCATCCTGAACACAATGGTGTTTACCGCATTGCTCTAGCGCAAATATTCGCGGAGTTATTAATTTTTTAAGTTGTGCGGGACTTTTGGATCACCCTGTAAATATATATATAAATAATACAATTTATTTTTTAACCTCATCCATCAATTTTGTTTAGATTTTTTTGCAAATGTTTATAACTACAGTGATATCTTTCTTAAGGAAGGAGACTGTGTTATCATCCAGCCATTGTCTTGTTCCTTTATTTCACCGTTTGAGGCAGTTTATCAGTAAATCTACCTCTCCCATGTCACTGTATGTTTGGGACCCAATAGCAGTAAACACACTGGAGGACAAAGTCCATATTATGGCTGGAGATATGAGTCCTGGGATCAGGTTACTGACCTTTGCTCTGGTATCATCAGTCACTTCCTGTACATCACCACTGCCTAGAACAGTATCTTCTTGTTTGTATGATAGGATCGCTGATATGCCGGCAAAAGAGATTATATTATGATGCATTAGCGCGCCATCTGTTACCAAAGTTTCGAATTTTGATAACAGATGGCGCTCTAATGCATCATAATATAATTGCTATAATAAAAGACACAAATTGATATTTGCGGAAGAGCGATTGCTCGAAGCATTTTATATATTTATAAATGTATGTAATTCTGCTGTCCTCAAAACCTGTCCATAGTTCATCTAAAATACCCATTCCAAGAGTCTAGCATCAGTATCACTATAAAAGGAAGATCGAAAAATGCAATATAGCAGCGGTATGGTAGATTAAACTGGCGAAACCGCTGGGAGGGTTCACCACTAATGAGCCAGGCCCTCCCACCAATTTTTTCATGGCAGTAAGGACAGTAGAAATTGTTTATTTAAAAAAAATCATACGCGTCTATAATAGTTTCGAATTTTGATAAAAGATATTATGTGTAGTATTTGTTAATCGAAATTAAATAGAACTTTCTCAAACTCTGTAATAATATGTGAAATCTGCAACCATTCTGAAATATGCTCTCAACTATACATGTCTTATACAAATTCAACGCACTCTACTAATCAACTTGTAATATGAAGATAAACTTGTTAATTTTTCCATAGAAGCATAAGGCACCTCTCCCGTCAAAATAAACGTAAAACCTGACGCCATCTATTTTTGTTCAAAAATTGATAAAAAGGGAGATCAATCCCTATAAATATTTTAAAAACAAGCTATTTTTCATTTTATAGATCCAGGAGTATGTTTTTTTTTAATATAAAATTATATTCAATAGATCGAATTTTAACTCAAACTCTATGTTGTATATAGTGCAGACTGTGCACTTTGCATGTATTGACAAGATGTCAATAAAATATTTTTATAAAAAATATATATATGTGGCAATATAATAAGGTGGGAAGAGAAATAATCACACCACAAGTTGGAAGAGAAACCCAGACAACCAGAGAGAGAGACGGGCCCGGCAAAGCCGGGCGGCTGTTCGTGTTGCACACCATCACCAACTGTCCTAAAAGTCCCAAGGTGTTAACGGACGGGCCCCATTTGCCGCACCTTGGAATGTCGCTGCTGTCTCAAGTGACCGGAATTTACATCCCGTCTCTCTCTGGGCTGGCTCTAGGTTTGCTTTATTATTCCTGGAAGAGTATATATTATGACATATATATATGTTGTATATGATACCCAAATTTATAGCCATAATAACTTCCGTGGTAAGTTTTTTATTTTATCAAGAAATTGGGTCGGCTAAATATTATGAAATACCTAAATCAATGTTTAGTTTATTTTTACTTTCTTCAGATGGTGCTCTGCCATTTAAAATGCTCATATGAGAGTTCAGGATATGTCTTTTTATATTTATTTTATTCAATTTATTTTTAATATACTTATTTATATTTGTGTGTATATATATTCAATTTTAACCCCATAGTGAGTTTGTAAACATTTTATATATCGTCGCGTGAAAGCATCGTGTGATCACCCAAAGCAGTTTAAAAACAAGAAAAGCCCTGACGAAGTTAGGTGTACAGCCTATTGAAATATTTACATTTTGTAATAAAAAAAATGTTTTGTTTTATTTTAGATCCAAAATATGCCTTTTAATTAATTATTTAATATATATATGTCATAATATCTACTCTTCCAGGAATAATAAAGCCAACCAACCGACAACCCAGAGAGAAACGGGGGGATAAAGTCCGGTCACTTGAGACACCAGCGACATTTCAAGGGGCGATCACTGGTGCCCGTCAGTTAACACCACGGAACTTTTAAGACAGTTGGGGATTGTGTGCGACACGAATGGCCGCCCGGCTGTGCCGGTCCCGTCTCTCTCTCTCTCTCTCTCCTGGTTGTCTAGGGCCCTCTTTCAACTTGTGATGTGATTATTTCTCTCCCCACCTCTTATTACTACATATTTGTATTTACACATATAAATTTACTGGCAATGCGCTTCTTTTAAATATCATCAAATGTTATCTCTACAGACCTTACTGCAATGATATGAGTTATTGAATGAGAGGGCTCATCAGTAGTGAACCCTCTCAGCGGTTTCACTACTGATGAGCCAAGCCCTCTCATTCAATAACTCATATCATTGCAGTAAGGTCTGTAGAGATAATATTTGATGATTTTTAAAAGAAGCGCATTGCCAGTAAATTTATATGTGTAAAACATTAACATTAGATGGCAATTAAATTTAATTTATTAATATATATTTGTATTTCATAAAGCATTGATTTAAACATATTTTGAAAGATCTGGAAAAAACACAGCCACATCAACCAATAATTTAACTTCCGAAGTTTCAATGACTCGCTGTGACTCTCCTCATCCCCCTGAAGAGAGTAATAGTGAGTCAATGGAATGTCGAGAAACATTCGCGCTTTTAAATCCTTTTATTTTATATGTATAGATGGCGCGTTATTGCTTTGTGTTAATTTATTCCTAACTGGCCTTGTCTTTATAGTTTGCTGAAGAGCATTGCTCGAAGCAAATATTTGAATATAATTCTACTGTCCTATAAGCTTATGTCCATAGTTTACTTGAAAACCATTTCTAAGATCCCATCCTTCTGTGTAGCATATAAAAGCAGAATGATCCAATACAGTATTAGAGCTCTGAGAAGCGGTCTGGTGGATTAAATTGGCGAAACCGCTGGGAGGGTTCACCACTGATGAGCCAAGCCCTCCCAATATATTTTTTCATCGCAGTAAGGACAGTAGAAGTTCGTTTTATGTATAAAAGAAACATTCGCGCTTTTAAATCCTTTTATTCTATTGGTTAATGTGGCTGTTATTTTTATCAAATCAACTTCTAACTAACAAATGATCTTCAATATTTTGATCTATTTGTCATTCCTGTGAAGATATTGTAAAAACTCTTGCAATGAAGAAGGAGGATCTTGGTATTTTTATCTCTTGAGACAAACTTCTTGTTGATTTTTGAGGACTATCTTCTAAATATGCTTTAACTAGGTTTATATTAGTTTCACAGGTAGCAGAGTCTTCCTGATCTAGGGAGATCTTCCACACTACTGGTATTTTCAATTATTTCAATTATTCTTATTACGGTTGATTTAGAAGGTGCAGAAGACTTAGAATGCTTTGACCATTGAGGTCGTAGAGTTGTGAAACTACCATGTTGATTTTATTATTTCTTTGATAATTTTGCATCATGATTAATGCGCCTATTTTTAAAATTATTTATAAAATTATTTTTAATATATTTAAAATTTAAATTATAAATTTATTTATTTTTATAAAACAGATTATTAATATAAAATATTATGTACTATAAAACATTTGTATTTTGATACACTAAATACCCTACATGCTTTAAACTTTGATGTGGTAAATAAAGAGAGGTTCTAGGTGCTACCTAAATTTATAGTTGTCTTATTATTGACTGGTTTAACCTTGTAAGATGGTTGAGACACGTTCTGGAAAGATGCAAGACACGTCTGAGGAGAGACTCAAGACTGAAGAATCTGCCAAACCGCAGCCCAGTGCAACAATTGGTAGAGATGCAAGTGCCGACCCAGTTGTTTTGAACCCCAACATAGACATCCCCAAATATGATGGAACAGAAGACCCTCGCCCATGGATTGAGTCCCTTGAAGAAATTGGCTTCCTGTACCACTGGGCAGAATATATTATTTCTCGCTATGCAGCCATGAACATGATTGGTAGCGCCAAAACCTGGCTGGACCTACACAAGATAAGTTTTACCAGCTGGGAACATTTCAAGAGCCGCCTAATTCAGGATTTTGGCTCAGACGCCAACAAAGAAGAATTGAAGATGAGGCTGAACAGAATGCAGCAGTGGAATGAACCTGCAATCAGGTTTGCAGAGGATATCCTGGTTCTGTGCAACAAGGTCGACCCCCAAATGGAAGAAGAGAATAAAATAAATTGGGTTATTCGAGGGTTAAAGAAAGAGTACTCTTTTGCCCTCTACTTAAACCCTCCTAAGAATACCAACGAACTCCTAAGATTGTGTAAAAAGATGGATTTGTTTGAAAATAATTATCAAGAACGTATAGAAAAATCAAAGGTTCTATATAATGGACCACGCTCTCCTCGTTCCCACCATCAAGAGCAATGGAAGAACGCTCCGTCGTTCAGAAGACCAGACCAGAACACCTCCAAGCCCCAGGCCCCCGCTCCGAGGTACTACCAGAACACCCCCAAGCCCCAGGCCCCCGCTCCGAGGTACTACCAGAACAAGCCGCTGCCCCAGGTATCTGCCCCTAGACGATTTTACACTCCCATTCCTGAGCCAAAACCGGTCTACCCAAGGAAAACCTACAATAAGAGTCCAGATTCAAACAGGAATAGGACAGAAGACGGGAGACCAATATGTTTCAAGTGTAACAAGCCAGGACACGTAGCGCGGTATTGCAGAGTCAAGTTTGTGAGGATCGTAGAAGAGGACCCCTCAGTTTCCCAAGACAAGAGCCAAGAAAATCTTCAAATGGACGAAAGGAAAGATTATACACGGCCTCGCCTCTATGCGGATGTTTGTAATGACACACAAATGAATATTCCTACACGGAATAGATATTCCGCGTTGGAAGATTTAAACTAAGTGTCGCGCCTGATTCCTTCAATCAAAGCAATTCGACCATAAATGGAATTAGAAAGTTGGACCCTAGGTACAAAATTAATATTAATGTGGACAAGATAGGGTTATGCGAAGCTTTGATTGATACAGGCGCCGATCTTTCAGTGGTCGACCTAAGAACAGCACTTTTTGCTGGCCGTGAAATAAATAGTCTCACTAAAACGTGTTCAGGACCCGATGGAAAAAAATTAGATATGGTAGGTAGCATTATTTTAGATTTAAAAATTGATGACACTGAATTATCCCACGAATTTGTAGTAATGGACGCGCATCTACGAACTCTTATTCTTGGACGAGATTTTCTTAAAAAAATGAATGCTAAAATTGATTGTAAACGAGAAACAATAAAATATAATTTGATGAGTAATCATGACGTAAGCAATTATGATCTAAAAAAAATAAAGAGCACTACAGATACCGTTATACCTAAACTATCTATTAAATTGATTAGGGCCTCAATAGAAGCAGAGGATGGCGAATATGTCATCGAAGAGAACAACAGAATGACTCAAACAAATGGTCTTCGATTGGCAAGAAGTTTGCTTACTGTCACGGATAAGAAAACCCATATCTGGATAACGAACCCTTATCCTCGACCTTTAAAAATCATGAAAGACCAAACATTGGCTTATGGAAGTCTTCCTGCAGGGGTAAATTTTATAGAGAATAAAGAGAAGCAGAATGAAAATGACGAAATACAATTTCAAATAAACAAAAAATTATCATTTAAAGAACAAGAGAGGTTAAAACAAATTTTGGCCAAGTATACTGATTTGTTCTCATCGAGGTTAGGTAGGACCAGTTTGGCAAAACATCAGATTCATACAGAAGACGCAAAACCAATAAAGCACAAGCCTTACCGGGTAAGCGCTAAGGAACGAACCATCATAAAGGATCAAATAGACGAGATGCTCGAAGAAGGAATAATTAGACAATCTTCAAGTCCCTGGTCCTTTCCCGTTATATTGGTAAAAAAACGAGATGGCAAATACAGATTTTGTGTGGACTACAGGAAATTAAATGAAGTAACAGTGAAGGATGTTTATCCAATCCCAAGAATTGATGATGTAATGGATACTCTCCAAGGATCCAAATACTTCTCAGCAATAGATCTCAAATCGGGATATTGGCAAGTAGAAATTGAAGAGAGAGACAAAGAGAAGACGGCTTTCACTACTGCACATGGGTTATATGAATTCAACGTAATGCCCTTCGGTCTACGCAACGCCCCTGCTACTTTTGAGAGGAACATGGACAATGTCCTCGGAAATCTGAGATGGCAGATTTGCCTTTGCTACCTGGACGATGTAATTATATACAGCTCGGACTTTCCAACCCACATTAAAAGACTTGAAGCTGTCCTCAGATGCTTCAGCGAATCTAATTTAAAACTGAACGCCAAGAAATGCAGATTTGCTTTCGAGGAACTTGAGATCCTTGGACATATAACCAACCAAGAGGGTATAAAACCTGCCGAATATAATATAAAAGCCGTTAGAGATTTTCCTCAGCCCAAGAAGGCCAAAGAAGTGCAATCATTCCTAGGAATGTGCTCATATTATAGAAAATTTATTAAAGATTTCTCATTAATCGCTGACCCATTGACCAGTCTCATCAGAAAAAATGTGCAATTTATCTGGACAGGAAAACAGGAAGAAGCGTTCCAAAACCTTAAAAAAGCTCTTATGAATCCGCCAATTTTAGGTCACTTTGATCCAAATGCAGCCACCTGCATTCAAACAGATGCCTCTAACATCGGCTTAGGCGCAACACTAATTCAAAATATCGGTGGCGAAGAGAAGGTAATATCATATTTGAGCCGAACCCTAAGTAAACCTGAGCAAAATTATTCAACCACCGAAAAGGAATGTTTAGCTGTAGTGTGGTCGATATCAAAATTACGGCCCTATTTATATGGAAGGCACTTTAAAATCGTAACTGATCATCACGCACTATGCTGGCTTAAGAATTTAAAAGATCCGACCGGTCGATTAGCACGATGGGCACTGAAGATTCAGGAATATAATTTCGAAATTATACACAAATCGGGAAAAAAACATCTGGACGCTGATGGTCTATCGAGAGGACCCTTACCAGAAAACGAATGGGACGAGGATTATGAAAGACTATTTTTGAATCAAATAATAGACGAAAAGGATGATTTTATTGAGAATATTAAGGAGAACCTTAGTGGAAACAAGCGTTCAATTACACAGAACTTTAAAGAAGAAAATGGGTGTCTCTACAAGAAAAATCCAAATCCTGAAGGTAGAGAATGGTTGCTGGTAGTGCCAAAGAAGAGAAGGAAAGAAATCTTGAGTGAATACCACAACCATATGCTGAATGGCCATCTGGGCGTCGCCAGAACCACATACCGATTGAAGAATAAATACTCTTGGCCTTCCATGCTGAAAGATGTTTCCGAAATTGTAAAGACGTGCCATCTTTGCCAAAGTCGGAAAGGTTCAAATCAGTTGCCATCTGGACTTCTACAACCTATTCCCCCAGCTAACTACCCTTTTGAAAGAATCGGAATTGACTTTGTTGGCCCCTTGCCATCAACGAAAAGAAGAAGGAAATGGATCATTGTGTTGACGGATTATTATACCAAGTATGCTGAAACAAAGGCAGTACCAGAAGCGACAGTGAAAGAAGTCTCTACATTTTTAATCGAACATATATTTTTACGTCACGGGGCTCCAAGATTTCTTATCAGCGACAGAGGTTCACAATTCACTAGCAATTTGATGAAGGAGGTTATGAAAATGTGCAAAGTTAAACATTGCTTCACAACGAGCTACCACCCCCAGACTAACGGACTAACTGAACGGCTAAATAGAACTTTAATCAATATGATCAGCATGTATGTGAATACGGATCAGAAGAACTGGGACGAAATCCTTCCTTTTATCACCCACGCATATAATACCACAATTCAAGAAACCACAGGCTACTCTCCATTTTTCCTGTTGTTTGGGAGGGAACCCATGTCCCTCTTAGATGACGAGAATATCCCAACGGACAGTAACATGGACGATTACGACGAATATATAGAAAACTACTTAGATAAAATAGCAAGGACGAGACAGGTAGTCATTAACAACACAGAGAAGACTCAGGAAAGAATGAAAAGAAACTATGACAAAAAACACAACGAGAGAATCTATGAACCAGGACATTTAGTGGCAGTTTGGACACCAGTCAGGAAAATCGGAAAATGTGAAAAACTATTGAGAAAATATTTTGGGCCATATCGAATATTAAAGAAGCTGTCCAACGTAAATTACTTAATTGAGCCGAAAGATAATCCTGGCCAAGACCCATTGATTGTCCATGTCTCAAGACTCAAACCCTATTTTGAAAGAATTGATGAGGTCACTCACGAGGACGTGACGACCTCTGGAGAG
This sequence comes from Cordylochernes scorpioides, assembly GCA_030710605.1. Taxonomy (NCBI): domain Eukaryota; kingdom Metazoa; phylum Arthropoda; class Arachnida; order Pseudoscorpiones; family Chernetidae; genus Cordylochernes; species Cordylochernes scorpioides. The sequence continues at coordinate 38,192,287 of CP092867.1, read as the reverse complement.
GGGGAAGTGTTGCATCATGATTAATGCGCCTATTTTTAAAATTATTTATAATATTATTTTTAATATATTTAAAATTTAAATTATAAATTTATTTATTTTTATAAAACAGATTATTAATATAAAATATTATGTACTATAAAACATTTGTATTTTGATACACTAAATACCCTACATGCTTTAAACTTTGATGTGGTAAATAAAGAGAGATTCTAGGTGCTACCTAAATTTATAGTTGTCTTATTATTGACTGGTTTAACCTTGTAAGATGGTTGAGACACGTTCTGGAAAGATGCAAGACACGTCTGAGGAGAGACTCAAGACTGAAGAATCTGCCAAACCGCAGCCCAGTGCAACAATATTGAGGAATGACATTTTTTGAATTAAACTTGGAATGGAACCTGAACACACACATATGTTTATGAAGAGGATAACATATCGAAATCCTTGTTTAAAGACGGCCTATGAACGTTGAGTAGACAATTACCTACTTTGGGGATTGGCGTCGTCGCTTCGAAGGTCAATCAATCTATGCTGATGATTGAAGAAAAATGTAGAGAGAATGTAATTCTGCTTGAAAGACAGGTGTGTCAAATAAAGACAATATTTATTGAGGAAGGCCTTGAAGCAGTTAATTTATTCATTGCGTAGGTTGACTGAGCTGGCACAGGGTCAACTGTAGATACTGTGTGGCTAGTACAGGGTCAACTTTAGGTACGCTTGTATGGTACATGGTCAAATGTAGGGGCTGAGTAACTATGGTAGGGTCAACTGTAAGGCTATATTTCCAGAACAGGTTTAACTCTCTGCAGGGGTTATCCTTCTGATAGTGCATCAACGATAATAGGTGCGTAGCTGGCATAACATCAATTGCAGAGAGAGAGATTGAAACACTTTTTATTGACATCTTGTCATTTAGGTTTTACAAAATTAATGAAGAATAATGGGAATATTTACAATGAATTATGAGTCAGGAAGGCTCCACCATCTTGATAGGGTCCTCCTCCAGACAAGGAGAGGGTCCTCTTGGACCTCCTGCAACTCCAGGACCAGGAAGTATTTGTAGATTCGGGTCTTGGCAGATGCCATGATGGCCAAGGCGTAGTCTTCCAGGTCATGCCCGAAGATCCAGAGAAAGAGAGATGCAATCCCTCGAAATATTATGATTTTTTTTTCTTTCAAATATTTATGTAGGTCGTTTTCTTAAATGTAATCGTTTATTTTAATTCAAAACTCTTCAGCAAAATGAAACTTCATTATCGTCTTTAATAGATTGAAACTGATAGACACAAATATAGGTTTCTTCTCTTTCTTGAGGAGGTTTATATTTTATATTAATTGTCAAAAATAATACTATGAGATGTGAAAAACGCTTAAAAATTACAAAAATATTTTTTGACAATAAAAAGAAACTTAATATGAGTAAATATTTTTGTAGTTTTTAAATGTTTTTCACGATTTTATATTGAACTATGAGACGTGTCTCTCAATTATATACGTAGGTTTATAATGATCACCATTCGCTTAACGATATCAAATGCTATTTGGTGAGGGTCTTCTTGAAGACAATGTATCAAGGGATGATATGGGCTCAGAGGAAAACAATGAGTCGTTTAGAATCAATCAAGATGTTATCTCCACAGATCTTGACAGTCGTTCAGGAAATCTTATTTATTGGACCTTACAGAATTACTGTAATTTGGAACAATCTATCAGACCTCTTATCTCGGAGCTTCCCCTCGTGCGGTCATTGAATGTAAGCAGTTTCTTTTATCGATACTTTTTCTGGTAGAGTTTATTCTTTTAAAATACAACACTGAACCAACGATGAATTCTGGTTTATCGCTCCAGTATAGTAAATGTAATGTTAGTGTCAATATTGACCCACAACATACCAGTAATGACAAATCAAAACAAAACGCCAACCTCTTTACCATTGATATGCCCCTCGTGATTACAGGGACTGATTTCATAAGCTTCTACGGGAGAAGTTATGAGAAAAGTCGATTGCCAAGAGTATGTTTGATCTTGAACATTAATCTAGTTTTTAGTAGAAACTAAAAATATTGAATTAACTAAATATATGCAGACGGTATTTATTTACTAATCTTTTTTTATTATAAGAACTCACAAGTAAATAATATTTTTATCATGGTGGAAGATTATATTGAGAGGTCTACGAGGCATATTTAATTATTTCAATTTAAAGCACAATGTTCCCCTAGGGACACTTGCGCTGTCATACATGTATGCCTTTACATTTATCTATACATATTTATTTACAATAATTGTAGGTCGTTAGAAATAGTCATATGATATTAAAAAAGGAGAAAGAGAGAAAATAAACGAGAACAGAGAACTGTGTACAAAAGAAAGAAATGTCTGGCAATATCTTAAATCAACATAAATTATCCGTTTCTTAAAAGACATTTGCTGCTATATTATTTAAAAAAAATTACTAAATACTATAATATAATATAAATTATATATAAATATATTTCTATACTAAATGTATTAAATTTAACATATATTTCTTTACTGGAAATTAAAATACTTGGATCTGTTACTATTAAATTATTGGCGATTCTAGTCTTGAAAAACAGGATAATCCAGTAAAAGATGTATTTTGAGGTTTGTTCCTATGTCCACAAAAATATATTTATCATGAAGGAGAATTATATTGAAATGTCTAAGTGGAATTTAATCAGAATTTTATTGTGTGTGTGTAACAGATCATAAATATTATTTTGTTTGTTTGAATTTTCAAAGAAGAGACGAGCATGAGTGATATAAACTGTCGTTTACCGACAGCCAGGATAGAATCCAGAATGTGGCAGTTTCTGGAGTAAAGATTGCCTAAATTGTGTTGTGTGATCCCAAATCATACAGAAGTCCAACTCCACAAATTAGTGAAGGTATTCAAATGGGACTCTAGAGCATTTGTAAGTGCAAAGGTTGAATTGCTGTTTTCTACATATGTAGACATGTGGTACACTTACAATAAAAGCAGTCACTAACTATCCACCATGATTATCACGGCTTGTACCCACACGTGTACTAGGGTGAAAAAGTCGAACTGCTTTTTTACATATGTAGACATGTGGTGCACTTACAATAAAAGCAGGCGCTAACTAGCCACCATGAATATCATGGCCACGTGTACTTGGGATATGTACTACACAACCCAAGAATATTTAACAAAAGAACATTTTTACAATATAATTAACGAAACCTGTGTTATGTGGATCAAATTATATTTAATATTTTTTATTATTATTTTTTATAACTAAAGTGTTTGCCTTTTGAATTGATATATTAATGATTGTTGCTAAGATCTCGCCTCTGAAAGAAAACACAAATAGGCGAAAACAAATATTTTCAAATATTGAAATAACCTATGAAGAAAATAATATCATCTTGAGAGCTCAAGGAATTAAGAAAAAAAAGGTATTCAACGCATGATTGATGAAATTGGAACTTTTAAAAAAGCTCTGTTTTGATATGGCTTATGAATGATACCAACATATAACACGGTGAAGATATTAGAAAGGAAGAATTGATTGAAATGATTTTTCTAATATATGATTCTGTGAAGAGAGATTTCTTTCCTTTTTATTGATATTTAAATAATATAATAAAACTCAGAACGTTCTCTATATTGATCTGGAAATATAATTATGCGATAAAATTACTAATGATAAACTTATATTTACAAAGATAAATACCATATTAGAATTGAATCACAGCTTATAATTAAAAGATTTCATAATTCAAGAATTCCCTCAGCTATATAAATGATTTAAATTTGGAATAATTATTTCTGAATCAATTGAATATAATTACGTGATTTTATTAGTATTTATTCGATGATGAAGTGTGTTTTTTTTTACATTCCAAGATTTTATATTTTTTATCTATTAACCGCATTATGGGGTCATATTGTGGAATATACTATCAATATTTGCTCTTGGTTTGATGTTATAACATGAATATTTATTGTGAAAGGAAAGATTTCAATTTCTTTTTCTTATGGAGGAAGTATGTTTTGCGCGCGAAATATTCAGTAGTGTGAAACTTCGAATGCTAATACATACAGCTTTATTAAGACCACTGGTCATAAACAGATTCATGACAGGAAGAAATCATAGATGGAGCTCCTATACTCCAGGCAGCGCAGAGCTCAACAGCCTCCAGGTCCGACGCATGTCCAGTGATAGAGGGAATACAACACAAACTTGTGAACGTTATAGTTCTTCATTTTCTAAACATTCTGAAGTAACCACATTGATGAGTAACCACATCATAACGATGTAATCATGATGATTTCCACTAATATACGTTCTACAAGTCGAAAGTTGAATGTAGACAATAATGTGATTGCCAGCTTTACATGTTATTATACCGTGCTGATGTGACTTCGTAGAATATTGTTCTTGTTAAAACTTTGAGGATATATGCCAGAATCTAGGATTCCAGTTATTGTATTGTAAGATTAAAGTTTAGAATTTTCTTCAAGGATCTTTGAAGCCATGCTTTAGTCAGGATCAATAGCTACATAGGTATGTCTTTAAAAATGTGTTATTTTTTTAACTTCATTTTGTATCAACCCCAAAAAAGAGTAAGTTTACATTTGCTTAGAGAAAATATGATGGCAGAAAATATCGAGAGCTCAATATAAGCTAGCAGATTCAATAGTCATTTAAATGAATAATACACTACACGATTGAATAATACTTTGTGGATATGCTAATTATTGGCTACAAAGATATCAATAGAAATATCTCTATAAATCGTCGCAAACCATAGAAATGATCTTGTGTAGATGTATTCTACTCCACCCATATTTCATCTACATCTTTACTAGAACTGTACTGATTTCAGGGTCCCCGGCCGAGAGAACCTGGCCGAGAAGATGGTTGGATCTTGAGGGAAGAAACAATGAGTTCTCACCTTCAGTAAGAATCCCCGATAGATACCAAGGATCCTAAGGAATCAAGTATAGCGGGTAAGTCCTGAAATATAGACCTGATAGTCCCATTTATGTAGAGATCCACAAACTCATTTATATCATCATCATAGCCGGGTATTGAATGTGTAACGAGGTGGTTCACATTACAAGATGGCACATTGCTCTCCGCACACAAAGTATAACTTGTCAGGATACTCTATTTCATCATTATTTCAATATCCTACAACATATCTGAAGGTTTATTCAAAATAAATTTGAATTATCAAAATGTAAACAATCAAAAATAGTTCAAAATATTTATACCAATATAATATTCATATATTTGAGTGTGAATTGAATTATATATTTATTACACAACAATAAAATAAATATATTATAGATAATAAATATTTTAGTAAAAAATTATTATTTATTTATGATGACCCCTGCATCACCTTTATAAGGTGATACCTAATTAAGTAATAGTTTATTCCACTTTTATATTACTATTAGCATTTACGGGGACCAGAAATATTTTCAAAAATTGCATACTCTGGAGTTAAAGACATATTTTTCAGAAATGGAAGTTTCTCTATAGGATCTGAAAATTAATTGTTGGGTATTTTAATTTTTGAATATATTAAATTTCATGAGATAGAAGCTGCCTGGCCGGAATTCATAGATCTTCAAATTAAAGATACTTCGGCCAGTTAATCTTTTTTCATTAGAACAATTAAATATATAAATTATAGATAATAAATATTTTAGTTTTAAAAATATTATTGTTTGACTATGGCCAGTGCTCACCTTTATAAACTGATAACCTAGTTAAGTAATAGTTTAATCTACTTTATATTACTATTAGCAAATCCGGGGACCAGAAATACCTTCGAAAATTGCATACTCTGGGGTTGAAGACATATAAATTATAGGTAATAAATATTTTTATTTTAAAAATATTATTGTTTGACTATGGCCAGTGCATCACCTTTATAAACTGATAACCTAGTTAAGTAATAGTTTAATCTACTTTATATTACTATTAGCAAATCCGGGGACCAGAAATACCTTCGAAAATTGCATACTCTGGGATTGAAGACATATAAATTATAGGTAATAAATATTTTTGTTTTAAAAATATTATTGTTTGACTATGGCCAGTGCATCACCTTTATAAACTGATAACCTAGTTAAGTAATAGTTTAATCTACTTTATATTACTATTAGCCAATCCGGGGACAAGAAATACCTTCGAAAATTGCATACTCTGGGGTTGAAGACATATAAATTATAGGTAATAAATATTTTTGTTTTAAAAATATTATTGTTTGACTATGGCCAGTGCATCACCTTTATAAACTGATAACCTAGTTAAGTAATAGTTTAATCTACTTTATATTACTATTAGCAAATCCGGGGACCAGAAATACCTTCGAAAATTGCATACACTGGGGTTGAAGACATAAATTATAGGTAATAAATATTTTAGTTTTAAAAATTCTATTGTTTGACTATGGCCAGTGCATCACCTTTATAAACTGATAACCTAGTTAAGTAATAGTTTAATCTACTTTATATTACTATTAGCAAATCCGGGGACCAGAAATACCTTCGAAAATTGCATACACTGGGGTTGAGGAAATATAAATTATAGGTAATAAATATTTTTGTTTTAAAAATATTATTGTTTGACTATGGCCAGTGCATCACCTTTATAAACTGATAACCTAGTTAAGTAATAGTTTAATCTACTTTATATTACTATTAGCAAATCCGGGGACCAGAAATACCTTCGAAAATTGCATACACTGGGTTTGAAGAAATATAAATTATAGGTAATAAATATTTTTGTTTTAAAAATGTTATTGTTTGACTATGGCCAGTGCATCACCTTTATAAACTGATAACCTAGTTAAGTAATAGTTTAATCTACTTTATATTACTATTAGCAAATCCGGGGACCAGAAATACCTTCGAAAATTGCATACACTGGGGTTGAAGACATATAAATTATAGGTAATAAATATTTTAGTTTTAAAAATATTATTGTTTGACTATGGCCAGTGCATCACCTTTATAAACTGATAACCTAGTTAAGTAATAGTTTAATCTACTTTATATTACTATTAGCAAATCCGGGGACCAGAAATACCTTCGAAAATTGCATACACTGGGTTTGAAGACATATAAATTATAGGTAATAAATATTTTTGTTTTAAAAATGTTATTGTTTGACTATGGCCAGTGCATCACCTTTATAAACTGATAACCTAGTTAAGTAAGAGTTTAATCTACTTTATATTACTATTAGCAAATCCGGGGATCAGAAATACCTTCGAAAATTGCATACACTGTGGTTGAAGACATATAAATTATAGGTAATAAATATTTTAGTTTTAAAAATATTATTGTTTGACTATGGCCAGTGCATCACCTTTATAAACTGATAACCTAGTTAAGTAATAGTTTAATCTACTTTATATTACTATTAGCAAATCCGGGGACCAGAAATACCTTCGAAAATTGCATACTCTGGGGTTGAAGACATATAAATTATAGGTAATAAATATTTTTATTTTAAAAATATTATTGTTTGACTATGGCCAGTGCATCACCTTTATAAACTGATAACCTAGTTAAGTAATAGTTTAATCTACTTTATATTACTACTAGCGGATGTGCCCGGCTTCGCCCGGGTTTTACCCGAGTGAATGTTAGTCTAACGAACATTTGTTAAAACAATTCTCTATAAACTTATAAAACGTACTCGGCTTCGCCCGGGGTTTTACCCGAGTAAAGGTTTGTCTAGCGAACATTTGTTAAAACAATTCTCTAAAAACTTATTTAAAAAAAAAAAGATATATTTTGATAATTTGAAACTCGTAAATTTGAATCTCTCGATAAAGTGAACATTTTTTCCCGGTCCCTGTGTGCCGTGTCATCCTGAATTTTGTCTTTCCTAATTTTCTACATTAGAAAATCATAGTTTTATCTAGTGAAAAATTTTTCCCGTGTCACATTGCCTTTATTCTTCATTGTTGGCTTTTTATATTATTAACACAAAGCAATAACGCGCCATCTATACATATAAAATAAAATGATTTAAAAGCGCGAATGTTTCTTTTATACATAAAACGAACCTCTACTGTCCTCACTGCGATGAAAAAATATATTGGGAGGGCCCGGCTCATCAGTGGTGAACCTTCCCAGCGGTTTCGCCAATTTAATCCACCAGACCGCTTCTCAGAGCTCTAATACTGTATTGGATCATTCTGCTTTTATATGCTACACTGAAGGATGGAATCTTAGAAATGGTTTTCAAGTAAACTATGGACATAAGCTTATAGGACAGTAGAATTACATTCAAATGTTTGCTTCGAGCAATGCTCTTCAGCAAACTATAAATACAAGGTCATAAGGAATAAATTAACACAAAGCAATAACGCGCCATCTATACATATAAAATAAAATGATTTAAAAGCGCGAATGTTTCTTCTGGATTAAATTTTGGTTTCGTCTGGTGGATTAAATTGGCGAAACCGCTGGGAGGGTTCACCACTGATGAGCCGGGCCCTCCCAATATATTTTTTCATCGCAGTGAGGACAGTAGAGGTTCGTTTTATGTATAAAAGAAACATTAGCGCTTTTAAATCATTTTATTTTATATGTTTTTATATTATATTTACTCTTCATTGTTGGCTTTTTATCTTAAATTTATTTTTCATTGTTGGCTTTTTATATTACATTTACTCTTTATTGTTGGCTTTTTATCTTACATTCATTCTTCATTGTTGGCTTTTTATATCATATTTACTCTTCATTGTTGGCTTTTTATATTATATTCTGACCAAAATCTATCTGTGAACTTCACACAGTGAACTTCACACAGACAGAATAAGGCAATTATATAAGTAGATTTACTCTTCTTTGTTGGCTTTTTATCTTACATTCATTCTTCATTGTTGGCTTTTTATATTACATTTACTATTCATTGTTGGCTTTTTATCTTACATTCACTCTTCATTGTTGGCTTTTTATCTTACATTCATTCTTCATTGTTGGCTTTTTATATTACATTCACTCTTCATTGTTGGCTTTTTATCTTACATTCATTCTTCATTGTTGGCTTTTTATCTAACATTCACTCTTCATTGTTGGCTTTTTATATTATATTTTTAGATTGAGATTATTAGCTAGTATGTAAAAATATTAACTGTTGAAATTTAATTTTGTATTTATATATAAATAAAATTAACTCTGTTGATTTTTTTGTATTTAATCGATAACAGCGAAGTTACGCATGTTAATGTTAGGGAAAAATATTTTGACGTTAAGCAAAACCTGCTCCATCTCGTTTTACATAAATGTTGGAAATTTGGTCGAAATTGATGCATTGTAACGAAAGTTTTTAGTGATGTCCTCTTATGAAATTTGCATTTTATTAATATAGATTAGCAAATCCGGGGACCAGAAATACCTTCGAAAATTGCATACTCTGGGGTTGAAGACATATAAATTATAGGTAATAAATATTTTTGTTTTAAAAATATTATTGTTTGACTATGGCCAGTGCATCACCTTTATAAACTGATAACCTAGTTAAGTAATAGTTTAATCTACTTTATATTACTATTAGCCAATCCGGGGACAAGAAATACCTTCGAAAATTGCATACTCTGGGGTTGAAGACATATAAATTATAGGTAATAAATATTTTTGTTTTAAAAATATTATTGTTTGACTATGGCCAGTGCATCACCTTTATAAACTGATAACCTAGTTAAGTAATAGTTTAATCTACTTTATATTACTATTAGCAAATCCGGGGACCAGAAATACCTTCGAAAATTGCATACACTGGGTTTGAAGAAATATAAATTATAGGTAATAAATATTTTTGTTTTAAAAATGTTATTGTTTGACTATGGCCAGTGCATCACCTTTATAAACTGATAACCTAGTTAAGTAATAGTTTAATCTACTTTATATTACTATTAGCAAATCCGGGGACCAGAAATACCTTCGAAAATTGCATACACTGGGGTTGAAGACATATAAATTATAGGTAATAAATATTTTAGTTTTAAAAATATTATGTTTGACTATGGCCAGTGCATCACCTTTATAAACTGATAACCTAGTTAAGTAATAGTTTAATCTACTTTATTTTAGCAAATCCGGGGACCAGAAATACCTTCGAAAATTGCATACACTGGGTTTGAAGACATATAAATTATAGGTAATAAATATTTTTGTTTTAAAAATGTTATTGTTTGACTATGGCCAGTGCATCACCTTTATAAACTGATAACCTAGTTAAGTAATAGTTTAATCTACTTTATATTACTATTAGCAAATCCGGGGACCAGAAATACCTTCGAAAATTGCATACACTGTGGTTGAAGACATATAAATTATAGGTAATAAATATTTTAGTTTTAAAAATATTATTGTTTGACTATGGCCAGTGCATCACCTTTATAAACTGATAACCTAGTTAAGTAATAGTTTAATCTACTTTATATTACTATTAGCAAATCCGGGGACCAGAAATACCTTCGAAAATTGCATACACTGGGGTTGAAGACATATAAATTATAGGTAATAAATATTTTTGTTTTAAAAATATTATTGTTTGACTATGGCCAGTGCATCACCTTTATAAACCGATAACCTAGTTAAGTAATAGTTTAATCTACTTTATATTACTATTAACAAATCCGGGGACCAGAAATACCTTCGAAAATTGCATACTCTGGGGTTGAAGACATATAAATTAAAAGTAATAAATATTTTTGTTTTAAAAATATTATTGTTTGACTATGGCCAGTGCATCACCTTTATAAAATGATAACCTAGTTAAGTAATAGTTTAATCTACTTTATATTACTATTAGCCAATCCGTGGACAAGAAATACCTTCGAAAATTGCATACTCTGGGGTTGAAGACATATAAATTATAGGTAATAAATATTTTTGTTTTAAAAATATTATTGTTTGACTATGGCCAGTGCATCACCTTTATAAACTGATAACCTAGTTAAGTAATAGTTTAATCTACTTTATATTACTATTAGCCAATCCGGGGACAAGAAATACCTTCGAAAATTGCATACTATGGGGTTGAAGACATATAAATTATAGGTAATAAATATTTTTGTTTTAAAAATATTATTGTTTGACTATGGCCAGTGCATCACCTTTATAAACTGATAACCTAGTTAAGTAATAGTTTAATCTACTTTATATTACTATTAGCAAATCCGAGGACCAGAAATACCTTCGAAAATTGCATACACTGGGGTTGAAGACATATAAATTATAGGTAATAAATATTTTAGTTTTAAAAATTCTATTGTTTGACTATGGCCAGTGCATCACCTTTATAAACTGATAACCTAGTTAAGTGATAGTTTAATCTACTTTATATTACTATTAGCAAATCCGGGGACCAGAAATACCTTCGAAAATTGCATACACTGGGGTTGAGGAAATATAAATTATAGGTAATAAATATTTTTGTTTTAAAAATATTATTGTTTGACTATGGCCAGTGCATCACCTTTATAAACTGATAACCTAGTTAAGTAATAGTTTAATCTACTTTATATTACTATTAGCAAATCCGGGGACCAGAAATACCTTCGAAAATTGCATACACTGGGTTTGAAGAAATATAAATTATAGGTAATAAATATTTTTGTTTTAAAAATGTTATTGTTTGACTATGGCCAGTGCATCACCTTTATAAACTGATAACCTAGTTAAGTAATAGTTTAATCTACTTTATATTACTATTAGCAAATCCGGGGACCAGAAATACCTTCGAAAATTGCATACACTGGGGTTGAAGACATATAAATTATAGGTAATAAATATTTTAGTTTTAAAAATATTATTGTTTGACTATGGCCAGTGCATCACCTTTATAAACTGATAACCTAGTTAAGTAATAGTTTAATCTACTTTATATTACTATTAGCAAATCCGGGGACCAGAAATACCTTCGAAAATTGCATACACTGGGGTTGAAGACATATAAATTATAGGTAATAAATATTTTTGTTTTAAAAATGTTATTGTTTGACTATGGCCAGTGCATCACCTTTATAAACTGATAACCTAGTTAAGTAATAGTTTAATCTACTTTATATTACTATTAGCCAATCCGGGGAACAAGAAATACCTTCGAAAATTGCATACTCTGGGGTTGAAGACATATAAATTATAGGTAATAAATATTTTTGTTTTAAAAATATTATTGTTTGACTATGGCCAGTGCATCACCTTTATAAACTGATAACCTAGTTAAGTAATAGTTTAATCTACTTTATATTACTATTAGCAAATCCGGGGACCAGAAATACCTTCGAAAATTGCATACACTGGGGTTGAAGACATATAAATTATAGGTAATAAATATTTTAGTTTTAAAAATTCTATTGTTTGACTATGGCCAGTGCATCACCTTTATAAACTGATAACCTAGTTAAGTAATAGTTTAATCTACTTTATATTACTATTAGCAAATCCGGGGAACAGAAATACCTTCGAAAATTGCATACACTGGGGTTGAGGAAATATAAATTATAGGTAATAAATATTTTTGTTTAAAAATATTATTGTTTGACTATGGCCAGTGCATCACCTTTATAAACTGATAACCTAGTTAAGTAATAGTTTAATCTACTTTATATTACTATTAGCAAATCCGGGGACCAGAAATACCTTCGAAAATTGCATACACTGGGGTTTGAAGAAATATAAATTATAGGTAATAAATATTTTTGTTTTAAAAATGTTATTGTTTGACTATGGCCAGTGCATCACCTTTATAAACTGATAACCTAGTTAAGTAATAGTTTAATCTACTTTATATTACTATTAGCAAATCCGGGGACCAGAAATACCTTCGAAAATTGCATACACTGGGGTTGAAGACATATAAATTATAGGTAATAAATATTTTAGTTTTAAAAATATTATTGTTTGACTATGGCCAGTGCATCACCTTTATAAACTGATAACCTAGTTAAGTAATAGTTTAATCTACTTTATATTACTATTAGCAAATCCGGGGACCAGAAATACCTTCGAAAATTGCATACACTGGGGTTGAAGACATATAAATTATAGGTAATAAATATTTTTGTTTTAAAAATGTTATTGTTTGACTATGGCCAGTGCATCACCTTTATAAACTGATAACCTAGTTAAGTAATAGTTTAATCTACTTTATATTACTATTAGCAAATCCGGGGACCAGAAATACCTTCGAAAATTGCATACACTGTGGTTGAAGACATATAAATTATAGGTAATAAATATTTTAGTTTTAAAAATATTATTGTTTGACTATGGCCAGTGCATCACCTTTATAAACTGATAACCTAGTTAAGTAATAGTTTAATCTACTTTATATTACTATTAGCAAATCCGGGGACCAGAAATACCTTCGAAAATTGCATACACTGGGGTTGAAGACATATAAATTATAGGTAATAAATATTTTTGTTTTAAAAATATTATTGTTTGACTATGGCCAGTGCATCACCTTTATAAACGATAACCTAGTTAAGTAATAGTTTAATCTACTTTATATTACTATTAACAAATCCGGGGACCAGAAATACCTTCGAAAATTGCATACTCTGGGGTTGAAGACATATAAATTATAGGTAATAAATATTTTTGTTTTAAAAATATTATTGTTTGACTATGGCCAGTGCATCACCTTTATAAACTGATAACCTAGTTAAGTAATAGTTTAATCTACTTTATATTACTATTAGCCAATCCGGGGACAAGAAATACCTTCGAAATTGCATACTCTGGGGTTGAAGACATATAAATTATAGGTAATAAATATTTTTGTTTTAAAAATATTATTGTTTGACTATGGCCAGTGCATCACCTTTATAAACTGATAACCTAGTTAAGTAATAGTTTAATCTACTTTATATTACTATTAGCAAATCCGGGGACCAGAAATACCTTCGAAAATTGCATACTCTGGGGTTGAAGACATATAAATTATAGGTAATAAATATTTTTGTTTTAAAAATATTATTGTTTGACTATGGCCAGTGCATCACCTTTATAAACTGATAACCTAGTTAAGTAATAGTTTAATCTACTTTATATTACTATTAGCAAATCCGGGGACCAGAAATACCTTCGAAAATTGCATACACTGGGTTGAAGACATATAAATTATAGGTAATAAATATTTTAGTTTTAAAATATTATTGTTTGACTATGGCCAGTGCATCACCTTTATAAACTGATAACCTAGTTAAGTAATAGTTTAATCTACTTTATATTACTATTAGCAAATCCGGGGACCAGAAATACCTTCGAAAATTGCATACACTGGGGTTGAAGACATATAAATTATAGGTAATAAATATTTTTGTTTTAAAAATATTATTGTTTGACTATGGCCAGTGCATCACCTTTATAAACTGATACCTAGTTAAGTAATAGTTTAATCTACCTATATTACTATTAGCAAATCCGGGGACCAGAAATACCTTCGAAAATTGCATACACTGGGTTTGAAGAAATATAAATTATAGGTAATAAATATTTTTGTTTTAAAATGTTATTGTTTGACTATGGCCAGTGCATCACCTTTATAAACTGATAACCTAGTTAAGTAATAGTTTAATCTACTTTATATTACTATTAGCAAATCCGGGGACCAGAAATACCTTCGAAAATTGCATACACTGGGGTTGAAGACATATAAATTATAGGTAATAAATATTTTTGTTTTAAAATATTATTGTTGACTATGGCCAGTGCATCACCTTTATCAAACTGATAACCTAGTTAAGTAATAGTTTAATCTACTTTATATTACTATTAGCAAATACCGGGGACCAGAAATACCTTCGAAAATTGCATACACTGGGTTTGAAGACATATAAATTATAGGTAATAAATATTTTTGTTTTAAAAAATTTTATTGTTTGACTATGGCCAGTGCATCACCTTTATAAACTGATAACCTAGTTAAGTAATAGTTTAATCTACTTTATATTACTATTAGCAAATCCGGGGACCAGAAATACCTTCGAAAATTGCATACACTGGGGTTTGAAGACATATAAATTATAGGTAATAAATATTTTGTTTTAAAACTATTATGTTTGACTATGGCCAGTGCATCACCTTTATAAACTGATAACCTAGTTAAGTAATAGTTTAATCTACTTTATATTACTATTAGCAAATCCGGGGACCAGAAATACCTTCGAAAATTGCATACACTGGGGTTGAAGACATATAAATTATAGGTAATAAATATTTTTGTTTTAAAAATATTATTGTTTGACTATGGCCAGTGCATCACCTTTATAAACAGATAACCTAGTTAAGTAATAGTTTAATCTACTTTATATTACTATTAGCAAATCCGGGGACCAGAAATACCTTCGAAAATTGCATACTCTGGGTTTGAAGAAATATAAATTATAGGTAATAAATATTTTTGTTTTAAAAATGTTATTGTTTGACTATGGCCAGTGCATCACCTTTATAAACTGATAACCTAGTTAAGTAATAGTTTAATCTACTTTATATTACTATTAGCAAATCCGGGGACCAGAAATACCTTCGAAAAATGCATACACTGGGGTTGAAGACATATAAATTATAGGTAATAAATATTTTAGTTTTAAAAATATTATTGTTTGACTATGGCCAGTGCATCACCTTTATAAACTGATAACCTAGTTAAGTAATAGTTTATCTACTTTATATTACTATTAGCAAATCCGGGGACCAGAAATACCTTCGAAAATTGCATACACTGGGGTTTGAGACATATAAATTATAGGTAATAAATATTTTTGTTTTAAAAATGTTATTGTTTGACTATGGCCAGTGCATCACCTTTATAAACTGATAACCTAGTTAAGTAATAGTTTAATCTACTTTATATTACTATTAGCAAATCCGGGGACCAGAAATACCT
>CP092867.1:38147998-38176261 GCA_030710605.1 Cordylochernes scorpioides | reverse complement strand
ACTGTTAGCATCCTATTCATTACATTGGCAGCGGTGTATGTCAGTTCTGCCCGGGATGCTTCTGGCAGACCACTACCGCATATCGTGCTACTGACTAGATCTGAAAGAGTCCTGTTCATTATTTCTACCAAACCATTTTGTTGGAATGTATATGTCACAATGTGCCCAAAAACAACTCCAATGCCTTTTTCAGAAAGTGTTGCATTATCTTGAGAATAATTCCAAATCATTATCTATGCGTATTATTTTAAGATTCCTATTGGTTTGTTTTTCGAATGCCTGAATCCACTGTTTGAATCTTTTTAAATTTTCAGATTTGTTTCTCAGTGTGTAAAAATACGCTAACATATATTGTGGCCTCATCAATGATAGTCAAAGTGTACATGGCTCTTCCCCATCTCGATTCATCAAATGGGTCCATTAAATCTGCCTGCAACAGGTCCAAAGCCATGATTTCCTCATCCTTCCTGTGCAAGTACCAAGGGAACGATCGGCGACAGTATTTGCCGTCCTCGTACTTTTCTGACTTTATCACGTTGCAATCAAGTTCTTCCACACTCTGATTTTGACCATTTTGACTTTTGTATCCATATTTACATGCACCAATCTTTTGTGCCAAAGGTCTAGTGAAGGTAACTTTTGTATTCAGATGCAATAAATACTTGATAATCTTGATCAGGTTGTGAAGATGGAGTAGTTTGTAGGTAGAAGAGTATACAAAGTTTCCTTCCTTTTTCTATCAAGGGCAGCCCCTTCATGTCTATAATGTGGGGGAAAAGTCTTTTATTATTTTAAACAACTTTAAATGATCTGCCATTTGAGGCACTTAAAGAATATTGTGTCTTATTTATGAAACATATGTCGCGTTCTGGGAAACAAAATTAACGTCACCTTGATGTCCTACAATCTTGGCCTTGATAGCACCAAATCCCCAATCTTTTGTTGAAGAGCCATTTGCAACAGTGACGGTACTCAAATTTTTATTACATTATGGTAGACTCATGAAATAGTCTCTGCTGGGGGGGTCAAATGCTGTTTGGTACTGGAATCTATGATCTAAGTCTCAGAAGTGGCTCCAAGAAACGTTCTACATGTTGCTGATATGCTTACGCATTTATTCTGTACAAAGACAAAGGTTGCCTTTCATGGCAAAATAAACGTAAAAGCTAGACGCCATCTATTTTGACGGAAGTGTCTACCTTTATCTTTATAGATTGATATCCCCTCCCGGCAAAATATCCATTTAAATTTATTCTGGTTAAACCACTTTGGTTTTTATCTTTTTCCCTCCATTTATTGCTGCACTTATTTGCATAGTGTTCTTTACTACCACATTTGAAGTATACCAATATTACTTTGCATACCTTTCTATTTTCAATAGATTTTGATTATGCATTATTAGAAGCCATGTCATTTATACCTTCAGGTAAGTTAGAATACCTTTTTTTTTTTATTCTGCGAGCAGCCATCTTTTAACTGTAGCGGCTGTTCAGTTCGTTTCTGACAAGTTACATATTGAAAAATAGTACAAATGTGATATTGTGCTTGGATAAGGTGCATAAATTATGAAAAACAAAAAGGCACCTCCTTATCGTGCAACTGAAAGTTGCTGATGGCTTGCGCCAACTATCGGAATAAATAAACGAGAATTAAAAATCAACGAAAATAGTGGATATTTATTCCGATAGATGGCGCAAGCCATCAGAAACTTTCAGTTGCACGATAAGGAGGTGCCTTTTTGTTTTTCATAAGTTACATATTGTCTAAACAAATGCATCTCAGTCTTCTGGTAATTTATAGATAATCATTGCCAGGTCTTCGTCTACTATGATGGTACCAATTGAGGCTAATTCATTCACTATATAGTTGTTCATTTTCCCCATGTATCTTTATATATTATATTGTAACAAAGTATTTATTAATTTTATTATTTTTATTAACAGAGTGGTCATTTTTATGTTTATATCTTGCTACTCTGTAAATTTCCCTTGTGGCTAATTTTTGTTTACCATTCATATTTTGTCCTTGCCTGAAATAAATTTTGTTTCCTCCTGAAGTTTTTGTCTTCCCTAATTTTCCACGTGGCAATATTTATGCTGAGTCAGTCTTTCGCAGTAACACTGCCTTTTTACTTGTGAAATACGACACTTCCATCCTTAGGTAAGTATAGCTTTTTCAGCTCAAGCCACGCATCTTTAGACCTATTCAAACGTTGAAAATGTAGTTGTTGTTAGTCATAGATTCCTACGTAAATTTTTGCATAGGCTTTTCCTAGCCGAGATACGTTAATCCTAGTTGCTTGGACATCATTTGGGCCAGGCCTCTCCGGGTTAAAAAAAAAAAAAACTCTTAAAGTCATATTCCATAAATATGAGTTTCATCTGAAAACTCCAGCTTGCATAATTGGCACCGTACAGAATAGTAATGACCATACTCTTTATTTTTATTTATTTCAGAGAGATTGAGATTGAAACTGATTTATTACAATGTCTATATAAGATTATATAAGGTTAAATACAAAATATGAGTAAATAAGATTATATCATGATAAATATATGAATAAATAGATATAAAAAGATAAATATAATTGATAAATATACATATATATTATATAAAAGGGCGTACCTGGATCTGTAAAGAAAAAAAAATATTTTTTTCTCAAAATATTTCGAGAGATTGCTCCATCTTTATACGCCCTTTTATATAATATTAATTAATGGATCGCCTTTTGACTCAAAATACATATATATGTCGGATCCTGTTGTTTACCTGTGTAAGATCCTGTTGACTCCTGTCGACTTACTGTGGGATTGGTAAATTGTGGTGAGTCCTATGTCGGATTATGTTGAATTGATGATTGATGGCGCAGTCTTGGTCTAATGGTGGGTTTCCACAGGGGAAATAACGAGCACACCTGGATGGAATAGAACATGGACTTTGCGAAAGGGAGAGAGTGATGAGACTGGAGGAGGTACCTTGCCTTTCACATGATCGAGAGGACTTTACCTTTGTTGGAGCCTAAGTTGAGCACACCTCGCTTCTAGCCCGGTCACCTACCTTCTCTCTAACTTCTTGTCCGAGATAATCGTCATTAACTATCTCGGCTTCTCATTGGTGGAGATAATTCTACGTGCCTGCTTCTGATTCGCTATTAGTTGGTCATGCTTAAAGGTGATTGGTTGATGATATGTCATGCTTAACTGTGATTGGCTTAGTACCTCCATTGTCGCCATGATTGCAATCTTCCAGGAAGAAGAAGGTCTTTGAACTTTAGTTTTATGGGTCCTGGGCAGTGACCTTTACTTCCTGGATGATGCAATCCTGTTAATTGTTGTTTCCTTTTTCGCGAAGCCTAACTTTTATTAAATCTTTTGACGATACATTGCATATATTGTGGTGGGATTAAATATTGCTATATACAAATTATCACATATATATAAAAATATATATGCAAGGTCTTCATTGGTGGGGCCCACCATGGGAAAGACTCCGCCACCAATGGAGAGAGAGAGAATAATAAGAAAAAATATTCTAGTTACTTATATACGTTTTAGAACTTTGTTGATTTAAATCAAAACTGAATCAGTCTCATAATCTTTTGTTTGAAGTCTTCTCTTACTTTCCTTCTTAGTCAAAAATGACTGGCTCAGCAACACAATATAAATATGCTTATATATACATATAGGGGAAATATAGATTAATTTAGTTATCTACAGTAAAAATAAAATATTTTAAAAATATATGCGAGATGGAACACAATCAAAATTTAATTTGCGCGTGTGCATCATTCGTTTCATGCGAACACTACACGCCATTACAACTCGCCTTTACACACCAAAGCAACAACTATCATATAGTGATGCGCACGTTGTTGTGTGGACCAATCAGCGCCAAGGTTGGGCCATCTTCATGCTATCATAAAGATGACGCGTAGAAATAAAATGAGATGATTTATTGTTCAAAATATTGAGTGAGAGAGAGAGAGATGTGTGTGTGGAATAAGAAGATAAACTTTTATATATAAATGGAGAATCAGCTGGGAAAGTTCACCACTGAAGAGCCAGTCCCTGATAATATTTTATCATTGTAGTAGGAGGAGTTTGGGATTTTTAAGGTTCTTAAAAGAAACATTCGCACATAATTTGTTCTTAGTTTTAAGAACTTTTATATAATACAACTAATTAACTATAATGAAAATAAAGAATAACAAAATTTCCAAATAATTTTATTCGAATTTGAATGAATTTTTCATAAAAGAGTTGCTTCAGCTTAATATAGAGAAAAACCGTCACTTTACTACTGAGATATTTGCAAAAGAATGATTTATCTTTAATCCCCGCAATTGGCCAGATAGTGTTGTAAACTTAAATTTCAATATCCAGGGTCAAGAGAATCAAATTTTATTCCTCAATCACTCCAAATAAATGAATTGATTGTAAGTATCTTTAGATTAAAACAACAGTCTGTGTCAAAATTCTGAGTAATCGCATATATTAATTAATAAATTTATTAATCAATCAGGCGCGATATTGAAATATTTGCACCTAATACAATGGAAACAACACAGCAAACAAATTAGAACTTAGAATTAAATATTTACAAATTTACATATATTATTCTACAGAGCTCATAAAATTTATATAGACAAAGTGGCTGAGGTAAAGAGTTAGATCATTTAAATCAAGGAACAAACGATGTCTCACTTCTGTAAAGTTCGGACAGTCGTAAATACGGTGAAGAGCAGTTTGTTCAGTTTCTCCGCAGGAACTATATGGTACAAGATTATATAAGTGAAGGGAATGAATACAGATAAACACTTGAGATTTCTAATTGGATTTTACTCTAACTGGGGTGGATAAGATTGGTAGATTAATTTAGTTGAGGCTTGTTTAAAATTAGCTTTTTTATTCTAATTCTAGGAGTTAACCTGTTTGAAGACTCTTACAAAAACAGGATCGCTTTTATTGTGCTATAGAATATGTCATATTTACTGTAGAGAGACATAGAAAATATGCTTTATTACTAGAGTAATTTTAGAGATAGTATGATTTTGAATTTACTCAGGTCTTTATAGATTCAGATATTTTATACTGTTTTAATAAAAAAAATTGAAAATTTTTAAAGTGAAGCCTGTAGAGAAAAGTAATTTATCCTTTGCTGGACAATATTGGTACTGAAGATTTAATCAGAAATAATACTAGCAAGGTACACAACATTTTATATAAGGTTGATAATATGCCAACAAAAATATGTATTCTATTTATCTAATATATGTTAAATTCTATTTTATTAAAAAATTCTTTTTTCCCATTGAGTTAAGTTATTGTAACCAAGCAAGTGTCCAATTGTTACATTTAACTATCGCTCCGTGAACTGAGATTGACTAATGGCAGAGATGACTTTTATCGAGAGAATGGTTCGCAGTCTTTGCCTAGCATATCTAGGGTGTGCATTCTTATGTTTTGTATTTGTAGTGGCGTACCCACTCATCTGTTTAGTGTTAACAACAGTTAACAATGTAGACCGGCTTGTTGCCGTAGTTTGGCCTTATGCCTGCCGATACCTGAGGTACTCAGATGAGATTGGGTTCGCCTGGTTTATTTGTAAATATTCATGGCGTGGGCTAGGCAAAGTGAGAGGTTGGTATAAGACAGAATAGGGAGTAGGTGAGATTTGTTATGTTAAGTTTTTAAAGATTGGTAAATTAATCAAAATTCTTCTTCATTGGCATTTTTTATCAAAATTCTGTTTTTTATATAAATATATAAAGATTGGCTAGTGTTTTTTTTTTTTTCAAAATTCATCTCCCTTATTAGCCAACCTCATTTCCTTTCTGATAGCAATGATCCCTTCCTGAAGCTGATGCCAGGCAATCTACTCGATGATGCTTCCCGAACTTTGGGCCCTTGAAGACAAGCTATTTACTCGTCCTATGATTATCTTGAACTGATTGTACCTTCTGGAAACTTTACTCAACCTCATACGAACTACGGGATTATCTGGACAAGAATTATTTTAATGAATCAAGAACATTGTGGATTGCCCATTGGTAACCTGGAACCAACGGAGCCGCTCTGACCACTGAGCTTTATGAATTAAAATTCATCTATTGATTTTTGAAAACCATGATATCAATCACCTGATCCTCTGGATATGTCTATTCCAACAGTTATCTCGAACGTACTGATGTACCATATGAAACCATTTCAATTAAAGCTGAATATCTTAAACCAATTCTTTAATATCTGATCCCAATATCTTGCTCATTTTTCAATCAATTCTTGGAATAGCAACCTCTGCTTATCTTTCAGCATGTGTCTTCATTACCTCGAATCCTTTCCTTACAAGCCAATTTCAAAGGGACTAATTTACTCACTTCTATTAAAGACAAAACCTTGATAATATCTGACCTTTTAAACCATCATACTACTATTCGAGCCCCACAACCTGCTCATCCTAACCATCCTCCTCCATCATCTTGGAATATAAACTCCTGCCTCTCACCATGTACCGGTAATGCCTGGCTTCTTTCTCCTACAAGCTCACTTCAAAGGGACCAACCCGAGACAATGGAAATGACCATTTTCTCTCCAATCCTATTCAATATCTTCCTTCTCTCGACATATCATTTTGCAGTTGAAGAATAAAATCCTTTGTGGCAATGAGAGTTTTCTATAAAAATTATATTAACACTTACACAAATACATTTGCCTATAGTAAGTTTAGTAATTCTCCAAAGTCCAATCTTCTATATACACACACAAAGCCTTTATTAAAACACAATTCATATACAGATTCTCATTTCTCATTGCCGGCTTGCCACAATATCTCTGGAGAGAAAACGATGTGACTCTAACTTCTTTTTCCTGCTTACTGCTTTGTAAAAGTTGTACAGGGACAGAAATAGAGAGAGAGAGCAACTATTCGACTTGATATGGCGCTGGTTGAAATACTTTATATTGAAAAAATTGGCTGTTGTTTACTTTTAAGAAGAACGTCTCTTTTGCTAATAAATACTGGCACTCAAAGATGTATTGAGATTTTAATTTCTATTTTTTCTTTGCAAAGACCGAATAATGTATCTCCCTCACTAAAGATTTTTATGGAAAAAAAAAAACGGGTGTAGTATTCTCTGTTGTGCAATATAGCGTTTTCTTGTAAATGGAATATTAAATTTTCCAAAATTACCGTAAACCCGTTATAGATATTTCTTATTCTTGATATCTCAAGTAGTTAAGATAGACATATATGGGGAAGTCGTTTATTTTTTTATTCAGAATTCTAAGCCAGAACCTGAGTGCCAACACTATGACTCTCAGGGACGTTTGTCCACATTCCATGCGCAGAATATAACCGGGAGTATATCTAGGTAAGTTTAAGAGCCGCCGGAGAAAGCCCCGTCTACCAAGCTCTTCTGGTTATTGGCCCAAATCGGAGCTGAATAAAGCAAGGTCGAGAGCACCATTGAACCCAGGAGTATGAGTGGGGATTTGATAGAATTGATTTTTGAATTGGTCAATATTGCCGAAACCGCATTAATAGCATTTAGCGACTTGTTTTCAAAAGGTTGCGCCTCCTGTTGAGTTTGAAGTTGTAAGCTGGCAACCCAAATACGTGTATTTAGATGTTGTAATGAGTTGTCCCCAGAACCAAACGTCAGAGCGAATTAGTTGGCCTCCATTTATAAACACTATAACCTTTGGTTCCATTTGATTCAAAGTTGGAAATTTTCTTCAAAATATTTTCCGAGTAAATTAATCTTTATCTGAAAATTTATTTTAGTTTCTACAAAAAGAACAATGTCACCTGCGAACAGAGGGAGGTGTACGAGGTGTGTTCAAAAGGTATCGCGACTTTTGTGTTTTTCAAAAATTATTTATTTATTCATGATTACCTATTTTGTCCCCTTCAAAGTAATCCCCATGAGATATTATACACTTGTGTCAACGGTTTTTTCCAATCTTCGAAGCACTTCAAAAAATCATTTTTTTTAAATTATCTTTTTCAGCTCCTCCTTCGATGCCGTCTTTATCTCGTCAAGCGTAGCATAACGTCGTCCTTTCATGGGCCTCTCCAGTTTAGGGAACAAGAAAAAGTCACAGGGGGTCAGATCTGGGGAATACGGTGGCTGCGCGGCATCATTAGTGTGTTGTTTTTGGCCAAAAAGTCGCGCACAAGCAACGATGTGTGAGCAGGAGCGTTATCGTGGTGCAAAAGCCAATTTTTGTTCTTCCACAAATCCGGGCGTTTCTGGCGGATTGATTCGCGCAAATTGCGCATAACTTGCAGGTAATATTCCTTATTGACCGTTCTACCCTGTGGCAAGAACTCATGATGCACCACGCCCCTGCAATCGAAGAAAACTGTCAGCAAAACTTTCACATTCGACCGAACTTGGCGCGCTTTTTTCGGTCTTGGTTCGTGCGGCAGCTTCCATTGAGATGATTGAGCTTTGGTTTCCACGTCATAACCATAAACCCACGCTTCGTCACGAATTTCGCGGCGACCCGTCTCATGCCCAAATAATTGATAAAAATCGAATGGCACGAGCCAATCGATATGTTTAGGTCCTCAGCAACTTCTCTAACGGTGATTCGACGATTGGCCAATATCATTTTCTCCACTTCATTAATTTTTTCGTCTGTTGTTGAAAGTGCTCGGGCGTCCGGCACGCTCTTCGTCGTTCACATCTTCTCGGCCTTCTGAGAACATTTTGTACCACCGATAAACGTTGCTTCGGTCCAAGGTAGCTTCTCCGTATGCCACAGTCAACATTCGGAATGCATCCGCGCACTTAATTTCGTTTTTCACACAAAATTTGATACAGGTTCTTTGATCCATTTTTTTTAATAGGTAAAAAATCGAAGACGATCCAAAACACCTGCAAGCAAAGCAGCTGTCAACAATTAAGTGAACATTCAAAATGGCCGAGCTTGTCGGCATAAGTGCGAGACATGAGTACCAACATAAAGCCACAAAAAGATCGAAATTCGAATATACGTAACCCGCGAAAATTCAAAAGTCGCGATACTTTTTGAACACACCTCGTATGTTTCCATAATTCTGTAAATAGATACTTGGCATGTCCACATCATCATATAAAGAAACTAGGTCATTTAGAAAAAATGATAAATAAGTAAGGTGATAGCGGTTCATCCTGTAGGACTTCAGATTCTATTTTTATAAATTCCGTAAGTGAGCCGTTCCATCTAACTGTTGCTGACATTTGAATATAATAGCCCTGTATAAGGGTGATGAAACGGTCGTTCAAACCATGAGGTGCTAACTTTTCCCAAAGAAGGAATCGTACAGTTTTAAAGATTTTTGATATCCACAAATAATCTATAAATTTCTCCTTTTGCGGCTCAGCGTCATTTGAATCAATGAGGTAAGTGTGAAAATATGGTCTTGACAAGAATATCACCTTCTGAAACCCGCTTGATTTTCCGCCAATATTCCCCGAGGGAAACCTGGTGGCAGAGATTAAAGATTTCCTGGATGTAGGATTCACAGGATTCTTTAGTCTTCTGAGTTCTTGACTTAAAAACTTCCGTGCGTCAGGCAGTGTGTTCTTGTAATCCAAACATCCCGCAGGAGCCGTCCTCAAAACTTCTCCATGAGATGAAGGATTCGTCATTATGATCATGCTATCTTCCAACAGATTCAGTCAGTAGAGGACCACATTGACAAGCTTCATTGTCTTGTTCCATCTGTTGTACATACTTTGCCACTTCTCTAGCATTCCTTCAACCACTGTCCTGAATGTATATTTCCGTTTCCTGAAAAGTCAATTGGATTTCGTTGGCGTTGACAAGGTAGGTAGGATCCGCTAGCACATGCGTCCCTAGTCGCCTTTCCCCTAATTTATCTTTGTTCTGGCAAATTTATATCGTAAATTTTGGTTCATGTCATTTGAGTGTTAATCTTTCTGAAGTTCCATCACGCTACCCAGCGACTCCGCAAAAAAAAAAAAAGAGGTCGCGGAGATAAATAATGCAAGTGCAAATTTTAGCATGACACTTGAATAGAAACAAATATATCCAATAGAATTATATATGAAATTATTTATAGGAAGAGATAGAAATATAAACAAGGAGCGGTTGCTCATCGAATGTATCTGTTTCCGCTCGGGGCCGATAACAGCATTCAAACTCTCTTGTGCTTCGCGTTGATTCCCCGTGGACTTCCCACGTTCATGCTCTCTATCTATGTGTTGTAGAGATTTTATACAAGATCAAATCCAGACCTTGCAACGGTATCGAAAGAAGACCCAATTTGCCCCCACTGCCAAGATGAAGACCAAACCGTAGACCACCTCCTCTTCATTTGCCCAACCTTCCAATACCAAAGATTCCAGACAGCCACTCTCCTAGGTATCACCAACATATGTCCAGCATCCCTAGAAAATCTCCCAAGAAAGAAATCTGCCTGGCGACACCTCATTAATTGGACTTCCACTGGCATTGTATATAAATCCAAGAAGACTTAGGTCAGAAGGACATCCCGGGTAGTTGGCGACTTCTGTACGCTCCAGGAACCTGGGTTACTTAAATAAATAATAATATTAATAAGATCAAATCACTTCTTTGCTTAATAAAGATATTCCAATTTTCTTCAACGAATATTTGAACATCTTGGGTCGTTATTCCATAAGGAGAATACGAAGAATATTTTGAAAAGCCTGAAAGATGAGGATTTTCAGAGGTGTTTTGATATCTGGGAAAATATGTAACAAGTGTATAGATAGTGACGGTGATTATTTTGAGAAATTTTAAATAAAACTATATTATACTTTTGTATTTCTTTAAATATTTAACATTCCTCGAAATTATTTATCACACTATGTATATATAAATAATTCATCTTCTTATATGCAAGTTAATAAGACTAAATCCAAATAAATAAATAGTGTGTGACGTTTCGGTAACAGCGTTTTTAGCGTAACAACGTTGTTACAGATTTGGGTCCTATTACCTTGTGTTTATGATCTATAATCCAAATTGTGCCTTATTATCTTATACGTTTTCTCCTGTAGAAGGGCAGAAATGCTCGTAAGCTCGGCAAAATAATAAAACCTTAAAAGAAACTTTTCGCCTCATAATTTCGTGTTTTTTTGTTGTTTTTCCCTTTAAAATATCTAATTTAATTCATTAAAAAACCCCAAAAGAAACCTAGTTATTTACCCGTTATATGTATCCAGTGTTTGATAATTTGAATATATTTTTAAAATTTGAATTCTTGTATTGAATAATTTCTCGATTGATATTCATGTTGTGTATTTGTTTATATTTTTAACTCTTCTTGAAATTTTGAAATTGATTTTCCAATGTTTCATTTTATGTGTGAGCCTTTAATTTGACTAAAAAACCTCAAATTTTTCAAATTCAAATAGAACCCTACATATAGAAATATAAGCCTTTTTTGCCTGGTAAATTTTGGTGCTGTGCGAAAAGATTAATTCTGAAATAATACTATACGCGGCAACTGTTTGGGCAAATGAGCATACATTAATTGTTGATCAATTTCAGGACTCATTTATGCGAAGATATCTAAATCTACCAAGATACACCCCCGGATACATGCTCTGGATAGAATTGGGAAGAATGTCACTCAGCGTTACAGTCTTGAAACTTACCTTAATGTTTTGGTTGAGAATGCTGGGAATGGGTGAAAACTAGACTGCCGCTGCTCTGCTTGTCACAGCTGTGGGAAATCTCAAACGCAACGAAAAAATATATAGGTTTCACGGGAAGTATAGTTAATATTTTAAACAACACCGGATTTCAATGGCTGAATTGCTGCACAGACTATAGAACATTACAAAGAGAAATTCCCTACATAATCAGGACTGCAATAGACCAGTCTCTGCAAAAGGATCACACAAGAATAATAAATTCAAGACTTTACCCCCACTATAAAAACATCTGCTCAACTCCGTTACCGGAACACTATCTGTCCAGCGATTTCCCGCTCCGGGTCAAACGGTGTATTGCCGGACTGAGAATCCTCTCGGTGCTCTTTACTGATGATCGCCAAGAATATTTAAAACAGACGGATGGACATGCGAGATTTGCGAGACAAGAATGGAGCTGGGGCTACATCACCATATACTCTCATGTATGGGGCTGAAAGACGAACGAGAAGTGCTCCTCCATTGAAATAGGCCTTGAGGGATTCTCTTTGGAGCTCCTGTTGAATGAGGTGGTGAGAAACAGAGCTAGAGCTTTTGCGTTGTTCAAATTCTGGAAGACGGCTGAAGAGAAGAGGAGGCTATATACATAATCTAATTGATGTAAATAATTATATGCAAATAATCTATGTCAGGATTAAAATGACGAATCCTGAATGGACTTTGATTCCAGTAAAAGGCTTGTTGCTGCTGTTGTATATAGTCACAGTGTAGAAAATACTATACTATACCTACTACATATAGGTTTCTCTCTGTATTCTTAGTTATCTTCTCTTCAATTACTCTGTAAACTGGCGAATCCTATATAGGACGAGAGGTCCTCAATAAAGGCTTTTTGTTGTTGTTGTTGAAATAATACTACAAGATGATGTTTGTGAAATTCAAATGAATAAAAAAGATTCCCCATACCCATTGTATTTTGGAAACTAATAAATATATATTTTATTAAATTGAAATATAATATTTTTCAAAAAGAAAAGAATTAAGGGAAGTGTAACCAAGCAAGTGTACCATTGTTACAGTTGACTACCGCTGTTTGGAAGTGACATTGACGAATGACTGAGATGGATATTATCAAGAGAGTGTTTAGCAGACTTTGCCTAGCGTATCTAGGGAGTGCATTTTTATGTTTTGTCTTTATAGTGGTGTACCCACTGGTCTGTTTGTTGTCAACAGCAGTTGACGTGGTTAGCCGGCTGATCGCCACCATTTGGCCTTATGCCTTCCGGTACTTTAGGTACTCAGACGAGATCGGGTTCGCCTGGTTCTGTTGTAAATTATTATGGCGTGGGCTAGGCAAAGTGAGAGGATGGAATAAGACAGAATAGGGAGTAGGTGAGATGTGTGGCTTAAGTTTTAAGGATTGGCAATATTAATCAAAATTCTGTTATCATTGGCATTTTTGTTTCAAAATTCTATTTTATTTAAAGATTGGCTAGTGTTTTTTTTTTTTTTCAAATTCATCTCCCTTATTAGTCAAATCACTTCCTTTCTGATGGCCATGATCCCACTCTAAAGCTGATGCCAGGCAGTCTGCTCTCATGATGCTTCTTAGAACTCTGGGTCCCTTGAAGACAAGCTCTTGCCGCGTCCTATTCCTGTATTCTGGAAACTCTAACCCAGACTTTGAGATGATCTTCAGGGCTTTCTGGACATGAAACTTTCTAATGATGAAGAAACCCACGGTGATCTGTTGCCTTTTGGTAGTTTTTTTTATCAACGCAGCTTCTTTGACCACTGAGCCTCTTCAATCTACGTTCATCTCCCACTTTTTGGGAATCATGAATACGATTACTTGAATCCCTGGATGAAGTCTACTTCAACGCTTACATCCAACTTGCTGATGTTCTATAAAAAAAACTTTGAATTAATTTGGACTTTCTTAAACCAGCATCCAACTATCTGAACCCCAGATCTTGCTCATTTTTCTATCATCATCTTGGAATAGTAACTTCCGATTCTCCTTCAGCACGTGCCTTCAATTACCTTTCAAACCTTTTCCACAGGCTATCTTCAAATGGACCAATCTTTTAATTTCTCACCAAAGACAACTTATATAAAAGCTGAATCTCTTGAACCAACGCTCAACTATCTGAACAGCACAACTTACCCATGTTCAACTTCATCTTTCTATGTCATCTTGAAATCGAAACTCGATCCAAACATGTTCCTTCACTGCCTGGCATCTTTCTCTTACGATCTCGTTTAAAGCGACCAAGCCGAGATATGATGAAAATGGACATTATCACATCTCTCTTCAATATCTTCTTTTTCTTTGACTCATCATTTGGTAGAAGAAGAATAAAAACAGTTATTATAAAAAAGAATATATTTACAAAATTCCATTTTAACTCACCTAAATTTACCTATAATTAGTTAAGTATGAGTAATAATAAATTCACATTGTGGTTATACACAAATACATAAAGTTAAATAGGACCTTTATTCTCCTATCGAGATAGAGGAGATAGGAAAAGAGGACCTGTAGACAGGTCATCACCATGTTGACCAGACCTCAACCCCCTAAATTTATAATATCATCTGAATAGAAGATGCAAGCTTCAAACCCTATAATATTAAGGAACAAAGACAGGATATTCTGAGAGATATCAGTAATTCCATAATTTCTCCATTCTTCATAGCACATTAATTCTTATCTAAGTAAACTTCTGTATACTATACTAAATATAAGTTTGTGCACTTTATACGAAAGTCTTTCAAAAGAAAATAATAATTTTGTAAATTCTCCATATATCAAAGCGTAATTTTAAAATACCTTCTAGGAAATATTCACCCTTTGCATTCATAATATTTGCCATCTCTTTAAAGGATTTAATATATTTTACCATTGAAAGTTGACTTTGAAGCCTCTTCTAATAGATATTCATCGCTATTTCTTTTGAGTATTTCTGAAATCAAATGATGATTGAAATAATTTTAAGGAGTCCAATGATCTAATGACGACTTGGTAAAAGTTCGGGGGAGTATAGAGAAGGTGATAATACTTTAAAGTCCTTTGAAGTGTGGACCTTTTTGATCCAAATTATGTTGAGCGTTATCATGGAGCAGAATTACTCTTTTTGGAGAGCAAACCTTTTATTTTCGAACTATTTTTCTGGTTCAAAATAGCTTCAATAAAGGAGAGTTTGAATAAACGTTTATTGTGATCCCTGGTTTAGTATCATCCCAAGAAAACTCCATTTTGCTTTCAAATCGAGTTAATAAGTTCAAGGGCTGTCCCTGGGCTAACTTCATTCTATTGTTTAGTTTGAGAGTAGATTTAACTTTCAGGACGTGAAACAATCTGATGTTGACAGATCCCCTTTCGTATTTAGTGCAATATTCTCTCTTGAGACTATGTCATCTTATAAACAATCTAAATTGTCCACATACAATATTAGAGCCACGTAAGCGCTAATTGGCGAAAACACTGGGATCGTTGACTACTATTGAGCTAAACACTTTGATTATTTTCCATCGCAATAAGGACAGTTGGTATTAAATTTTGAAGAACAATATTTTATTTA
Organism: Cordylochernes scorpioides; assembly: GCA_030710605.1. Lineage (NCBI taxonomy): Eukaryota > Metazoa > Arthropoda > Arachnida > Pseudoscorpiones > Chernetidae > Cordylochernes > Cordylochernes scorpioides. The sequence goes on along the minus strand of CP092867.1, from coordinate 38,161,045 downwards.
TGCCTACTGTGCTTGTCTGAATTATTTGCAGAAGAGCATTGTGCGATGCGAATATTTATGTGTGATTCTACAGTCCTAGAAGCTCATTTCATTATTTAAATACCATAACAAGATTCAACTCTGTCACATATATGAGCAGAATTTTTCGATACAATACAATAGCTATATGAGAAGCAGTAATTGACGAAGCCACTGGAAAGGTTTGACACTGGTTAGACAAGACCACTCAAGATTCAATCGCAGTAAGGAAAGTTTAAAGTTTGTTTTATTTGAACAAGATATATTCTGGTCTCAATAGTTTTAGTTATTATATTTGGATTGTTTCAAGTATTTCCTTACTTTTCTTCTCAGTAAAAATGACTGACTCAGTGACACAAACTAAATATGCTCTCTTTAACTTTACATAGAATAAACAATAATTTAAGTATTTACAGAAGGGTGAAAATAAAAAATAAAAAACATATGGCGAGACTTAACACACTGAAGCAATAACTAATATATATTAATACTCAAGTTGTTGCAGGACCAATCAGCGCTAGGGGTGCATTGAACGCCATATTCATGCCATCAATCTCACCCTTGAAGTGTTCTTTTGCCTAATAAAGGAGCACTTCGGAACTTGAATCTCGAGCGAGGAACTTCATGCAAGTTTGTTCCACTTTGACCATAGCATATTTTAGTCGAGCTGTAGGCCTTTCCATGGCTTTTAATGTCATAGGATGAGACAGACTAAGTGAAGTTTCATAGGAACTTTACTTTCCTGATCATTGATATCACTAAAGTGTTCCTCAGTATGTTTGTTCTCCTCTATTGACCTCTCATATTTTTTGGTCCGAAAATGATCCGGGATCATCTTCAGTTTCTTGATAAGTCCTATAACTGTACTGCTCAACTGTTGGAAGCAGCACTCATCTGTTATCTTTCCTTGATAGACTGGCTTCTTTGAAGACACAGTCCCGAGATTCCCCAACCTTTCTTAACTCGGTTCATACTCGGTGCCCACGTACCCTGGAGGCATATCAATATGGTTGTCTCAGTATACGCTTCCATTAAATTAGGAATTTCTTAATATTGTTAGAGTATATGGCCAATAGCCTTCAGATGTTAAACGTTCAGCCTTTTCCCAGTCCATAGCTCACATGGCGTATTGTGGCCATTATGACTGTTAAGCATCCTATTCATTACATTGGCAGCGGTGTATGTCAGTTCTGCCCGGGATGCTTCTGGCAGACCACTACCGCATATCGTGCTACTGACTAGATCTGAAAGAATCCTGTTCATTATTTCTACCAAACCATTTTGTTGGAATGTATATGTCACAATGTGCCCAAAAACAACTCCAATGCTTTTTCAGAAAGTGTTGCATTATCTTGAGAATAATTCCAAATCATTATCTATGCGTATTATTTTAAGATTCCTATTGGTTTGTTTTTCGAATGCCTGAATCCACTGTTTGAATCTTTTTAAATTTTCAGATTTGTTTCTCAGTGTGTAAAAATACGCTAACATATATTGTGGCCTCATCAATGATAGTCAAAGTGTACATGGCTCTTCCCCCATCTCGATTCATCAAATGGGTCCATTAAATCTGCCTGCAACAGGTCCAAAGCCATGATTTCCTCATCCTTCCTGTGCAAGTACCAAGGGAACGATCGGCGACAGTATTTGCCGTCCTCGTACTTTTCTGACTTTATCACGTTGCAATCAAGTTCTTCCACACTCTGATTTTGACCATTTTGACTTTTGTATCCATATTTACATGCACCAATCTTTTGTGCAAAGGTCTAGTGAAGGTAACTTTTGTATTCAGATGCAATAAATACTTGATAATCTTGATCAGGTTGTGAAGATGGAGTAGTTTGTAGGTAGAAGAGTATACAAAGTTTCCTTCCTTTTTCTATCAAGGGCAGCCCCTTCATGTCTATAATGTGGGGGAAAAGTCTTTTATTATTTTAAACAACTTTAAATGATCTGCCATTTGAGGCACTTAAAGAATATTGTGTCTTATTTATGAAACATATGTCGCGTTCTGGGAAACAAAATTAACGTCACCTTGATGTCCTACAATCTTGGCCTTGATAGCACCAAATCCCCAATCTTTTGTTGAAGAGCCATTTGCAACAGTGACGGTACTCAAATTTTTATTACATTATGGTAGACTCATGAAATAGTCTCTGCTGGGGGGGTCAAATGCTGTTTGGTACTGGAATCTATGATCTAAGTCTCAGAAGTGGCTCCAAGAAACGTTCTACATGTTGCTGATATGCTTACGCATTTATTCTGTACAAAGATAAAGGTCACCTCTCCTGACAAAAAAAAAAAAAACGTAAAAGCTAGACGCCATCTATTTTGACGGGAGTGTCTACCTTTATATTTATAGATTGATATCCCCTCCCGGCAAAATTACCATCTGAATTTATTCTAGTTAAACCACTCTGGTTTTTGTTCTTTTCCCTCAATTTATTTCTGCACTTATTTGCATAATGTCCTTTACTACCACATTTGAAGCATACCAATATTGCTTTGCATATCTTTCTATTTTCAATAGATTTTGATTACGCATTATTAGCAGCCATGGCATTCATACCTTCAGGTAAGTTAGAATATCTTCTTTTTTGTCTTCTGCGAGCAGCTATCTTTTAACTGTAGCGGCTGTTCAGTTCGGTTCTGAAAAGTTACATATTGAAAAAATAGCACAAATGTGATATTGTACTTGGATAAGGTGCATAAATTATGAAAAACAAAAAGCATCTCCTTATCGTGCAACTGAAAGTTGCTGATGGCTTGCGCCATCTATCGGAATAAATAAACGAGAATTAAAAATCAACGAAAATAGTTGATATTTATTCCGATAGATGGCGCAAGCCATCAGAAACTTTCAGTTGCACGATAAGGAGATGTCCTTTTGTTTTTCATAAGTTACATTTTGTCTAAACAAATGCATCTCAGTCTTCTGATAATTCACACAGAATCATTGCCATGTCTTCGTTCTACCATGATGCTACCAATTGAGGCTAATTCAATCACTATATTGTTATTCATTTTCCCATATATATTTACCGGAACACTATCTGTCCAGCGATTTCCCGCTCCGGGTCAAACGGTGTATTGCCGGACTGAGAATCCTCTCGGTGCTCTTTACTGATGATCGCCAAGAATATTTAAAAACAGACGGAATGGACATGCGAGATTTGCGAGACAAGAATGGAGCTGGGGCTACATCACCATATACTCTCATGTATGGGGCTGAAAGACGAACGAGAAGTGCTCCTCCATTGAAATAGGCCTTGAGGGATTCTCTTTGGAGCTCCTGTTGAATGAGGTGGTGAGAAACAGAGCTAGAGCTTTTGCGTTGTTCAAATTCTGGAAGACGGCTGGAAGAGAAGAGGAGGCTATATACATAATCTAATTGATGTAAATAATTATATGCAAATAATCTATGTCAGGATTTAAAATGACGAATCCTGAATGGGACTTTGATTCCAGTAAAGGCTTGTTGCTGCTGTTGTATATAGTCACAGTGTAGAAAATACTATACTATACCTACTACATATAGGTTTCTCTCTGTATTCTTAGTTATCTTCTCTTCAATTACTCTGTAAACTGGCGAATCCTATATAGGACGAGAGGTCCTCAATAAAGGCTTTTTGTTGTTGTTGTTGAAATAATACTACAAGATGATGTTTTGTGAAATTCAAATGAATAGAAAAGATTCCCCATACCCATTGTATTTTGGAAACTAATAAATATATATTTTATTAAATTGAAATATAATATTTTTCAAAAAGAAAAGAATTAAGGGAAGTGTAACCAAGCAAGTGTACCATTGTTACAGTTGACTACCGCTGTTTGGAAGTGACATTGACGAATGACTGAGATGGATATTATCAAGAGAGTGTTTAGCAGACTTTGCCTAGCGTATCTAGGAGTGCATTTTTATGTTTTGTCTTTATAGTGGTGTACCCACTCGTCTGTTTGTTGTCAACAGCAGTTGACGTGGTTAGCCGGCTGATCGCCACCATTTGGCCTTATGCCTTCCGGTACTTTAGGTACTCAGACGAGATCGGGTTCGCCTGGTTCTGTTGTAAATTATTATGGCGTGGGCTAGGCAAAGTGAGAGGATGGAATAAGACAGAATAGGGAGTAGGTGAGATGTGTGGCTTAAGTTTTAAGGATTGGCAATATTAATCAAAATTCTGTTATCATTGGCATTTTTGTTTCAAAATTCTATTTTATTTAAAGATTGGCTAGTGTTTTTTTTTTTTTCAAAATTCATCTCCCTTATTAGTCAAATCACTTCCTTTCTGATGGCCATGATCCCACTCTAAAGCTGATGCCAGGCAGTCTGCTCTCATGATGCTTCTTAGAACTCTGGGTCCCTTGAAGACAAGCTCTTGCCGCGTCCTATTCCTGTATTCTGGAAACTCTAACCCAGACTTTGAGATGATCTTCAGGGCTTTCTGGACATGAAACTTTCTAATGATGAAGAAACCCACGGTGATCTGTTGCCTTTTGGTAGTTTTTTTTTATCAACGCAGCTTCTTTGACCACTGAGCCTCTTCAATCTACGTTCATCTCCCCACTTTTTGGGAATCATGAATACGATTACTTGAATCCCTGGATGAAGTCTACTTCAACGCTTACATCCAACTTGCTGATGTTCTATAAAAAAAACTTTGAATTAATTTGGACTTTCTTAAACCAGCATCCAACTATCTGAACCCCAGATCTTGCTCATTTTTCTATCATCATCTTGGAATAGTAACTTCCGATTCTCCTTCAGCACGTGCCTTCAATTACCTTTCAAACCTTTTCCCACAGGCTATCTTCAATGGACCAATCTTTTAATTTCTCACCAAAGACAACTTATATAAAAGCTGAATCTCTTGAACCAACGCTCAACTATCTGAACAGCCAAACTTACCCATGTTCAACCTCATCTTTCTATGTCATCTTGAAATCGAAACTCGATCCAAACATGTTCCTTCACTGCTGGCATCTTTCTCTTACGATCTCGTTTAAAGCGACCAAGCGAGATATGATGAAAATGGACATTATCACATCTCTCTTCAATATCTTCTTTTTCTTTGACTCATCATTTGGTAGAAGAAGAATAAAAACAGTTATTATAAAAAAGAATATATTTACAAAATTCCATTTTAACTCACCTAAATTTACCTATAATTAGTTAAGTATGAGTAATAATAAATTCACATTGTGGTTATACACAAATACATAAAGTTAAATAGGACCTTTATTCTCCTATCGAGATAGAGGAGATAGGGAAAAGAGGACCTGTAGACAGGTCATCACCATGTTGACCAGACCTCAACCCCCTAAATTTATAATATCATCTGAATAGAAGATGCAAGCTTCAAACCCTATAATATTAAGGAACAAAGACAGGATATTCTGAGAGATATCAGTAATTCCATAATTTCTCCATTCTTCATAGCACATTAATTCTTATCTAAGTAAATTCTGTATACTATACTAAATATAAGTTTGTGCACTTTATACGAAAGTCTTTCAAAAGAAAATAATAATTTTGTAAATTCTCCATATATAAGAGCGTAATTTTAAAATACCTTCTAGGAAATATTCACCCTTTGCATTCATACATATTTGCCCATCTCTTTAAAGGATTTAATATATTTTACCATTGAAAGTTGACTTTGAAGCCTCTTCTAATAGATATTCATCGCTATTTCTTTTGAGTATTTCTGAAATCAAATGATGATTGAAATAATTTTAAGGAGTCCAATGATCTAATGACGACTTGGTAAAAGTTTCGGGGGAGTATAGAGAAGGTGATAATACTTTAAAGTCCTTTGAAGTGTGGACCTTTTTGATCCAAATTATGTTGAGCGTTATCATGGAGCAGAATTACTCTTTTTGGAGAGCAAACCTTTTATTTTCGAACTATTTTTCTGGTTCAAAATAGCTTCAATAAAGGAGAGTTTGAATAAACGTTTATTGTGATCCTGGTTTAGTATCATCCCAAGAAAACTCCATTTTGCTTTCAAATCGAGTTAATAAGTTCAAGGGCTGTCCCTGGGCTAACTTCATTCTATTGTTTAGTTTGAGAGTAGATTTAACTTTCAGGACGTGAAACAATCTGATGTTGACAGATCCCCTTTCGTATTTAGTGCAATATTCTCTCTTGAGACTATGTCATCTTATAAACAATCTAAATTGTCCACATACAATATTAGAGCCACGTAAGCGCTAATTGGCGAAAAACACTGGGATCGTTGACTACTATTGAGCTAAAACACTTTGATTATTTTCCATCGCAATAAGGACAGTGGTATTAAATTTTGAAGAACAATATTTTATTTATGCCTACTGTGCTTGTCTGAATTTTTGCAGAAGAGCATTGTGCGATGCGAATATTTATGTGTGATTCTACAGTCCTAGAAGCTCATTTCATTATTTAAATACCATAACAAGATTCAACTCTGTCACATATATGAGCAGAATTTTCGATACAATACAATAGCTATATGAGAAGCAGTAATTGACGAAGCCACTGGAAAGGTTTTGACACTGGTTAGACAAGACCACTCAAGATTCAATCGCAGTAAGGAAAGTTTAAAGTTTGTTTTATTTGAACAAGATATATTCTGGTCTCAATAGTTTTAGTTATTATATTGGATTGTTTCAAGTATTTCCTTACTTTTCTTCTCAGTAAAAATGACTGACTCAGTGACACAAACTAAATATGCCTCTCTTAACTTTACATAGAATAAACAATAATTTAAGTATTTACAGAAGGGTGAAAATAAAAAATAAAAAAACATATGGCGAGACTTAACACACTGAAGCAATAACTAATATATATTAATACTCAAGTTGTTGCAGGACCAATCAGCGCTAGGGGTGCATTGAACGCCATATTCATGCCATCAATCTCACCCTTGGAGTGTTCTTTTGCCTAATAAAGGAGCACTTCGGAACTTGAATCTCGAGCGAGGAACTTCATGCAAGTTTGTTCCACTTTGACCATAGCATATTTTAGTCGAGCTGTAGGCCTTTCCATGGCTTTTAATGTCATAGGATGAGACAGACTAAGTGAAGTTTCATAGGAACTTTACTTTCCTGATCATTGATATCACTAAAGTGTTCCTCAGTATGTTTGTTCTCCTCTATTGACCTCTCATATTTTTTGGTCCGAAAATGATCCGGGATCATCTTCAGTTTCTTGATAAGTCCTATAACTGTACTGCTCAACTGTTGGAAGCAGCACTCATCTGTTATCTTTCCTTGATAGACTGGCTTCTTTGAAGACACAGTCCCGAGATTCCCCAACCTTTCTTAACTCGGTTCATACTCGGTGCCCACGTACCCTGGAGGCATATCAATATGGTTGTCTCAGTATACGCTTCCATTCAATTAGGAATTTCTTAATATTGTTAGAGTATATGGCCAATAGCCTTCAGATGTTAAACGTTCAGCCTTTTCCCAGTCCATAGCTCACATGGCGTATTGTGGCCATTATGACTGTTAAGCATCCTATTCATTACATTGGCAGCGGTGTATGTCAGTTCTGCCCGGGATGCTTCTGGCAGACCACTACCGCATATCGTGCTACTGACTAGATCTGAAAGAGTCCTGTTCATTATTTCTACCAAACCATTTTGTTGGAATGTATATGTCACAATGTGCCCAAAAACAACTCCAATGCCTTTTCAGAAAGTGTTGCATTATCTTGAGAATAATTCCAAATCATTATCTATGCGTATTATTTTAAGATTCCTATTGGTTTGTTTTTCGAATGCCTGAATCCACTGTTTGAATATTTTTAAATTTTCAGATTTGTTTCTCAGTGTGTAAAAATACGCTAACATATATTGTGGCCTCATCAATGATAGTCAAAGTGTACATGGCTCTTCCCCATCTCGATTCATCAAATGGGTCCATTAAATCTGCCTGCAACAGGTCCAAAGCCATGATTTCCTCATCCTTCCTGTGCAAGTACCAAGGGAACGATCGGCGACAGTATTTGCCGTCCTCGTACTTTTCTGACTTTATCACGTTGCAATCAAGTTCTTCCACACTCTGATTTTGACCATTTGACTTTTGTATCCATATTTACATGCACCAATCTTTTGTGCCAAAGGTCTAGTGAAGGTAACTTTTGTATTCAGATGCAATAAATACTTGATAATCTTGATCAGGTTGTGAAGATGGAGTAGTTTGTAGGTAGAAGAGTATACAAAGTTTCCTTCCTTTTTCTATCAAGGGCAGCCCCTTCATGTCTATAATGTGGGGGAAAAGTCTTTTATTATTTTAAACAACTTTAAATGATCTGCCATTTGAGGCACTTAAAGAATATTGTGTCTTATTTATGAAACATATGTCGCGTTCTGGGAAACAAAATTAACGTCACCTTGATGTCCTACAATCTTGGCCTTGATAGCACCAAATCCCCAATCTTTTGTTGAAGAGCCATTTGCAACAGTGACGGTACTCAAATTTTTATTACATTATGGTAGACTCATGAAATAGTCTCTGCTGGGGGGGTCAAATGCTGTTTGGTACTGGAATCTATGATCTAAGTCTCAGAAGTGGCTCCAAGAAACGTTCTACATGTTGCTGATATGCTTACGCATTTATTCTGTACAAAGATAAAGGTCACCTCTCCTGACAAAAAAAAAAACGTAAAAGCTAGACGCCATCTATTTTGACGGGAGTGTCTACCTTTATATTTATAGATTGATATCCCCCTCCCGGCAAAATTACCATCTGAATTTATTCTAGTTAAACCACTCTGGTTTTTGTTCTTTTCCCTCAATTTATTTCTGCACTTATTTGCATAATGTCCTTTACTACCACATTTGAAGCATACCAATATTGCTTTGCATATCTTTCTATTTTCAATAGATTTTGATTACGCATTATTAGCAGCCATGGCATTCATACCTTCAGGTAAGTTAGAATATCTTCTTTTTTGTCTTCTGCGAGCAGCTATCTTTTAACTGTAGCGGCTGTTCAGTTCGGTTCTGAAAAGTTACATATTGAAAAAATAGCACAAATGTGATATTGTACTTGGATAAGGTGCATAAATTATGAAAAACAAAAAGCATCTCCTTATCGTGCAACTGAAAGTTGCTGATGGCTTGCGCCATCTATCGGAATAAATAAACGAGAATTAAAAATCAACGAAAATAGTTGATATTTATTCCGATAGATGGCGCAAGCCATCAGAAACTTTCAGTTGCACGATAAGGAGATGTCCTTTTGTTTTTCATAAGTTACATTTTGTCTAAACAAATGCATCTCAGTCTTCTGATAATTCACACAGAATCATTGCCATGTCTTCGTCTACCATGATGCTACCAATTGAGGCTAATTCAATCACTATATTGTTATTCATTTTCCCCATATATATTTCTAAATTATTGCTATTCTGAGTCAGTCTTTCGCAGTAACGCTGCATTCTTAGTTGTAAGATACGATACTTCTATCCTTAGGTAAGTATAGCTTTTTCAGCTCAGCCAAACATCTTTAGATCTATTCAGCTGTTGAACATGTAGTTGTTGTTAGTCATAGATTCCGGCGTAAATTTTGCATAAGCTTTTCCTAGCCGCGATAAGTAAACCTTAGTTGCTTGGACATCATTTGAGTCAGGCTTAGTCTCTCCGGGATTAAAAAAAATCTTTAAAAATCATATTCTATTATAATGAGTTTCACCTGAAAACTCCAGCTTGCATATATGTACCCTACAGCTTAGTAATAACCATACTCTCCATTTTCATTTATTTCAGAGACAGTGAGAGAGATAGAGAAAATGACAAGAAAAATATTCTGGTTAAATATAATTATAATAAAAATAGAGAATAACAAAATTTCCAAATAATATTATTCGAATTTGAATGAATTTCATAAAAGTTACTTCAGCTTAATATAGAAGAAAATCGTCACTTTACTATTTAGATATTTGCAAAAGAATGATTTATCTTTAATCCCTGAAATTGGCCAGATAGTGTTGTAAATCTTAATATCAATATCCAGGGTTACGAGAATCGAATTTTATTCCTCACTCCGAATCAATGAAGTAATTATAAGAATCTTTAGATTAAAACAACAGTGTGTGTCAAAATTATGAGTAATCACATATATGGTACAATATTATATAGGTGAAGGGAATGAATACAGATATACTGGTGAGATTTCTAATTGGATTCTACAATACTAACATGGATAAGATTGGTAGATTAATTTGTTTGAGGCTTGATTAAAATTAGCTTTTTTATTCTAATTCTAGGAGTTAACCCTGTTTGAAGACTCTTACAAAAAACAGGATCGCTTTTATTGTGCTATAGAATATGTCTTATTTACTGTAAAGAGAGAGATAGAAAATATGCTTTATTACTAGAATAATTTTAAGAGATAGTATGATTTTGAATTCACTCGGGTCTTTATAGATTCAGATATTTTATACTATTTTGATGTAAAAAACAAGGAGATTTTCAAAGTGAAGCCTGTAGAGAGAGGTAATTTATCCTTTCCTGGACAATATTGGTACTGAAGATTTAATCTGAAATAATACTAGCAAGGGACACAACAATTTATATAAGGTTGATAATATGTCTACAAAAATATGTATTCTATTTATCTAATATATGTTAGATTCTATTTTATTAAAAAAAATGCTTTTTTCCCATTGAGTTAAGATATTGTAACCAAGCAAGTGTCCCATTGTTACATTTAACTATCGCTCCGTGAACTGAGATTGACTAATGGTTGAGATGACTTTTATCGAGAGAATGGTTCGCAGACTTTGCCTAGCATATCTAGGGTGTGCATCTCTTATGTTTTGTTTTTGCAGTGGCGTACCCACTCATCTGTTTGGTGTTAACAACAGTTAACAGTGTAGACCGGCTTGTTGCCGCAGTTTGGCCTTATGCCTGCCGCTACTTCAGGTACTCAGATGAGATTGGGTTCGCCTGGTTTATTTGTAAATATTCATGGCGTGGGCTAGGCAAAGTGAGAGGTTGGTGGTAGACAGAATAGGGATTAGGTGAGATTTGTTATGTTAGGTTTTTAAAGATTGGTAAATTAATCAAAATTTTTCTTCATTGGCATTTTTATCAAAATTCTTTTTATTTTAATATATATATATAAAGATTGGCTAGTGTTTTTCTTTTTTTTTTTTTTCAAAATTCATCTCCCTTATTAGCCAACCTCATTTCCTTTCTGATGGCCATGATCCCTCCCTGAAGCTGATGCCAGGCAATCTACTCGATGATGCTTCCCCGAACTCTGGGTCCCTTGAAGACAAGCTATTAACGCGTCCTATGATTATCTTGAACCTTCTGGAAACCTTTCACCCAATCCCATACGAACTACGGGATAGTCTGGACAAGAATTATTCTAATGATCAAGAACATTGTGGAGATCTCTTGCCCATTGGTAACCTGGAACCAGCTGAGCCGCTCTCACCACTGAGGTTTCTAAATTAAAACTCATCTATTGATTTTTGAAAACTATGATTTCAATCATCTGATCCTCTGGATAAGTCTATTCCAACAGTTAGATCCAACCTACTGATGTACCCTATGAAACAATTTCAATCAAAGCTGACCATCTATAACCAATTCTTTAATATCTGATATATATATATATATATATATATATATATCCCCCACATTTTGATCATTTTTCAATCAACTACTTGGAATAGCAACCCCTGCTTATCTTTCAGCATGCGTCTTCATTACCTGGAATCTTTTCCTTACAAGCCAATTTCAAAGGGACCAATTTACCAATTCTATTAAAGGCAAAACCATGATAATATCTGACGTTTTTAAACCATAATCCTACTATCTTAGCCCCACAACCTGCTCATCCTAACCATCTTCCTCCGTCATCCTGGAATACAAACTCCTGCTTCTCTCTCACCATGTACCGTCAATGCCATGGCATCTTTCCTCCACAAGCTCGCTTCAAAGGGACCAACTCGAGACAATGGAAATGACCCATTCTCCCCCTCCAATACCTATTCAATATCTTCCCTCCCTTGAAAGATCATTTTGCAGTTGAAGAATAAAATCATTTGTTGCAATGCGAGTTTCCTATAAAAATTATATCAACACTCACACAAATACATTTACCTATAATAAGTTCAGTAGGGAGTAATAAATTTACTAGATTATATATAAATAAAACTATTAAACGGGTTCTTATATCTCACAAAGTTAGAGGAGATAGGAAGAAGAGGACTTGTTAACTGGCCACCACTTTGATCTGAAGTAAAGATGTAATATCCCGATTGTGTATTGAAAAACCTAAGTAGGACATTCAGAGAGAGATCCCTTTAATTCCACAATATCAATTCTACATCACCTTACACAATCAATCCTCATAAATACAACAACAAAAACCTTTATTAAGACACTATTGTCTTACAAGGGGATTCCCCTAAAAGGTTATATATGTACATGAGTGAGGAGGAAAAGCAATTTAGAGGGGAGGGGGAGCAATCAGCCGTTGTCTGTGGAGTTGAGCACTTCTTCCCTCATTTTATCAATTGACTTGAAAATTTTTGAATATTTATAAACAAATGTTTTATTTATCCAGCAGGAGAGTAGCAAAAATTTTTATATACATGTTGTTCATTATAGTGAGTTAGCCCAGAAATTAGGCGAATTTCCAGTCTCTTTTCCCGTAGGAATGGGCAATGGAATACGAGCGTAGATAATGGACCAAATTGTCTTAGATGCCAGCTTTGCAGAAGTAGCAATTTAAAAGGTCGCTGTTCCCTAATCCCATGATATCCTCGGGGAAAAATAGCGATCTCATAAATATAAATTCGTTATGTTTTTATTTTTTACAATAACAGTTTATATTAAAATTCGAAATCTTCAGTACGAAATTTTCTAGTTTCAAATAAACAAACTTCATAATATCCTTACTGCAATGAATAAATATTAAGAGGGACCCCTGGCTCATCAATGGACTCTCTCAGAAGTTTCACCGTTTAATATGTTCTAGTATTGTAATAGGATATTCCTTATAAATCGGGTAGGACTCCTACATCCA
>CP092867.1:38088855-38147898 GCA_030710605.1 Cordylochernes scorpioides | reverse complement strand
CATGAGCCAAGACGAGTTTTCGAATGGTACAAGCGCCTCAAGGAGGGTCGGGGAAGAGACCGCCGACAACGAGCGTTCCGGAAGACCATCCACATCAACCACGCCAGAAAAAGTGGACAAAGTGTTGAACTGGTGCGCGAAGACCGACGAATAACTGTCAGGAAGTTCGCCGGAAGAAGCAGGAATATCATTCGGGTCGACTCAATCGATAATGAAAAACATTTTGGGAGTGAGAAGACTCAACGCCGTTCTCGTTCCAAAGATTTGACTTTTGATCAAAAGAACGCCCAGAAAGAAACGGCCAGTCTCAATCTCGAAGCGACAAACGACGACCCCGAATTGCTGAAGAAGGTCATTACTGGAGACGAAACATGGATTTACTGCTTTGATTCGGAAAACTACCCACAGGTATCGGAGTGGCGCTTCAAAAATGAGCCGAGACCAAAGAAAGCGAGGAAGGCTCCCAGCAAAGTCAAGGTCATGTTGACTGTGTTCTTCGACTACCAGGGCATCGTTCATCATGAATTTCAACAACAAGGCTCTACAATAACTGCTGACTCCTACCTGGGAATTTTGAGGCGATTGAGGGAAGCGAATCAGGCAGAAACGGCCGGAGCTGTGGAGGAGCAAGTCGTGGATCCTCCACCACGATAACGCGCCGGCGCACACAGCCCTCAGAATCTTGAAGTTCCTGCAGGACCACTCAACCTCTGTGCTCCCCAACCCCCCTACAGACCCGATTTGGCCCCCTGCGACTTTTTCCTTTTTGGAAAGCTCAAAAAAAAGTTAATGGGTTGGAAATTTCAGAGCATAGAAGAGATCAAAGTGGAATCGCAGAAGGACATGAAGGCGATCCCGAAAACAGACTACCAGAGGTGTTTTGCCGACTGGATAAACTGAAGTGCATCGCGGCCAACGGGGACTACTTTGAAGGGAACAATTTGAATTTGGTAGTAAATAATAAGGTTTTTTTTTTTTACTTATGAGCAAAGTGTCGAAACCTTTTGATCAGAGTAGTATTATGAAGTTTGTTTTATTTGAAACTAGAAAATTTCGTACTGAATGATTTCGAATTTCTAATATAAAAGTTATTGTAAATTTAAAACTTAAGACAATGCGAATTTTATATTATAGGACTTGATTGTGTAAGGTGATGTAGAATTGATATTGTAAAAATAGAGGAGATAGCTCCCTAAATGGCGTACTTAGGTTTTTTCAATACACAATAGGGATCTTAACATCCTCTACCTCATTATAAAAGAGGTGGCCAGTCATATGTTCTTTTCTTCCTATCTCCTCTATCTTTGTGAGATTATTTAGAGTTTAGTTTGTATATAATCTAGTAATTCCAATGCCCCTACCGAACTTACTATAGGCAATGTATGTGTGTGAGTGTTAATATAATTTTTAAAATTCGAAAATATTTTAGGACTCGTATGATTCTTTTTAAAATAAAACAATTTCTACTGCCCTTACTGCAATGGAAAAATTAATGGAGGGCCTGACTCATCAGTGGTGAACCCTCCCAGCGGTTTCGCCAGTTTAATCTACCATACCGGCTGTTATATTGCATTTTTGGAACTTCTTTTTATAGGTGATACTGAATGCTAGACTCTTGGAATGGGTATTTTAGATAAAAATATGGACGTAAGCTTTGAGGACAGAAGAAATACATATAATAATAAATAAAATATAATTTTTATAGAAAACTCGCATTGAAACAAATAATTTTATTCTACAACTGCAATATTATCAGTCAAAAGTGGAAAAATATTGCATAGGATTGGAGGGGAGAAGGATCATTTCCATTGTCCTCGGGTTGGTCCCTTTGAAGCGAGCTTGTAGGAGAAAGATGCCAGGCATTGACGGTACATACTGAGAGAGAAGAGCAGAAGTTTATATTCCAAGATAACAGAGGAAGATTGTTAGCATGAGCAGGTTATGGGGCTCAGATAGTAGGAAGATGGTTTTAAAAGGTCAAATATTATCAAGGTTTTGTCTTTAATAGAAGTGAGTAAATGGTCACTTTGAAATTGCTCTGTAAGGAAAAGATTCCAGGTAATGAAGGACACATGCTGAAAGATGAGCAGGGGTTGCTATTCCAAGATGATAGAAATATGGGCAAGATGTGGGATCTAGATATAAAAGAATTGGTTAAGATAGTCAGCTTTGATTGAAATGGTTTCATATGGTACATCAGTAGGTTGGAGATAACTGTTGGAATAGACTTATCCAGAGCATCAGGTGATTGAAATCTAGTTTTCAGAAATCTATAGATGAATGTTAATTCATAAAGCTCAGTGGTCAGAGCGGCTCCATTGGTTCCAGGTTACCAATGGGCAAGAGATCTCCACAATGTTCTTGATCATTAAAATAATTCTTGTCCAGAATATCCCGTAGTTCGTATGAGGTTGGGTAAAGAGTTTCCAGAAGGTAGGAATCAGTTCAAGATAATCATAGGACGCGTAAATAGCTTGTCTTCAAGGGCACCCAATGTTCGGTGAAGCATCATCGAGTAGATTGCCTGGCATCAGCTTCAGGGAGGGATCATGGCTATCAGAAAGGAAATGAGGTTGACTAATAAGGGAGATGAATTTTGAAAAAAAAAAAACTAGCCAATCTTTATATATTTACAAAAAATAAAAAATAAAAATAAAAGAATTTTGATAAAAATGCCAATGAAGAAGAATTTTGATTAATTTACCAATCTTTAAAAACTTAACATAACAAATATCACCTAATCCCTATTCTGTCCTATACCAACCTCTCACTTTGCCTAGCCCACGCCATGAATATTTACAAATAAACCAGGCGAACCCAATCTCATCTGAGTACCTGAAGTAGCGGAAGGCATAAGGCCAAACTGCGGCAACAAGCCGGTCTACACTGTTAACTGTTGTTAACACCAAACAGATGAGTGGGTACGCCACTGCAAAAACAAAACATAAGAATGCACACCCTAGATATGCTAGGCAAAGTCTGCGAACCATTCTCTCGATAAAAGTCATCTCTGCCATTAGTCAATCTCAGTTCACGCAGCGATAGTTAAATCTAACAATGGTACACTTGCTTGGTTACAATTTCTTAACTCAATGGAATAAAAGTATTTTTTAATAAAATTAAATATAACATATTTTAGCTAAATAGAAAACATATTTTTGTAGACATATTATCAACCTTATATAAAATGTTGTGTACCTTGCTAGTATTATTTCAGATTAAAACTTCAGTACCAATATTGTCGAGGAAAGGATAAATTACCTCTCTCTACAGGCTTCACTTTGAAATTTTTCAATTTTTTTTTTCATTAATACAGTATAAAATATCTGAATCTATAAAGACACCTAGGTGAATACAGAATCATACTATCTCTCAAAATTATTCTAGTAATAAAGCATATTTTCTATTTCTCTCTACAGTAAATATGACATATTCTATAGCACATAAAAAGCGATCCTGTTTTTGTAAGTCTTCAAACAGGTTTACTCCTAGAATTGAGAGAGAAATAAAAAAGCTAACTTTAATCAAGCCTCAACTAAATTAATCTACCAATCTTATCCACCCCAGTTAGAGTAGATTCCAATTAGAAATCTCACGTGTTTATCTGTATTCATTCCCTTCACTTACATAATCTTGTACCATATAGTTCCTGCGGAGAAACTGAACAAACTGCTCTTCACCTTATCTATGACTGTCCGAACTTTACAGAAGTGAGACATCGTTTGTTCCCTGATTCAAATGATCTAACTCTTTCACCTCAGCCACTTTGTCTATATAAATTTTATGAACTCTGTAGAATAATACATGTAAATTTGTAAATATTTAATTCTAAGTTCTAATTTGTTTGTTGTTTTATTTCCTCTGTAATAGGGGTGCAAATATTTCAATTTCGCGCCTGATTGATTAATAAATAAATTAATTAATATATGTGATTACTCAGAATTTTGACACAGACTGTTGTTTTAATCTAAAAATACTTACAATCAATTCGTTTATTCGGAGTGAATGAGGAATAAAATTTAGTTCTTGACCCTGGATATTGATATTAAGGTTTACAACGCTATCTAGCCAATTTCAGGGATTAAAGATAAATCATTCTTTTGCAAATATCTAAATTGTAAAGTGACGGTTTCCTTCTATATTAATCTGAAGCAACTTTTATGAAATTCATTCAAATTCGAATAATATTATTTTAAAATTTTTATTCTCCATTTTCATTATAGTTAGTTGGTTGTATTATATAAAAGTTCTTAAAACTAAGAACAAATTATGTGCGAATGTTTCTTTTAAAAACCTTAAAAATCCCAAATCCCTCCTAGTACAATGATAAAATATTATCAGGGACTGGCTCTTCAGTGGTGAACTTTCCCTGCTGATTCTCCATTTAAATATAAAAGTTTATCTTCTTAATTCACACACACACATCTCTCTCTCTCTCTCTCTCTCTCTCGAGCGGTAACTTGAGCTGCGAGGATGCACGGGCGCGCGCTCCTGCCCCAAACTTTGCTGGCATGAAATCTAACCGCCTCCGAAGAGTATTTTTTTATGGGGATTCCCCACCCTTCGACTCTACAATGGCCTCGGCTGAAAGCTAATTGCCATTTGGACCTGCTGATGTAATCAGCGCGCCTCAGGCCATTGCGACATTTGATGGGGAAACAGAGCAACCTGGGCCTGGAACAGGCAAACCTTCAACCAACTGGGCCGAGCTCGTCGACCAGGAAAAACAACTCCCATTGGAGGAAGACATCACCGGCTTCTCTCTCTATCTCTCTCTCTCACTCAATATTTTAAACAATAAATCATCTAATTTTAATTCTAATACAATAACGCGTCATCTCTATGATAGCATGAAGATGGCCCAACCTTCGCGCTGATTGGTCCTCACAACAACGTAGGCATCACTATATGATAGCTGTTGCTTTGCTGTATAATGGCGAGTTGTAATGGCGTGTAGAGTTCGCATAAAATGAAAGGTGCACGCGGTATAAATAAATTTTGAAGGTGTTCCATCTCGCATACGTTTTTAAAATATTTTATTTTTTCTATAAATAACCAAATCAATTTTTGTATTTCCCTCTATATATGTAAAACTTGAATAAAACATATTTAGTTTGCGTTGCTGAATCAATCATTTTTAATAAGAAGGAAAGTAAGACTTCAAACAAAATATTATAAGACTGATGTGCCGTTTTTGATTTAAATCAACGAAGTTCTAAAACCTAAATAACCAGAATATTTATCTTCTCATTTTCTCTCTCTATGACATAAATTAAAATGGAGAGTATGGTTAGTACTAATCTGTATGGTGCCAATTATGCAAGCTGGAGTTTTCAGGTCAAACTTATTTTAATAGAATATGATTTTTAAGATTTTTTTTAATCCCAGAGAGGCTAAGCCTGACCCAAATGATGTCCAAGCAACTGGGATTAACTCTTCTCGACTGGGAAAAGCTTATGCAAAAATTTACGTCGGAATCGATGACTAACAATAACTACATGTTCAATAGCTGAGTAGGTCTAAAGATGTTTGGCTTGAGCTGAAAAAGCTATATTTACCTAGGATGCAAGTATCGTATCTTACAACTAAAAAGGCAGTGTTACTGCGAAAGACTGACTCAGCATAACAATAATTCATAAATATATATGGGGAAAATGAACAACTATATAGTGAATGAATTAGCCTCAATTGGTAGCATCATAGTAGACGAAGACTTGGCAATGATTTTGTGTGCATTACCAGAAGACTGAGATGCATTTGTTTAGACAATATGTAACTTATGAAAAACAAAAAGACATCACCTTATCGTGCAACTGAAAGTTTCTGATAGCTTGCGCCATCTATCGGAATAAATATCAACTATTTTCGTTGATTTTTAATTCTTGTTTATTTATTCCGATAGATGGCGCAAGCCATCAGCAACTTTTAGTTGTACGATAAGGAGATGCCTTTTTGTTTTTCATAATTTATGCACCTTATCCAAGTACAATATCACATTTGTGCTATTTTTTCAATATGTAACTTGTCAGAAACGAACTGAACAGCCGCTACAGTTAAAAGATGGCTGCTCGCAGAAGACAAAAAAGAAGGTATTCTAACTTACCTGAAGATATGAATGACATGGCTGCTAATACTGCATAATAAAAATATATTGATAATAGAAAGGTATGCAAAGTAATGATGGTATACTTCAAATGTGGTAGTAAAGGACATTATGCAAATAAGTGCAAAAATAAATGGAGAAAAAAGAACAAAACCAAAGTGTTTTTACCAGAATAGATTCAGATGGAAATTTTGCGGAAGGATATTAATCTACAAAGATAAAGGTGGACATTTCTATCAAAATAGATGGCGTCTAGCTTTGACGTTTATTTTGCCATGAAAGGCAACCTTTGTCTTTGTATAGAATAAATGCGTAAGCATGTCAGTAACATGTAGAACGTTTCTTGGAGCCACTTCTGAGACGTAGATCATAGATTCCAGTACCAAACAGCATATCACTCCAAGCAGAGACTAATTCATGAGTCTACCATAATGTAATAGAAATTTGAGTACCGTCACTATTGCAAATGGCTCTTCAACAAAGGCTTGTGAAGTTGGTGCTATCAAGGCCAAGATTGTAGGACATCAAGGTGATGTTAATTTTGTTTCCCAGAACGCGACATATGTTTCATATATAAGACACAATAGTCTTTAAGTGCTTCAAATGGCAGATCATTTTAAGTTGTTTAAAAATAAGTTTTCCCCCACATTATAGACATGAAGCCCTTGATAGAAAAAGGAAGGAAACTTTGTATACTCTTCTATCTACAAACTACTCCATCTTCACAACCTGGTCAAAATTATCGAGTATTTTTTGCATCTGAATACAAAAGTTACCTTCACTAGACCTTTGGCACAAAGGATTGGTGCATTTAAATATGGATACAAAAGTCAAAATGGTCAAAATCAGAGTGTGGAAGAACTTGATTGCAACGTGATAAAGTCAGAAAAGTACGAGGACGGCAAATACTGTCGCCTATCGTTCCCTTGGTACTTGCACAGGAAGGATGAGGAAATCATGGCTTTGGACCTGTTGCAGGCAGATTTAATGGGCCCATTTGATGAATCGAGATGGGGAAGAGCCACGTACACTTTGACCATCATTGATGAGGCCACAAGATATGTGAGCGTATTTTTACTGAGAAACAAATTTGAAAATTTGAAAAGATTCAAACAGTGGATTCAGGAATCCGAAAAACAAACCAATAGGAATCTTAAAATAATACGCATAGATAATGATTTGGAATTATTCTCAAGAGAATGCAACACTTTCTGAAAAAGCATTGGAGTTGTTATTGGGCACATTGTGACATATACACTCCAACAAAATGGCTTGGTAGAAATAATGAACAGGACTCTTTCAGATCTAGTCAGTAGCACGATATGCGGTAGTGGCCTGCCAGAAACATCCTGGGCAGAACTGACTTACACCGCTGCCAATGTAATGAATAGGATGCTTAACAGTCATAATGGCAACAATTTGCCATATGATCTATGGACTGGGAAAACGCGCGCACGAGCCAACAAGGATGCAAGGGATTTGTTTCCTCCACAAAATTTAAATTCAAATTGTTTTCTTTTCTTTAAATAAGTAAATATATAAAAAATGTCTGATGATAACAGGAAATTATTATGGGCGGAAGAAAAAGAGCAATCAGAAGTCCCGACTCCAATTTATATAAAAACTAAAAAAGGCCTGAATGGAGAAAAATTATGCACAATTGATGCCACGCTTTTAAAACAAATTTTAGATCGTTGTCAAATCCCATATGTTTTTGAAGATGAGGCAGTTACTGCACGAAAACGACAACGACAATCAAAAGAACATTGCATTTCATCCTCTGATGATGAAGAAAATCCAAAGAATCCTAGAATTCAATTAGACAATCAGAGCCGTAATAATAAAAATGATTTGGACGAATTGGCGGAGGGTCACGATGAGGAAGGACCTTGGTGTGATGTCCCAAAAAGTAGAAAAATCAGAATTCTCCTGTTATTGTTGAAAATGTGAACGATTGGAAATTGCTTTGTAAAGAACTAAACAACTTAGCTGATGAACCATTCCAAGCCACCATATCAGGACCTAAGCATATTATCAAAGCTAAGAATATAGGAGACTTCAAAAAGATCCGTTAATATGTTCGTTTAAATAACGGCGGCTACTCCTATAAATTACAAGAAGAAAAACCTTTAAAGGTAGTCATAAAAGGCGTTTCAACCAGTTTTAAAATTGAAGACATTGCAGTTGAATTATCCCACTTAGGCTTTAAAGAGGCTTCAGTAAAAAGGCTTCACCGCCAATCGTCAAAGCAGGCAATGAACATAGTTCTTGTTGAACTTCCAAAATATGATTCCAACAAGAATATTTATAATCTGACTGACCTGCTGTACCAGAAAGTGGTCGTTGAATCCTTCAGTTCTCCCAAAAAGGTCACCCAATGTTTCAATTGTCAAGGGTTTGGCCATGGGCAATTGAATTGCTTTCTAAAACCTAAATGTGTCAAATGCGCCGAAGCTCATCATACCAAAGATTGCCCGAAAAAATCGAAGCAATATTCACCCAAGTGTGTAAACTGCGGGCAAGCTCACACGGCCAATTATCGTGGCTGCCCTGCGTTCCCAAAAATTCCCAACCAGTCTCTTAACCAACGACCACAAATTCCCAAGGTATCTTCATATATTCATAGCAATGTTACCAAAGACAACAGCGCAGTGCAGGAAAGTACTTTTAAGCCTAGTTATGCAAGTGTATCGAAACAAAACTTTGCGAATCAAAATATTAAAGCTCTTTGCGAAAAGCTATTAAGCATTATTGGCGAAGTTCTAAAATGAATACAAATATGATTTTAAAATTAGTTATCTGGAATGCCAATGGAATTTTAACTAAAAAAGATGAACTACTCTATTTTTTGGAATATAATGAAATCGATATAGCACTAATCTCAGAAACTCATTTGAAAAATTCTAAAACTCTTAATCTTAGAAATTACGACGTTATTAGGATGGACCGTCTTATTGGGAGAGGAGGAGGAACGGCTATTATCCTCAGAAATTTCTTCAAGTATAGAAAGATTATTGTTAAGACTGATTATTTGGAAAATACTACTATAGTATTTAAATCTGATGGAAAAACCAGCCTGCAAATTTCTTCTGTTTATCGCAAACCAGATCAACTATTGAAATGTGAGGATTTGAGTAAATTATTTCAAAATAATCTTGTCATCGCTGCAGAAGACTGGAACTCCAAGCATCCATTATGGGGCTCTAGTAAAAGTAATCCGAGTGGAATGGTTCTTCATGAGTTTTCGGAATCTGCAGGGTTGGACATAATAGCTCCTTCCTTGGCTACTCACTACAGTCATATTGGTCATCCTGACTTCTTGGACTTTGCGGTTTTCAAAAATGTGCCGTGGAATTTTGAAATTGCCACAGTAGATGCATTATCTTATGATCACTTACCTGTGGTTTTAAGGCTGGCATGTCCTAAATATGATTTTTCTATGAAAGTAAATAAGAACACAAACTGGATATATTTTCAGCAAGATTTAATCAATAATCCACCTCCCAGATCCCCTTTAAATTCTACTATAAATATTGATCTTGAAATTGGAACCCTCAACAAAACCATTCTTAATACTTATTCTAAAAATACAATAGTTTCTCCCATAGTTAAACCGCATTTGCCTATTTTTATTAAAACCATTATCAGAGAAAAGAATAAAGCTAGAAAGAAATGGCAGTCAACATGGGACCCCCAGACACAGAGAAATTTATCTACATTTTCAAAAGAAAGTGAATATTATATTAAAAAAGTACAACCAGCAAAGTCAAAATGATCTTATCAACAGCGCGTTAAATACTCCAAACACCTTCTGGAGACTAGTGAAGTCAACTCGAAAAAAATCGGAAATTAAAAATATTAATGTGGATGGTGATATTCTACATTCAGATGAAGAAATTGGCAAGGCTTTGGCATTTAATTTCTCAAAACGCTTTTCCATAGTTTCAAAAGAAGCCCTAACAAATCATCCAACCTTAAATGAAACTCGAATGACTCTTGCTAACAACGAAAATATTTTGAAACTTACATCACCACAAGAAGTAAAACAAGAAATAACAAAACTTTCTGCAAACAAGGCGCCTGGTCACGATGAAATAACTACCAAATTAATCAAAAACCTACCTATAAAATGGGTTGTATTTTTAACTAGCATCTTCAATGCATCTATTAATCTTTGCTACTTTCCAAAGATATGGAAGCATGCTATAGTTATTCCCATACCAAAAAAGCAACTATCTAAATCCCTGGATGATTTTAGGCCAATTAGTCTCTTGCCGATATTTGGAAAAATATTTGAGCGGATCATCCTTAAAAGACTCCAGACCTATATAGATACAAGAAATGTTCTAATTCCACAGCAATTTGGGTTTAGAGCAAATCATTCAACAACTCACCAATTGATTACCGTTATTGATTTCATACAAACTCGCAAATCCCTTAAAGAAGCTGTTGGAGTAGTGCTTTTAGACTTAAAAAAAGCTTTCGATATGGTTTGGCACAGAGGCCTCATCATTAAATTAACTTCTTATAATTTTCCTCAGAAATTCATCAGGTTCCTGAAGAATTATCTTCAGGATAGAACGTTCTCCGTAAAAGTTGGAACATATATATCAAGTCCTCGGCAAATAGAATCTGGTGTTCCTCAAGGCTCAATATTGAGTCCTATACTTTTCAATTTATACATCAATGATATTCCACATATCCCACAATGCCGACTAGCTCTTTTCGCTGATGATACTGCCCTGTTATCCAGCTCGCGTTCCCCAGATATTTTAATTTCCCGCCTTCAAAACTATCTTGAAATCATTTGCAATTGGTGTGATAAATGGAAACTCAATCTGAATCCAAAGAAATCTCAAGCAATTATCTTTCCTCCACAAAATAGCTTCAAGTTCACACCCAGGACAAATCTTATAATTTACTCATCTCCCATAAATTGGACCCAGCAGGTCAAATATTTGGGAGTCACTTTCGATTCCAAACTGAAATTCACCAGCCACGTGAAGGATATAATAAGAAAATCTAAAATAGCCAAAGCCTCATTATCCAATATGTTCAGTTCAAAAAGTGGTTTATCTGTTAACCGAAAATTTACTTTATACAGAAGCTGTATTCTCCCTATAGTAACATACGCATTGCCTGTATGGTTTAAATACATAACCTTGACTGATAGGAAAAGAATAGATGCATTCATGAGAATTTGTTTAAGAAGTACTGTAAATGCCCCATTTAATCTATCAAATGCAATTTTAAAGCAGGACTTAAACCAGCCTAATATAGAAGAAATATACATATCCTCGACCCAGAAATTATATCTAAAACTCTCTACTTCTCAAAATCCAGTTATACAAGAATTGTTCCAATTTGATGGAGACCTCAATCCAAGACATAAAAGACCTGGACTTCACTCTACCTGAACTGTGACCTTCCAGTCAGTTCTGAAGGCCATTTTTTAGAAATTCTTGATGCCTAACATCCACGACAAAGTGACTCGTGAGCTTTATGTTCGAATGGTACACTGTAAATTTGAGAGGAAAATAAATAAATATCTGAAGGCTATTGGCCATATAATGTAGGTGAATACTCTAACACTATTAAGAAATTCCAAATTGAAAGGAAGCGTATACTGAGGTAACATTATTTATATGCCCTCAGGGACGTGGGTACCGAGTATGGATACCCGAGTTAAGAAAGGTTGGGGAATCTCGGGACTGTGTCTTCAAAGAAGACAGTCTATCAAGGGAAGACAACAGTCGAGAACTGCTTCCAACAGTTGAGCAGTACAGTTATAGGACTCATCAAGAAACTGAAGATTCCAGGTCAATGGGAGGCCAATAGAAGAGTACAAACATACTGACGAACACGTTAGTGATATCAATGATCAGGAAGATAAAGTTCCTATGAAACTTCACTTGGTCTGATATCATTCTATGACATTGAAAAGCCATGGAGAAGCCTACAGCTCGACTGAAATGTGCTATGTTCAAAGTGGAACAAACTTGCATGAAGTTCCTCGCTCGAGATTCTAAGTTCCGAAGTGCTCCTTGAATAAGCAAGAGATCACTTCAAGGGGGAGATTGATGGCATGAAAATGGGGCGTAACTCAACCTTAGCGCTGATTGGTCCAAGCAACAACTTGCGTGTTAATATATAATAGTTATTGCTTCAGTGTGTTAATTCTCGGCATACGTTTTTGAATTTTTTTATTTTTCACCCTTCTGTAAATACTTAAATTGATGTTTTTTATATGTAAAGGCAAAGAGAGCATATTTAGTTTGTGTCACTGAGGCAGTCATTTTTACCGAGAATAAAAATAGGAAAAGACTTAAAACAAATATTTATAAGAACTAAAACTATTGAGATCAGAATGTATTATGTTCGAATGACACAAATTTTAAATTGTCCTTATTGCGATTGAATATTGAGTAGTCTTGCCTAACCAGCGGAAAGCCCTTCCAGTGGTTCCTCTAATTACTGATTCTCATAGTTTTTGTATTTGATTGAACAATTCTGCTCATATATGTGATAGTTTAGATTTGATCCTTGTTATGATACCATAATAATAAATTAATTATTAATTGACATTTAATTAAAGGACATTAGCTTCTAGAGAACTATAGAATTACATATAAATATTCACATCGGGAAATGTTTTCTTCCATAAATAATTCAGACAAGAGGTTAGTAGGCATAAATTAAATATATTAAATTAATTCTAATTGATACAGAGGATTATAATTCTAATATGGAGTATTTACAAAAGTATTATTTTCTTTTGAATGGCTTTCGTATAAAGTGCACAAACTTATATTAAGATTTATTCCTATACAATAGTTTACTTAGATAAGAATTTATTGTGCAATGAAGAATGGAAAATTTGTGTAATTACTGATAACTTTCAGAAAAGCCTGTCTTTTGTTCCTTAAAATTATAGGGTTTGTGAGTTTATATCTTTTACTTCAGATAATATTATAAATTTAGGGAGTCGAGGTCTGGTCAACATGGTGATGACCTGTCTACAGGTCCTCTTTTCCTACCTCCTCTATCTCGATAGGAGAATAAAGCTCTTATTTAACTTTATGTATTTGTGTATAACCACAATGTTAATTTATTATTACTCATACTTAACTATTTATAGGTAAATTTAGGTGATTTAAAATGGAAAGTTAAAAAAAAACTATTTTTATAATAAAAGATTTTTATTCTTCTTCTACCAAATGATGAGTTGTAGAAAAGGAAGATATTAAAGAGAGAAGTGATAATGTCCATTTCCATTATATCTCGGCTTGGTCCCTTTAAGTGAGATCGTAAGAGAAAGATGCCAGGCAGTGAAGGAACATGTTGAGAGCGAGTTTCGATATCAAGATGACATAGAGAGATAAGGTTGAACATGGGCAAGTTGTGCTGTTCAGTTAGTTGAGCGTTGGTTCAAGAGAGCCAGCTTTTATATAAGTTGTATTTGGTGAGAAATTAAAAGATTGGTCCCTTTGAAGATAGCTTTTGAGGAAAGGGTTTTAAGGTATTGAAGGTACGTGCTGAAGGAGAATCGGAAGTTACTATTCCAAGATAATGATATGAAAATTAGCAAGCAGAGGGGTTCAGATAGTTGGATGCTGGTTTAAGAAAGTCCAATTTAATTCAATGTTTCTCTTGCAGAACTTCAGCAAGTTGGAGGTAAACGTTGAAGTAGACTTCATCCAGGGGATCAAGTAATCAAATTCATGATTTCCAAAAAGAGGGAGATGAACGTGGATTGAAGAGGTTCAGTGGGCAAAGAGGTTGCGTTGATTAAAAAAACGACCAAAAGGCAAGGTATCACCGTTATTTTCTTCATCATTAGAAAGTTTCTTGTCCAGAAAGCCCCGAGATCATCTCAAAGTCTGGTTCAGAGTTTCCAGAATGCAGGGATAGAACAAGGCAAGAACTTGTCTTCAAGGGACTCAGAGTTCTAAGGAGCATTATGAGAGCAGAGACTGCCTGGCATCAGCTTCAAGGAGGGATCATGACCATCAGAAAGGAAGTGAGGTTGACTAATAAGGGAGATGAATTTTGAAAAAAAAAAAAAACTAGCCAATCTTTAAATAAAATAGAATTTTGAAACATAAATGCCAATGCAAACAGAATTTTGATTAATATTGCCAATCCTTAAAACCTAACAACACATCTCACCTATTCCCTATTCTGTCTTATTCCAACCTCTCACTTTGCCTAGCCCACGCCATAATAATTTACAACAGAACCAGGCGAACCCAATCTCGTCTGAGTACCTAAAGTACTGGAAGGCATAAGGCCAAATGGTGGCGATCAGCCGGCTAACCACGTCAACTGCTGTTGACAACAAACAGACGAGTGGGTACACCACTATAAAGACAAAAGATAAAAATGCACTCCCTAGATACGCTAGGCAAAGTCTGCTAAACACTCTCTTGATAATATCCATCTCAGTCATTCGTCAATGTCACTTCCAAACAGCGGTAGTCAATTGTAACAATGGGACACTTGCTTAGTTACACTTTCCTTAACTCCTTTTCTTTTTGAAAATAATTATATTTGAACTTTATAAAATAGAATACTAATAAATTACAAAATACAATAGGTATGGGGAATCTTTTTTTTTTATCCATTTGAATTTCACAGACATTATCTTGTAGTATTATTTCAGAATTATTCTTTTCACACAGGACCAAAACTTATCAGGCAAAAATAAAGCTTGTATCTATTTATATGTCTATTTGAATTTGAGAATTTTAGGCTTTTTTCATCAAATTAAAGGCTCACACACATAAAATTACACCTTAGAAAATTCATTTCAGTGTTTCACAAGTTTATAAAAATTTTCGTGAAGAAAAATAATCAAATATGCTTCTGAATTACTTTAAATATTTATTTAATTAGTTATATGAGAGATTATAAATATAAAAGTTACTATGCACATGAACCAAATCGACCCAGCAGTTAGAACAAGAGGAGAGAACTGAGTTTTTTTCCCTTCCACATGGCGCCACTGTTTTCCCTAACCGAATAAGTCCAGTCAAGATAAGAGGGAATACCAGGAAATTCTGTCCTCCTGACACTATAAACAAATACAACATAAATATCAATTTCTAAATTCTTCTCTAAAAGAATTCAATTTTTAAAAAGAAATTCAAATATTCAAACATTGGATATATATAACAGGTGAATATCTAAGTTTCTATTAGGAGGGGGGGGGGGGGGGTTATGAATGAAATGAAAATTTTCAAGGAGAAAAAAATAATAAAAGTACGAAATCGTGGTTTTTAAAGTTTCTCTGAAGATGTTATTATTTTGCCGATCTTTCAAGCATTTCTGGTTTTCTAGACGAGAAAAATTGAAAATGCATAAGAATATGAATTGTTCATTATACATACAAGTATTTTTAATTAAAAAGGCATATATATTGGATCAAAATATAATTTAGTTTACCAAATTTTGATCCAATATATGCCTTTTTAATTAAAGATTTATTTATGGATTGCTCTATTTTCAAAACATACAAGTATATGCACATTTTCCCCCAACTTTATGTCAATACATGATTCAAATGGCTTTACAAGTCGCGTATTTTATATGGAGCCAGCCACCACAACCAATTTTGACCTTTTCCAAATCGGCCAAATAAATCCCAGCCAAGACATACGCCATCGACCGTAACAAGTGATAATCCGAAGGAGCCAGGTCTGGTGAAATTGACAGTTACTGTGTCAGATCCTAGTTCAGTGTTCTGATGGACGACAGCACGGAACATTATCGTGTTGTATTATTACTCGTTCACATGATTCAAATTAATCCGTTGTCAGTAGCGATGCTCATTGACAGTTTCTTAGTTTCAGTCGCTTAGAGTACATGATTCCTTTCTGATCCTACCAAACACAGAGAATATCTTATTTCCGAAACGCTTTGGCCGTGACTTCTAATGATGAGGCTTTGCAAGGCAAAAAGCCAATATTTTTCATATTTAAGAATGAAATACACACACTTCTATGTAGTATATCTTCTTAGCATCGTTTATTTTTGTTTACAAATTAAATAGAACAATCCATATTTAAATCTTTAGGTAATAAAAATACAAATATTTTTACTCAATCAAATATATATTTATTTTTATATAAAAGGGCGTACCTGTATCTGTAAAGAAAAAAAAAGAACAATTTTTTCTTAAAATATTTCGAGATATTGCTTCCTCTTCATCAATTTGTTGCACAGTGAATTTAATTTACAAATTATTGTAGATCACATAAAAACAAATTTGTCATTGGTCAAAAATAATTATTGAAATAATACATAATTTTTTAATAATAATAATAATAATATATAAAATATTTTGAAAATTAAAAGCTTTTAAATAATGCAGTATTTTATAATGTTTTGAAACAAAATTTAAGGAAATAAAAATAAGAAACAAATGAAGTTGACTGCGATTATTAGAAAAAAAAAAATTGAGTTAAAAGAGACACATAAGGTTCAGGGGATTTCTTCATATCTATTTACACTAGCAGGGTCCTTCATTGATGCTATGGCCTCCAGGAACTTCCTCTGGTGTGAGTTCTGGATGCCCCTGTAAATAGTGGAAGTATTTTTCCAATCTGGTTGATGTCCTGATCGGAGACCATGCTCCACCAGGGCAAACCTTTCCTTTGCATACTTCCAAGAAGATTTGTGTTCTTGGAGTCTGGTCCCAAGGAAACGGCCTGTCTCTCCAATGTAGGATACATTGCAGCTTTTACATGGGATCCTATACACAACTTCCTGGAAGTATGCAAAGGAAAGGTTTGCCATGGTGGAGCATGGTCTCCGATCGGGACATCAACCAGATTGGGAGAATACTTCCACTATTTACAGGGGCATCCAGAACTCACACCAGAGGAAGTTCCTGGAGGCCATAGCATCAATGAGGACCCTGCTAGTGTAAATAGATACGAAGAAATCCCCGAACCTTATGTGTCTCTTTTAACTTTTTTTTCTAATAATCGCAGTCAACTTCATTTGTTTCTTATTTTTATTTCCTTACATTTTGTTTCAAAAACATTATAAAATACTGCATCATTTAAAAAAGCCTTTAATTTTCAAAATATATTTTATTATATTATTATTATTATTAATTTTTTTAATGTATTATTATCAATAATTATTTTTGACCAATGACAAATTTGTTTTCATGTGATCTACAATAATTTGTAAATTAAATTCACTGTGCAATAAATTGATAAAGAGGAAGCAATCTCTCGAAATATTTTAAGAAAAATTGTTCTTTTTTTTTCTTTACAGATCCAGGTACGCCCTTTTATATAATCCTAATTTATTTATTTATTTATTTCCTCTCAAATTTACAGTGTACCATTCGAGCATAAAGCTCACGAGTCACTTTGTCGTGGATGTTAGGCATCAAGAATTTCTAAAAAATGGCCTTCAGAACTGACTGGAAGGTCACAGTTCAGGTAGAGTGAAGTCCAGGTCTTTTATGTCTTGGATTGAGGTCTCCATCAAATTGGAACAATTCTTGTATAACTGGATTTTGAGAAGTAGAGAGTTTTAGATATAATTTCTGGGTCGAGGATATGTATATTTCTTCTATATTAGGCTGGTTTAAGTCCTGCTTTAAAATTGCATTTGATAGATTAAATGGGGCATTTACAGTACTTCTTAAACAAATTCTCATGAATGCATCTATTCTTTTCCTATCAGTCAAGGTTATGTATTTAAACCATACAGGCAATGCGTATTTTACTATAGGGAGAATACAGCTTCTGTATAAAGTAAATTTTTGGTTAACAGATAAACCACTTTTTGAACTGAACATATTGGATAATGAGGCTTTGGCTATTTTAGATTTTCTTATTATATCCTTCACGTGGCTGGTGAATTTCAGTTTGGAATCGAAAGTGACTCCCAAATATTTGACCTGCTGGGTCCAATTTATGGGAGATGAGTAAATTATAAGATTTGTCCTGGGTGTGAACTTGAAGCTATTTTGTGGAGGAAAGATAATTGCTTGAGATTTCTTTGGATTCAGATTGAGTTTCCATTTATCACACCAATTGCAAATGATTTCAAGATAGTTTTGAAGGCGGGAAATTAAAATATCTGGGGAACGCGAGCTGGATAACAGGGCAGTATCATCAGCGAAAAGAGCTAGTCGGCATTGTGGGATATGTGGAATATCATTGATGTATAAATTGAAAAGTATAGGACTCAATATTGAGCCTTGAGGAACACCAGATTCTATTTGCCGAGGACTTGATATATATGTTCCAACTTTTACGGAGAACGTTCTATCCTGAAGTTAATTCTTCAGGAACCTGATGAATTTCTGAGGAAAATTATAAGAAGTTAATTTAATGATGAGGCCTCTGTGCCAAACCATATCGAAAGCTTTTTTTAAGTCTAAAAGCACTACTCCAACAGCTTCGTTAAGGGATTTGCGAGTTTGTATGAAATCAATAATGGTAATCAATTGGTGAGTTGTTGAATGATTTGCTCTAAACCCAAATTGCTGTGGAATTAGAACATTTCTTGTATCTATATAGGTCTGGAGTCTTTTAAGGATGATCCGCTCAAATATTTTTCCAAATATCGGCAAGAGACTAATTGGCCTAAAATCATCCAGGGATTTAGATAGTTGCTTTTTTGGTATGGGAATAACTATAGCATGCTTCCATATCTTTGGAAAGTAGCAAAGATTAATAGATGCATTGAAGATGCTAGTTAAAAATACGACCCATTTCATAGGTAGGTTTTTGATTAATTTGGTAGTTATTTCATCGTGACCAGGCGCCTTGTTTGCAGAAAGTTTTGTTATTTCTTGATTTACTTCTTGTGGTGATGTAAGTTTCAAAATATTTTCGTTGTTATCAAGAGTCATTCGAGTTTCAATCCTAATTAATGGATCGCCTTTTGACTAAAATATTCATTTTTATTACATAAATATATATATAATTTCTCACACAAATACAGATAAACGAAAAATTTAAATAAACAAGAGGATATAATTATACAATATCATAAATAAATATAAATATATACAATTGATGAATATACCTATATATATAAAAAATTACAATTTACACAGTGAGGTAAAGTCCAGGAGACTCCCCCAACAACAAAGAGTCCTCCTACAGACAGTAAGAGGGTTTTCACCCCCTCACATCACCTCAATGCCCAGAAAGAGCCTATGTATGGATGACAGACACGAGGATGGCGTTGTCATCCAGCCCTTGGCCGAAGAGCTAGCCATGTAGGTCTGGTGGCCGCTGCAGGACCAGTACAGGTGGACAAACATCAGGTCACTAAATCCACAGGCGATGCAGGTCTCTCGAGCAGAGGCCTTGGCGGAAGAGCTAGCCCTGTAGGTCTGGTGGCCGCTGCAGGACTAGTACCAGTGGACAAACATCAGGTCACTAGACCATAGGCGATGCAGGTCTCTCGAGCAGAGGCCGGAGGTGCAGGGATGGGGAAAAGCATGCGATGCCAGCTGTACTGAAATGTCGGCATTGTGCCATGAGAAGGCGCAACGTTGAAGATACGGCTAGCTGAGGAGATAGGAATGCTGACAAAGTCCTGCCACCTTTTCAGTAGCTACAAATGTTATCCCAGTTAGTAGAATCCTACCATATCATGTTTATCTGTCTATAAATCTTTTACCATATACACCATGTACCTTATAATATCTTATTCTAACATACAATCTTGTTAATCTAAAGATATTTGCAAATACTTCATTGTAATGAGATAGAGGTAAAATTTAGTTTAGACCCTGAATATTGAAATTAAAGTAACATACCTGCCTATATATATATTTTAGGGATTTACAAATAAATGTTTTTTTTTTTGTATAAATATCTTAAGTTTAAAAAGAGCTTATATTTTATTTTTAATCTAGAAGATATTTATATATAAAAGAGGCATATTTAAATCAAAACAAATGTGTAGGAATAATTCTTGCCCTGTCCATTTAGTTTTATTCACAATCCTGGTATTGTGTGTATATACTTTCATATTATAAGCTATTTTGACTCGAATGTTTCTTTTTAGAAAATAAATGATTCCCTACTGCTTTTACTGCAATGGTAAAATATTAGGATAGCCTGACTCATCGGTGATTAAAATTCCCAAAGGTTTTTCCAGTTAAAAATAACATATTAACCACTTTTTTCACCGATATTTAAAACAAAAAAGGCATTTAATTTGAATTAAGAAACATTAAAATTTACAAAATGATGTCTGGTCTAATGAACAATGTCTAAAACACAAGTTAGGATCTATTATAAGATTACTTCACGCAGAGAAAATGGAACATAGTCAAACTATACAATAAGGTGCAGTGGGGTATTAGGAGACCACAATTTTGAATGGGCTCAAAGTGGCGTTGTTAGAATTGACGATTGTCCACGCCCCAATTATCGAGAAATCACTTCAATCATGATCAATGATCAAATTGAAAATTAAACCATCCATTTATGTGATTATATTTAATATCGCCAAGTTTCGGGTTAGAAGAGGCGCATCGACAGGAGAAATATATATTAACATCTTCAATATATTTATATAAATGAAATAATCAATATATATATATTTATTTAGTTGCCTAGCTCGCTTGCTCAAATTTCTCTAGCTGTAGATAGTTGGGGTTAATTTGTTAATATTTGTTGACTGGTCGTGGTGACGTTATCACTAAATACTTTCACATCTTCAGATATACAAAGACTTGATTTCTACGCTACAATATATATAGATATAAATGATTAATTTATCGAATAACGACCCAAGATGTTCAAATATTCGTTGAAGAAAATTGGAATATCTTTATTAAGCAAAGAAGTGATTTGCTCTTGTATAGAATCTCTACAACACCTAGCTAGGGAGCATAAACGTGGGACGTCCACGGGAAATCCACCCGAAGCACAAGAGAGTTTGAATGCTCTTATCGGCCTGGGCGGAAACAGATACATTTGATGAGCAACCGTTCTTGTTTATATTTCTATCTCTTCCCATAAATACTTTCATATATAATTCTATTGGATATATTTTTTTCTATTCAAGTGCCATGCTCAAATTTGCACTTGCATTATTTATCTCCGCGACCTCTTTTTTGCCGAGCGTCTGGGTAGCGTGATGGAACTTCAAAAAGATTAACACTTTAAATGGCATGAACCAAAATTTTCGATTTAATTTTGCCAGAACAAAGATAAATTGAAGGAAAGGCGACTAGGGACGAATGTGCTAGCGGATCCTACCTACCTTGTCAACGCCAACGAGATCCAACTGACATTTTCTGGAGACGGAAATCTTGGATAGTAGTTGAAGGAATGCTAGAGAAGTGGCAAAGTATGTACAACAGATGGAACGAGACAATGAAGCTTTTCAATATGGTCCTCTACTGACTGAACCTGTTGGAAGATAGCACGATCATAAAGACGAATCCTTCATCTCATGGAGAAGTTTTGAGGACGGCTTCTGAGGGATGTTTGGATTACAAGAACACACTGCCTGACGCACGGAAGCTTTTAAGTCAAGAACTCAAAACACTGAAAAAACCTGTGAATTCTACATCCAGGAAATCCATAATCTCTGCCATCAGGTTTACCTCGGGGTATATTGGCGGAAAATCAAGCGGCCTTCAGAAGGTGATATTTTTGTCAAGACCATATCTTCACACTTACCTCACTGATTCAAATGACGCTGAGCCGCAAAAAGGGAAGTTATACGTTTTTTTTTTTGTGGATATCAATAATGTCTTTGATACTGTACGACACCTTCTTTTTTGGGAAAAGTTGGCAGCTTATGGTTTGAGTGACCGTTTCATCAGCCTCACACAGAGCTATTATACTCAAATGTCAGCAACAGTTAGATGGAACGGCTCACTTCCGGAATTTATAAAAATACAATCCTTAGTCCTACAGGGTGAACCATTAACACCTTACTTATTTATCATTTTTCTAAACGACCTAGTGTCTTTATATGATGATGTGGACATGCCAAGTATCTATTTACCGAATTATCTAAGCACCTTCTGTTCTCAGACGACATTGTGCTTTTTGGAGAAACCAAAATAAATCTTCAGATAAAGATTAATTTACTCAGAAAATATTTCGAAAAAAATTTCCCAACTTTGAATCAAAATAAATCAAAGGTTATGGTGTTTAGAAATTAAGGCCGACTGGCTCGCTCTGACGTTTGGTTCTGGGGACAACTCATTACAATAGCTAAATACACGGATTTGGGTTACCAGCTGACTCAACAGGCGGCGCAACTTTTTTTTTTAAAAGTCGCTAAATGCTATTAATGCGGTTTGAGGAAAGTTTGGAGGAAGTGAGCTTCCATTTCTAGTAAAACGCTATATTGCACAACAGAGAATACTACATTAGGTTTTTCAGGAAAACCATACCAAAATCTTCAGTGAGGGGGATACAGTATGCCATCTTTTTGCAAAGAAAAAATAGAAATTGAAATATCTCCTTACATCTTTGAATGCCAGTATTAATTAGCAAAGCAAGAGAGAAACTATTCTCAAAAGTAAACGAAACTCAACTTACCTCAATATAAAGTATTTCAACCAGCGCCATATCAAGTCGAATAGTTGCTCTCTCTTCTTCTTCTCTTTTTCTATCCCTGTACAACTTTTACAAAGCAGTAAGGAGGAAAAATAAGTTAGAGTCACGTCGTTTTCTCCTCCTCTACATGATGGTGATTGATCATCAGGGGATATCGTTAAAAGCCGGCGATGAGAAATGAGAATCTGTATACGACTTGTGTCTTAGTAAAGGCTTTGTGTGTGTTGGTATATTGAAGAATGGATGTCGGATAACTACTGATATGTCTCAGAATGACCTGTCTTTGTTTCTAAGCGTTATAGTTTTGAAGAGCTTACATATTCTAATTCAGATTAGTCAAGGGGGTTGAAGTCCGACACCCTGATGGTCAATCAACAGGTTATCTAGTTTCTACCTCCTCTATCTTGATAAGAGAATAAGAGGGTCCAATTTAAATTGAATCATATATAATCAATGTGAAGATATCACCTCTACTTAAATTTAGGTATATTTAGACGAGTTAAAAATTGAATTCTGTAGAAAACTGTTATTACAATATATGATTTTATTATATTCCTACCAAATGATAAAGAAAAGAAAGATATTGAAAAGAGAAGTGATAATATTAATTTTCATAATCGCGGCTTCGGTCCTTTTAAACTAGATCATAAGAGAAAGATGCCAGATATTGAAGGAACATGTTGAAAGCGATGTAAGCGTTTCTAATTCAAAAGTATGATAAAAAGGATGAAGGTGTGCATGAGCAAGTTGTGCTGCTCAGATAGTTGAGGGTGGTACAATAAAGCCAATTTTAAAGGTTGTCTTTGGTGTAAAATGAGCAGATTGGTTCCCTTCAATCTAAAGTGCGGGGTGAAGCTTAGAGGCATTGAAGGCACATGCTGAAAGAAAATCAGGAATTACTATTCCAAAATAATGATAGAATGATAAGCAAGATGTGGAGCTCAGATAGTTGGATGCTGATTGAAGAAGGTCCGAATTGATAAAATTTTCTCTTGTGGTACATGCACCATGATAACGATCAGATCAAAACGCTTCAAAATCTACAAGATATAGGCTTTAAAGTATTATCACATACCCTCCTACCCCCGGCTATTTTTCACAATAAGATGAAGTGTTTAAATGGATAATGTCAATCTTTGTGATAAAATCAGTCTGGTGACGAGGTGAGAGCTAACAGGCAACATGTTCGTATGGTGTTTATTTGTGTACATTTATGAACATATGTATTTTGTGTTGGATGTAGGAGTCCTACCCGATTTATAAGGGAATATCCTATTACAATACTAGAACATATTAAACGGGTGAAACTTCTGAGAGAGTCCATTGATGAGCCAGGGGTCCCTCTTAATATTTATTCATTGCAGTAAGGATATTATGAAGTTTGTTCTATTTGAAATTAGAAAATTTCGTACTGAATGATTTCGAATTTCTAATATAAAAAGAGTTTGTAAAAAAAAAAATTACGATTTTATATTTATGAGACCGCTATTTTCCCCCGAGGATTCCACGGGATTTTGGAACAGCGACCTTTTAAATTGCTACTTCTGCAAAGCTGGCATCTAAGACAATTTGGCCCATTATCTATTCCATTGCCCATTCCTACGGGAAAAGAGACTGGAAATTCGCGAAATTTCTGGGCAAACTAACTATAATGAACAACATGTATATAAAATTTTTACTACTCTCCTGCTGGATAAATAAAACATTTGTTCATAAATATTTAAAATTTTTCAATCAATTGATAAAATTAGGGAAGAAGTGCTCAACTCCACAGACAACGGCTGATTGCTTCCCCTTCCCTATAAATTGCTTTTCCTCCTCATTCATGTACATATATAACCTTTTAGGGGAATCCCCTTGTAAGACAATAGTGTCTTAATAAAGGTTTTTGTTGTTGTTGTATTTATGAGGATTGATTGTGTACCGTGATGTAGAATTGATATTTAGACGAAAAAACGAAATAAAAGAAGAAGAGTTTCTTTTAATAAAAATATATCAAAGCAAGCTTTCGGACAAAAAAAAACCCTTCTACAGGCGTGATTACAGCATCAAACTTGGCACTATAATGCAGGTACAATGATGTTGATAGAATTGATATTGTGGAATTAAAGGGAACTCTCTCTGAATGACCTACTTAGGTTTTTCAATACACAATCGGGATATTACATCTTTACATCAGATTAAAGTGGTGGCCAGTTCACAGGTCCTCTTCTTCCTATCTCCTCTATCTTTGTGAGATTTAAGAACCCGTTTAATAGTTTATTTATATATAATCTAGTAAATTTATTACTCCCCACTGTATTTATTATAGGTAAATGTAATTGTGTGTGTTGATATAATTTTATATAAAATTCGCATTGCAACAAATGATTTTATTCTTCAACTGCAAAATGATCTTTCAAGGGAGGGAAGATATTGAATAGGATTGGAGGGAAAAATGGTCATTTCAATTGTCTCGGGTTGGTCCCTTTGGAGCGAGCTTGTGGAGGAAAGATGCCAAGCATTGACGGTACATGGTGAGAGAGAAGCAGGAGTTTATATTCCAGGATGACAGAGGAAGATGGTTAGCATGAGCAGGTTGTGGGGCTAGAATAGTAGGATGATGGTTTAAAACGTCAGATATTATCATGGTTTTGCCTTTAATAGAAGTGGGTAAATTGGTCCCTTTGAAATTGGCTTGTAAGAAAAAGATTCCAGGTAATGAAGACGCATGCTGAAAGATAAGCAGGGGTTGCTATTCCAAGTAGTTGATTGAAAAATGAGCAAAATGTGGGGGATATATATATATATATATATATATATATATATATATATCAGATATTAAATAATTGGTTAAAATAGTCAGCTTTTATTGAAATTGTTTCATAGGGTACATCAGTAGGTTGGATCTAACTGTTGGAATGGACTTATCCAGAGGATCAGGTGATTGAAATCATAGTTTTCAAAAATCAATAGATGATTTTTAATTTATAAACCTCAGTGGTGAGAGCGGCTCCGCTGGTTCCAGGTTACCAATGGGCAAGAGATCTCCACAATGTTCTTGATCATTAGAATAATTCTTGTCCAGACTATCCCGTAGTTCGTATGGGATTGGGTGAAAGGTTTCCAGAAGGTTCAAGATAATCATAGGACGCGTAAATAGCTTGTCTTCAAGGGACCCAGAGTTCGGGGAAGCATCATCGAGTAGATTGCCTGGCATCAGCTTCAGGGAGGGATCATGGCCATCAGAAAGAAAATGAAGTTGGCTAATAAGAGAGATGAATTTTGAAAAAAAAAAAAAAGAAAAAACACTAGCCAATCTTTATATATATATATTAAAATAAAAAGAATTTTGATAAAAATGCCAATGAAGAAGAATTTTGATTAATTTACCAATCTTTAAAAACTTAACACAACAAATCTCACCTAATCCCTATTCTGTCTACCACCAACCTCTCACTTTGCCTAGCCCACGCCATGAATATTTACAAATAAACCAGGCGAACCCAATCTCATCTGAGTACCTCAGATATTGGCAGGCATAAGGCCAAACTGCGGCAACAAGCCGGTCTACACTGTTAACTGTTGTTAACACCAAACAGATGAGTGTGTACGCCACTAAAAATACAAAACATAAGAATGCACACCCTAGATATGCTAGGCAAAGTCTGCGAACCATTCTCTCAATAAAAGTCATCTCTGCCATTAGTAAGCCTCAGTTCACGTAGCGATAGTCAAATCTAACAATGGGACACTTGCTTAGTTACAATCTATTAACTCAATGGAAAAAAAATATTATTAAAATGAAATATAACATATATTAGCTAAATAGAATATATATTTTTGTAGACATACTATCAACCTTATATAAAATGTTGTGTACCTTGCTCGTATTATTTCAGATTAAATCTTCAGTACCAATATTGTCCAGCAAAGGATAAATTACTATTCTCTACAGGCTTCACTTTGAAAATTTTCAATTTTTTTTTTCATTAAAACAGTATAAAATATCTGAATCTATAAAGACACCTAGGTGAATACAGAATCATACTATTTCCAAATTATTCTATTAATAAAGCATCTTTTCTATCTCTCTCTCTACAGTCAATATGACATATTCTATAGCACAATAAAAGCGATCCTGTTTTTTGTAAGAGTCTTCAAACAGGTTTACTCCTAGAATTGAAATAAAAAAGCTGATTTTAATCAAGCCTCAACTAAATTATTCTACCAATCTTATCCACCCCAGTTAGAGTAGAATCCAATTAGAAATCTTACTTGTTTATCTGTATTCATTCCCTTCACCTATATAATATTGTACCATATATGTGATTACTCATAATTTTGACACACACTGTTGTTTTAATCTAAAGATACTTAAATTTCTTAATATATTCGGAGTGAGGAATAAAATTCGATTCTCGTGAACCTGGATATTGATATTAAGGTTTTACAACGCTATCTAGCCATTTGCAGGGATTGAAGATAAATCATTCTTTTGCAAATATCTAAGTAGTAAAGTGACGGTTTCCTTCTATATTAGGCTGAAGCTACTATTATTAAATTCATTCAAATTCGAATAATATTATTTGGAAATTTTGTTATTCTCTATTTTCATTATAGTTAATCGGTTGTATTATATAAAAGTTCTTAAAACTAAGAACAAATTATGTGCGAATGTTTTATATACAAACCTAAAAAATGCCTAAACCCCTACTACTACTACAATGAAAAAATATTATCAGGTAACTGGCTCTTCAGTGGTGAATTCTCCCAGCTGATTCTCCATTTAAATATAAATGTTTATCTTCTTAATTCACACACACATCTCTCTCTAAATATTTTGAACAATAATCTATTTTTAATTCTAAGACAAAAACACGTCATCTCTATGATGGCCTGAAGATGGCCCGTCCTTGGCGCTGATTGGTCTACACAACAACGTGCGCATCACTATATGATAGTTGTTGCCTTATTGTGTAATGGCGAGTTGTATTGACCTGTAGAGTTCGCATGAAACGAATGATGCACACGCGGAAATTAAATTTTTGATGGTGTTCCATCTCGCATACGTTTCAAAAATATTTTCTTTTTCTGTAGATAACTAAATTAATCTATATTTCCCCTATATGTATATATAAGCATATTTATTTTGTGTTGCTGAGCCTGTCGTTTTACTAAGAAGGAAAGTAAAAGAAGACTTCAAACAAAAGACTATTAAACTGATGTTGTTTTTTATTTAAATCAACTAAGTTCTAAAACGTATTTAACCAGAATATTTTTCTTATCATTTCCTCTCTCTCTCTCTCTCTGAAATAAATGAAAATAGAGAGTGAGATAAGAGGCAGCCAGCGGGCGACGTCCCACGCGGTGCTTCCCACGTGACCGCCACCGCCGCGCATGCGCGCCGACCGTGACGTCGCCACCAGGGGCTGCGCGCGCACTTTTCGAACACCGCCTGATCTCGCCGGCTTGTTTACCGTCGTCGCTACAAACCAGCGGTGGTTCCTTCTATTATATAATACTCTAGGCGCTGGTAGAGTAAAAAACTGTGCTCCATCTGCCTCTTATAATTGTATGTAATTTTTGGACACTTATTAAAATATAAATTATTAATTTATAGTTCTCACTGCAGCTCGAACCTTTACCCTAACACGGTAGAACATGGCGCAGTCGACATTCGGTTAATTATAGCCGTTTTTTAAGTGACAGCTCAGTGACAATTAGTAATCAAGATGCCCTCAAGAAGGAATCGCCGACCATCCCAAACCCCTCCAGAGAACCCTGCCTCGCCGACCAGCACCCGACATCCTCAGTTCCATAGCCGCACTGTTGCAGCAGATGGCTACTCGGAATCCGACACCGACAGTCCCATTAGGAGCTCCTCCTCACCACGCCACAAAAATCATCCAGCTTCCTAAACTGGCTTCCCCGGAGGAGTTAACGATGTCTTGTTTCCGCGATTGGAAACAACGTTGGAACGACTACGTGGACGCCCAACAAGTAGCCACCTTCCCGCTATCCACACAGCAAGTGACTTTGCGTGCCGCCCTCCATTCCGAATGGACCATCCTTTGGCAATCAGGCCGCCTTCATATTTCTACCACCACCACCCTCGATGAAGCCGTGAATGCTCTCGAGGCCTACCTACGCAAGAAGCGAAACCCCCTCCTTGATCGGCAAGATTTTCATCGTAGGGACCAACAAACCGGAGAATCGGTGGATCGCTACTTCGCAGCCCTTAAAGCTCTTGATGACTCGTGTGCATATGAGCTGGATTTTAAGTGCAGCACATGCGGCGACCCGTGTATTACAATATGCACAAAAAGAGCTTGTGGGAAAACGTTTGCCCTTGCTGGTTATCAACAGCAACTCCGTATCCGTGACAGGTTAATATGTGGCCTGTTTGATAAAGACCTCCAACGAAAAGTACTGGCGGAGCAGTACAATTCCGACCTCTCCCTGGACCGAGTCCTCTCAATTTGCATCGCACATGAGAGTGCTACCGCCGTGGGCGCGACTCTTTCAACCTCCCCAACCACCTCCCCCGAAGCCTTCATTGCAACCAGACGTGCACCATCAACCTACAAGCATCAACAAGCCAGCTCGTCTGAAACCTCACCTAAGGCCAACCGTTTCTTTCAGAAACCCTATGATCCTAACGACCCCCTGCTCCGGATGTGGGGCTAACCCAAGACACCGCCGTGACCAGGGCCCAGCAAAAGACATAGAGTGTAACAAATGCGGCATCACCGGGCATTACGGAAGGGTTTGCCGACAACTGAAACGGAAACCCACAACCAAACCTAATATCCCGCCACCTGCAACCAGAAACAACCAGTCCCAACCAGGACCCTCAAACACAGTTGTTGCAGCTGGAGTACGCAACGAACTCATAACCATTCCGACCGATATCAACCATAAGTTACACCCAAATCCGTTGGCTGGCGGACCCGGGGTCAGATCTGGATCTAATCCCAGAATCAGAATTCCTGTTACTGGATGAGCAGGACCCGATCAGCACTCAACCCGAAGAACGTCCCTTGCGTAGGAGCCAACGGCATCAGCTTAAGTCCTTGTGGATCGTTCGTCGCGGCACTGCATCTCAACGGGAAAACATACGGTACTACCGTTGGAGTCTGCAAGCACCTGAACGCCCCTCTCTTGAGCAAGAGCGGATGCAAAGCCTTAGGACTTCTGCCAGATAACTGGCCCCATTCAATGATCGTCAATGCGATAACCAACGGACCCGTCGGCGAAGCCATCGATTGGTGCCATCCTATGGTAGTTGTCCCGAAAAAAGGCTCATCACAAGTCACTATACCAAATGATCTCGCCGGTTGCCATCATTGGGAAAGGTGGTCAACGCATCAGGAAGATCCGGCGCGAGTCTGGTGCGGGGATCACCATAGATGAGTCTCAACCTGGTAGCAACGAACGGG
Organism: Cordylochernes scorpioides; assembly: GCA_030710605.1. NCBI lineage: Eukaryota > Metazoa > Arthropoda > Arachnida > Pseudoscorpiones > Chernetidae > Cordylochernes > Cordylochernes scorpioides. The sequence continues at coordinate 38,117,806 of CP092867.1, read as the reverse complement.
TCATCACCATCTCTGGCACGCCCCAGCAGATCCAGATGGCCCAGTACCTCTTGCAGCAAAATGTAAGAGAACATTCCTTCCGGAAGCGATACAATCGCAACGCCAAGCCACTCTCACATTTGGAAGTGGGATCAATAGTCTTGTCCAGGATCACCGCACAAAACATTGGACCCTCCTTGCTGAGGTTCTCGAACAACTTCCACGCGGTCGCAGCTACCTCATCCGGACCGACGCCGGACGCCTTCTTCGCCGTAATCGCAGATTCTTACGACCTTTCGTGCCTCCACCGTACACCACCCCACCTAACTCAGCTCAACATCAGCAGACCTTATCCCCTCGAACCGAACCCCGCGTTATAGCAACTACGTTGGATCGGTCCCAAGTCCCAATCTCCAGGGGGGGCATGAGATAAGAGGCAGCCAGCGGGCGACGTCCCCACGCGGTGCTTCCCACGTGACCGCCGCCGCCGCGCATGCGCGCCGACCGTGACGTCGCCACCAGGGGCTGCGCGCGCACTTTTCGAACACCGCCTGATCTCGCCGGCTTGTTTACCGTCGTCGCTACAACCAGCGGTGGTTCCTTCTATTATATAATACTCTAGGCGCTGGTAGAGTAAAAACTGTGCTCCATCTGCCTCTTATAATTGTATGTAATTTTTGGACACTTATTAAAATATAAATTATTAATTTATAGTTCTCACTGCAGCTCGAACCTTTACCCTAACACGGTAGAACAGAGAGTATGGTCATTACTAAACTGTTCGATGCCAATTATGCAAGCTGGAGTTTTCAGGTCAAACTTATTTTAACAGAATATGATTTTTGGAGTTTTTTTTTATCCTGTAGAGCTAAGCTTGATCCAAATGATGTCCAAGCAACTAAGATTTACTTATCTCGCCTGGGAAGAGCTTATGCAAAAATTTAAATCGGAATCGGTGGCTAACAACAACTACATGTTCAACATTTGAGTAGGCCTAAAGATGTTTGGCTTGAGCTGAAAAAGCTATATGCCTCTAAGGATAGAAGTATCGTATTTTACAACTAAGAAGGCAGTGTTTCTGCAAAGGACTGACTCAGCCATAACCAATAATTTAGAATATATACGGGGAAAATGAACAACTATATAGTGAATGAATTAGCCTCAATTGGTAGCATCATAGCAGACGAAGACCTGGCAATGATTCTGTGTGAATTACCAGAAGACTGAGATGCATTTGTTTATACAATATGTAACTATTGAAAAACAAAAAGACATCACCTTATCGTGCAACTGAAAGTTTCTGATAGCTTGCGCCATCTTCGGAATAAATATCAACTATTTTCGTTGATTTTTAATTTCTCGTTTATTTATTCTGATAGATGGCGCAAGGAGGTTCTTTTTTTGTTTTTCATAATTTATGCACCTATCCAAGTACAATATCACATTTGTGCTATTTTTTCAATATGTAACTTGTCAGAAACGAACTGAGCAGCCGCTACAGTTAAAAGATGGCTTCTCGCAGAATACAAAAATGAAGGTATTCTAACTTACCTGAAGGTATGAATGCCATGGCTGCTAATACTGCATAATCAAAATCTATTGAAAATAGAAAGGTATGCAAAGTAATGATGGTATGCTTCAAATGTGGTAGTAAAGGACATTATGCAAATAAGTGAAAAAATAAATGGAAGGAAAAAGAACAAAAAACCAAAGTAGTTTAACCAGAATAAATTCAGATGGTAATTTTGCCGGGAGGAGATATTGATCAACAAATATAAAGGTAGACACTCCAACAAAATAGATGGCGTCTAGCTTTGACGTTTATTTTGACAGGAGAGGCGACCTTTGTACAGAATAAATGCGTAAGCATGTCAGTAACATGTAGAACGTTGCTTGGAGCCACTTCTGAGACGTGGATCATAGATTCCAGTACCAAACAAGCATATCACTCCCAGAAGAGACTATTTCATGAACCTACCATAATGTAATAGAAATTTGAAGTACCGTCACTATTGCAAATGGCTTTTCAACAGAATCTTGTGCAGTTGGTGCCATCAAGGCCAAGATTGAAGGAAATCGAGGTGATTTTGTTGCCCAGAACACGATATATGTTTCAGAAATACGACACAGTATTCTTTAGGTGCTCCAAATGACAGAAAGGGGAAAGTTGTTTTTTAAAAGAGTGGTTGTCAAATTATGGACATGAAGGGCAAGTTCTTTAAAGAAGAAGGGAAACTCTCTTCATATACAAACTACTCCATCTTCACAACCTGATCAAGATTATCGAGTATTTATTGCATCTGAATACAAGAGATTACCTTTACTAGACCTTTGGCACAAAAGATTGGTGCATGTAAATATGGATACAAAAGTCAAAATGGTCAAAATCAGAGTGTAAAAGAACTTAATTGCAACGTGATAAAGTCAGAAAAGTACAAGGAATGCAAACCCTGCTGACTACCATTCCCTCGGTACTTGCACAGGAAGGATGAGGAAATTATGGCTTTGGCCTTGGTGCATTGCAATAGGTCCATTTGATGCAGTGAGCTGGGAGAAACCAAGTACACTTTGACTATCATTGATGAAGCCACAAGATATGTGAGCGTATTTATCCTGAGAAACAAATCTGAACTCTGAAAATATTCAAACAGTGGATTCAGGAATCTGAAAAACAAACCAATAGGAAGCTTAAAAGAGTACGCATAGATAATGATTCGGAATTTTGCTCAAGAGAATGGGACACTTTCTGCAAAAGCATTGGAGTTGTTATTGGGCACATTGTGACATATACACTCCAACAAAATGGCTTGGTAGAAATAATGAACAGGATACTTTTAGATCTAGTCAGTAATATGATATGCGATTGTGGTCTGTCAGAAACATCCTGGACAGAACTAACATACACCGCTGCTTATGTAATGAATAGGATGATTAACAGTCATAATGGCAACAATTTGCCATATGATCTATGGACTGGGAAAAGGCTGAGCGTTTAACATCTGAAGGCTATTGGCCATATACTCTAACAATATTAAGAAATTCCTAATTGAATGGAAGCGTATACTGAGACAACCATATTGATATGCCTCCAGGGTACTTGGGTACCGAGTATGAATAACCGAGTTAAGAAAGGTTGGGGAATCTCGGGATTGTGTCTTCAAAGAAGCCAGTCTATCTATGGAAGATAACAGTCGAGGGCTGCTTCCAACAGTTGAGCAGTACAGTTATAGGACTCATCAAGAAACTGAAGAAGATCCCAGGTCAATGGGAGGCCAATAAAAGAGTACAAACATACTGACGAACACGTCAGTGATATCAATGATCATGAAAGTAAAGTTCCTATGAAACTTCACTTAGTCTGATATAATTCAATGACATTGAAAAGCCATGGAAAGGCCTACAGCTCGACTGAAATGTGCTATGTTCAAAGTGGAACAAACTTGCATGTAGCTCCTCGCTCGAGATTCTAAGTTCCGAATTGATCCTTGAATAAGCAAGAGATCACTTCAAGGGGGAGATTAATGGCATGAATATGGCGCTCAATGCACCCCTAGCGCTGATTGGTCCATACAGCAACTTGGGTGTTTACTATATAATAATTATTGCTTCAGTGTGTCAAATCTAGCCATATGTTTTTTATTTTGGATTTTCACCCTTCTGTAAATACTTAAACTAATGTTTCTTCTATGTAAAGGCAAAGAGAGTATATTTAGTTTGTGTCACTGAGTCAGTCGTTTTTTACTGAGAATAAAAGTGAGAAAAGACTTAAATATATATAAGAACTAAAAACTATTGAGATCAGAATGTATCTTGTTCGATTGACACAAACTTTAAACTGTCTTTACAGCGATGGAAAATCTTGGGTGGTCTTGTCAAACCAGCGGAAAACCCTTCCAATGACTCCTCCAATTACTTATTTTCATAGTTTTTGTATATTGTATTGAACAATTCTGATCAAATATGTGATAGTTTAGAGTTGAATCTTGTTATGATACCATAATAATTAATTATTTATTAATTACCAATTAATGGACATGAGCTTCTAGAGAACTGTAGAATACATAGAAATATTTACTTCGAGAAATGTGCTCTTTCTTAAATTATTCAGACATGAGGTTAGTAGGCCTAGATTAAATATATAAGAAGCAAAAACTTTTATTTTATAAGTGATAAAACTATTAAACAATTTTTTCTTAAAAAAATACCTTCAACTCTCCTTATCACGATGGAAAATAATGAAGGGTCATGGCTTAATAGTGGTTAACGTTCCCAGTGTTTTCGCCAATTAACGCTTACATGGCTCTTATTCTATGTGGACAATTTAGATAGTTTATAAGATGACGTAGTCTCAAGAGAATATTGCACTAAATACTAAAGGGGATCTGTCAACATCAGATTGTTTCAGGTCCTGAAAGTTAAATCTACTCTCAAACTATACAATAGATTGAAGTAAGCCCTAGGGACAGCCCTTGAACATGTTGACTCGATTTGAAAGCAAAATGAAGTTATTCTGGGTATAATACAAAACGAGGGAGCACAATAAACGTTTATTCATATTTTCCTTTATTGAAGCTATTTTGAACCAGAAAAATAGTTCGAAATAAAAGGTTTGTTCTCCAAAAAAGAGTAATTCTGCTCCATGATAACGCTCGACATGATATGGATCAAAAATATCCGAGCTTTACAGGACTTTAAGGTATTATCACCTCCTCCATACTCTCCTGAACTTTTATTAAGTCGTCATTAGATCATTGGACTTCTTGAATTAATTTCAATCATCATTTGATTTCAGAAATACTCAAAATAAATAGCGGTGCGTATCTATTAGAAGAGGCTTCAAAGTCATCTATCAATGGGGAAATATATTTAATCCCTTAAATATGGCAAATGTGTATGAATGCAGAAAGTGAATACTTACTAGAAAGTTTTTTTAAATTTCGCTTGTAATTATAGATTATTTACAAAATTATTATTTTCTTTGTAATGACCTTCGTATAGAGTGCACAAACTTATATTAAGATTTATTCCTATACAATAGTTTACTTAGATAAGAATTTATTGTGCAATGAATATTGAAGAATTTGTGGAATTACTGATATCTCTCAGAAAAGCCTGTCTTTGTTCCTCAACATTATAGGGTTTGAAGCTTACATCTTCTACTTCAGATATTATTATAAGTTTAGGGGTCGAGGTTTGGTCAACATGGTGGTGGCCTGTCTACAGGTCCTCTTTTTCTACCTCCTATATCTCGATAGGAGAATGAAGGTCCTATTTAACTTAATGTATATGTAAAGCCAAGTGCCAGGAGAAAAAGTTTTTTTATTCTCTTTTTCTCCTGGCACTTGGCTTTATATTTTTAATATTCAAGGAGAAAGTTTATATGATTAAATAAATTAATGTATATGTGTATAACCACAATGTGAATTTATTATTACTCATACTTAACTAATTATAGGTAAATTTAGGTGAGTGGAAATGGAAAATTGTAAAAATATTCTTTTATAATAAATGATTTTATTCTTCTTCTACCAAATGGTGAGTTGTAGAAAAGGAAGAAATTGAAGAGAGAAGTGAAAATGTACATTTCCATTATATCTCGGTTTGGTCGCTTTAAACGAGATCGTAAGAGAAAGATGCCAGGCAGTGAAGGAACATGTTTAGATCGAGTTTCGATTTCAAGATGACATAGAGAGATAAGGTTGGGCATGGCAAGTTGTGCTGCTCAGATAGTTGAGCGTTGGTTCAAGAGAGTCAGATTTTATATAAGTTGTATTTGGTGAGAAATTAAAAGATTGGTCCCTTTGAAGATAGCTTTTGAGGAAAGGGTTTTAAGGTATTGAAGGTACGTTCTGAAGGAGAATCGGAAGTTACTATTCCAAGATAATGATATGAAAATTAGCAAGCAGAGGGGTTCAGATAGTTGGATGCTGGTTTAAGAAAGTCCAATTTAATTCAATGTTTCTCATGCAGAACTTCAGCAAGTTGGATGTAAACGTTGAAGTAGACTTCATCCAGGGGATCAAGTAATCGAATTCATGATTTCCAAAAAGAGGGAGATGACGTGGATTGAAGAGGTTCAGTGGACAAAGAGGTTGCGTTGATTAAAAAACGACCAAAAGGAAAGGTATCACCGTTATTTTCTTCATCATTAGAAGGTTTATTGTCCAGAAAGCCCCGAAGATCATCTTAAAGTCTAGTTCAGAGTTTCCAGAATGCAGGGATAGAACAAGGTAAGAACTTGTCTTCAAGGGACTCAGAGTTCTAAGGAGTATTATGAGAGCAGACTGCCTGGCATCAGCTTAAGGGAGGGATCATGGCCATCAGAAAGGAAGTGAGATTGACTAATAAGGGAGATGAATTTTGAAAAAAAAACAAAAAAACACTAGCCAATCTTTAAATAAAATAGAATTTTGAAACATAAATGCCAATGCAAACAGAATTTTGATTAATATTGCCAATCCTTAAACCTAACAACACATCTCACCTACTCCCTATTCTGTCTTATTCCATCCTCTCACTTTGCCTAGCCCACGCCATAATAATTTACAACAGAACCAGGCGAACCCAATCTCGTCTGAGTACCTAAAGTACCGGAAGGCATAAGGCCAAATGGTGGCGATCAGCCGGCTAACCACGTCAACTGCTGTTGACAACAAACAGACGAGTGGGTACACCACTATAAAGACAAAACATAAAAATGCACTCCCTAGATACGCTAGGCAAAGTCTGCTAAACACTCTCTTGATAATATCCATCTCAGTCATTCGTCAATGTCACTTCCAAACAGCGATAGTTAAATGTAACAATGGGACACTTGCTTGGTTACACTTTCCTTAACTTCTTTTCTTTTTGAAAAGAATTATATTTGAATTTTATAAAATAGAATACTAAAATAAATTACAAAATACAATATGTATAGGGAATCTTTTTTTTATCCATTTGAATTTCACAGACATTATCTTGTAGTATTATTTCAGAATTATTCTTTTCACGCAGCACCAAAATTTACCAGGAAAAAAAGCGTATATTTCTATATGTAGGGTTCTATTTGAATTTGAAATGTTTGAGGTTTTTTAGTCAAATTAAAGGCTCAAAATAAAATTAAGAATTGTAAAATTAATTTCAATTTTTTTCAAGTTTGAAAATATAAATAAATAGGCAACATACATATCAATCGAGAAATTCTTCAATACAAGAATTCAAATTTTAAAAATATATTCAAATTATCAAACACTGGATACATATAACGGGTAAATAACTAGGTTTCTTTTGGTTTTTTTAATGAATTAAATTAGATATTTTAAAGGGAAAACAACAAAAAAACACGAAATTATGAGGCGAAAAGTTTCTTTTAAGGTTTTATTATTTTTCCGAGCTTTCGAGCATTTCTGCCCTTCTACAGGAGAAAGCGTATAAGATGATAAGGCACAATTTGGATTATAGATCATAAACACAGGGTAATAGGACCCAAATCTGTAACAACGTTGTTGTCTTGTCTTAAATTAAAAAAAAAAGACAATACAAGGTCCCGATGGCTTAACCTGAACTAAAAGCTCCTAACTTTACAGTAATACTGGAAACTGACTTGAAAAATTATAAATTGATAAATCAATATCTTTGTTGCAGTGATCAGAAGAATTGAGTCACAAACGCTGGATGGCGAGGCCTAAAGTAGAAAACAGTGATGAATAAATTAATACTTATTGAAAGAAATATTTATTTAAAATCACACAAATTAATATTAATACAAATATTATTCAAAACCAATTATTAAAATTTATGAGAGATAGTTCTTTTTCAGGGCCTGTCAAAACCAAACGTTGGCGTCGAGACAGCTTTGTTTACCGGAGATGCGGGGTATTCTTTTTTGCTCGCGCATGCGCGGGGGGCAGCGGGTGCAGTGTTGCCAGCGCTCGGTTGGCTCAAAAGTACCTATGGTCGCGTCACTCTCCCACCTTGACCTTTTGAACTTTGCTATAAGGTCAATATTAATTTTAAAAAAAAACAATGAAGGAATTATCTCAAATCTAACAGAATGTTTTATGATTAAATTTTCTCTCAAACTTCACTTAAATCTAATCGGTAACTTGACTTTTCTTCCAGAACGCGTGTAAACTTTCCCTACTTTTACTGGAGTAGTTTTCTCTTGCACTGACACAGACTCCACACCGGGTGTTTTCTCCCTGACGATCTCATCCTCCGCTGGCTTAAGCTCCCCCTCGCCTTGCTCTACGGCCTCAGATGGTACTTCAAGTGGGAACAATCGTTGAACTGCACGCTTCATGAATCCAGACTTAGTCTTAACTTTCCACAAGTCTTCGCACATTGTCAGTTCTAGAAACAACTTCGTAATCTTTCCCATAGGCCAGTTTATTTGCTTCCTGTTTTCAACCTCCACAAGGACGATATCTCCAACTTTTAACTGTCGTTGTTTCTTGCGAAGGTCGTGATGCACCAACAATCCTAGGTACTCGCTTCTGAACCTCTTACGGAATTCCTTCAGGAGTCGTTTGCGTTTCTCATAGCTCTTCCCAAAGTTACACCTGAATTCATTTAGATCAATCTCTCCTTCAGTTCTTGGTTCTCTAAGGAACATCTCTGGGGTTAATGGCACAAGGTCATCATTGTCCTCAGCAATGTAGGTGAGTGGTCGCGCGTTGATAACTCGTTCACAGTTTTCGAGGATCGTCACCATTTCTTCGTAGTTGACAACACGTTTTCCCAGCAATCTTTGAAGCAGCTTTTTGGTGAGTCCAACAATTCTCTCGATCCAACCTCCCCACCACGGTGCTGCCGGAGGATTGAGCTTCCATTTCACTCCAAAATTAACTCGATAAAGCTCGTTCCGGAGTCCAACTAGATTCGTCCCATTATCTGAGTAGATGACTGCAGGGCAACCTCGTCTTGCTACGAACCTCTCTACTGCTCCCCACCAATGCTTCCGTCGATAAGGAAGTCACCAGTTCGAGGTGGACCGCACGGTATACGCCACAGGTGAAGATGACGAACCAAACCTTCTGTCCATCTTCCAGATATAAAGGTCCTCCGAGGTCAATTCCTGTCACCTCAAAAACCACAACATCTCGTACGCGATGTTGAGGCAACGATGCTTCTGGTATGTCGACTCGCTTGGTTTCAAATCGTCGACAGCGAGGACATTTATGAATTACATGATGAACTAGTTGTCGAGCTTTTGGAATCCAGAACTTCTCTCTTAGTACTGATCGCAGCGTCTGGGGTCCACAGTGGTACATTTTCTCGTGGACTGATTTCACAATTAGCTCTGTGACCGGATGATTCGTTGGGATCAAAATTGGCAATCGGAACAGTTCATCGTCATTTCGATTCACTATCCTCGTTTTCACTCTCCATAATCCTTCTTTATCTTGGAACGCGTGTAGCTGCTTCATCTGGGATCTTCCTCACCGATCGATTCACTCAGTATTATCTTAACTAGGGACTTTTCAGCACTGTCTAGCTCCTCTTGTGAGATGATATCTCCTTTGTATTCAGAGGGTTTGAAACGTAGCATCCACGCGATTACTCTCAGTTTTTGTGTTAGTCACTTCACGTTTTCCCTCGTATAGATTCAGATACCATGGATTCTCCTCGGGCTTTTTGGCTACAAATCCAGCCACCACAGTCTTCCTCCTCTCTTCTTCAATGGCTTCCAGATCATACTGTACTTTTGATACTGGCCAGTCTTCTTTCTTTACCTGAAGCCATTTTGGTCCCTCCCACCATCCGGATTTTGTGAATTTCGATGGGGATTCACCACGGGATGGGAGATCTGCTGGATTGTGTTCCCCTGCGACATGGTTCCAATCTTCACTCTTCGTAAGTGACACGGTTGGAAACGAACTGAGCCCAATTCTCTTGTTGTTGTATCCAGTATAGGGCAGGGACTGGAGTCTGTCCAACATTGAATCTTCTCCGGACTTTCTTCTAAATTTTCCAGAACATGCACCAACAGTCGTGCTCCAATCAAACAGGCTAATAGTTCCAGTCGTGGAATCGTGATCCTCTTAATAGTTGCCAGTCGATTTCTTGCTTCAACGAATCGCACTACTATGACTGACGCATTCTCTATTCGCATGAAGATCACCGTTGCGTACGCTATAGCTGAAGCGTCACAAAACACGTGCAATGTTGTTCTTCCTTTGATAGGTAAGATCCATCGAGGTATCTTGATCTGATCCAATTCTAAAGCTTGCTTCCTCCATTTTATGAACTCGACCCGTCTGTTCTCGTTCAGCTGTTCATCCCATGATTTATTCTCCTTCCAAGCATCTTGAACCATCTTCTTAATCTTGATTGTAGCTGGACAGGTAAATTGAATCGGATCAAAAATGCGATGGCTGGCTGACAAGATACTTCTCTTTGTGATTGATTTTTCTTCATCTATATTTTTCAATGACTGCACATTAATGGCAATAGTGTCAGTCTGAAGGTGCCATTTCATACCCAAAATAGAGGCTAGATCTTGTTCTGTGATTCCAGGTTCATTCCACATCCAGTCTCGTAACTCAAATTTGGCTTGCATCATGATGTCGGAGGATTCCTTGATAAATTTTTTGACATCATGTGTAGATGACAAACTAAGAATGCAGTTGTCAACGTAAAAACTTCAGGCAAGAAGTTCTGCGCACCTATTATCTTGAAACTGCGGCAGGCTCAAATGGTACTTAATGGTTGCAGCTAGCAGAAAAGGACTTGAGGTAAGGCCAAAGACTACTCGGCAATGCTAGTAAAATTTTAGTGTCTTCTGGTCCTTTTTCCACCAAAGGAACCGAAGGAATTCACGATCTTCTTCTCGAACCTGAATCTGGAGAAAAGCTTTTCGCATGTCTGCAATGATTCCATACTTTCCAAGTCTAAACCGCAAGAGCAAATCAGGAATGAGCTCAATCAGGTTGTCTCCTTTTTCCAGACATTGATTTAATGATGGGAGCCCCTTTTTTTCTTGCAACTTGCGTCGAATACTGGACGAATAGGAGTGGTGTGACTATCCTTGAGCACTGGCGATGAGGAAGATAACTGCACTCCTCCCATTTATTCTCAACTTCCTCGATGAATCTCTCTTTTTTCCACTCCTCAAAAATAGTATCATACTTCTCATACAGCATCTTGCCCTGGACATTTCTTGTTGTAGTCAGCAATCTATTTTCTGTAGTTCGGCGATTGACCGGAACTGGTGGATGTCCAGCTATCCATGGTAGTGACACGATGTACCTTCCGCTTTCGTCTCGTTTCACAGTCTACTTGAAATGAGCGTTGGAGGCTTCGATTAAATCTTTCCTAGATTTTGTTTCTGCTGCATCCATGATGCCAAGCACATCTAATTTCCATAAATCCTGAACGTCGAAACTGTTAACGTGAAATGAAGTCACGATAAGGCATGAATCTTCCATGTCTTTCCTATTGCTGGTCCCATTACTGTCCACCCCAACTTGGTTTCTGTTGCCACAACTCCATTTTGCAATATTTGCATTCTGTCTGTCAGAATGCTGCTAAGCAAGTCTGAACCAATCAACATGTGGATTGATATCTCTTCACCTTGGCATATGTCAGTCAAGTTGATCTCTCGAGCTTTTAACTCATTGAGTATAGTATGATCCTGTACTTGACTGATGTGTCCGCAAATTACTTCCTGATCCAAGAATCTGAGATCATCCATGTATTCGTTGGTGAGGCTGGAAACATTTACTTTGTACACATTGTGCTTCTTTTGACGAATTTCTCCGCCTCCAAACAAATTGTGGGTAAGTGTAACTTGCTGCACTCTCTTTAGGCCCAGTGCGTCAACCATTCTCTTTGAAATATAGGGACCGCTGGGATCCACAGTCAAGCAACACTCGTACATTATGCTTCCCCTTTGGTCCGCTTATCTTGACTATCAGAGTTTGTAGATAGACTCCTCCCACGGTAGCGTTGTTCAAAGTTGTTGACGTGAATTGATTGGCGGTCTCTTGCTCTGTTGCAGGACTTTCCCCTGAAACCTTTAGTTCCGCTTTTTGGAGATGAGAAGTCTTCTGGCTTCCAAAGTAGGACACATAATGGCGTAATGCTTCCCTCCGCAGACAGGACAACGTGGCTTAAGCCGGCATTTCTTGAATGCGTGGCCAAGAAGCAGGCACCAAAAACAAACATTCTTCCCTTTAGCCTTATCTTTCTTCTCTGGTAGATGCATCCGCTGTCCACTGTAGCATTCTTGACTCGGGTGACCATTCCCACGAAAGATGCTGTTGTTTCGCATCTGAGTGGTGTTGGCGAGGTCAGTAGCCGTCGGCATTTTACTTCCAGTATTATTTTTAGAAAGAGATTTCCTGTTTGATCGATCATCCTTCGCATCTTGATTGTTGTCGATCTTGAACGCTGCTTTGGCCATATTCACTCGACTCTCGCCCTTCACTTCTGTCTTCAAAAACGTCATGAGTTGTGTCAACTTATCCTGTACTCTTCTTCCGCTCACCGTATATTGACTTCGTTCCCATACTCTAAGGGTGTCCTCTGGTAGCGCTGATTCGACGAGTGGGTACAGCATAGCCGCAAACTTGTCACGAGCGACGCCCAATGTTTCTAATGCTCGCAGTTGTGTCTCCAGTCTATCGTAAAGCTTCACTACAGACATCTTACCTTCGGCTCTCACATTCTGAAGCACATTCTGAAGCAGGTCACGTACATAAATCTCAACAAGCATTTCATCCTCTCCAAAACGTGATTTGATATACTCGATGACTTTAGGGTAGTTGTCGGCACTCGGTGGAAAACTTTCGACTGCTTCTCTTGCCTCGGAGTTCTCGGCGGTGGCTTGAAAGAGATACTGAAACTTAGTTTCTGGAGGCATCTGTGGATCCCGGTCAATCGTGCTGAACTGACTCCAGAATGTAATCCATTCTCTTGGTTCTCCCCCAAACTTCTTGAACTCCAGCTTCGGTAGTCGATAGTTCATTGCTGCTGTGCCGCTGATTGTACTAACGTCATCCTTTTCCGCAAGAGCCTCGTAATCAGTCATAATGTTACTGAAATTATCTTCGTATTCACAAACGGATTCGTACTCGGCAGTGAAAATGTCTTCAGACGCTGATTCTCGTAGCTGAGCTTCTTCCATCCTCATGTTCAATATTTAAAGCTTTTCATGTGGGTCTGGAGTCGGCGGAGGATTTTCTCTACATCTGCTTTCTTGACTTCCTTCTTCTTGATCTCTGTTTCGAGCTCATTGAACGCCTTGGTGAACCTTGCACGCACTGGCGTCTTAAGCTTTTTCAGTTCAGCACTACTAACTGGTTGGTCAGCCATCCTGAGAAGTAATCACTGGTTCACAGTTGCACCTTTGTGTAATCAGTAATTCTTCAATCTGTATCCTGTCGACAGCGCCAAAATGTTGTCTTGTCTTAAATTTGAAAAAAAAACAAAGACGATACAAGGTCCCGATGGCTTAACCTGAACTAAAAGCTCCTAGCTTTACAGTAATCCTGGAAACTGACTTGAAAAATTATAAATTGATAAATCTATATATTTGTTGCAGTGATCAGAAGAATTGAGTCACAACGCTGGATGGCGAGGCCTAAAGTAGAAAACAGTGATGAATAATTTAATACTTATTGAAAGAAATATTTATTTAAAAATCACACAAATTAATATTAATACAAATATTATTCAAAACCAATTATTAAAATTTATGAGAGATAGTTCTTTTTCAGGCCTGTCAAAACCAAACGTTGGCGTCGAGACAGCTTTGTTTACCGGAGATGCGGGGTATTCTTTTTTGCTCGCGCATGCGCGGGGTGCAGCGGGTGCAGTGTTGCCAGCGCTCGGTTGGCCCAAAAGTACCTATGGTCGCGTCAAACGTTGTTACGCTAAAAACGCTGTTACCGAAACGTCACACACTATTTATTTATTTGGATTTAGTCTTATTAACTTGCATATAAGAAGATGAATTATTTATATATACATAGTGTGATCAATAATTTCGAGGAATGTTAAATATTTAAAGAAATACAAAAGTATAATGATGTTTTATTTAAAATTTCTCGAAATGATCACCGTCACTATCTATACACTTGTTCCATTTTTTTCCAGATATCAAACACCTCTGAAAATCCTCATCTTTCAGGCTTTTCAAAATATTCTTCGTATTCTCCTTATCGAATAACGACCCAAGATGTTCAAATATTCGTTGAAGAAAATTGGAATATCTTTATTAAGCAAAGAAGTGATTTGATCTTATTATTATTATTATTTATTTAAGTAACCCAGGTTCTTGGAGCGTACAGAAGTCGCCAACTACCCGGGATGTCCTTCTGACCTAAGTCTTCTTGGATTTATATACAATGCCAGTGGAAGTCCAATTAATGAGGTGTCGCCAGGCAGATTTCTTTCTTGGAGATTTTCTAGGGATGCTGGACATATGTTGGTGATACCTAGGAGAGTGGCTGTCTGGAATCTTTGGTATTGGAAGGTTGGGCAAGTGAAGAGGTGGTCTACGGTTTGGTCTTCATCTTGGCAGTGGGGGCAAATTGGGTCTTCTTTCGATACCGTTGCAAGGTCTGGATTTGATCTTGTATAAAATCTCTACAACACATAGTAAGAGAGCATGAACGTGGGACGTCCACGGGGAATCCAAGCGAAGCAAAAGAGAGTTTGAATGCTGTTATCGGCCCGAGCGGAAACAGATACATTCGATGAGCAACCGCTCCTTGTTTATATTTCTATCTCTTCCTATAAATAATTTCATATATAATTCTATTGGATATATTTGTTTCTATTCAAGTGTCATGCTAAAATTTGCACTGCATTATTTATCTCCGCGACCTCGGTCGGTCGCTGGGTAGCGTGATGGAACTTCAGAAAGATTAACACTCAAATGACATGAACCAAGATTTATGATATAAATTTGCCAGAACAAAGATAAATTAGGAGAGAGGCGACTAGGGACGCATGTGCTAGCGGATCCTACCTACCTTGTCAACGCCAACGAAATCCAATTGACTTTTCAGGAAACGGAAATATACATCCAGGACAGTGGTTGAAGGAATGCTAGAGAAGTGGCAAAGTATGTACAACAGATGGAACAAGACAATGAAGCTTGTCAATGTGGTCCTCTACTGACTGAATCTGTTGGAAGATAGTACGATCATATGATGAATCCTTCATATCATTGAGTAGTATTGGGACGGCTTCTGCGGGATGTTTGGACTACAATAAGACACTGCCTGACGCACGAAGTTTTTAAGTCAAGAACTCAGAAGACTAAAGAATCCTGCGAATTCTACATCCAAGAAATCTTTAATCTCTGCCACCAGGTTTCCCTCAGGGAATATTGGCAGAAAATCAAACGGGTTACAGAAGGTGATATTCTTGTCAATACCATATTTTCATACTTACCTCACTGATTCAAATGACGCTGAGCCGCAAAAGGAGAAATTTATAGATTATTTGTGGATATCAAAAATCTTTAAAACTGTACGATTCCTTCTTTGGGAAAAGTTAGCACCTTATGGTTTGAACGACCGTTTTTATCACCCTTATACAGGGCTATTATATTCAAATGTCAGCAACAGTTAGATGGAACGGCTCACTTACGGAATTTATAAAAATAGAATCTGAAGTCCTACAGGATGAACCGCTATCACCTTACTTATTTATCATTTTTTCTAAATGACCTAGTTTCTTTATATGATGATGTGGACATGCCAAGTATCTATTTACAGAATTATGGAAACATACGAGGTGTGTTCAAAAAGTATCGCGACTTTTGAATTTTCGCGGGTTACGTATATTCGAATTTCGATCTTTTTGTGGCTTTATGTTGGTACTCATGTCTCTCACTTATGCCGACAAGCTCGGCCATTTTGAATGTTCACTTAATTGTTGACAGCTGCTTTGCTTGCAGGTGTTTTGGATCGTCTTCGATTTTTACCTATTAAAATAAATGGATCAAAGAACCTGTATAAAATTTTGTGCGAAAAACAAAATTAAGTGCGCGGATGCATTCCGAAGGTTGACTGTGGCATACGGAGAAGCTACCTTGGACCGAAGCAACGTTTATCGGTGGTACAAAATGTTCTCAGAAGGCCGAGAAGATGTGAACGACGAAGAGCGTGCCGGACGCCCGAGCACTTCAACAACAGACGAAAAAATTAATGAAGTGGAGAAAATGATATTGGCCAATCGTCGAATCACCGTTAGAGAAGTTGCTGAGGACCTAAACATATCGATTGGCTCGTGCCATTCGATTTTTATCAATTATTTGGGCATGAGACGGGTCGCCGCGAAATTCGTACCAAAATTGCTCAATTGCGACCAAAAACAGCATCGCATAAACATTGCTAATGAGATGTTGGACTCTGTCCGCGACGACCCAAATTTGCTCCAGAGGGTCATAACTGATGACGAAGCGTGGGTTTATGGTTATGACGTGGAAACCAAAGCTCAATCATCTCAATGGAAGCTGCCGCACGAACCAAGACCGAAAAAAGCGCGCCAAGTTCGGTCGAATGTGAAAGTTTTGCTGACAGTTTTCTTCGATTGCAAGGGCGTGGTGCATCGTGAGTTCTTGCCACAGGGTATAACGGTCAATAAGGAATATTACTTGCAAGTTATGCGCAATTTGCGCGAAGCAATCCGCCAGAAACGCCCGGATTTGTGGAAGAACAAAAATTGGCTTTTGCACCACGATAACGCCCCTGCTCACACATCGTTGCTTGTGCGCGACTTTTTGGCCAAAACCAACACACTAATGATGCCGCAGCCACCGTAATCCCCAGATCTGGTCCCCTGTGACTTTTTCTTGTTCCCTAAACTGGAGAGGCCCATGAAAGGACGACGTTATGCTACGCTTGACGAGATAAAGACGGCATCGAAGGAGGAGCTGAAAAAGATAATTTGAAAAAATGATTTTTTGAAGTGCTTCGAAGATTGGAAAAACCGTTGACACAAGTGTATAATATCTCATGGGGATTACTTTGAAGGGGACAAAATAGGTAATCATGAATAAATAAATAATTTTTGAAAAAACACAAAAGTCGCGATACCTTTTGAACACACCTCGTACACCTCCCTCTGTTCGCAGGTGACATTGTTCTTTTTGTAGAAACTAAAATAAATTTTCAGATAAAGATTAATTTACTCGGAAAATATTTTGAAGAAAATTTCCAACTTTGAATCAAATGGAACCAAAGGTTATAGTGTTTATAAATGGAGGCCAACTAATTCGCTCTGACGTTTGGTTCTGGGGACAACTCATTACAACATCTAAATACACGTATTTGGGTTGCCAGCTGACAACTTCAAACTCAACAGGAGGCGCAACCTTTTGAAAACAAGTCGCTAAATGCTATTAATGCGGTTTAGGCAATATTGGCCAATTCAAAAATCAATTCTATCAAATCCCCACTCATACTCCTGGGTTCAATGGTGCTCTCGACCTTGCTTTATTCAGCTCCGATTTGGGCCAATAACCAGAAGAGCTTGGTAGACGGGGCTTTCTCCGCGGCTCGTAAACTTACCTAGATATACTCCCGGTTATATTCTGCGCATGGAATGTGGACAAACGTCCCTGAGAGTCATAGTGTTGGCACTCAGGTTCTGGCTTAGAATTCTGAATAAAAAAAAATGAACGACTTCCCCATATATGTCTATCTTAACTACTTGAGATATCAAGAATAAGAAATATCTATAACGGGGGGGGGTTTTACGGTAATTTTGGAAAATTTAATATTCCATTTACAAGAAAACGCTAATTGCACAACAGAGAATACTACACCCGTTTTTTTTTCATAAAAACCTTTAGTGAGGGAGATACATTATTCGGTCTTTGCAAAGAAAAAAATAGAAATTAAAATCTCAATACAGCTTTGAGTGCCAGTATTTATTAGCAAAAGAGACGTTCTTCTTAAAAGCAAACAACAGCCAATTTTTTCAATATAAAGTATTTCAAATTATAAAACTATTTTAGTGGCGTAATATTCTTTTAAAATAAAACAATTTCTACTGTCCTTACTGCGATGGAAAAATTAAAGGGAGGGCCTGCTCATCAGTGGTGAACCCTCCCAGCGGTTTCGCCAGTTTAATCTACCATACCGCTGTTATATTGCATTTTTGGAACTTCCTTTTATAGGTGACTGTTGTAAGACTCTTGGAATGGGTATTTTAGAAGAACTATGGACATAAGCTTTTAGGACAGCAGAATTAAATATAATTATAAATATTATAAAGAATTTCAACCAGCGCCATATCAAGTCGAATAGTTGCTCTCTCTCTCTCTCTTCTTCTCTCTTTCTGTCCCTGTACAACTTTTACAAAGCAGTAAGCAGGAAAAAGAATTTAGAGTCACATCGTTTTCTCTCCAGATATATTGTGGCAAACCGGCAATGAGAAATGAGAATCTGTATATAAATTGTGTTTTAATAAAGGCTTTGTGTGTGAGCAAAATAAAAATTTTGAAATATTCAAATTGATACATTGCTTTGTGTGATTACATTGTTTACAAGGCTTTGTGTGTGTATATAGAAGATTGGATTTTGGAGAATTACTGAACTTACTATAGGA
Organism: Cordylochernes scorpioides; assembly: GCA_030710605.1. NCBI lineage: Eukaryota > Metazoa > Arthropoda > Arachnida > Pseudoscorpiones > Chernetidae > Cordylochernes > Cordylochernes scorpioides. Next base: position 38,099,275 of record CP092867.1, on the reverse strand, counting down.
AAATGTATTTGTGTGAGTGTTAATATAATTTTTATAGAAAACTCTCATTGCCACAAAGGATTTTATTCTTCAACTGCAAAATGATATGTCGAGAGAAGGAAGATATTGAATAGGATTGGAGAGAAAATGGTCATTTCTGTTGTCTCGGGTTGGTCCCTTTGAAGCGAGCTTGTAGAATAAAGATGCCAGGCATTGATGATACATGCTGAGAGTGAAGCGGGAGTTTCTATTCCAAGATGACAGAGGAAGATGATTAGGATGAGCAGGTGTGGGGCTCAAATAGTAGGGTGATGGTTTAAAAGGTCAGATATTATCAAGGTTTTGTCTTCAATAGAAGTGAGTAAATTGGTCCCTTTGAAATTGGCTTGTAAAGAAAAGATTCCAGGTAATGAAGACACATGCTTAAAGATAAGCAGATGTTGCTATTCCAAGAATTGATTGAAAAATGAGCAAGATATGGGGATAAGATAATAAAGAATTGGTTTAAGATAGTCAGCTTTGATTGAAATGGTTTCATATGGTACATCAGTACGTTCGAGATAACTGTTGAAATAGACTTATCCAGAGGATCAGGTGATTGATATCATGGTTTTCAAAAATCAATAGATTAATTTTAATTCATAAAGCTCAGTGGCCAGAGCGGCTCCGTTGGTTCCAGGTTACCAATGGGAAAGAAATCTCCACAATGTTCTTGATCATTAGAATAATTCTTGTCCAGAATATCCCGTAGTTCGAATGAGGTTGGGTAAAGAGTTTCCAGAAGGTAGGTATCAGTTCATGAAAATCATTGAGCGTAGCAATAGCATGTCTTCAAGGGACCCAAAGTTCGGTGAAGCATCATCGAGTAGATTGCCTGGCATCAGCTTCAGGGAGGGATCATGGCTATCAGAAAGGAAATGAGGTTGGCTAATAAGGGAGATGAATTTAAAAAAAAAAAAAGAAAAAACACTATCCAATCTTTATATATGTATATTAAAAAAAAAAAGAATTTTGATAAAAATGCCAATGAAGAAGAATTTTGATTAATTTACCAGTCTTTAAAAACTTAACATAACAAAAACTCACCTACTCCCTATTCTGTCTTATACCAACCTCTCACTTTGCCTAGCCCACGCCATGAATATTTACAAATGAACCAGGCGAACCCAATCTCATCTGAGTACCTCAGGTATCGGCAGGCATAAGGCCAAACTGCGGCAACAAGCCGGTCTACGCTGTTAACTGTTGTTAACACTAAACAGATGAGTGGGTACGCCACTACAAATACAAAACATAAGAATGCACACCCTAGATATGCTAGGCAAAGTCTGCGAACCATTCTCTCGATAAAAGTCATCTCTGCCATTAGTCAATCTCAGTTCACGCAGCGATAGTTAATTCTAACAATGGGACACTTGCTTGGTTACAATTTCTTAACTCAATGGAAAATAGTATTTTTTAAATAAAATTGAATTTAACATATATTAGCTAAATAGAATAGATGTTTTGGTAGACATATTGACAACCTTATATAAAATGTTGTGTACCTTGTTAGTATTATTTCAGATTAAATCTTCAGAACCAATATTGTCCAGCAAAGGATAAATTACCTCTCTCTACAGGCTTCACTTTTAAAATTTTCAAAAATATTTTTTCATTAAAATAGTATAAAATATCTGAATATATAAAGACCTGAGTGAATTCAAAATCATACTATCTCTTAAAATTATTCTAGTAATAAAGCATGTTTTCTATCTCTCTCTACAGTAAATATGACATATTCTATAGCACAATAAAAGCGATCCTGTTTTTGTAAGAGTCTTCAAACAGGTTAACTCCTAGAATTAGAATAAAAAAGCTAATTTTAATCCAGCCTCAACTAAATTATTCTACCAATCTTATCCACCCCAGTTAGAGTAGATTCCAATTAGAAATCTTACGTGTTTATCTGTATTCATTCCCTTCACTTATAAAATCGTGTACCATATATGTCATTTTTCAGGATTTTAAAACACAAACGGTTGTTAATCCAAATATACAATTCATTCATTTTTTCGAAGTGATTGAGGAATAAAATTCGATTCTCTTGACCCTTGATTTTGAAATTCAAATTTTAAACGCTATCTGGTCAATTGCAAGAAATCAAGGAAAATCATTCCTTTGCAAAAATCTAAGTAGTAGAGTGACGGCTTCCTTCTATATTAAGCTGAAGCAACTTTTATGATATTCATTCAAATTCGTATAATATTTTTCAGAAATTTTGTTATTCTCTATTTTCATTATAGTTAATTGGTGGTATTATATAAAAGTTCTTAAAACTTATGTACCAATGTTTCTTTTAAGAACCTAAAAATTATCAAACCCCTCTACTACTACAATGATAAAATATTATCAGGGACTGGCTCTTCAGTGGTGAACTCTCCCAACTGATTCTCCATTTAAATATAAAAGTTTATCTTCTTAATTCACACACATATCTCTCTTTCTATTTATTCTGTATTTAACCATATAAACCTTATATGGACATTGTAATGAATCAGTTTCAATCTCAATCTCTCTCTCTCACTCAATATTTTAAACAATAAATCAAAATATCTCATTTTAATTCTAAGACAATAACACGTCATCTCTATGATAGCATGAAGATGGTCCAACCTTGGCGCTTATTGGTCCACACAACAACTTGCGCATCACTATATGATAGTTGTTGATTTGGTGTGTAATGACGAGTTGTAATGGCGTGTAGAGTTCGCATGAAACGAATGATGCACACGCGCAAATTAAATTTTGATTGTGCTCTGTATCGCATATATTTTTAAAATATTTTATTTGTTCTGTAGATAACTAAATTAATTTATATTTCTCCCTATATGTATAAAACTAAATAAAGCATATTTATTTTGCGTTGCTGAATCAGTCATTTTGACTAAGAAGGAAAGAAAGAGAAGACTTCAAACAAAAGACTATGAAACTGATGCCGTTTTTGATTCGAATCAACCAAGTTCTAAAACCTAAGTAACCAGAACATTTTTCTTATCATTTTCTCTCCCTCTAATATAAATGAAAATAGAAAGTATGGTTATTCTCAAGCTGTCCGGAACATATTATGCAAGCTGGAGTTTTCAGGTGAAACTCATTTTAATAGAATATGATTTTTAAGAGTTTTATTTAATCCCGGAGAGGCTAAGCCTGACCCAAATGATGTCCAAGCAACTAGGATTTACTTATCGCTGCTGGGAAAAGATTATGCCAAAATTTTCATCGGAATCGATAACTAACAACCACTATATGTTCAACATTTGAGTAGGCCTAAAGACGTTTGGCTTGAGCTGAAAAAGCTATACGAACCTAAGGATAGAAGTATCGTATCTTACAACTAAGAAGGCAGCGTTACTGCGAAAGACTGACTCAGAATAACAATAATTTAGAAATATATATGGGGAAAATGAATAACAATATAGTGATTGAATTAGCCTCAATTGGTAGCATCATGGTAGACGAAGACCTGGCAATGATTCTGTGTGAATTACCAGAAGACTGAGATGCATTTGTTTAGACAATATGTAACTTATGAAAAACAAAAAGACATCTCCTTATCGTGCAACTGAAAGTTTCTGATGGCTTGCGCCATCTATCGGAATAAATATAAACTATTCTCGTTGATTTTTTAATTATTGTTCATTTATTCCGATAGATGGCGCAAGCCATCAGCAACTTTCAGTTGCACGATAAGGAGATGCTTTTTGTTTTTCATAATTTATGCACCTTATCCAAGTACAATATCACATTTGTGCTATTTTTCAATATGTAACTTGTCAGAAACAAACTGAACAGCCGCTACAGGTAAAAGATAGTTGCTCGCAGAATACAAAAATGAAGGTATTCTAACTTACCTGAAGATATGAATGCCATGGCTGCTAATAATGCATAATCAAAATCTATTGAAAATAGAAAGGTATGCAAAGTAATGATGGTATGCTTCATATGTGGTAGTAAAGGACATTATGCAAATAAGTGCAGAAATAAATGGAGAGAAAAAGAACAAAAAGCAAAGTGGGTTAACCCGAATAAATTCAGATGGTAATTTTTTCGGGATGATATTAATCTACAAATATAAAGGTGGACACTCCCGTTAAAATAGATGGCGACTAGCTTTGACGTTTATTTTGACATGAAAGGCGAGCTTTGTCTTTGTAAATAATAAATGCGTAAGCATGTCAGTAACATGTAGAACTTTGCTTGGAGCCACTTCTGCGACTTAGATCATATATTCCAGTACCAAACAGCATTTGACTCCCAGCAGAGACTATTTAATGAGTCTATCATAATGTAATAGAAATTTGAGTACCGTCACTATTGCAAATGGCTCTTCAATAAAAGCTTGAGAAGGTGGTGCCATCAAGGCCAAGTTTGTAAGACACCGAGGAGATGTTATTTTTGTTGCCCTCAACTCGATGTAGGCTTCATAAATACGACACAGTATTCTTTAAGTACACCAAATGACAGAAAAAGGAAAGTTATTTTTAAAAAGAGTGCTTGCCACATTAGAGACATGAAGGGCAAGCTCTTGATAGAAAAAGGAAGGAAACTTTGTTTACTCTTCTACCTACAAACTACTCCATCTTCACAACCTGATCAAGATTATCGAATATTTATTGCATCTGAATACAAAAGTTACCTTCACTAGACCTTTGTCACAAAAGATTGGTGCATGTAAATATGGATACGAAAGTCAAAATGGTCAGAATCAGAGTGTGGAAGAACTTGATTGCAACGTGATAAAGTCAGAAAAGTACGAGGACGGCAAATACTGTCGCCTATCGTTCCCTTGGTACTTGCACAGGAAGGATGAGAAAATCATGGCTTTGGACTTTTTTGCAGGCAGATTTAATGGGACCACTTGATGTAGCGATCTGGGGAATAGCCAAGTATACATTGACTATTCTTGATGAGGCCACAAGATATGTGAGCGTATTTATCCTGAAAGAAACAAATCTGGAATTCTGAAAAAATCAAATAGTGGATTCAGGAATCCGAAAAACAACCAATAGAAATCTTAAAATAATAACATAGATAATTATTTGGAGATTTTCTAAAAAGAAGAAGACACTTTCTGCAAAAGCATTGGAGTTGTTTTTAGCACACCATGACATATACACTCCAACAAAATGGCTTGGTAGAAATAATGAATAGAAAACTTTCAGATCTAGTCAGTAGCACGATATGCGGCAGTGGTTTGCCAGAAGCATCCTGGGCAGAACTGACTTACACTGCTACCTATGTAATGAATAGGATGCTAACAGTCATAATGGCAACAATACGCCATCTGAGCTATGGATTGGGAAAAGGCCGAGCGTTTGACATCTGAAGGCTATTGGCAATTTACTCTAACACTACTAAGAAATTCCTAATTGAATAGAAGCCCATACTGAGGCAACCTTGTTGACATGCCATTAGGAAACATGGGTCCGAGTATGGATACTCGAGTTAATAAAGGTTGTGGAATCTCGGGACTGTGTCTTCGAAGAGAACAGTCTATCAAAGGATGACAGCAGTCGAGAGCTGCTTACATTAGTTGAGCAGTACAGTTATAGGACTCATTAAGAAACTGAAGATGATCCTGAGTCAATGAGAGGCCAATAGAAAAGAACAAACATACTGAGGATTACATTAGTGATATCGGAGATCAGAAAGTAAAGTTACTATAAACTTCACTTAGTCCGTTATCATCTTATGACTTTGAAAAGCCGTGTAAAAGCCTACAGATCGATTGAAATGTGCTATGTTCAAGCGCTCTAGATTCTAAGTTCCGAATTGTTCTTCGAATAAGCAAGAGATCACTTCAAGGGGGAGATTGATGGCATGAAAATGACGCGCAACGCACCCTTAGCGCTAATTGGTCCATACAGCAACTTGCATGTTAATATATAATAATGTGTGTTAAGTCTCGCCATACGTTTTTTTTTTTACCCCTCTGTAAATACTTGAACTAATGTTTCTTCTATGTAAAGGTAAAGAGAGCATATTTAGTTTGTGTCACTGAGCCAGTCGTTTTTACTGAGAAGAAAAGTAAGGAAATACTTAAAACAATCCAAATATAAGAACTAAAAGTTTTTGAGATCAGAATTTATCTTGGTCAAATAAAACATACTTTAAATTGTCCTTACTCTGATTGAATGTTGAGTGGTCTTGTCTAACCAGTGTCAAACCTTTCCAGCGGCTTTGTCAATTACTGCTTTTCATATAGCTATTGTATTGTATCGAACAATTATGCTCATATATGTGATAGTTTAGAGTTGAATCTTGTTATGATACCATATAATAATTAAAGGGAAAGACTCTTCTAGTAAGGTATATCAATCAGGGAGGATCAGAAGATGAGTTTCTTTTATTGATTGAATGCTACGAGCTTTCGGGCAAAAGCCCTTCAAAAGGGCTTTTGCCCGAAAGCTCGTAGCATTCAATCAATAAAAGAAACTCATCTTCTGATCCTCCCTAATTGATATATAATAATTAATTAATTATTAATTAACAATCAATTAATGGATATGAGCTTCTAGAGAACTGTAGAATTACATATGAATATTTACATCGAGAAATGTGCTCCTCCATAAATAATTCAGACAAGAGGTTAGTAGGTATAAATTAAATATATACAAAAGGCAAATTGTATAAGAGGCAAAAAACTTTATTCTTTTATAAGAAATAAAACTATTAAAACAAATGGTTTTTCAAAAAATAACTTTCAACTGTCCTCATTGCGATGGAGAATAAAGAAGGGGCATGGCTTAATAGTGGTTAACATTCCCAGTGTTTTCGCCAATTAACGCTTACATGGCTCTTATTCTATGTGGACAATTTAGATAGTTTATAAGATGACGTAGTCTCAAGAGAATATTGCACTAAATACTAAAGGGGATCTGTCAACATCAGATTGTTTCAGGTCCTGAAAGTTAAATCTACTCTCAAACTATACAATAGATTGAAGTAAGCCCTAGGGACAGCCCTTGAACATGTTAACTCGATTTGAAAGCAAAATGAAGTTATTCTTGGTATAATACAGAACGAGGGACCACAATAAACGTTTATTCATATTCTCCTTTATTGAAGCTATTTTGAACCAGAAAAATAGTTCGAAATAAAAGGTTTGTTCTCCAAAAAGAGTAATTCTGCTCCATGATAACGCTGGACATGATATGGATCAAAATTATCCGAGCTTCACAGGACTTTAAGGTATTATCACCTCCTCCATACTCTCCTGAACTTTTATTAAGTCGTCATTAGATCATTGGACTTCTTGAATTAATTTCATTCATCATTTGATTTCAGAAATACTCAAAATAAATAGCGGTGCGTATCTATTAGAAGAGGCTTCAAAGTCATCTATCAATGGGGAAATATATTTAATCCCTTAAATATGGCAAATGTGTATGAATGCAGAAAGTGAATACTTACTAGAAAGTTTTTTAAAATTTCGCTTGCAATTATGGATTATTTACAAAATTATTATTTTCTTTTGAATGACCTTCGTATAGAGTGCACAAACTTATATTAAGATTTATTCCTATACAATAGTTTACTTAGATAAGAATTTATTGTGCAATGAATATTGAAGAATTTGTGGAATTACTGATATCTCTCAGAAAAGCCTGTCTTTGTTCCTTAACATTATAGGGTTTGGAGCTTACATCTTCTACTTCAGATAATTTTATAAGTTCAGGGTGTTGAGATCTGGTGAACATGGTGGTGGCCTGTCCACAGGTCCTCTTTCTCTATATCCTATATCTTGATAGGAGAATGAAGGTCCCATTCAGCTTAATTTATATGTGTATAACCACAATGTAAATTTATTATTATTCATACTTAACTAATTATAGACATAAATTTAGGTGAGTTAAAATTGAATTTTATGAAAAACTCGTTTATAATAAAGGATTTTATTATTCTTCTACCAAATGATGAGTTGTAGAAAAGGAAGATATTAAAGAGAGAAGTGATAATGTACATTTCCATTATATCTCGGCTTGGTCCCTTTAAGTGAGATCGTAGGAGAAAGATGCCAGGCAGTGAAGGAACATGTTTAGAGCTAGTTTCGATTTCAAGATGACATAGAGAGATGAGGTTGAGCATGGGCAAGTTGTGCTGTTCAGATAGTTGAGCGTTGGTTCAAGAGAGTCAGCTTTTATATAAGTTGTCTTTGATGAGACATTAAAATATTGGTTCCTTTTGAAGATAGCTTGTGGGAAAAGGTTGAAAGGTATTGAAGACACGTGCTGAAGGAGAATCGGAAGTTACTATTCCAAGATGATGATAGAAAAATGAGTAAGATATAGGGTTCAGATAGTTGGATGCTGGTTTAAGAAAGTCCAAATTAATCCAAGTTTCTCTTGCAGAATTTCAGCAAGTTGGATGTAAGCGTTGAAGTAGACTTCATCCAGGGATTCAAGTAATTCATGATTTCCAAAAAGTGGGAGATGAACGTGGATTGAAGAGGCTCAATGGTCAAAGAGGCTGCGTTGATTAGAGAAAAACCAAAAGGCAAGAGATCACCGTGATTTTCTTCATCATTAGAAAGTTTCATGTCCAGAAAGCCTCGAAGATCTTCTCAAAGTCTGGTTCAGAGTTTCCAGAAGGCAGGGATAGAACGCGGCAATAGCTTGTCTTCAAGGGACCCAGAGTTCTAAGGAGCATCATGAGAGCAGAGACTGCCTGGCATCAGCTTCAGGAAGGGATCATGACCATCAGAAAGGAAGTGAGGTTGACTAATAAGGGAGATGAATTTTGAAAAAAAAAAAAACTAGCCAATCTTTAAATAAAATAGAATTTTGAAACATAAATGCCAATGCAAACAGAATTTTGATTAATATTGCCAATCCTTAAAACCTAACAACACATCTCACCTATTACCTATTCTGCCTTATACCATCCTTTCACTTTGCCTAGCCCACGCCATAATAATTTACAACAGAACCAGGCGAACCCAATCTCGTCTGAGTACCTAAAGTACTGGAAGGCATAAGGCCAAATGGTGGCGATCAGCCGGCTAACCACGTCAACTGCTGTTGACAACAAACAGACGAGTGGGTACACCACTATAAAAACAAAACATGAAAATGCACTCCCTAGATACGCTAGGCAAAGTCTGTTAAACACTCTCTTGATAATATCCATCTCAGTCATTCGTCAATGTCACTTCCAAACAGCGATAGTCTATTGTAACAATGAAACACTTGCTTGGTTACACTTTCCTTAATTCTTTTCTTTTTGAAAATAATTATATTTGAATTTGATAAAATAGAATACTAATAATTTACAAAATACAATAGGTATGGGGAATCTTTTTTTATCCATTTGAATTTCACAGACATTATCTTGTAGTAATATTTCAGAATTATTCTTTTCACACAGCACCAAAACTTATCAGGCAAAAATAAAGCTTGTATCTATATTTATATGTCTATTTGAATTTGAAAATTTTAGGCTTTGTTCATCAAATTAAAGGGGGGGGGGGCTCACACATAAAATTAAACATTATAAAACTCATTTCAATGTTTCACAAGTTTATAAAAAATTGTCGCGAAGAAAAATAATCAAATAGGCTTACGAATTACTTTAAATATTTATTTAATTATTTATATGAGAGATTATAAATATAAAATAAAAGTTACTATGTACATGAGCCAAATTGACCAAACAATTACAGCAAAAGGGGAGAACTGAGTTTTTTTTTCGCTTCCACGTGGCGCCACTGTTTTCCCTGACCGAATAAGTCCAGTCAAGATAAGAAGGAATACCAGGAAACTCTGTCCTCCTGACACTATAAACAAATACAACATGAATATCAATTTCTAAATTCTTCTCTAAAAGAATTCAATTTTTAAAAAGAAATTCAAAAGTTCAAACATTGGATATATATTGAGACGTTACAAAAAACAATTTTCAATTGTACATAATTTCCTTTAAAATGTTATTTTAATTTTTCATATGTTTATTTTCATTTTTATTTTCCATTCATTAAAAGTCAATGATGTACATACTAAATTAGTAAAAACTCAATAAAAACGATATGTAAAAATATACATAAACAAATGGCTTGTAAAAGAAAGCAGCAATAAATGAGTTTAGGCAAAATGTCTATTTCATTAACAAACATTTCACTTTTAAAATAATAAACTTTAAAAATAAAGTTTTACTAAACTAAAATTAGCGTTTTAAAAATAAAAACGTGGCATTTGGCGCAGTCGAAAAGGATACGAAAAAAAAAAATGGCGGAAAATCCAAACAACCGGTTGCAAAAATTCAACGGCTCGAAGTCGGCAATTAGGCCTGAGTCATGGATCAAATTATATGATTTTGAAAATAATTCTTTAAAAGAAGATGAAAAAATCAAAAATCTTATGTACTACTTGACTGATTCAGCACTTGAATGGTATGCGACGAG
>CP092867.1:38039952-38088755 GCA_030710605.1 Cordylochernes scorpioides | reverse complement strand
TCTGATAAGTTTTGGTGCTGTGTGAAAAGAATAATTCTGAAATAATACTAAGATAATGTCTGTGAAATTCAAATGGATAAAAAAAAGATTCCCCATACCTATTGTATTTTGTAATTTATTAGTATTCTATTTTTTAAAGTTCAAATATAATTATTTTTCAAAAAGAAAAGAATTAAGGGAAGTGTAACCAAGCAAGTGTACCATTGTTACATTTGACTATCGCTGTTTGGAAGTGACATTGACGAATGACTGAGATGGATATTATCAAGAGAGTGTTTATCAGACTTTGCCTAGCGTATCTAGGGAGTGCATTTTCATGTTTTGTCTTTATAGTGGTGTACCCACTCGTCTGTTTGTTGTCAACTGCAGTTGACGTGGTTAGCCGGCTGATCGCCACCATTTGGCCTTATGCCTTCCAGTACTTTAGGTACTCAGACGAGATTGGGTTCGCCTGGTTCTGTTGTAAATTATTATGGCGTGGGCTAGGCAAAGTGAGAGGCTGGAATAAGACTGAATAGGGAATAGGTGAGATGTGTTGCTAGGTTTTTAAGGATTGGCAATATAATCAAAATTATGTTATCATTGGCATTTTTGTTTCAAAATTCTATTTTATTTTAAAGATTGGCTAGTGTTTTATTTTATTTTTTTTTTCAAAATTCATCTCCCTTATTAGTCAACCTCACTTCCTTTCTGATGGCCATGATCCCTCCCTGAAGCTGATGCCAGGCAGTCTGCTCTCATGATGCTCCTTAGAACTCTGGGTCCCTTGAAGACAAGCTATTGCCGCGTTCTATCCCTGCCTTCTGGAAACTCTGAACCCAGACTTTGAGAAGATCTTCGAGGCTTTCTGGACATGAAACTTTCTAATGATGAAGAAAATCACGGTGATCTCTTGCCTTTTGGTCTTTCTCTAATCAACGCAGCCTCTTTGACCACTGAGCCTCTTCAATCCACGTTCATCTCCCCCTTTTTGGAAATCATTAATTACTTGAATCCCTGGATGAAGTCTACTTCAACGCTTACATCCAACTTGCTGAAATTCTGCAAGAGAAATTTGGATTAATTTGGACTTTCTTCAACCAGAATCCAACTATCTCAACCCCACATCTTGCTTTTTTTTCTATCATCATCTTGGAATAGTAACTTCCGATTCTCCTTCAGCATGTGCCTTTAATACCTTTCAACCTTTCCCACAAGCTATCTTCAAAGGGACCAATCTGATCATATCTCACCAAAGACAACTTATATGAAAGCTGGTTCTCTTGAACCAACGTTCAACTAACTGAGCAGCACAACTTGCTCATGCCCAACCTCATCTTTCTATGTTATCTTGAAATCGAAACTAGCTCTAAACATGTTCCTTCACTGCCTGGCATCTTTCTCTTACGATTTCGTTTAAAGGGACCAAGCCGAGATATAATGGAGATGGACATTATCACTTCTCTCTTAATATCTTCTTTTTCTACAACTCATCATTTGGTAGAAGAAGAATAAAAATAGTTATTATAAAAAAGAATATTTTTACAATTTTCCATTTTACTTCACCTATATTTACCTATAATTAGTTAAGTATGAGTAATAATAAATTCACATTGTGGTTATACACATATACAACGTGTTAAATAGGACCTTCATTCTCCTATCGAGATATAGGGGGTAGGAAAAGAGGACAGGCCACCACCATGTTGACCAGACCTCGTCCCCCTAAACTTATAATATTGTAACATAGTATTTATTAATTTTATTTATGTAATGTAGTATTTCTTAATTTTATTATTTTTTATTTAACAGAGTGGGTCATTTTTATGTTTTATATCTTGCCACTCTGTAAATTTCCCTCGTGGCTTATCTTTTGTTTACCTTTGATAGTTTGTCCTTCCCTGAAATAAATTGTTGTTTCCTCCTGAAGTTTTTGTCTTCCCTAATTTTCCACGTGGCATTTTGGTGGAGATGCTGGGTAAGTTAGGGAAGACAAACTGAAGATCGCCGAGAAGACCTTGAAGCCATGGGTGCTGTGATCTACATTTTCGGAGACTGACTCCAGGATTCCACCGCCGTGCTAAAGCCAAGACTTCCCTCCAAGATGACGATGTCCCTATAGACGATACGACGACAAAGCGCTCTTCACGCCGCAAGAAAAAGGACGCAAAGGTACTAGGAACAAAGTTCCAAGACTTCGATGGAATCCTTGGCAGAAGCACGTCAAATCCACGTCAGTATCTACAATAATTGCTAGCTGTGGGTCACAGCTCCCATAGGGAAGAAGCTATGTAACATAGTATTTATTAATTTTATTTATGTAATGTAGTATTTCTTAATTTTATTATTTTTCATTTAACAGAGTGGTCATTTTTATGTTTTATATCTTGCCACTCTGTAAATTTCCCTCGTGGCTTATCTTTTGTTTACCTTTGATAGTTTGTCCTTCCCTGAAATAAATTGTTGTTTCCTCCTGAAGTTTTTGTCTTCCCTAATTTTCCACGTGGCAATATTATCTGAAGTAGAAGTATGTAAGCTCCAAGCAATATAATGCCGAGGAACAAAGACAGGCTTTTCAGAGAGTTATCAGTAATTCCACAATTTCTCCATTCTTCATTGCACAATAAATTCATATCTAAGTAAACTATTGTATAGGAATAAATCTTAATATAAGTTTGTGCACTTTATACGAAGGTCATTCAAAAGAAAATAATACTTTTGTAAATACTCCATATTAGAATTATAATCCTCTGTATCAATTAGAATTAATAAAATATAAATTAAATAAATCAAATACTCCATATATTCAAGCGAAAATTTAAAAATACTTTCTAGTAAGTATTCACCCCATGCATTTGTACACATTTTCCATCTTTGAGGGATTTAATATATTTCTCATTGAAAGATGACTTTGAAGCTTCTTTTAATAGATATTCATCTCTATTTCCTTAGTGTTTCTGAAATCAAATGACGATTGAAATAATTTTAAGGAATCTAATGATCTAATGACGACTTAGTAAAAGTTCGGGGGAGTATAGAGAGGTGATAATACCTTGAAGTCCTGTGAAGTTTGGACCCTTTTTATCCGCTTGATGTAGAGCTTTCTCTAATAACGTATTATTTATACTTAATAACTTAATATTTAATAACTATTTTTCTGGTTCAATGTATTTCCAATAAATGAGAATATGAATCAACATTCATTGTGGTCCTTCGTTTAGTATCATCTAAAGAATAACTTCATTTTGCTTTAAAATGGGTTAACATGTTCAAGGGCTGTCCCTGGGCTTACTTCATTCTATTATATAATTTGAGATTAGATTTAACTTTCAGGACGTGAAACAATCTGGAATAGTAACTTTCAATTTTTGTTCCATCGTAAAATCGCCGCAGTGCTAGGTGTAACCTTTAAATAAATTAGAATGGCCTTGGCGCGCGCGCACGTACCGCCTCGATATTGGTACCGACCGTGTTGCCCGATATTTTTTATATAATAAACAGTCAAATTTATTTACATTTTTTATTTTTTTATTTTTATGAACCCAGTCCGGGAACTTATGGGGCATACCTTGTATTTATGTGTAATTCTACAATTCTATAGAAGCTCATGTCCATTAATTAATTGTTAATTAAAAATTAATTTATTATTATGGCATCATAACAAGATTCAACTCTAAACTATCACATATATGAGCAGAATTGTTCAACACAATACAAATACTATGAGAATCAGTAATTGGAGGAACCGCTGGAAGGGTTTGCCGCTGGTTAGGCAAGACCACCCAAGATTTTCCATCGCAGTAAGGACAGTTTAAATTTTGTGTCATTCGAACAAGATAAATTCTGGTCTCAATAATTTTAGTTCTTATATGTAGATTGTTTTAAGTCTTTTCTTACTTTTGACTTTTGACCATTTTGACCATTTTGACTTTTGTATCCATATTTACATGCACCAATCTTTTGTGCCAAAGGTCCAGTGAAGGTAACTTCTTGTATTCAGATGCAATAAAATACTCGATAATCAAGTTGTGAAGATGGAGTATTTTGTAGGTAGAAGAGTATACAAAAGTTTCCTTCCTTTTTCTATCAAGGGCATCCCCTTCATGTCTATAATGTGGGGGAAAAGTCTTTTTTTTTTAAACAACTTTAAATGATCTACCATTTGAAGCACTTAAAGACTTTTGTGTCTTATTTATGAAACATATGTCGCGTTCTGGACAACAAAATTAACATCTCCTTGATGTCCTACAATCTTGGTCTTGATAGCACCAAATCCACAAACCTTTGTTGAAGAGACATTTTCAATAGTGACGGTACTCAAATTTCTATTACATTATTGTAGACTCATGAAATAGTCTCTGCTGGGGGAGTCAAATGCTGTTTGGTACTGGAATCTATGATCTAAATCTCAGAAGTGGCTTCAAGCAAAGTTCTACATGTTACTGACATGCTACGCATTTATTCTGTACAAAGGCAAAGGTCACCTCTCCTGTCAAAATAAACGTCAAAGTTAGACGCCATCTATTTTGACGGGAGTGTCTACCTTTATCTTTGTAGATTAATATCCTTCCGGAAAAATTACCATCTGAATTTATTCTTGTTAAACCACTTTGGTTTTTGTTCTTTTCCCTCCATTTATTGCTGTACTTATTTGCATAATGTCCTTTACTACCACATTTGAAGTATACCATCATTACTTTGCATACCTTTCTAGTTTCAATAGATTTTGATTATGCAGTATCAGAAGCCATGGCATTCATATCTTCAGGTAAGTTAGAATACCTTATTTTTTGTCTTCTGTGAGCAGCTATCTTTTAACTGTAGCGGCTGTTCAGTTCGTTTCTGACAAGTTACATATTGAAAAAAATAGCACAAATGTGATATTGTACTTGGATAAGGTGCATAAATTATGAAAAACAAAAAAGAACCTCCTTGCGCCATCTATCAGAATAAATAAACGAGAACTAAAAATCAACGAAAATAGTTGATATTTATTCCGAAGATGGCGCAAGCTATCAGAAACTTTCAGTTGCACGATAAGGTGATGTCTTTTTGTTTTTCATAAGTTACATATTGTCTAAACAAATGCATCTCAGTCTTCTGGTAATTCACACAGAATCATTTCCAGGTCTTCGTCTACTATGATGCTGCCAATTGAGGCTAATTCATTCACTATATAGTTGTTCATTTTCCCCGTATATATTTCTAAATTATTGTTATGCTGAGTCAGTCTTTCTCAGTAACATTGCCTTCTTAGTTGTAAGATACGATACTTCCATCTTTAGGTTCGTATATTTTTTCAGCTCAAGCCAAATAGCTTTAGACCTATTCAGCTGTTGAACATGTAGTTGTTGTTAGTTATCGATTCCGAAGTAAATATTTGCATAAGCTTTTCCTAGCCGAGATAAGTTAATCCTAGTTGCTTGGACTTCATTTGGGTCGGCTTAGCCTCTCTGGGATTAAAAAAAAATCTTAAAAATCATATTCTATTAAAATAAGTTTGACCTGAAAACTCCAGCTTGCATAATTGGCACCGTACAGCTTGGTAATAACCATATTCTCTATTTTCATTTATTTCAGAGACAGTGAGAGAGAAAATGACAAGAAAAATGTCCTGGTTAAATACGTTTTAGAACTTGGTGATTTAAATAAAAACAGCATCAGTTTCATAGTCTTTTGTTTGAAGTCTTCTTTTACTTTCTTTCTTAGTAAAGCGACAGGCTCAGCAAAACAAAATAAATATGCTTCATTTAGTTTTACATATAGGGGAAAATATAAATTAATTTAGTTATCTACAGAAAACATAAAATATTTTAAAAACGTATGCGAGATGGAATACCATCAAAATTTATTTATACCGCGTGCACCTTCATTTTATGCGAACTCTACACGCTATTACAACTCGCCATTATACAGCAAAGCAACAGCTATCATATAGTGATGCCTACGTTGTTGTGTGAACCAATCAGCGCCAAGGTTGGGCCATCTTCATGATATCATAGAGATGACGCGTTATTGTCTTAGAATTAAAATTAGATGATTAATTGTTTAAAATATTGAGTGTGAGAGAGAGAGAGAGATGTGTGTGTGAATTAAGAAGATAAACATTTATATTTAAATCGAGAATCAGATGGGAAAGTTCACCACTGAAGAGCCAGTCCCTGATAATATTTTATCATTGTAGTAGTAGAGGGGTTTAAGCATTTTTTAGGTTTGTAAATAAAACATTCGCACATAATTTGTTCTCAGTTTTAAGTGAACTTTTATGTAATACCATGAATTAACTATAATGAAAATAGAAAAAAAAAATTCCAAATAATATTATTCGAATTTGAATGAATATCATAAAAGTTGCTTCAGCTCAATATAGAAGGAAGCCGTCACTCTACTACTTAGATTTTTGCAAAGGAATGATTTTCCTTTAATTCTTGCAATTGACCAGATAGCGTTTAAAATTTGAATTTCAAAATCAATGGTCAAGAGAATCGAAATTTATTCCTCAATCACTTCGAAAAAATGAATGAATTGTATATTTGGATTAACAACCGTTTGTGTTTTAAAATCCTGAAAAATGACATATATGGTACACGATTTTATAAGTGAAGGGAATGAATACAGATAAACACGTGAGATTTCTAATTGGATTCTACTCTAACTGGGGTGGATAAGATTGGTAGATTAATTTAGTTGAGGCTTGATTAAAATTAGCTTTTTTTATTCTAATTCTAGGAGTTAACCTGTTTGAAGACTCTTACAAAAACAGGATCGCTTTTATTGTGCTATAGAATATGTCATATTTACTGTAGAGAGAGAGAGAAAAGATGATTTATTACTAGAATAATTTTAGAGATAGTATGATTTTGAATCCACTCAGGTCTTTATAGATTCAGATATTTTATACTGTTTTAATGAAAAAAAATTGAAGATTTTCAAAGTGAAGCCTGTAGAGAGAGGTAATTTATCCTTTGCTGGACAATATTGGTTCTGAAGATTTAATCTGAAATAATACTAGCAAGGTACACAACATTTTATATAAGGTTGATAATATGTCTACAAAAATATGTTTTCTATTTAGCTAAAATATGTTATATTTAATTTTATTAAAAAATACTTTTATTCCATTGAGTTAAGAAATTGTAACCAAGCAAGTGTCCCATTGTTACATTTAACTATCGCTGCGTGAACTGAGATTGACTAATGGCAGAGATGACTTTTATCGAGAGTATGGTTCGCAGACTTTGCCTAGCATATCTAGGGTGTGCATTCTTATGTTTTGTATTTGTAGTGGCGTACCCACTCATCTGTTTAGTGTTAACAACAGTTAACAGCGTAGACCGGCTTGTTGCCGTAGTTTGGCCTTATGCCTGCCGTTACCTGAGGTACTCAGATGAGATTGGGTTCGCCTGGTTTATTTGTAAATATTCATGGCGTGGGCTAGGCAAAGTGAGAGGTTGGTATAGGACAGAATAGGGAGTAGGTGAGATTTGTTATGTTAAGTTTTTAAAGATTGGTAAATTAATCAAAATTCTTCTTCATTGGCATTTTTATCAAAATTCTTTTTTATTATATATATATAAAGATTGGCTAGTGTTTTTTCTTTTTTTTTCAAAATTCATCTCCCTTATTAGACAACCTCATTTCCTTTCTGATGGCCATGATCCCTCCCTGAAGCTGATGCCAGGCAATCTACTCGATGATGCTTCCCCGATCTCTGGGTCCCTTGAAGACAAGCTATTTACGCGTCCTATGATTATCTGGAACCTTCTGGAAACCTTTCACCCAATCCCATACGAACTACGGGATAGTCTGGACAAGAATTATTCTAATGATCAAGAACATTGTGGAGATCTCTTGCCCATTGGTAACCTGGAACCAGCTGAGCCGCTCTCACCACTGAGGTTTCTAAATTAAAACTCATCTATTGATTTTTGAAAACTATGATTTCAATCACCTGATCCTCTGGATAAGTCCTTTCCAACAGTTAGATCCAACCTACTGATGTACCATATGAAACAATTTCAATCAAAGCTGACTATCTTAACCAATTCTTTAATATATATATATATATATATATATATATATATATATATATATCCCCCACATTTTGATCATTTTCAATCAACTACTTGGAATAGCAACCCCTGCTTATCTTTCAGCATGCGTCTTCATTACCTGGAATCTTTCCTTACAAGCCAATTTCAAAGGGACCAATTTACCCACTTCTATTAAAGGCAAAACCATGATAATATCTGACTTTTAAACCATCATCCTACTATTTCAGCCTCACAACCTGCTCATCCTAACCATCTTCCTCCATCATTCTGGAATATAAACTCCTTATTCTCTCTCACCATGTACCGTCAATGCCTGGCATCTTTCCTCCACAAGCTCGCTTCAAAGGGACCAACTCGAGACAATGGAAATGACCATTCTCCCTCCAATCCTATTCAATATCTTCCCTCCCTTGAAAGATCATTTTGCAGTTGAAGAATAAAATCATTTGTTGCAATGCGAGTTTCCTATAAAAATTATATCAACACTCACACAAATACATTTACGTATAATAAGTTCAGTAGGGAGTAATAAATTTACTAGATTATATATAAATAAACTATTAAACGGGTTCTTATATCTCACAAAGTTAGAGGAGATAGGAAGAAGAGGACTTGTCAACTGGCCATCACTTTGATCTGAAGTAAAGATGTAATATCCCGATTGTGTATTGAAAAACCTAAGTAGGTCATTCAGAGAGAGATCCCTTTAATTCCACAATATTAATTCTACATCACCTTACACAATCAATCCTCATAAATACAACAACAAAAACCTTTATTAAGACACTATTGTCTTACAAGGGGATTCCCCTAAAAGGTTATATATGTACATGAGTGAGGAGGAAAAGCAATTTAGAGGGGAGGGGGAGCAATCAGCCGTTGTCTGTGGAGTTGAGCACTTCTTCCCTCATTTTATCAATTGACTTGAAAATTTTTAAATATTTATAAACAAATGTTTTATTTATCCAGCAGGAGAGTAGCAAAAATTTTATATACATGTTGTTCATTATAGTGAGTTAGCCCAGAAATTAGGCGAATTTCCAGTCTCTTTTCCGTAGGAATGGGCAATGGAATACGAGCGTAGATAATGGACCAAATTGTCTTAGATGCCAGCTTTGCAGAAGTAGCAATTTAAAAGGTCGTTGTTCCCTAATCCCATGATATCCTCGGGGAAAAATAGCGATCTCATAAATATAAAATTCGTTATGTTTTTATTTTTACAATAACATTTTATATTAAAATTCGAAATCATTCAGTACGAAATTTTCTAGTTTCAAATAAACAAACTTCATAATATCCTTACTGCAATGAATAAATATTAAGAGGGACCCCTGGCTCATCAATGGACTCTCAGAAGTTTCACCCGTTTAATATGTTCTAGTATTGTAATAGGATATTCCCTTATAAATCGGGTAGGACTCCTACATCCAACACAAAATACATATAATAACGAATAGATTCAAAAAGGATAAGTTTCTTTATTTGAAAAATCATTCGAGCTTTCGGGCGCAAGCTGCCCTTCTACAGGAATATTATATACAATTTCAAGTAATCATGTATTTACAGTTATATATATTTTATTTAAATGGTTCCTCGCTTTAGTCTTGTATAGCGTGAGTGGATCACATGCCCGCGTGATTTAGTTTAAATCAAAGAAAAGCCTTGATAAAGAGAGGCGTATTGCCCCTAGAAATACCAGCTGATCAATAATTTATATCCAGTATATGCCATGTCATATTAGTCAATTGGTTGATATTATTATATTCAAGATTTTTAAGTGGTGTGATGAAGAGAAATCGGATAATTCTATTTTAGGTTTTGGGACCAGCCTATCATATGTCTCTGGGATATCTATGTGTCTATTTATGCTATTATATTTTGATGAAATCAGTGCTTCCAGTATTAATCTTTTGTATTTACTATTTATGTTTGTATAATGAATATTAGGGTTTGCTAGGTTGAAATCGTGATCCGTGTTTCTAATATGTTGTACTATTAGAGTCCAAAAACTAAAATAGAATTATCCGATTTCTCTTCATCACACCACTTAAAAATATTGAATATAATAATATCAACCAATTGACTAATATGACATGGCATATACTGGATATAAATTATTGATCAGCTGGTATTTCTAGGGGCAATACGCCTCTCTTTATCAAGGCTTTTCTTTGATTTAAACTAAATCACGCGGGCATGTGATCCACTCACGCTATACAAGACTAAAGCGAGGAACCATTTAAATAAAATATATATAACTGTAAATACATTATTACTTGAAATTGTATATAATATTCCTGTAGAAGGGCAGCTTGCGCCCGAAAGCTCGAATGATTTTTCAAATAAAGACACTTATCCTTTTTGAATCTATTCGTTATTATAATTATTGAAAGGAATTTTCGTCTTAAAACAAAATACATATGTTCATAAATGGACACAAATAAACACTATACGAACATGATGCCTGTAAGCTCTCACCTCGTCACCAGGCTGCATGTATCACATAGATTGACTTTGTCCATTTAAACACTTTATCTGAGTGTGAAAAATAGCCGGGGATATGAAGGGGATGTGATAATACTTTAAAGCCTATATCTTGTGGATTTTAAAGCGTTTTGATCTGATCGTTATCATGGTGCATGTACCACAAGAGAAAATTTTATCAATTCGGACCTTCTTCAATCAGCATCCAACTATCTGAGCTCCACATCTTGCTTATCATTCTATCATTATTTTGGAATAGTAATTCCTGATTTTCTTTCAGCATGTGCCTTCAATGCCTCTAAGCTTCACCCCGCACTTTAGATTGAAGGGAACCAATCTGCTCATTTTACACCAAAGACAACCTTTAAAATTGGCTTTATTGTACCACCCTCAACTATATGAGCAGCACAACTTGCTCATGCACACCTTCATCCTTTTTATCATACTTTTGAATTAGAAACGCTTACATCGCTTTCAACATGTTCCTTCAATATCTGGCATCTTTCTCTTATGATCTAGTTTAAAAGGACCGAAGCCGCGATTATGAAAATTAATATTATCACTTCTCTTTTCAATATCTTTCTTTTCTTTATCATTTGGTAGGAATATAATAAAATCATATATTGTAATAACAGTTTTCTACAGAATTAAATTTTTAACTCGTCTAAATATACCTAAATTTAAGTAGAGGTGATATCTTCACATTGATTACATATAACTTAATTTAAATTGGACCCTCTTATTCTCTATGGAGAAAGAGGAAGTAGGAAATAGATAACCTGTTGATTGACCATCAGGGTGTCGGACTTCAACCCCCTTGACTAATCTGAATTAGAATATGTAAGCTCTTCAAAACTATAACGCTTAGAAACAAAGACAGGCCATTCTGAGATTATATATCAGTAATTCTCCAAAATCCAATTTTCTATATACACACACAAAACCTTTATTAAAAACAATTCGCATACAGAATCTCATTTCTCATTGCTGGCTTGCAACAATATCCCCGGAGAGAAAACGATGTGAACTTCTTTTTTCCTGCTTACTGCTTTGTAAAAGTTGTACAGGGACAGAAATAGAGAAGAAGAAGAGAGAGCAACTATTCGACTTGATATGACGCTGGTTGAACTACTTTGCACTGAGGTAAGTTGGCTGTCGTTTACTTTTGAGAATAGTTTCTCTCTTGCTTTGCTAATTAATACTGGCATTCAAAGATGTAAGGAGATATTTCAATTTCTATTTTTTCTTTGCAAAGATGGCATACTGTATCCCCCTCACTGAAGATTTTGGTATGGTTTTCCTGAAAAACCTAATGTAGTATTCTCTGTTGTGCAATATAGCGTTTTACTGGAAATGGAAGCTCACTTCCTCCAAACTTTCCTCAAACCGCATTAATAGCATTTAGCGACTTTAAAAAAAAAAAAAGTTGCGCCGCCTGTTGAGTTTGAAGTTGTCAGCTGGTAACCCAAATCCGTGTATTTAGCTATTGTAATGAGTTTTCCCCAGAATCAAACGTCAGAGCGAGCCAGTCGGCCTTAATTTCTAAACACCATAACCTTTGATTTATTTTGATTCAAAGTTGTGAATTTTTTTTCGAAATATTTTCTGAGTAAATCAATCTTTATCTGAAGATTTATTTTGGTTTCTCCAAAAAGCACAATATCGTCTGAGAACAGAAGGTGCTTAGATAATTCGGTAAATAGATACTTGGCATGTCTACATCATCAAATAAAGAAACTAGGTCGCTTAGAAAAATGATTAATAAGTAAGGTGTTAATGGTTCACCCTGTAGGACTAAGGATTGTATTTTTATAAATTCCGGAAGTGAGCCGTTCCATCTAACTGTTGCTGACATTTGAGTATAATAGCTCTGTATGAGGCTGATGAAACGGTCACTCAAACCATAAGCTGCCAACTTTTCCCAAAAAAGAAGGTGTCGTACAGTATCAAAGACATTATTGATATCCACAAAAAAAAACGTATAACTTCCCTTTTGCGGCTCAGCGTCATTTGAATCAGTGAGGTAAGTGTAAGATATGGTCTTGACAAAAATATCACCTTCTGAAGGCCGCTTGATTTTCCGCCAATATACCCCGAGGTAAACCTGATGGCAGAGATTATGGATTTCCTGGATGTAGAATTCACAGGTTTTTTCAGTCTTTTGAGTTCTTGACTTAAAAACTTCCGTGCGTCAGGCAGTGTCTTCTTGTAATCCAAACATCCCGCAGGAGCCGTCCTCAAAACTTCTCCATGAGATGAAGGATTCGTCATTATGATCGTGCCATCTTCCAACAGGTTCAGTCAGTAGAGGACCATATTGACAAGCTTCATTGTCTCGTCCCATCTGTTGTGCATACTCCGCTCTTATCTAGAACTCCTTCAACCACTGTCCAGGATGTATATTTCTGTCACCAGAAAAGTCAGTTGGATTTCGTTGGCGCTGACAACGTAGGTAAGATCCGCTAGCACATGCGTCTCTGGTCGCTTTTCCTTCAATTTATCTTCGTTCTGGCAAAATTAAACCGAAAATTTTGGTTCATGCAATTTAAAGTGTTAATCTTTTTGAAGTTCCATCACGCTACCCAGCGACTCCGCAAAAAAAGAGGTCGCGGAGATAAATAATGCAAGTGCAAATTAGAGCATGGCACTTGAATAGACACAAATATATCTGATAGAATTATATATGGAATTATTTATAGGAAGAGATAGAAATATAAACAAAAGGCGGCTGCTCATCAAATGTATCTGTTTCCGCTTGGCCCAATAAAAACATTCAAACCCTCTTCACACGGATCTCCCGTGGGTTCGACCCACGTTGGAGCTCCCTAGCTAAGTGTTGTAAAGATTCTATACAAGATCAAATCACTTCTTTGCTTAATAAAAATATTCCAATTTTCTTCAACGAATATTTGAATATCGTGGGTCGTTATTCGATAAATTAATCATTTATATCTATATATTAGATAATAAAAAGGCATATATTGGATTTAATAAAATATTTATTTTGCCAATATTTCGGTTGGCCGAACGCCAACCTTTATCGAGGCATTACATCTTTAAATAGGTGTATACAAAGATGTAATACCTCGATAAAGGCTGGCGTTCGGCCAGCCGAAATATTGGCAAAATAAATATTTTATTAAATTCAATATATGCCTTTTTATTATCTAATGAATTAAATATGGATTGCTCTATTTTCAAAACGATATCTATATATATTGTAGCGTAGATATCAAGTCTTTGTATATCTGGTGATGTGAAAGTATTTATTGATGACGTCACCACGACCAGTCAACAAATATTAACAAATTAACCCCAACTATCTACAGCTAGAGAAAATTGAGCAAGCGAGCTAGGCAACTAAATAAAAAAAAATTATTATTTCATTTATATAAATATATTGAAGATTTCATGTTAATATATATTTCTCCTGTCGATGCGCCTCTTCTAACCTGAAAGTTAGCGATGTTAAAGATAATCACATAAATGGATAATTTAATTTCAATTTGATCTTAGATCATGATTGAAATGATTTCTCGATAATTGGGGCGTTGACAATCGTCAATTCTATCAACGCCACTTTGAGCCCATTTAAAAATGTGGTCTCCCAATAACCCACTACATCCTATTGTATAGTTTGACTAAGTTTCCTTTTCTCTGTGTAAAGTAATCTGATGACAGATCCTACTTATGTTTTATACATTGTTCATTAGACGAGACATAATTTTGTAAAAAATGTTTCTTAAATCAAATTAAATGTCTATTTTGTTTTAAATATCGGTGAAAAAAATGGTTAATATGTTATTTTTAACTGGAAAAACCTTTGGAATTTTCATCACCGATGAGTCAGGCCATCCTAATAATTTACCATTGCAGTAAAGGCAGTGGGGAATGATTTATTGTCTAAAAAGAAATATTCGAGCCAAAATAGCTTATAATATGAAAGTATCTACACACAATACCAGGATTGTGAATAAGGCTAAATACAGAGGGCAAGAATTATTCCTACACATTTGTTTTAATTTAAATATGCCTCTTTTATATATAAATATCTTTTCTGTATTGAAAATAAAATATAATTCTTTTTTAAACTTAAGCTATATATACAAAAAAAACATTTATTTGTAAATCCCTAAAATATATATATAGGCAGGTATGTTACTTTAATTTCAATATTCAGGGTCTAAACTAAATTTTACCTCTATCTCATTACAATGAAGTATTTGCAAATATCTTTAGATTAACAAGATTGTATGTCAGAATAAGATATTATAAGGTATATGGTGTATATATGGTAAAAGATTTATAAACATATAAACATGATATTTTTATAGAATCCTACTAACTGGATAACATTTGTAGCTACTGAAAAGGTGGCAGGACTTTGTCGATATTCCTATCTCCTCAGCTAGCCGTCCCTTCAACGTTGCGCCTTCTCATGGCACAATGCCGACATTTCAGTACACTGGCATCGCATGCTTTTCCCCATCCTGCACCTCCGGCCTCTGCTCGAGAGACCTGCATCGCCTGTGGATTTAGTGACCTGATGTTTGTCCACCTGTACTGGTCCTGCAGCGGCCACCAGACATACATGGCTAGCTCTTCGGCCAAGGGCTGGATGACAACGCCATCCTCGTGTCTGTCATCCATACATAGGCTCTTTCTGGGCATTGAGGTGATGTGAGGGGGTGAAAACCCTCTTACTGTCTGTAGGAGGACTTTTTGTTGTTGGGGGAGTCTCCTGGACTTTACCTCACTGTGTAAATTGTAATTTTTTATATATATATAGGTATATTCATCAATTGCATATATTTATATTTATTTATGATATTGTATAATTATATCCTCTTGTTTATTTAAATTTTTCGTTTATATGTATTTGTGTGAGAAATTATATATATATATTTATGTAATAAAAATGAATATTTTGAGTCAAAAGGCGATCCATTAATTAGGATTATATAAAAGGGCGTACCTGTATCTGTAAAGAAAAAAAAAGAACAATTTTTTCTTAAAATATTTCGAGAGATTGCTCCCTCTTTATCAATTTATTGCACAGTGAATTTAATTTACAAATTATTGTAGATCACATGAAAACAAATTTGTCATTGGTCAAAAATAATTATTGATAATAATACATTAAAAAAATTAATAATAATAATAATATAATAAAATATTTTGAAAATTAAAGGCTTTTAAATAATGCAGTATTTTATAATGTTTTTGAAACAAAATGTAAGGAAATAAAAATAAGAAACAAATGAAGTTGACTGCGATTATTAGAAAAAAAAAGTTAAAAGAGACACATAAGGTTCGGGGATTTCTTCGTATCTATTTACACTAGCAGGGTCCTTCATTGATGCTATGGCCTCCAGGAACTTCCTCTGGTGTGAGTTCTGGATGCCCCTGTAAATAGTGGAAGTATTTTCCCAATCTGGTTGATGTCCCGATCGGAGACCATGCTCCACCATGGCAAACCTTTCCTTTGCATACTTCCAGGACGTTGTGTATAGGATACCATGTAAAAGCTGCAATGTATCCTACATTGGAGAGACAGGCCGTTTCCTTGGGACCAGACTCCAAGAACACAAATCTTCTTGGAAGTATGCAAAGGAAAGGTTTGCCATGGTGGAGCATGGTCTCCGATCGGGACATCAGCCAGATTGGGAAAATACTTCCACTATTTACAGGGGCATTCAGAACTCACACCAGAGGAAGTTCCTGGAGGCCATAGCATCAATGAAGGACACTGCTAGTGTAAATAGATACGAAGAAATCCCCGAACCTTATTTGTCTCTTTTAACTTTTTTTTTCTAATAATCGCAGTCAACTTCATTTGTTTCTTATTTTTATTTCCTTACATTTTGTTTCAAAACATTATAAAATACTGCATTATTTAAAAGCTTTTAATTTTCAAAATATTTTATATATTATTATTATTAATTTTTTAATGTATTATTATCAATAATTATTTTTGACCAATGACAAATTTGTTTTCATGTGATCTACAATAATTTGTAAATTAAATTCACTGTGCAATAAATTGATAAAGAGGAAGCAATATCTCGAAATATTTTAAGAAAAAATTGTTCTTTTTTTTTTTCTTTACAGATACAGGCACACCCTTTTATATAAAAATAAATATATATTTGATTGAGTAAAATATTTGTATTTTTATTACCTAAAGATTTAAATATGGATTGTTCTATTTAATTTGTAAACAAAAATAAACGATGCTAAGAAGATATACTACATAGAAGGTGTGTGTATTTCATTCTTAAATACCTCAGGCCTTTTAATAATCGTATATTTCTCATTTTAACAAATTTTATTAAAATTTTATTAATTTGCGTAAGTCCCGATGTTCTTTTAAACAAAAATTCTAAGTATCACCGTTTATTTCAAAAAAATTTTACAATTAATTTCTCATAGTCCATATGCAAAAAATTTCTTTCTTCGTGTATATATTGTATCACTTTTCTTATACGTTTGATCCTGTAGAAGGGCCTCTCTTTGCCCGAAAGCTTGATGTTATATTAAATTTGTTAAGAAACTTATCTCCTGTATGTTTTGCTTTTACCACAATGTAATTGGGAAGATTTTACCTCTTTTAGAAATTCTTAAATATAGTTATTTTGCTTGTCTCGCTATGAATCCTGATACACGCTTTTACATGAAGAATCTCCTCAAAAAATCACTCGCGTTGGCAAGATGGAAGAAGCATCTCGCCTTTAACAAAACATGTGAAAAACAGGGATTCATCCCTCCATCTTTGCGTTTGAAAGATCCGATCGGCAATCACAACTCTGCCAAAATCATCACAGAAACTCATTTTAAGTTACTACGAGCCCGCACTAAAGGATGCTTTTCGCAAATTCGTATCCTCACAAAATCAGTTAAAGGCCTACTGTTCCACCTGTCCATGCGTTTAACAGCTCAAGACATGGCTGAATTTCTTAGAAAAATCACAGAAAATGTCAAAAAGCAAGACATTACCATGGCAGCTAAACATAATAAGAAATTAATACACTGGTCCAAAAAATATAACTTCAAACTCGCAACGTGCAATGATCTACAAACCATAGTGAATCTCTCTAGTTTCCAGCCTACCACGGAGCAAATAAACTTATTATCTAAAGGACTTAAATATAGACCTCAAACCAAAGCTGATGCGATAACAATCATAGCAGGGGTAGAATCATCCATTTTCCGCTTAAATCAGCAAGAAAAGTATAGAATCAGACAGCATGCTGCAGCGGTCCTTAGCGACCAAAACCAGGCCCAACATACCTATCAAATCAACAAAAATGTATTGCGCTCACTAACAACAAACAAAGATATAACCATCACCAAATCTGATAAAGGATCCCTTACAGTCATCATGAACACGGCCGATTACATATCCAAGATGGACACAATCCTTGGTGATCCGCTCACGTTCACTCCCATTTCCATAGATGATCAGAATGCCGCAACCACTTCTTTTAAGAAAGAAATCAATAGTCTGCTGAGGAAGAAAATCATCAGCCCCGAGGAATGCAGAAACTTTTTGTCCAATATATTGTCAAAAGCTTATATTTACGGCCTACCTAAATTACACAAAGAAGGTATCCCGCTGAGACCCATCATCGCGTACCATCTCTCCCCTGCAGCTCCGTTGGCTTCCTATTTGGCCAAAATACTGGCCCCGATGCTCAGAGATAGTAACTCCCCGACATCCATTTCCTCTATTCCTGTCTTCATAGGTAAGTTACAACAAACAGCAGTTACATCAGGTACCATCATGGTCTCATTTGATGTCGTTAATTTATATCCCAGTCTCTCCCACCAGCTTATTTTGGATTGCACCACAGAGTTCCTAATAGAACAGGGTTGCCCCACAGACACCATTTCTAGACTCATTACACTTATCAAAATCAGTCTTTGCCATAGTGTTTTTAAATTCAACCAATCTTATTTCAAACAGACCAAAGGCACCCCTATGGGTAGCCCGTTGTCCTCTCCCCTCTCAGAAATAGTGATGCGCAAGGTAGATAAACATATAGTTGATGTTTTTCCTAATGATATTTTGATCTGGTCTAGATACATAGATGACGTCTTTGCTATAATCAAAATTAACACCTTTAATGATATACTCAATACTTTGAATAATTTATATCAAGACTTAAACTTTACTTCTGAGACTGAAACAGATAATTCCTTGGCATTTTTGGACATACGTATAACAAAAACACACAATAAATATAATACTGAAGTCTTTTATAAGCCCACCTTTCGCCCCATGTATATAAATTTTTCATCTTTTTGCCCATTAAGCCACAAGATCAATACCGTAAGAACTTTGTCCAAGAGAATTTACACCCACTGTTATACTGAGAAGTCAAAGCAAAAGGAAACTATCAACATAATTTCAAATTTAATGTCCGCTGGTTATCCTAAAAACTTTATTTTAAGGCATTTCTATGACCCATCTCGCACCAAGATTAACGACAACTATAGATCTATCTGCACAATGCCATATTCCTTACAAAGTATAAAAATAGCTAGACAGCTTAGGAATTTCGGCATCCGTACCTTCTTTTCCAACACCCCAAGTTTAGGCACCATCTTAAGGAACCCTATCACCAAAAACAATACGCCTCTTAGCACTACTCAAAGAAGCAATGCCATTTATTCTATAAAATGCAACGATTGCGACAGTGTTTATGTGGGAGAGACCGGCCGTTACATTAAAGACAGATTGCAGGAACATGACAGAAACATCAGACACAACGACCCGAAATCACTTATCGTCCAACACATTTCACAGACAGGGCACAGTTTTAACACAACTGATCCAACATCACATTATTCTAATATTCCGTATAAACACAAAAGATTGGTTGTCGAGGCCTTGCTATCTCTGAGATATAATAGCTTAAATAGACATATAGATGTACCTGATCCGTATATAAGCTTATTCCATAAATAGCCACTGATGTTACCCGTTTATTTCATTATATTTTAATATATTTTAATATCCTTTTAATACTGTTTTTACCCTGTAAATACTTATGTTTTTTATCATGATTTCCATCGTATTATGGAGCGTCTTTTAGTCTTAATGCTTTTTACCTCAGGCCTTTTGATAATCGTATATTTCTCATTTTAACAAATTTTATTAAAATTTTATTAATTTGCGTAAGTCCCGATGTTCTTTTAAACAAAAATTCTAAGTATCACCGTTTATTTCAAAAAAATTTTACAATTAATTTCTCATAGTCCATATGCAAAAAATTTCTTTCTTCGTGTATATATTGTATCACTTTTCTTATACGTTTGATCCTGTAGAAGGGCCTCTCTTTGCCCGAAAGCTTGATGTTATATTAAATTTGTTAAGAAACTTATCTCCTGTATGTTTTGCTTTTACCACGAATGTAATTGGGAAGATTTTACTTCTTTTAGAAATTCTTAAATATGAAAAATATTGGCTTTTTGCCTTGCAAAGCCTCATCATTAGAAGTCACGGCCAAAGCGTTTCGGAAATAAGATATTCTCTGTGTTTGGTAGGATCAGAAAGGAATCATGTACTCTAAGCGACTGAAGCTAAGAAACTGTCAATGAGCATCGCTACTTACAACTGATTAATTTCAATCATGTGAACGAGCAATAATTCAACACGATAATGTTCCCTGCTGTCGTCCATCAAAACACTGAACTAGGATCTGATACAGTAACTGTCAATTTCACCAGACCTGGCTCCTTCGGATTATCATTTGTTACGATATAAAACGTATGTCTTGGCTGGACTTTATTTGGCCGATTTGGAAAATGTCAAAATTGGTTGTGGTGGTTGGTTCCTTATAAAATACGCGACGTGTAATGCTATTTGAATCATGTATTGACATAAAGTTGGGGAAAATATAAATATACTTGTTCGTTTTGAAAATAGAGAAATCTATAAATAAATCTTTAATTAAAAAGGCATATATTGGATCAAAATTCGGTAAAATAAATTATATTTGATCCAATATATGCCTTTTTAATTATAAATACTTGTATGTATAATGAACAATTCATATTCTTATGCATTTTCAATTTTTATCGTCTAGAAGATCATAAATGCTTGAAAGCTCGGCAAAATAATAACATCTTAAGAGAAACTTTAAAAACCATGATATCGTACTTTTATTTTTTTTTCTCCTTGAAAACCATGAGTTCGTTCTTTATATATATTTTTTTTCTCCTTGAAAATGTTCATTTCATTCACCTAACCACCCCCTCCCCCCCTAACAGAAACTTAGATATTCACCTGTTATATATATCCAATGTTTGAACATTTGAATTTCTTTTTATAAAAATTGAATTCTTTTAGAGAAGAATTTAGAAATTGATATTTATGTTGTATTTGTTTATAGTGTCAGGAGGACAGAATTTCCTGGTATTCCTTCTTATCTTGACTGGACTTATTCGGTCAGGGAAAACAGTGGCGCCCTTTGGAAGGGAAAAAAACTCAGTTCTCCCCTTTTGCTGTAACTGCGGGTCAATTTGGCTCATGTACATAGTAACTTTTATTTTATATTTATAATCTCTCATATAACTAATTAAATAAATATTTAAAGTAATTCAGAAGCCTATTTGATTATTTTTCTTCGCGACAATTTTTGGTAAACTTGTGAAACATTGAAATGAATTTTCTAAGGTTTAATTTTATGTTTGAGCCTTTAATTTGATTAACAAAGCCAAAATTTTCAAATTCAAATAGACATATCAATAGATACAAGTTTTATTTTTGCCTGGTAAGTTTTGGTGCAGTGTGAAAATATTAATTCTGAAAAATTACTACAAGATAATGTTTGTGGAATTCAAATGGATAAAAAAAAAGATTCCCCGTACCTATTGTATTTTGTGAATTATTAGTATTCTATTTTATCAAGTTCAAATATAATTATTTTCAAAAAGAAAAGAATTAAGGGAAGTGTAACCAAGCAAGTGTACCATTGTTACATTTGACTATCGCTGTTTGGAAGTGACATTGACGAATGACTGAGATGGATATTATCAAGAGAGTGTTTAGCAGACTTTGCCTAGCGTATCTAGGGAGTGCATTTTCATGTTTTGTCTTTATAGTGGTGTACCCACTCGTCTGTTTGTTGTCAACAGCAGTTGACGTGGTTAGCCGGCTGATCGCCACCATTTGGCCTTATGCCTTCCGGTACTTTAGGTACTCAGACGAGATTGGGTTCGCCTGGTTCTGTTGTAAATTATTATGGCGTGGGCTAGGCAAAGTGAGAGGTTGGAATAAGACAGAATAGGCAATAGGTGAGATGTGTTGTTAGGTTTTAAGGATTGGCAATATTAATCAAAATTCTGTTTGCATTGGCATTTATGTTTCAAAATTCTATTTTATTTAAAGATTGGCTAGTTTTTTTTTTTTCAAAATTCATCTCCCTTATTAGTCAACCTCACTTCCTTTCTGATGGTCATGATCCCTCCCTGAAGCTGATGCCAGGCAGTCTCTGCTCTCATAATGCTCCTTAGAACTCTGAGTCCCTTGAAGACAAGTTCTTGCCTTGTTCTATCCCTGCATTCTGGAAACTCTGAACCAGACTTTGAGATGATCTTCGGGGCTTTCTGGACATGAAACTTTCTAATGATGAAGAAAATAACGGTGATACCTTGCCTTTTGGTCGTTTTTTTAATCAACGCAACCTCTTTGCCCACTGAACCTCTTCAATCCACGTTCATCTCCCTCTTTTTGGAAATCATGAATTCGATTACTTGATCCCCTGGATGAAGTCTACTTCAACGTTTACATCCAACTTGCTGAAGTTCTGCAAGAGAAACATTGAATTAAATTGGACTTTCTTAAACCAGCATCCAACTATCTGAACCCCTCTGCTTGCTAATTTTCATATCATTATCTTGGAATAGTAACTTCCGATTCTCCTTCAGCACGTACCTTAAATACCTTAAAACCCTTTCCTCAAAAGCTATCTTCAAAGGGACCAATCTTTTAATTTCTCGCCAAAGACAACTTATATAAAAGCTGACTCTCTTGTACCAACGCTCAACTATCTGAACAGCACAACTTGCCCATGTTCAACCTTATCTCTCTATGTCATCTTGAAATAGAAACTCGCTCTCAACATGTTCCTTCACTGCCTGGCATCTTTCTCTTACGATCTCACTTAAAGGGACCAAGCCGAGATATAATGGAAATGGACATTATCACTTCTCTCTTTAATATCTTCTTTTTCTACAACTCATCATTTGGTAGAAGAAGAATAAAATCATTTATTATAAAAGAGTTTTTCATAAAATTCAATTTTAACTCACATAAATTTATGTCTATAATTAGTTAAGTATGAATAATAATAAATTAGCATTGTGGTTATACACATATACATCAAGTTAAATAGGACCTTCATTTTCCTATCGAGATATAGGAGGTAGGAAAAGAGGACCTGTGGACAGGTCATCACCATGTTGACCAGACCTCAACTCCCTAAACCTATAATATTATCTGAAGTAGAAGATGCAAGCTCGAAACCCTATAATGTTAAGGAACAAAGACAGGCTTTTCTGAGAGATATCAGTAATTCCACAAATTCTTCAATATTCATTGCACCATAAATTCTTATCTAAGTAAACTATTGTATAGGAATAAATCATAATATAAGTTTGTGTACTTTATACGAAGGTCATTCAAAAGAAAATAATAATTTTGTAAATAATCCATAATTGCAAGCGAAATAAAAAAAAAATTCTAGTAAATATTCACTTTCTGCATTCATACACATTTGCCATATTTAAGGGATTAAATATATTTCCCCATTGATAGATGACTTTGAAGCCTCTTCTAATAGATACGCACCGCTATTTATTTTGAGTATTTCTAAAATCAAAAGATGATTGAAATTAATTCAAGAAGTCCAATGATCTAATGACGACTCAATAAAAGTTCAGGAGAGTATGGAGGAGGTGATAATACCTTAAAGTCCTGTAAAGCTCGGATATTTTTGATCCATATCATGTCGAGCGTTATCATGGAGCAGAATTACTCTTTTTTGGAGAACAAACCTTTTATTTCGAACTATTTTTCTGGTTCAAAATAGCTTCAATAAAGGAGAATATGAATAAACGTTTATTGTGGTCCCTCGTTTTGTATTATACCAAGAATAACTTCATTTTGCTTTCAAATCGAGTCAACATGTTCAAGGGCTGTCCCTAGGGCTTACTTCAATCTATTGTATAGTTTGAGAGTAGATTTAACTTTCAGGACCTGAAACAATCTGATGTTGACAGATCCCCTTTAGTATTTAGTGCAATATTCTCTCTTGAGACTACGTCATCTTATAAACTATCTAAATTGTCCACATAGAATAAGAGCCATGAAAGCGTAATTTGCGAAAACACTGGGAACGTTAACCACTATTAAGCCATGACCCTTCATAATTTTCCATCGTAATAAGGAGAGTTGAAGGTTTTTTTTGAAGAAAATTTTGTTTTAATAGTTTTATTACTTATAAAATAAAAGTTTTTGCTTCTTATATATTTAATTTATGCCTACTAACCTCATGTCTGAATTATTTAAGAAAGAGCACATTTCTCGAAGTAAATATATCTATGTAATTCTACAGTTCTCTAGAAGCTCATGTCCATTAATTGGTAATTAATAAATAATTAATTATTATGGTATCATAACAAGATTCAACTCTAAACTATCACATATTTGCGTAGAATTGTTCAATACAATACAAATACTGTGAAAATTAGTAATTGGAGGAATCGCTGGAAGGGTTTGCCGCTGGTTAGACAAGACCACCCAAGATTTTTCATCACTGTAAGGACAGTTTAAAGTTTGTGTCATTCGAACAAGATACATTCTGTTCTCAATAGTTTTAGTTCTCATATATATTTGTTTTAAGTCTTTTCTCACTTCTTCTCAGTAAAAACGACTGACTCAGTGAAACAAACTAAATATGCTCTCTTTACCTTTACATAGAATAAACATTAGTTCAAGTATTTACAGAAGGGTGAAATAAAAAATAAAAAATAAAAAAGCGTATGGCGGGACTTAACACACTGAAGCAATAACTATTATATATTAACACGCAAGTTGTTGCCTGGACCAATCAGCGCTAGGGGGGCGTTGAGCGTCATATTCATGCCATCAATCTCCCCCTTGAAGTGATCTCTTGCTTATTCAAGGAGCACTTCGGAACTTTGAATCTCGAGCGAGGAACTTCATGCAAGTTTGTTCCACTTTGAACATAGCACATTTCAGTCGAGCTGTAGGCCTTTCCATGGCTTTTCAATGTCATAGAATGATATCAGACTAAGTGAAGTTTCATAGGAACTTTATCTTCCTGATAATTGATATCACTAAAGTGTTCCTCAGTATGTTTGTTCTCTTTTATTGACCTCTCATATTTTTTGGTCCGAAAATGATCCGGGATCATCTTCAGTTTCTTGATGAGTCCTATAACTGTACTGCTCAACTGTTGGAAGCAGCTCTCGGCTGTTAACTTCCCTTGATAGACTGTCCTCTTTGAAGACACAGTCCCGAGAATCTCCAACCTTTCTTAACTCGGGTATCCATACTAGGTACCCACGTACCCTGGAGGCATATCAATAAAGTTGTCTCAGTATACGCTTCAATTCAATTAGGATTTTCTTAATAGTGTTAGAGTAAATGGCCAATAGCCTTCAGATGTTAAACGCTCAGCCTTTTCCCAGTCCATAGCTCACATGGCGTATTGTGGCCATTATGGCTGTAAAGCATCCTATTCATTACATAGGCAGTGGTGTAGGTCAGTTTTGCCCAGGATGCTTCTGGCAGACCACTACCCCATATCATGCTACTGACTGGATCTGAACGAGTCCTGTTCATTATTTCTACCAAGCCATTTTGTTGGAGTGTATATGTCACAATGAGCTCAATAACAACTCCAATGCTTTTTTTTCAGAAAGTGTTGCATTATCTTCAGAATAATTCCAAATCATTATCTATGCGTATTATTTTAAGATTCCTATTGGTTTGTTTTTCGGATTCCTGAATCCACTGTTTGAATTTTTTCAAATTTTCAGATTTGTTTCTCAATAAAAATACGCTCACATATCTTGTGGCCTCATCAATGATAGTCAAAGTGTACGCGGCTCCTCCCAGGCTCGCTAGATCAAATGGGCCTATTAAATCTGCCTGCAACAAGCCCATAGACATGCTTTCCTCATCCTTCCTGTGCAAGTACCAAGGGAACGATAGGCGACAGTATTTGCAGTCCTCGTACTTTTCTGACTTTATCACGTTGCAATCAAGTCCTTTCACACTCTGATTTTGACCATTTCGACTTTTGTATCCATATTTACATGCACTAATATTTTGTGCCAAAAGTCCAGTGAAGGTAACTTCTTGTATTCAGATACAATAAATACTCGATAATCAGGTTGTGAAGATGGAGTAGTTTGTATATGTAGAAGAGTTTACAAAGTTCCCTTCCTTTTTCTATCAAGGGCTTCCCCCTTCATGTCTATAATGTGGGGGAAAAGTTTTTTTTTTTTTTTACAACTTTAAATGATCTGCCATTTGAAGCACTTAAAGAATATTGTGTCTTATTTATGAAACATATGTCGTGTTCTGGGAAACAAAATTAACATCACCTTGATGTCCTACAATCTTGACCTTGATAGAACCAACTTCATAAGCCTTTGTTGAAGATCCATTTGCAATAGTGACGGTACTCAAATTTCTATTACATTATGGTAGACTCATGAAATAATCTCTGCTGGGAGTCATATGCTGTTTGGTACTGGAATCTATGATCCACGTCTCAGAAGTGGCTCCAAGCAAATTTCTATATGTTTCTGACATGCTTACGCATTTATTCTGCACAAAGACAAAGGTCGCTTCTCTTGTCAAAATAAACGTCAAAGTTAGACGCCATCTATTTTGACGGGAGTATCTACCTTTATCTTTGTGGATTGATATCCTCCCGGCAAAATTACCATCTGAATTTATTCTTGTTAAACCACTTTGATTTTTATCTTTTTCCCTCCATTTATTGATGAACTTATTTGCATAATGTCCTTTACTACCACATTTGAAGTATAACATCATTGCTTTGCATACCTTTCTATTTTCAATAGATTTTTGATTATGCATTATCAGCAGCCATGTCATTCATACCTTCAGGTAAGTTAGAATACCTTCTTTTTTTTTTTATTCTGCGAGCAGCCATCTTTTAACTGTAGCGGCTGTTCAGGTCGTTTCTGACAAGTTACATATTGAAAAATAGTACAAATGTGATATTGTGCTTGGATAAGGTGCATAAATTATGAAAAACAAAAAGGCACCTCTTTATCGTGCAACTGAAAGTTGCTGATGGCTTGCGCCAACTATCGGAATAAATAAACGAGAATTAAAAATCAACGAAAATAGTGGATATTTATTCCGATAGATGGCGCAAGCAATCAGAAACTTTCAGTTGCACGATAAGGAGGTGCCTTTTTGTTTTTCATAAGTTACATTTTGTCTAAACAAATGCATCTCAGTCTTCTGGTAATTTATAG
Source organism: Cordylochernes scorpioides (assembly GCA_030710605.1). Classification (NCBI taxonomy): domain Eukaryota; kingdom Metazoa; phylum Arthropoda; class Arachnida; order Pseudoscorpiones; family Chernetidae; genus Cordylochernes; species Cordylochernes scorpioides. Next base: position 38,061,687 of record CP092867.1, on the reverse strand, counting down.
ATAATCATTGCCAGGTCTTCGTCTACTATGATGGTACCAATTGAGGCTAATTCATTCACTGTATAGTTGTTCATTTTCCCCATGTATCTTTATAAATTATATTGTAACAAAGTATTTATTAATTTTATTATTTTTATTAACAGAGTGATCATTTTTATGTTTATATCTTGCTACTCTGTAAATTTCCTTTGTGGTTAATTTTATTATCGTCTAGAAGAGCAGAAATGCTTGAAAGCTCGGGAAAATAATAGCATCTCGAGATTGTCGTATTTTATTTTTGAATACTCTGTGTGAAAGCTAGATTTGAAATAGGAACGAACCTATAAGTTGTTTTTGGCTTCCCATGTTTGTTTTTTCTTTTCTTGTCTTGCTAAATGCAATAAATAATTCTTTTGTTGCTTTAAAGAGAGTTGTAATTATTTAAAATACTACAGAGATAAACTTTAAAAACCACCATTTCGTGCTTTTAAATTTTTTTTCTCCTTGAAAATTTTCATTTCATTCACACATAACCCCCCCCCCCACCCCCCCCTAACAGAAACTTAGATAGTCACCTGTTATATATATCCAATGTTTGAACATTTGAATTTCTTTTTAAAAATTGAATTCTTTTAGAGAAGAATTTCGAAATTGATAGTCATGTTGTATTTGTTTATAGTGTCAGGAGGGCAGAGTTTCCTGGTATTTCTTCTTATCTAGACTGGACTTATTCGGTTAGGGAAAACAGTGGCGCCATGTGGAAGGGAAAAAAACTCAGTTCACCCCTTTTGCTGTAACTGCTGGGTCGATTTGGCTCATGTACATAGTAACTTTTATTTTATATTTATAATCTCTCATATAACTAATTAAATAAATATTTAAAGTAATTCGGAAGCCTATTTGATTATTTTTCTTCGCGACAATTTTTTATAAACTTGTGAAACATTGAAATGAATTTTATAATGTTAAATTTTATCTGTGAGCCTTTAATTTGATGAATGAAGTCTAAAATTTTCAAATTCAAATAGACATATAAATAGATACAAGCTTTATTTTTGCCTGATAAGTTTTGGTGCTGTGTGAAAAGAATAATTCTGAAATAATACTACAAGATAATGTCTGTGAAATTCAAATGGATAAAAAAAGATTCCCCATACCTATTGTATTTTGTAATTTATTAGTATTCTATTTTATAAAGTTCAAATATAATTATTTTCAAAAAGAAAAGAATTAAGGGAAGTGTAACCAAGCAAGTGTACCATTGTTACATTTGACTATCGCTGTTTGGAAGTGACATTGACGAATGACTGAGATGGATATTATCAAGAGAGTGTTTATCAGACTTTGCCTAGCGTATCTAGGGAGTGCATTTTCATGTTTTGTCTTTATAGTGGTGTACCCACTCGTCTGTTTGTTGTCAACTGCAGTTGACGTGGTTAGCCGGCTGATCGCCACCATTTGGCCTTATGCCTTCCAGTACTTTAGGTACTCAGACGAGATTGGGTTCGCCTGGTTCTGTTGTAAATTATTATGGCGTGGGCTAGGCAAAGTGAGAGGCTGGAATAAGACTGAATAGGGAATAGGTGAGATGTGTTGCTAGGTTTTAAGGATTGGCAATATTAATCAAAATTATGTTATCATTGGCATTTTTGTTTCAAAATTCTATTTTATTTAAAGATTGGCTAGTGTTTTATTTTATTTTTTTTTTCAAAATTCATCTCCCTTATTAGTCAACCTCACTTCCTTTCTGATGGCCATGATCCCTCCCTGAAGCTGATGCCAGGCAGTCTGCTCTCATGATGCTCCTTAGAACTCTGGGTCCCTTGAAGACAAGCTATTGCCGCGTTCTATCCCTGCCTTCTGGAAACTCTGAACCAGACTTTGAGAAGATCTTCGAGGCTTTCTGGACATGAAACTTTCTAATGATGAAGAAAATCACGGTGATCTCTTGCCTTTTGGTCTTTCTCTAATCAACGCAGCCTCTTTGACCACTGAGCCTCTTCAATCCACGTTCATCTCCCCCTTTTTGGAAATCATTAATTACTTGAATCCCTGGATGAAGTCTACTTCAACGCTTACATCCAACTTGCTGAAATTCTGCAAGAGAAATTTGGATTAATTTGGACTTTCTTCAACCAGAATCCAACTATCTCAACCCCACATCTTGCTTTTTTTTCTATCATCATCTTGGAATAGTAACTTCCGATTCTCCTTCAGCATGTGCCTTTAATACCTTTCAACCTTTCCCACAAGCTATCTTCAAAGGGACCAATCTGATCATATCTCACCAAAGACAACTTATATGAAAGCTGGTTCTCTTGAACCAACGTTCAACTAACTGAGCAGCACAACTTGCTCATGCCCAACCTCATCTTTCTATGTTATCTTGAAATCGAAACTAGCTCTAAACATGTTCCTTCACTGCCTGGCATCTTTCTCTTACGATTTCGTTTAAAGGGACCAAGCCGAGATATAATGGAGATGGACATTATCACTTCTCTCTTTAATATCTTCTTTTTCTACAACTCATCATTTGGTAGAAGAAGAATAAAAATAGTTATTATAAAAAAGAATATTTTTACAATTTTCCATTTTACTTCACCTATATTTACCTATAATTAGTTAAGTATGAGTAATAATAAATTCACATTGTGGTTATACACATATACAACGTGTTAAATAGGACCTTCATTCTCCTATCGAGATATAGGGGGTAGGAAAAGAGGACAGGCCACCACCATGTTGACCAGACCTCGTCCCCCTAAACTTATAATATTGTAACATAGTATTTATTAATTTTATTTATGTAATGTAGTATTTCTTAATTTTATTATTTTTTATTTAACAGAGTGGTCATTTTTATGTTTTATATCTTGCCACTCTGTAAATTTCCCTCGTGGCTTATCTTTTGTTTACCTTTGATAGTTTGTCCTTCCCTGAAATAAATTGTTGTTTCCTCCTGAAGTTTTTGTCTTCCCTAATTTTCCACGTGGCATTTTGGTGGAGATGCTGGGTAAGTTAGGGAAGACAAACTGAAGATCGCCGAGAAGACCTTGAAGCCATGGGTGCTGTGATCTACATTTTCGGAGACTGACTCCAGGATTCCACCGCCGTGCTAAAGCCAAGACTTCCCTCCAAGATGACGATGTCCCTATAGACGATACGACGACAAAGCCGCTCTTCACGCCGCAAGAAAAAGGACGCAAAGGTACTAGGAACAAAGTTCCAAGACTTCGATGGAATCCTTGGCAGAAGCACGTCAAATCCACGTCAGTATCTACAATAATTGCTAGCTGTGGGTCACAGCTCCCATAGGGAAGAAGCTATGTAACATAGTATTTATTAATTTTATTTATGTAATGTAGTATTTCTTAATTTTATTATTTTTCATTTAACAGAGTGGTCATTTTTATGTTTTATATCTTGCCACTCTGTAAATTTCCCTCGTGGCTTATCTTTTGTTTACCTTTGATAGTTTGTCCTTCCCTGAAATAAATTGTTGTTTCCTCCTGAAGTTTTTGTCTTCCCTAATTTTCCACGTGGCAATATTATCTGAAGTAGAAGATGTAAGCTCCAAGCAATATAATGCCGAGGAACAAAGACAGGCTTTTCAGAGAGTTATCAGTAATTCCACAATTTCTCCATTCTTCATTGCACAATAAATTCATATCTAAGTAAACTATTGTATAGGAATAAATCTTAATATAAGTTTGTGCACTTTATACGAAGGTCATTCAAAAGAAAATAATACTTTTGTAAATACTCCATATTAGAATTATAATCCTCTGTATCAATTAGAATTAATAAAATATAAATTAAATAAATCAAATACTCCATATATTCAAGCGAAAATTTAAAAATACTTTCTAGTAAGTATTCACCCCATGCATTTGTACACATTTTCCATCTTTGAGGGATTTAATATATTTCTCATTGAAAGATGACTTTGAAGCTTCTTTTAATAGATATTCATCTCTATTTCCTTAGTGTTTCTGAAATCAAATGACGATTGAAATAATTTTAAGGAATCTAATGATCTAATGACGACTTAGTAAAAGTTCGGGGGAGTATAGAGAAGGTGATAATACCTTGAAGTCCTGTGAAGTTTGGACCCTTTTTATCCGCTTGATGTAGAGCTTTCTCTAATAACGTATTATTTATACTTAATAACTTAATATTTAATAACTATTTTTCTGGTTCAATGTATTTCCAATAAATGAGAATATGAATCAACATTCATTGTGGTCCTTCGTTTAGTATCATCTAAAGAATAACTTCATTTTGCTTTAAAATGGGTTAACATGTTCAAGGGCTGTCCCTGGGCTTACTTCATTCTATTATATAATTTGAGATTAGATTTAACTTTCAGGACGTGAAACAATCTGGAATAGTAACTTTCAATTTTTGTTCCATCGTAAAATCGCCGCAGTGCTAGGTGTAACCTTTAAATAAATTAGAATGGCCTTGGCGCGCGCGCACGTACCGCCTCGATATTGGTACCACCGTGTTGCCCGATATTTTTTATATAATAAACAGTCAAATTTATTTACATTTTTTATTTTTTTATTTTTATGAACCCAGTCCGGGAACTTATGGGGCATACCTTGTATTTATGTGTAATTCTACAATTCTATAGAAGCTCATGTCCATTAATTAATTGTTAATTAAAAATTAATTTATTATTATGGCATCATAACAAGATTCAACTCTAAACTATCACATATATGAGCAGAATTGTTCAACACAATACAAATACTATGAGAATCAGTAATTGGAGGAACCGCTGGAAGGGTTTGCCGCTGGTTAGGCAAGACCACCCAAGATTTTCCATCGCAGTAAGGACAGTTTAAATTTTGTGTCATTCGAACAAGATAAATTCTGGTCTCAATAATTTTAGTTCTTATATGTAGATTGTTTTAAGTCTTTTCTTACTTTTGACTTTTGACCATTTTGACCATTTTGACTTTTGTATCCATATTTACATGCACCAATCTTTTGTGCCAAAGGTCCAGTGAAGGTAACTTCTTGTATTCAGATGCAATAAATACTCGATAATCAAGTTGTGAAGATGGAGTATTTTGTAGGTAGAAGAGTATACAAAGTTTCCTTCCTTTTTCTATCAAGGGCATCCCCTTCATGTCTATAATGTGGGGGAAAAGTCTTTTTTTTTTAAACAACTTTAAATGATCTACCATTTGAAGCACTTAAAGACTTTTGTGTCTTATTTATGAAACATATGTCGCGTTCTGGACAACAAAATTAACATCTCCTTGATGTCCTACAATCTTGGTCTTGATAGCACCAAATCCACAAACCTTTGTTGAAGAGACATTTTCAATAGTGACGGTACTCAAATTTCTATTACATTATTGTAGACTCATGAAATAGTCTCTGCTGGGGGAGTCAAATGCTGTTTGGTACTGGAATCTATGATCTAAATCTCAGAAGTGGCTTCAAGCAAAGTTCTACATGTTACTGACATGCTTACGCATTTATTCTGTACAAAGGCAAAGGTCACCTCTCCTGTCAAAATAAACGTCAAAGTTAGACGCCATCTATTTTGACGGGAGTGTCTACCTTTATCTTTGTAGATTAATATCCTTCCGGAAAAATTACCATCTGAATTTATTCTTGTTAAACCACTTTGGTTTTTGTTCTTTTCCCTCCATTTATTGCTGTACTTATTTGCATAATGTCCTTTACTACCACATTTGAAGTATACCATCATTACTTTGCATACCTTTCTAGTTTCAATAGATTTTGATTATGCAGTATCAGAAGCCATGGCATTCATATCTTCAGGTAAGTTAGAATACCTTATTTTTTGTCTTCTGTGAGCAGCTATCTTTTAACTGTAGCGGCTGTTCAGTTCGTTTCTGACAAGTTACATATTGAAAAAATAGCACAAATGTGATATTGTACTTGGATAAGGTGCATAAATTATGAAAAACAAAAAAGAACCTCCTTGCGCCATCTATCAGAATAAATAAACGAGAACTAAAAATCAACGAAAATAGTTGATATTTATTCCGAAGATGGCGCAAGCTATCAGAAACTTTCAGTTGCACGATAAGGTGATGTCTTTTTGTTTTTCATAAGTTACATATTGTCTAAACAAATGCATCTCAGTCTTCTGGTAATTCACACAGAATCATTTCCAGGTCTTCGTCTACTATGATGCTGCCAATTGAGGCTAATTCATTCACTATATAGTTGTTCATTTTCCCCGTATATATTTCTAAATTATTGTTATGCTGAGTCAGTCTTTCTCAGTAACATTGCCTTCTTAGTTGTAAGATACGATACTTCCATCTTTAGGTTCGTATATTTTTTCAGCTCAAGCCAAATAGCTTTAGACCTATTCAGCTGTTGAACATGTAGTTGTTGTTAGTTATCGATTCCGAAGTAAATATTTGCATAAGCTTTTCCTAGCCGAGATAAGTTAATCCTAGTTGCTTGGACTTCATTTGGGTCGGCTTAGCCTCTCTGGGATTAAAAAAAAATCTTAAAAATCATATTCTATTAAAATAAGTTTGACCTGAAAACTCCAGCTTGCATAATTGGCACCGTACAGCTTGGTAATAACCATATTCTCTATTTTCATTTATTTCAGAGACAGTGAGAGAGAAAATGACAAGAAAAATGTCCTGGTTAAATACGTTTTAGAACTTGGTTGATTTAAATAAAAACAGCATCAGTTTCATAGTCTTTTGTTTGAAGTCTTCTTTTACTTTCTTTCTTAGTAAAGCGACAGGCTCAGCAAAACAAAATAAATATGCTTCATTTAGTTTTACATATAGGGGAAAATATAAATTAATTTAGTTATCTACAGAAAACATAAAATATTTTAAAAACGTATGCGAGATGGAATACCATCAAAATTTATTTATACCGCGTGCACCTTCATTTTATGCGAACTCTACACGCTATTACAACTCGCCATTATACAGCAAAGCAACAGCTATCATATAGTGATGCCTACGTTGTTGTGTGAACCAATCAGCGCCAAGGTTGGGCCATCTTCATGATATCATAGAGATGACGCGTTATTGTCTTAGAATTAAAATTAGATGATTAATTGTTTAAAATATTGAGTGTGAGAGAGAGAGAGAGAGATGTGTGTGTGAATTAAGAAGATAAACATTTATATTTAAATCGAGAATCAGATGGGAAAGTTCACCACTGAAGAGCCAGTCCCTGATAATATTTTATCATTGTAGTAGTAGAGGGGTTTAAGCATTTTTTAGGTTTGTAAATAAAACATTCGCACATAATTTGTTCTCAGTTTTAAGTGAACTTTTATGTAATACCATGAATTAACTATAATGAAAATAGAAAAAAAAAATTCCAAATAATATTATTCGAATTTGAATGAATATCATAAAAGTTGCTTCAGCTCAATATAGAAGGAAGCCGTCACTCTACTACTTAGATTTTTGCAAAGGAATGATTTTCCTTTAATTCTTGCAATTGACCAGATAGCGTTTAAAATTTGAATTTCAAAATCAATGGTCAAGAGAATCGAAATTTATTCCTCAATCACTTCGAAAAAATGAATGAATTGTATATTTGGATTAACAACCGTTTGTGTTTTAAAATCCTGAAAAATGACATATATGGTACACGATTTTATAAGTGAAGGGAATGAATACAGATAAACACGTGAGATTTCTAATTGGATTCTACTCTAACTGGGGTGGATAAGATTGGTAGATTAATTTAGTTGAGGCTTGATTAAAATTAGCTTTTTTTATTCTAATTCTAGGAGTTAACCTGTTTGAAGACTCTTACAAAAACAGGATCGCTTTTATTGTGCTATAGAATATGTCATATTTACTGTAGAGAGAGAGAGAAAAGATGATTTATTACTAGAATAATTTTAGAGATAGTATGATTTTGAATCCACTCAGGTCTTTATAGATTCAGATATTTTATACTGTTTTAATGAAAAAAAATTGAAGATTTTCAAAGTGAAGCCTGTAGAGAGAGGTAATTTATCCTTTGCTGGACAATATTGGTTCTGAAGATTTAATCTGAAATAATACTAGCAAGGTACACAACATTTTATATAAGGTTGATAATATGTCTACAAAAATATGTTTTCTATTTAGCTAAAATATGTTATATTTAATTTTATTAAAAAATACTTTTATTCCATTGAGTTAAGAAATTGTAACCAAGCAAGTGTCCCATTGTTACATTTAACTATCGCTGCGTGAACTGAGATTGACTAATGGCAGAGATGACTTTTATCGAGAGTATGGTTCGCAGACTTTGCCTAGCATATCTAGGGTGTGCATTCTTATGTTTTGTATTTGTAGTGGCGTACCCACTCATCTGTTTAGTGTTAACAACAGTTAACAGCGTAGACCGGCTTGTTGCCGTAGTTTGGCCTTATGCCTGCCGTTACCTGAGGTACTCAGATGAGATTGGGTTCGCCTGGTTTATTTGTAAATATTCATGGCGTGGGCTAGGCAAAGTGAGAGGTTGGTATAGGACAGAATAGGGAGTAGGTGAGATTTGTTATGTTAAGTTTTTAAAGATTGGTAAATTAATCAAAATTCTTCTTCATTGGCATTTTTATCAAAATTCTTTTTTATTATATATATATAAAGATTGGCTAGTGTTTTTTCTTTTTTTTTCAAAATTCATCTCCCTTATTAGACAACCTCATTTCCTTTCTGATGGCCATGATCCCTCCCTGAAGCTGATGCCAGGCAATCTACTCGATGATGCTTCCCCGATCTCTGGGTCCCTTGAAGACAAGCTATTTACGCGTCCTATGATTATCTGGAACCTTCTGGAAACCTTTCACCCAATCCCATACGAACTACGGGATAGTCTGGACAAGAATTATTCTAATGATCAAGAACATTGTGGAGATCTCTTGCCCATTGGTAACCTGGAACCAGCTGAGCCGCTCTCACCACTGAGGTTTCTAAATTAAAACTCATCTATTGATTTTTGAAAACTATGATTTCAATCACCTGATCCTCTGGATAAGTCCTTTCCAACAGTTAGATCCAACCTACTGATGTACCATATGAAACAATTTCAATCAAAGCTGACTATCTTAACCAATTCTTTAATATATATATATATATATATATATATATATATATATATATATATATATATCCCCCACATTTTGATCATTTTTCAATCAACTACTTGGAATAGCAACCCCTGCTTATCTTTCAGCATGCGTCTTCATTACCTGGAATCTTTTCCTTACAAGCCAATTTCAAAGGGACCAATTTACCCACTTCTATTAAAGGCAAAACCATGATAATATCTGACTTTTAAACCATCATCCTACTATTTCAGCCTCACAACCTGCTCATCCTAACCATCTTCCTCCATCATTCTGGAATATAAACTCCTTATTCTCTCTCACCATGTACCGTCAATGCCTGGCATCTTTCCTCCACAAGCTCGCTTCAAAGGGACCAACTCGAGACAATGGAAATGACCATTCTCCCTCCAATCCTATTCAATATCTTCCCTCCCTTGAAAGATCATTTTGCAGTTGAAGAATAAAATCATTTGTTGCAATGCGAGTTTCCTATAAAAATTATATCAACACTCACACAAATACATTTACGTATAATAAGTTCAGTAGGGAGTAATAAATTTACTAGATTATATATAAATAAACTATTAAACGGGTTCTTATATCTCACAAAGTTAGAGGAGATAGGAAGAAGAGGACTTGTCAACTGGCCATCACTTTGATCTGAAGTAAAGATGTAATATCCCGATTGTGTATTGAAAAACCTAAGTAGGTCATTCAGAGAGAGATCCCTTTAATTCCACAATATTAATTCTACATCACCTTACACAATCAATCCTCATAAATACAACAACAAAAACCTTTATTAAGACACTATTGTCTTACAAGGGGATTCCCCTAAAAGGTTATATATGTACATGAGTGAGGAGGAAAAGCAATTTAGAGGGGAGGGGGAGCAATCAGCCGTTGTCTGTGGAGTTGAGCACTTCTTCCCTCATTTTATCAATTGACTTGAAAATTTTTAAATATTTATAAACAAATGTTTTATTTATCCAGCAGGAGAGTAGCAAAAATTTTATATACATGTTGTTCATTATAGTGAGTTAGCCCAGAAATTAGGCGAATTTCCAGTCTCTTTTCCCGTAGGAATGGGCAATGGAATACGAGCGTAGATAATGGACCAAATTGTCTTAGATGCCAGCTTTGCAGAAGTAGCAATTTAAAAGGTCGTTGTTCCCTAATCCCATGATATCCTCGGGGAAAAATAGCGATCTCATAAATATAAAATTCGTTATGTTTTTATTTTTACAATAACATTTTATATTAAAATTCGAAATCATTCAGTACGAAATTTTCTAGTTTCAAATAAACAAACTTCATAATATCCTTACTGCAATGAATAAATATTAAGAGGGACCCCTGGCTCATCAATGGACTCTCAGAAGTTTCACCCGTTTAATATGTTCTAGTATTGTAATAGGATATTCCCTTATAAATCGGGTAGGACTCCTACATCCAACACAAAATACATATAATAACGAATAGATTCAAAAAGGATAAGTTTCTTTATTTGAAAAATCATTCGAGCTTTCGGGCGCAAGCTGCCCTTCTACAGGAATATTATATACAATTTCAAGTAATCATGTATTTACAGTTATATATATTTTATTTAAATGGTTCCTCGCTTTAGTCTTGTATAGCGTGAGTGGATCACATGCCCGCGTGATTTAGTTTAAATCAAAGAAAAGCCTTGATAAAGAGAGGCGTATTGCCCCTAGAAATACCAGCTGATCAATAATTTATATCCAGTATATGCCATGTCATATTAGTCAATTGGTTGATATTATTATATTCAAGATTTTTAAGTGGTGTGATGAAGAGAAATCGGATAATTCTATTTTAGGTTTTGGACCAGCCTATCATATGTCTCTGGGATATCTATGTGTCTATTTATGCTATTATATTTTGATGAAATCAGTGCTTCCAGTATTAATCTTTTGTATTTACTATTTATGTTTGTATAATGAATATTAGGGTTTGCTAGGTTGAAATCGTGATCCGTGTTTCTAATATGTTGTACTATTAGAGTCCAAAAACTAAAATAGAATTATCCGATTTCTCTTCATCACACCACTTAAAAATATTGAATATAATAATATCAACCAATTGACTAATATGACATGGCATATACTGGATATAAATTATTGATCAGCTGGTATTTCTAGGGGCAATACGCCTCTCTTTATCAAGGCTTTTCTTTGATTTAAACTAAATCACGCGGGCATGTGATCCACTCACGCTATACAAGACTAAAGCGAGGAACCATTTAAATAAAATATATATAACTGTAAATACATTATTACTTGAAATTGTATATAATATTCCTGTAGAAGGGCAGCTTGCGCCCGAAAGCTCGAATGATTTTTCAAATAAAGACACTTATCCTTTTTGAATCTATTCGTTATTATAATTATTGAAAGGAATTTTCGTCTTAAAACAAAATACATATGTTCATAAATGGACACAAATAAACACTATACGAACATGATGCCTGTAAGCTCTCACCTCGTCACCAGGCTGCATGTATCACATAGATTGACTTTGTCCATTTAAACACTTTATCTGAGTGTGAAAAATAGCCGGGGATATGAAGGGGATGTGATAATACTTTAAAGCCTATATCTTGTGGATTTTAAAGCGTTTTGATCTGATCGTTATCATGGTGCATGTACCACAAGAGAAAATTTTATCAATTCGGACCTTCTTCAATCAGCATCCAACTATCTGAGCTCCACATCTTGCTTATCATTCTATCATTATTTTGGAATAGTAATTCCTGATTTTCTTTCAGCATGTGCCTTCAATGCCTCTAAGCTTCACCCCGCACTTTAGATTGAAGGGAACCAATCTGCTCATTTTACACCAAAGACAACCTTTAAAATTGGCTTTATTGTACCACCCTCAACTATATGAGCAGCACAACTTGCTCATGCACACCTTCATCCTTTTTATCATACTTTTGAATTAGAAACGCTTACATCGCTTTCAACATGTTCCTTCAATATCTGGCATCTTTCTCTTATGATCTAGTTTAAAAGGACCGAAGCCGCGATTATGAAAATTAATATTATCACTTCTCTTTTCAATATCTTTCTTTTCTTTATCATTTGGTAGGAATATAATAAAATCATATATTGTAATAACAGTTTTCTACAGAATTAAATTTTTAACTCGTCTAAATATACCTAAATTTAAGTAGAGGTGATATCTTCACATTGATTACATATAACTTAATTTAAATTGGACCCTCTTATTCTCTTATGGAGAAAGAGGAAGTAGGAAATAGATAACCTGTTGATTGACCATCAGGGTGTCGGACTTCAACCCCCTTGACTAATCTGAATTAGAATATGTAAGCTCTTCAAAACTATAACGCTTAGAAACAAAGACAGGCCATTCTGAGATTATATATCAGTAATTCTCCAAAATCCAATTTTCTATATACACACACAAAACCTTTATTAAAAACAATTCGCATACAGAATCTCATTTCTCATTGCTGGCTTGCAACAATATCCCCGGAGAGAAAACGATGTGAACTTCTTTTTTCCTGCTTACTGCTTTGTAAAAGTTGTACAGGGACAGAAATAGAGAAGAAGAAGAGAGAGCAACTATTCGACTTGATATGACGCTGGTTGAACTACTTTGCACTGAGGTAAGTTGGCTGTCGTTTACTTTTGAGAATAGTTTCTCTCTTGCTTTGCTAATTAATACTGGCATTCAAAGATGTAAGGAGATATTTCAATTTCTATTTTTTCTTTGCAAAGATGGCATACTGTATCCCCCTCACTGAAGATTTTGGTATGGTTTTCCTGAAAAACCTAATGTAGTATTCTCTGTTGTGCAATATAGCGTTTTACTGGAAATGGAAGCTCACTTCCTCCAAACTTTCCTCAAACCGCATTAATAGCATTTAGCGACTTTAAAAAAAAAAAAAGTTGCGCCGCCTGTTGAGTTTGAAGTTGTCAGCTGGTAACCCAAATCCGTGTATTTAGCTATTGTAATGAGTTTTCCCCAGAATCAAACGTCAGAGCGAGCCAGTCGGCCTTAATTTCTAAACACCATAACCTTTGATTTATTTTGATTCAAAGTTGTGAATTTTTTTTCGAAATATTTTCTGAGTAAATCAATCTTTATCTGAAGATTTATTTTGGTTTCTCCAAAAAGCACAATATCGTCTGAGAACAGAAGGTGCTTAGATAATTCGGTAAATAGATACTTGGCATGTCTACATCATCAAATAAAGAAACTAGGTCGCTTAGAAAAATGATTAATAAGTAAGGTGTTAATGGTTCACCCTGTAGGACTAAGGATTGTATTTTTATAAATTCCGGAAGTGAGCCGTTCCATCTAACTGTTGCTGACATTTGAGTATAATAGCTCTGTATGAGGCTGATGAAACGGTCACTCAAACCATAAGCTGCCAACTTTTCCCAAAAAAGAAGGTGTCGTACAGTATCAAAGACATTATTGATATCCACAAAAAAAAAACGTATAACTTCCCTTTTTGCGGCTCAGCGTCATTTGAATCAGTGAGGTAAGTGTAAGATATGGTCTTGACAAAAATATCACCTTCTGAAGGCCGCTTGATTTTCCGCCAATATACCCCGAGGTAAACCTGATGGCAGAGATTATGGATTTCCTGGATGTAGAATTCACAGGTTTTTTCAGTCTTTTGAGTTCTTGACTTAAAAACTTCCGTGCGTCAGGCAGTGTCTTCTTGTAATCCAAACATCCCGCAGGAGCCGTCCTCAAAACTTCTCCATGAGATGAAGGATTCGTCATTATGATCGTGCCATCTTCCAACAGGTTCAGTCAGTAGAGGACCATATTGACAAGCTTCATTGTCTCGTCCCATCTGTTGTGCATACTCCGCTCTTATCTAGAACTCCTTCAACCACTGTCCAGGATGTATATTTCTGTCACCAGAAAAGTCAGTTGGATTTCGTTGGCGCTGACAACGTAGGTAAGATCCGCTAGCACATGCGTCTCTGGTCGCTTTTCCTTCAATTTATCTTCGTTCTGGCAAAATTAAACCGAAAATTTTGGTTCATGCAATTTAAAGTGTTAATCTTTTTGAAGTTCCATCACGCTACCCAGCGACTCCGCAAAAAAAGAGGTCGCGGAGATAAATAATGCAAGTGCAAATTAGAGCATGGCACTTGAATAGACACAAATATATCTGATAGAATTATATATGGAATTATTTATAGGAAGAGATAGAAATATAAACAAAAGGCGGCTGCTCATCAAATGTATCTGTTTCCGCTTGGCCCAATAAAAACATTCAAACCCTCTTCACACGGATCTCCCGTGGGTTCGACCCACGTTGGAGCTCCCTAGCTAAGTGTTGTAAAGATTCTATACAAGATCAAATCACTTCTTTGCTTAATAAAAATATTCCAATTTTCTTCAACGAATATTTGAATATCGTGGGTCGTTATTCGATAAATTAATCATTTATATCTATATATTAGATAATAAAAAGGCATATATTGGATTTAATAAAATATTTATTTTGCCAATATTTCGGTTGGCCGAACGCCAACCTTTATCGAGGCATTACATCTTTAAATAGGTGTATACAAAGATGTAATACCTCGATAAAGGCTGGCGTTCGGCCAGCCGAAATATTGGCAAAATAAATATTTTATTAAATTCAATATATGCCTTTTTATTATCTAATGAATTAAATATGGATTGCTCTATTTTCAAAACGATATCTATATATATTGTAGCGTAGATATCAAGTCTTTGTATATCTGGTGATGTGAAAGTATTTATTGATGACGTCACCACGACCAGTCAACAAATATTAACAAATTAACCCCAACTATCTACAGCTAGAGAAAATTGAGCAAGCGAGCTAGGCAACTAAATAAAAAAAAATTATTATTTCATTTATATAAATATATTGAAGATTTCATGTTAATATATATTTCTCCTGTCGATGCGCCTCTTCTAACCTGAAAGTTAGCGATGTTAAAGATAATCACATAAATGGATAATTTAATTTCAATTTGATCTTAGATCATGATTGAAATGATTTCTCGATAATTGGGGCGTTGACAATCGTCAATTCTATCAACGCCACTTTGAGCCCATTTAAAAATGTGGTCTCCCAATAACCCACTACATCCTATTGTATAGTTTGACTAAGTTTCCTTTTCTCTGTGTAAAGTAATCTGATGACAGATCCTACTTATGTTTTATACATTGTTCATTAGACGAGACATAATTTTGTAAAAAATGTTTCTTAAATCAAATTAAATGTCTATTTTGTTTTAAATATCGGTGAAAAAAATGGTTAATATGTTATTTTTAACTGGAAAAACCTTTGGGAATTTTCATCACCGATGAGTCAGGCCATCCTAATAATTTACCATTGCAGTAAAGGCAGTGGGGAATGATTTATTGTCTAAAAAGAAATATTCGAGCCAAAATAGCTTATAATATGAAAGTATCTACACACAATACCAGGATTGTGAATAAGGCTAAATACAGAGGGCAAGAATTATTCCTACACATTTGTTTTAATTTAAATATGCCTCTTTTATATATAAATATCTTTCTGTATTGAAAATAAAATATAATTCTTTTTTAAACTTAAGCTATATATACAAAAAAAACATTTATTTGTAAATCCCTAAAATATATATATAAGCAGGTATGTTACTTTAATTTCAATATTCAGGGTCTAAACTAAATTTTATCCTCTATCTCATTACAATGAAGTATTTGCAAATATCTTTAGATTAACAAGATTGTATGTCAGAATAAGATATTATAAGGTACATGGTGTATATGGTAAAAGATTTATAAACAGATAAACATGATATTTTTATAGAATCCTACTAACTGGATAACATTTGTAGCTACTGAAAAGGTGGCAGGACTTTGTCGATATTCCTATCTCCTCAGCTAGCCGTCCCTTCAACGTTGCGCCTTCTCATGGCACAATGCCGACATTTCAGTACAGCCTGGCATCGCATGCTTTTCCCCATCCTGCACCTCCGGCCTCTGCTCGAGAGACCTGCATCGCCTGTGGATTTAGTGACCTGATGTTTGTCCACCTGTACTGGTCCTGCAGCGGCCACCAGACATACATGGCTAGCTCTTCGGCCAAGGGCTGGATGACAACGCCATCCTCGTGTCTGTCATCCATACATAGGCTCTTTCTGGGCATTGAGGTGATGTGAGGGGATGAAAACCCTCTTACTGTCTGTAGGAGGACTTTTTGTTGTTGGGGGAGTCTCCTGGACTTTACCTCACTGTGTAAATTGTAATTTTTTTATATATATAGGTATATTCATCAATTGCATATATTTATATTTATTTATGATATTGTATAATTATATCCTCTTGTTTATTTAAATTTTCGTTTATATGTATTTGTGTGAGAAATTATATATATATATTTATGTAATAAAAATGAATATTTTGAGTCAAAAGGCGATCCATTAATTAGGATTATATAAAAGGGCGTACCTGGATCTGTAAAGAAAAAAAAAGAACAATTTTTTCTTAAAATATTTCGAGAGATTGCTTCCTCTTTATCAATTTATTGCACAGTGAATTTAATTTACAAATTATTGTAGATCACATGAAAACAAATTTGTCATTGGTCAAAAATAATTATTGATAATAATACATTAAAAAAATTAATAATAATAATATAATAAAATATTTTGAAAATTAAAGGCTTTTAAATAATGCAGTATTTTATAATGTTTTTGAAACAAAATGTAAGGAAATAAAAATAAGAAACAAATGAAGTTGACTGCGATTATTAGAAAAAAAAAAGTTAAAAGAGACACATAAGGTTCGGGGATTTCTTCGTATCTATTTACACTAGCAGGGTCTTTCATTGATGCTATGGCCTCCAGGAACTTTCTCTGGTGTGAGTTCTGGATGCCCCTGTAAATAGTGGAAGTATTTTCCCAATCTGGTTGATGTCCCGATCGGAGACCATGCTCCACCATGGCAAACCTTTCCTTTGCATACTTCCAGGACGTTGTGTATAGGATCCCATGTAAAAGCTGCAATGTATCCTACATTGGAGAGACAGGCCGTTTCCTTGGGACCAGACTCCAAGAACACAAATCTTGGAAGTATGCAAAGGAAAGGTTTGCCATGGTGGAGCATGGTCTCCGATCGGGACATCAGCCAGATTGGGAAAATACTTCCACTATTTACAGGGGCATTCAGAACTCACACCAGAGGAAGTTCCTGGAGGCCATAGCATCAATGAAGGACACTGCTAGTGTAAATAGATACGAAGAAATCCCCGAACCTTATTTGTCTCTTTTAACTTTTTTTTTCTAATAATCGCAGTCAACTTCATTTGTTTCTTATTTTTATTTCCTTACATTTTGTTTCAAAACATTATAAAATACTGCATTATTTAAAAGCTTTTAATTTTCAAAATATTTTATATATTATTATTATTAATTTTTTATGTATTATTATCAATAATTATTTTTGACCAATGACAAATTTGTTTTCATGTGATCTACAATAATTTGTAAATTAAATTCACTGTGCAATAAATTGATAAAGAGGAAGCAATATCTCGAAATATTTTAAGAAAAAAATGTTCTTTTTTTTTTCTTTACAGATACAGGCACACCCTTTTATATAAAAATAAATATATATTTGATTGAGTAAAAATATTTGTATTTTTATCACCTAAAGATTTAAATATGGATTGTTCCATTTAATTTGTAAACAAAAATAAACGATGCTAAGAAGATATACTACATAGAAGGTGTGTGTATTTCATTCTTAAATACCTCAGGCCTTTTAATAATCGTATATTTCTCATTTTAACAAATTTTATTAAAATTTTATTAATTTGCGTAAGTCCCGATGTTCTTTTAAACAAAAATTCTAAGTATCACCGTTTATTTTCAAAAAAATTTTACAATTAATTTCTCATAGTCCATATGCAAAAAATTTCTTTCTTCGTGTATATATTGTATCACTTTTCTTATACGTTTGATCCTGTAGAAGGGCCTCTCTTTGCCCGAAAGCTTGATGTTATATTAAATTTGTTAAGAAACTTATCTCCTGTATGTTTTGCTTTTACCACAATGTAATTGGGAAGATTTTACCTCTTTTAGAAATTCTTAAATATAGTTATTTTGCTTGTCTCGCTATGAATCCTGATACACGCTTTTACATGAAGAATCTCCTCAAAAAATCACTCGCGTTGGCAAGATGGAAGAAGCATCTCGCCTTTAACAAAACATGTGAAAAACAGGGATTCATCCCTCCATCTTTGCGTTTGAAAGATCCGATCGGCAAATCACAACTCTGCCAAAATCATCACAGAAACTCATTTTAAGTTACTACGAGCCCGCACTAAAGGATGCTTTTCGCAAATTCGTATCCTCACAAAATCAGTTAAAGGCCTACTGTTCCACCTGTCCATGCGTTTAACAGCTCAAGACATGGCTGAATTTCTTAGAAAAAATCACAGAAAATGTCAAAAAGCAAGACATTACCATGGCAGCTAAACATAATAAGAAATTAATACACTGGTCCAAAAAATATAACTTCAAACTCGCAACGTGCAATGATCTACAAACCATAGTGAATCTCTCTAGTTTCCAGCCTACCACGGAGCAAATAAACTTATTATCTAAAGGACTTAAATATAGACCTCAAACCAAAGCTGATGCGATAACAATCATAGCAGGGGTAGAATCATCCATTTTCCGCTTAAATCAGCAAGAAAAGTATAGAATCAGACAGCATGCTGCAGCGGTCCTTAGCGACCAAAAACCAGGCCCAACATACCTATCAAATCAACAAAAATGTATTGCGCTCACTAACAACAAACAAAGATATAACCATCACCAAATCTGATAAAGGATCCCTTACAGTCATCATGAACACGGCCGATTACATATCCAAGATGGACACAATCCTTGGTGATCCGCTCACGTTCACTCCCATTTCCATAGATGATCAGAATGCCGCAACCACTTCTTTTAAGAAAGAAATCAATAGTCTGCTGAGGAAGAAAATCATCAGCCCCGAGGAATGCAGAAACTTTTGTCCAATATATTTGTCAAAAGCTTATATTTACGGCCTACCTAAATTACACAAAGAAGGTATCCCGCTGAGACCCATCATCGCGTACCATCTCTCCCCTGCAGCTCCGTTGGCTTCCTATTTGGCCAAAATACTGGCCCCGATGCTCAGAGATAGTAACTCCCCGACATCCATTTCCTCTATTCCTGTCTTCATAGGTAAGTTACAACAAACAGCAGTTACATCAGGTACCATCATGGTCTCATTGATGTCGTTAATTTATATCCCAGTCTCTCCCACCAGCTTATTTTGGATTGCACCACAGAGTTCCTAATAGAACAGGGTTGCCCCACAGACACCATTTCTAGACTCATTACACTTATCAAAATCAGTCTTTGCCATAGTGTTTTTAAATTCAACCAATCTTATTTCAAACAGACCAAAGGCACCCCTATGGGTAGCCCGTTGTCCTCTCCCCTCTCAGAAATAGTGATGCGCAAGGTAGATAAACATATAGTTGATGTTTTTCCTAATGATATTTTGATCTGGTCTAGATACATAGATGACGTCTTTGCTATAATCAAAATTAACACCTTTAATGATATACTCAATACTTTGAATAATTTATATCAAGACTTAAACTTTACTTCTGAGACTGAAACAGATAATTCCTTGGCATTTTTGGACATACGTATAACAAAAACACACAATAAATATAATACTGAAGTCTTTTATAAGCCCACCTTTCGCCCCATGTATATAAATTTTTCATCTTTTTGCCCATTAAGCCACAAGATCAATACCGTAAGAACTTTGTCCAAGAGAATTTACACCCACTGTTATACTGAGAAGTCAAAGCAAAAGGAAACTATCAACATAATTTCAAATTTAATGTCCGCTGGTTATCCTAAAAACTTTATTTTAAGGCATTTCTATGACCCATCTCGCACCAAGATTAACGACAACTATAGATCTATCTGCACAATGCCATATTCCTTACAAAGTATAAAAATAGCTAGACAGCTTAGGAATTTCGGCATCCGTACCTTCTTTTCCAACACCCCAAGTTTAGGCACCATCTTAAGGAACCCTATCACCAAAAACAATACGCCTCTTAGCACTACTCAAAGAAGCAATGCCATTTATTCTATAAAATGCAACGATTGCGACAGTGTTTATGTGGGAGAGACCGGCCGTTACATTAAAGACAGATTGCAGGAACATGACAGAAACATCAGACACAACGACCCGAAATCACTTATCGTCCAACACATTTCACAGACAGGGCACAGTTTTAACACAACTGATCCAACATCACATTATTCTAATATTCCGTATAAACACAAAAGATTGGTTGTCGAGGCCTTGCTATCTCTGAGATATAATAGCTTAAATAGACATATAGATGTACCTGATCCGTATATAAGCTTATTCCATAAATAGCCACTGATGTTACCCGTTTATTTCATTATATTTTAATATATTTTAATATCCTTTTAATACTGTTTTTACCCTGTAAATACTTATGTTTTTTATCATGATTTCCATCGTATTATGGAGCGTCTTTTAGTCTTAATGCTTTTTACCTCAGGCCTTTTGATAATCGTATATTTCTCATTTTAACAAATTTTATTAAAATTTTATTAATTGCGTAAGTCCCGATGTTCTTTTAAACAAAAATTCTAAGTATCACCGTTTATTTCAAAAAATTTTACAATTAATTTCTCATAGTCCATATGCAAAAAATTTCTTTCTTCGTGTATATATTGTATCACTTTTCTTATACGTTTGATCCTGTAGAAGGGGCCTCTCTTTGCCCGAAAGCTTGATGTTATATTAAATTTGTTAAGAAACTTATCTCCTGTATGTTTTGCTTTTACCACGAATGTAATTGGGAAGATTTTACTTCTTTTAGAATTCTTAAATATGAAAAATATTGGCTTTTTGCCTTGCAAAGCCTCATCATTAGAAGTCACTGCCAAAGCGTTTCGGAAATAAGATATTCTCTGTGTTTTGGTAGGATCAGAAAGGAATCATGTACTCTAAGCGACTGAAGCTAAGAAACTGTCAATGAGCATCGCTACTTACAACAGATTAATTTCAATCATGTGAACGAGCAATAATTCAACACGATAATTTCCCGCTGTCGTCCATCAAACACTGAACTAGGATCTGATACAGTAACTGTCAATTTCACCAGACCTGGCTCCTTCGGATTATCATTTTTACGATATAACGTATGTCTTGCTGGACTTTATTTGGCCGATTGGAAAATGTCAAAATTGGTTGTGTGGTTGTTCCTTATAAAATACGCGACGTGTAATGCTATTTGAATCATGTATTGACATAAAGTTGGGGAAAATATAAATATACTTGTTCGTTTTGAAAATAGAGAAATCTATAAATAAATCTTTAATTAAAAAGGCATATATTGGATCAAAATTCGTAAAATAAATTATATTTGATCCAATAAATGCCTTTTTAATTATAAATACTTGTATGTATAATGAACAATTCATATTCTTATGCATTTTCAATTTTATCGTCTAGAAGATCATAAAATGCTGAAAGCTCGGCAAAATAATAACATCTAAGAGAAACTTTAAAAACCATGATCGTACTTTTATTTTTTTTTCTCCTTGAAA